>JARGCV010000054.1:0-1200000 GCA_034064705.1 Bothrops alternatus
CCAGGAAACTGAGTCCCTCCGAACGCCATTATACCATTTGGGAGAAGGAGCTATTGGCCATCAAGACTGCCTTTGAGACCTGGAGACACCACCTGGAAGGAGCCCGCTACCAAGTTGAAGTTCGGACTGACCATAAAAACTTGGAATTTCTGCAATCTGCCAGGAAATTGAATCAACGTCAGATCCGTTGGTCTTTGTTCTTCACTCGATTCAACTTCAAAGTCACCTACATTCCGAAAGGGTACAACAAAAGAGCAGATGCCTTGTCCCGTAAACCTGAGTATCTACAGATCAAGGACCCCTTGCCGCTTCGAACCATTCTGCCTGTCGAATCGATCGCAGCCGTGCACGATCCGGTAGATCTACGACGACAGATTCGGGAGGCGCAACAACTAGATGACTTTGTGGCACAGAGGAAGCAAGAGGTGGGTCCCGACTCACCTTGGACCTTGTCCGAGGGTCTATTACGCTTCCGCAACCTGTTATATGTTCCAGCAGGCCCACTCCGTGGTCTCATCCTGACTCAATGCCATGATAACCCTGCGGCGGGTCATTTTGTTCTCTTCAAGACTCTCCACTTCGTATATAGCTGATATAGAATTAATAAATTGATCCCCCATTCCCATCATTACCACAAGCCTTTGCAAAAATGTCCAATTCAATCTATCAAAGGCTTTTTCTGCATCTAAGAACATTAAAACTGCCGGCACTTGAGTATGTTTATCCAAATATTCCAATACATTAACAAGTTGTCTAACATTAGTTTTCATCTGTCTCCCTTGTAAAAAACCAGTTTGATCCGGGTGAATCCTTTGTGTCAAAACTGTCATTAGTCTATTAGCCAAATTTTTTGCAAAAATCTTGTATATACCAGAAACAAACAGGGCAGATTATAGTGAATGGACAATTAACAGATTCATTTAATATAGAGAAGGGTACCAGGCAGGGTTGTCCCTTATCCCCTTTATTGTTTGTTCTAACATTAGAGGTTTTACTGAATAAGATTAGAGCATCAGAGGAACTAAAGGGAGTAAAAATTAGACAACATGATTATAGATTATGTGCCTTTGCAGATGATCTATTAGTGACATTGACTCAGCCAATACAATCGGCCCAGAGTTTGATGGAGATTATTCGAAATTATGGAAGAGTATCAGGTTTTAAATTAAATTTATTCAAGACAAAGATGTTGGTTAAAAACTTAGATAATAAATTAAAACAAGATCTGGAAAGAATAACGGGATGTGAGATAGTTAAAAAAGTTAAATACTTAGGAATTCATATAGAAGCTTCAAATGGGAAATTATATAAGAATAACTATGAATTTTTATGGAATAAGGTACAAAAAGAATTGGAGAATTGGAAAAAATTACAATTATCTATGTTAGGTAGGATAGCCGCAATTAAAATGAATGTATTGCCGAAATTTTTATTTTTGTTTCAAATGTTGCCAATACTTAAAAAGGATGGGAATCTTGAGGAATGGCAGAAAGGTATAAACAAATTTATTTGGGATGGCAAGAAACCAAGGGTTAAATTCAAAATTATTCAAGACACAAGAGAGAGAGGTGGTTTGAAAATGCCTAATTTTAAATTATATTATTATGCTGCAGTTCTAGTGGCAATAAGTGATTGGATCAACTTAACAAATGAAAGAATATTGAATATAGAAGGATATGGGTTAGTGTATGGGTTCCACGCGTATTTAGTTTATGACAAAAAATTGGATAGGAGTTTTAAAGAGCATATATTAAGAAACTCTATGTTGCGTGTCTGGAAAAAGTATTATTATAAATTACGTGGTAAAATTCCTTTATGGACAGTTCCCAGGCATGCAATACAGAGTGTAGGTATACAACAAATTCAGGATGTGGTGCCATATGATAAACTTTTAATTAAAGAAGGGAATAGCCTAGAACTGAAATCATTAGATAGATTAAAGGAGGAAGGTATAGCTCACAATTGGTATCATCATGCACAACTTCAAGCTAGATGGCAAAAAGATGTTAAGATAGGTTTTTCTTTAAAGGATGAAAAATTAATTATACAAGCTAGAGACCAAAGAGTTATGCATATCAAAAGAATATATGACGCTTTAATTGAAATTGATTCTGGAATTGAATTAGTTAAAGATTGTATGATTAAGTGGGAAGGTAATTTTGGACACCCAATTATGATAGAAACTTGGAAAAGAATATGGGTGAAAAATGTTAAATTTACACAAGCTCAGCATTTAAGAGAAAATTTTTATAAAATGTTTTATAGATGGCATTTAGATCCAAAAAAATTATCGTTTATGTACCCAAATATGCAACCCAAATGTTGGAGATGTGATTCTATGGACGCTACTTATTTTCACATTTGGTGGACTTGTAAAAAAATTAAGGCTTTTTGGATAAAAATATGGTGGATTCTTCAAAATATTTTGAAAAAGCGTATTGAGTTTTTACCTCAGTTATTCTTGTTGGGTATTACAAAGGACTGTACCACCATAGAGACTAAGCTGATCTTGAACTTGATTACGGCCGCAAGATTGTTGGTGGGACAATATTGGAAGACATCTGAAATACCATCTATTGAAGAATGGACACTAAAAGTTACCCATCTTGTGGAGATGGCTAAGATATCAGCATACCTGAAAAACCACTCAAATGAAGCATTTTTGATGGACTGGAAAAAATGGATTGACTATATGCAAAAGAAATATCAATTGAAAGAACTAGATTTGATATACAGATAAATAGTTATAAAATAGTTATAAAATAGTAGTTTAGCGGGGTTTCTTGCGTTCTTACTCTGTATTCACTCTGGGAAGCCTGGGGGGAGGGGGGAGGGAGATAATAAGTAATAGATTATGTTTCTCAACTGTAGTTGGGGGTATTAAGGGAATAGATTTTTTCTTTTTTAGGGCGTTCGGGAAAACTCTGGACACCGCATTGGATGGTGAAGAAGGTGGAGTGAAGGTTAGGTATGTGTAGAGGGTTAAAGGGTGGAGATAGGGAATAGAGGTGAGTGGAGGGAAGATGTACAGAAAGGCGAAAGTATGTAGTTAGAAGGATAGAAGAGGGTTTAGGTTGTTGGAGGATGTGGTGGTGGGGGGTTCCGAGCAGCTATTTGTAGTGATTGTTAAATATGTTATTTGTTTGTTTTCAGTTGAGTTATTATGTTATTATGTTATAATTTTGTTAAAAGTTTTTAAAATTTAATAAAAAAATATTTAAAAAAAAAAGACTCTCCACTTAGTGTCTCGGACTTTTTGGTGGCCCAGACTTCGCCATGATGTTCATTTTTATGTGAATTCCTGTGTACGGTGCCGCCAGGCAAAACATGCCACAGGAGCCCCTCCGGGATTGTTACAGCCTTTGCCCACGCCGGAGAGACCCTGGGGGGCTATTTCCATGGACTTCTTGACTTGTCTACCTGTTTCTGCCGGCTACACCGTTGTCTTTGTAGTGGTGGACATGCTGACCAAGATGGCACATTTCATTCCTTGCCGAAGAATACCGACAGCCAAGGTCACTGCTCTGCTGTTCATTCAACATATCTTCCGGCTACACGGTTTGCCTGACAAAATAGTGTCCGACCGAGGAACCCAGTTCACCTCGGAGTTCTGGAGAGAACTCATGTCTGCGCTTCAAGTCCAAGTTAATCTAGCCTCCACGCATCACCCAGAGACTGATGGGGGTACAGAGAAAGTGATTGGCATCCTGGAGCAGTATTTGCGTTGTTTCATCAACGACCAACAGAACGATTGGTCCAAATATCTCTCCGTGGCCGAATTCGCTTTCAACAACTCTCAGCACACTTCCACTCAGACCACTCCGTTTTTTGCCAACTACGGCTATCATCCCAGATTTTTCCCGCTCACGCTCCTTGATTCTCCGGTTCCAGTTGCAGAGGACTATTTATCCGAGCTCCAGTCAGTCCAAGAGATGGTTAAGCAGCACTTGACTAAGGCCAAGGAAGACTACAAGAGGGTTGCAGACCGCTCTCGTCGCGACACGCCGCCGTTGGCTGTTGGAGATCGGGTTTGGCTCTCCACCCAGTACTTGTTTCCAGGGAGAATTCACCACAAGCTTGACCAACGTTTCCTGGGTCCTTTTCCTGTGGAGACGGTCATCAATCCGGTGACCTATCGTTTGACTTTGCCTAGGTCTCTTCGTGTACATCACGTGTTTCATCGCTCCTTGCTTGTTCCTGTCAACCCTGATTCTCCGCTTCGACCTCCTGATCCGGGCCCGACAGCTCGCCGTGCTCAAGTTCCTGTTTCCCGGTTGGAGGTGTCCGGCATCCGAGATTCCCGATGGCTCAACGACCGCTTCCAATATTTGGTTGATTGGACAGGGGGTGGGCCAGACGCTTGCTGTTGGGTAGATGCTCATGATATTGCGGCTCCTGAGTTAATTAGGGATTTTCATGCTGCGTTTCCCTACAAACCACATCCCCTGCGACGGACCCGAGGGACGGGGCCTGCGGGGGGGGATAGTGTTGTGGGTGTCTCTAGACCAGCTTGGGAAATGTCAGAGGATGAGGAAGAGCAGCCAGGCCCCTCTGGGTATTTTCCCCTCCCGGCAGCCGAGACAGACAGTGAGGAGATTTACATGCAGTCTGGGTCGGAATCTCGAAGCGGGGAGTCAGATTGGAACAGGAAAATATATGGCTTGATCCGAGATTCCGAAGGTTGGATAGGCGGAGGTTTCAGTTACGTGGGAAAAGGAAGGAATGGGGGAAGTGACGTATCGAAAACTATATTTGAAGGTGAAGGAGGGACTAATTCTTTGTCACGAGCAACGTTAATATCAAGCAGTAGCCTGATACATCGAGGAGTTGGTTTGAACTCAGTTTTCTGGTGTTTTTGGAATCTACGGAAGATTAATGAGGTCTTGGACAACCTGAGAGATAAAGAGTGAGTTATTGGAAGGGGGGAGCGCATGTTTAAGCTGAATGTAAATAAGGCAGACTCGGCCGTTCCGCAAACGAACTGCCAGCATCTCGCTTTGAAGTGTATCTCTTGAACTGTGTTAAATAAAACTCTTAAAGAAATATTCCTGTGGACTTTACTAAGCTGAGAAGGGCCAGATACAACAGGGATAGGGATAGGGATAGGGATAGGGATAGGGATAGGGATAGGGATAGGGATAGGGATAGGGATAGGGATAGGGATAGGGATAGGGATAGGGATAGGGATAGGGATAGGGATAGGGATAGGGATAGGGATAGGGATAGGGATAGGGATAGGGATAGGGATAGGGATAGGGATAGGGATAGGGATAGGGATAGGGATAGGGATAGGGATAGGGATAGGGATAGGGATAGGGATAGGGATAGGGATAGGGATAGGGATAGGGATAAGGTAGGGATAGGGATAGGGAAATGCATGGGATTAGTGATAGGGATTGGGATAGGGATAGGGAAAGGGAAAGGGATGGGAATGGGGATATGGATAGGGAAGGGGAAAGGGAATGGGAAGGGAATAGAGATAGGGAAAGGGAAAGGGAGGGGAATAGTGATTGGGATAGGGAAAGGGAAAGGGTTCGGAATTGGGATTGGAATAGGGAAAGGGAAAGGCATGGGAATAGGGAAAGGGAAATTGATGGGGATAGGGATGGGATAGGGAAAGGGAAAGGGAAAGGGAAAGGAATGGGAACTGGGATAGGGAAAGGTAAAAGGAAAGTGATGGGAATAGAGATAGGGAAAGGGATAGAAAAAGGGATGGGAATAGTTATTGGGATAGGGAAAGGGAAAGGGAAGGGGATGGGAATAGGGATAGGGATAGGGGAAGGGAAGGGGATGGGAATAGGGATAGGGAAAGGAATGGGGATGGGGATGGGGTAGGGATAGGGATAGGGATAGGGATAGGGATAGGGATGGGGATGGGGATGGGGATGGGGATGGGGATGGGGATGGGGATGGGGATGGGGATGGGGATGGGGATGGGGATGGGGATGGGGATGGGGATGGGGATAGGGATAGGGATAGGGATAGGGATAGGGATAGGGATAGGGATAGGGATAGGGATAGGGATAGGGATAGGGATAGGGATAGGGATAGGGATAGGGATAGGGATAGGGATAGGGATAGGGATAGGGATAGGGATAGGGATAGGGCTAGGGATAGGGATAGGGATAGGGATAGGGATAGGGATAGGGATAGGGATAGGGATAGGGATAGGGATAGGGATAGGGATAGGGATAGGGATAGGGATAGGGATAGGGATAGGGATAGGGATAGGCAAAGGGATGGGAATATTGATAGGGATTGGGATAGGGAAAGGAATGGGAATTGGGATAGGGAAAGGGATGAGAATAGGGATAGGCAAAGGGAGGGGAATAGTGATTGGGATAGGGAAAGGAATGGGAATTGGGATAGGGAAAGTGAAGGGGATGGGAATAGGTATAGGGAAAGGGTTGGGGATAGGGACAAGATAGGGTTAGGGTAAGGGATAGGGATAGAGAAAGCGATGGGAATGGGGAAAGGGATAAGGATAGGGATAGGGATAGGGATAGGGATAGGGATAGGGATAGGGATAGGGATAGGGATAGGGATAGGGATGGGGATAGGGATAGGGATAGGGATAGGGATAGGGATAGGGATAGGGATAGGGATAGGGATAGGGATAGGGATAGGGATAGGCAAAGGGATGGGACTATTGATAGGGATTGGGATAGGGAAAGGAATGGGAATTGGGATAGGGAAAGGGATGAGAATAGGGATAGGCAAAGGGAGGGGAATAGTGATTGGGATAGGGAAAGAAATGGGAATTGGGATAGGGAAAGTGAAGGGGATGGGAATAGGTATAGGGAAAGGGTTGGGGATAGGGACAGGATAGGGTTAGGGTAAGGGATAGGGATAGAGAAAGTGATGGGAATAGGGAAAAGGATAAGGATGGGAATAGGGATAGGGAAAGGGTATGGGGATAGGGATAGGGATAGGGATAGGGATAGGGATGGGAATAAAGATAGGGATAGGGATACGGATGGGAATAGGGATAGGGATAAGGATGGGAATAGGGATAGGGATAGGGTAAGGGATGGGGATGGGGATGGGGATAGGGATAGGGATAGGGATAGGGATAGGGATAGGGATAGGGATAGGGATAGGGATAGGGATAGGGATAGGGATAGGGATAGGGATAGGGATAGGGATAGGGATAGGGATAGGCAAAAGGATGGGAATATTGATAGGGATTGGGATAGGGAAATGGATGGGAATTGGGATAGGGAATGGGAAAGGGATGGGAATAGGGATAGGGAAAGGGAGGGGAATAGTGATTGGGATAGGGAAAGGGAAAGGGATAGGAAGTTGGATATGGATAGGGAAAGGGAAAGGCATGGGAATAGGAAAGGGAAAGGGATGGGGATAGGGACTGGATAGGGAAAGGAAAAGGGTAAGGGATGTGGATAGAGGAAGCGATGGGTATAGGGAAAGGGATAAGAATGGGAATAGGGA
This sequence comes from Bothrops alternatus, assembly GCA_034064705.1. Classification (NCBI taxonomy): domain Eukaryota; kingdom Metazoa; phylum Chordata; class Lepidosauria; order Squamata; family Viperidae; genus Bothrops; species Bothrops alternatus. Next base: position 7,450 of record JARGCV010000054.1, read on the forward strand.
TAGCGAAAGGGATGGGAATAAGGATAGGGATAAGGATGGGAATAGGGAAAAGGAAAGGGAGGGTATAGGGATGGGATAGGGAAAGGGAAAGGGAAAGGGATGGGAATAGGGATACGGATAAGGATGGGAATAGGAATAGGAATAGGGAAAGGGAAAGGGAAAGGTAAAGGAATGGGTATAGGGATAGGGATAGGAATAGGGATAGGGATAAGGATACAGATAAGGATGGGAATAGGGATAGGGATAAGGAAGGGAATAGGGATAGGGAAAGAGAAAGGGATGGGAATTGGGATAAGGATAGGGATAAGGATGGGAATAGGGAAAGGGATAAGGATGGGAATCAGAATAGGAATAGGGATAGGGAAAGTGATAAGGAAAGGGAAAGGGATGGGTATAGGAATAGGGATAGGGATACGGATAGGAATAGTGATAGGGATAATAATAGGGATAGGGAAAAGGATAAGAATAGGGATAGGGATAGGGAAAGGGAAAGGGAAAGGGAAAGGGAAAGGGATGGGAATTGGGAAAGGGAAAGGGATAGGGTAAGGGATGGGAATAGTGATTGGGATAGGGAAAGGGAAGGATGAGAATTGGGATAGGGATAGGGAAAGGGAAAGGGATGGGAATAGGGATGGGATAGGGAAAGGGATGGGAATTGGGATAGGGAAAAGGAAAGAGATGGGAATAGAGATAGGGAAAGGGATAGGGAAAGGGATGGGCATAGTGATTGGGATAGGGAAAGGGAAAGGGATGGGAATTGGGATAGGGAAAGTGAAGGGGATGGGAATAGGGATAGGGAAAGGGATGGGGATAGGGACAGGATAGGGAAAGGGTAAGGGATAGGGATAGGGAAAGTGATGGGAATAGGGAAAAGGATAAGGATGGGAATAGGGATAGGGAAAGGGATGGGAATAGGGATAGGGATAGGGATAGGGATAGGGATAGGGATAGAGATAGGGATAGGGATAGGGATAGGGATAGGGATAGGGATAGGGATAGGGATAGGGATAGGGATAGGGATAGGGATAGGGATAGGGATAGGGATAGGGATAGGGATAGGGATAGGGATAGGGATAGGGATAGGGATAGGGATGGGAATAAAGATAGGGATAGGGATAGGGAAGGGAATAGGGATAGGGATAAGGATGGGAATAGGGATAGGGATAAGGATGGGAATAGGGATAGGGATAAGGATGGGAATAGGGATAGGGATAAGGATGGGAATAGGGATAGGGATAGGGAAAGAGAAAGGGATGGGGATGGGGATGGGGATGGGGATAGGGATAGGGATAGGGATAGGGATAGGGATAGGGATAGGGATAGGGATAGGGATAGGGATAGGGATAGGGATAGGGATAGGGATAGGGATAGGGATAGGGATAGGGATAGGGATAGGGATAGGGATAGGGATAGGGATAGGGATAGGGATAGGGATAGGGATAGGGATGGGAATAAAGATAGGGATAGGGATGGGAATAGGGATAGGGAAAGGGATGGGGATAGGGATAGGGATAGGGATGGGAATAAAGATAGGGATAGGGATGGGAATAGGGATAGGGATAGGGATAAGGATGGGGATAGGGATAGGGATAGGGATAGGGATAGGGATAGGGATAGGGATAGGGATAGGGATAGGGATAGGGATAGGGATAGGGATAGGGATAGGGATAGGGATAGGGATAGGGATAGGGATAGGGATAGGGATAGGGATAGGGATAGGGATAGGGATAGGGATAGGGATAGGGATAGGGATAGGGATAGGGATAGGGATAGGGATAGGGATAGGGATAGGGATAGGGATAGGGATAGGGATAGGGATAGGGATAGGGAAAGGGAAAGAGAAAGGGTTAGCGTTAGGGATAGGGATAGGGATAGGGATAGGGATAGGGATAGGGATAGGGAAAGGGAGGGGAATAGTGATTGGGATAGGGAAAGGGAAAGGGATAGGAAGTTGGATATGGATAGGGAAAGGGAAAGGCATGGGAATAGGAAAGGGAAAGGGATGGGGATAGGGACGGGATAGGGAAAGGAAAAGGGTAAGGGATATGGATAGAGAAAGCGATGGGAATAGGGAAAGGGATAAGAATGGGAATAGGGATAGCGAAAGGGATGGGAATAGGGATAGGGATAGCGATAGGGATAGGGATAAGAATGGGAATAAGAGTGATGTCACCCGTGAGGAGCTGACTATAGACCCAGGAGAGGTTTCTCCTTCACTAGGGTCCGGATTTCTTTCGCTGACGGGCCCATATGGGCTGAATGCTACCCTTGAGGGGTCGCCACCGAGGTGTGTACCTTTGAGGAAGGAGAGCTGGTGGTAGCCGGCTCTTTGAACTCAAAATAGCCCCTGGAACCGGCAAAAGAAGGGCGGAGTGCTTCTGCGATTGCCGCCATCTCCAGCTGATCGTTGGAGACAGAAGACAGCTATTTGAGAACAAGCAACTGTTCCTGGTGAGATAACTTCAATATTTATGGCAAATTGGACCTTTTGAAACAAATTGTCTGCCTTTGAACTGAAGCTGAAAGCTTAACGGAGTGAGAAGCGGTTTTAATTCCCCCCCTCCCCTAAAGCGGCAGTTTAAGCTTTATTATAAATCTTCTGAACTCTTTTTTAATGGAATTAAAACAGAAGATCTTACTATATTTTATTATGGATGGAAAAGCAAGATTGCTATGATATATACTCTTTTTATTTGGAAGAAACCAGCTTTTCCTTGCTATGGAACTTTAATTTACTGTTTTACCTTTTTAATTTTTCCCCCCTTTCTATTCAAACAATGGGGAAAGGAACAGTGGATACATAGCTGTATAGCTGTATAGTTTGGCTCAATGCCCAGACACTTGGCTGTGTGCCCAGACACTCTTATCTTTTGGAGACCTTCAAGAGTCAGTTTTTTTGGCTTTTGTTTTTGTTCTTGTCTAGTTTGGCTTTGCTATCTGTGACTGCTTGTAATCTCTGTAGTAAGGAAACTACATATGAAGATTTTGCAAAGCTGCAATTGAATTAAAACTTGGTTATTGTTGCCTTATAGGCTTGGCTTTTTCTTTTTTCCTTCCTGGCTTATTTTTTTTTCTTTCCTTTTTTTTTACTTTTTTTCTAGAGATTTTGGATGCTTTTTTATTCATATCTTCTTTTTTCCTTTTTTAGGGCTCCTTGATATTATTATTATTATTATTATTATTATTATTATTATTATTTGATAATTTTCATTTTTTCTTTTGGTTTTTAATTTTTTCGCTTTTTTTAAAAAAAAAATACTTTGGCCTTGTCTCCTGATACTAGGAGGGCACTGGACTATTTCTTTTATCCTTTTTTTTTTGCTTTTTTGCGCATTTTGGTGGATTATAATCGGCCAGTGGACCTCCATGTTGGATTACAAATAAATTGGCTATTGGGCCCGTTATTGGATTACAAATTACAACTATAATAACTTGAAGATGAGTACACTAAATTTGGCGAAAGGGGTGAAAAAGGGCTCTTCAGCCCCCGCTTCAACTTCGGTGAGCCCGACGCCCCAAAAATCTATTACTATATTTTTACAGCAGGAAACCCAACAAAAAATAGACACACAGGCCATACTCCAGGCGATTGCGGATTCTAGAATGGATATGAAAAAGGATTTAGAGAGAAACTATGAAGACCTGAAGAACGATATCCATAAGATGGACCAAAGAATGGAAACATTTCAACAGGCGATGATAGATACACAACAAAGAATGCAGAAAATAGAAGGCAAGTCAGCAGTGGTAGATGAGAAATTAGTAGCTCTACAAAAGGAAAACCAGAGATTGGCACAATCTAATGCAGAATTGGAAGGAAATATGGCGGTCATAGAGATGGAACGGTCATCGTACTTCTTAAGATTTCAAAATGTGATAGAAGAGAAAGATGAGAACTTATTACACCTGATGAGTGAACTACTGGCGGATTTACTTGGAATGAAAAGGACAAAATGAATAGGGAACTGGACCAGGTTTTTAGAGTTAATTGTAATTACGCAAGGAACAGAGTGCCCAGGGAGGTCCATGTCAGATTTCTTAAAAGAAATCGACGAGATGAAATTTTGAGAATTGTAAGGGACCAACCTATGAAGTATAAAGATAAAGAGCTGGTAATTCTCAAACAGATTCCTAGAAAAATAAGGGAAGCACGGAGAGATTATCAATTTTAACAAGGAAACTGATTGATAGAGGAGTGAATTTCAGATGGTTGATTCCAGAAGGGCTATTGATTTTTTGGGGCTCTAAAAGGTACAGACTGGACACTCCATTCCAAGCAGAGGAATTTTTCAACAAGCACAAAGCCTTCTTGGAGAAAGGTGATATGGAATTTAAGAGATCAGAGAGAACACCTACTGCAGAGACTTCCAAGCAAACAGAGGAGGAGATACCAAAAAAAGACGCAATCAGAAGAAGACATTAGACCTAAAGATCAGAGACAGATAAGTTCACCTAGAAGATTGAGATCTCGAAATAATTGAAATTATGGAGGAAATTGGAATATACTCAATAAATATAAATGGTCTCAACTCCCCATCCAAAAGGAGTAAAATATTTCATAGGCTACAGAAACTTAAAATGGACATAGTTTGTTTACAAGAGACTCATATTAAGAGACAACACTCCAGAATTTTAGAACAGCCAAAATTAGGCAAATTCTATTTTTCTTCTGCATTACAAAAGAAAAGAGGGATAGTGATATATATAAAATAAAAGTTGAATCCAAAACAAATTTATTCTGATGAGGAAGGAAGAATAGTGATGGTGGAGATTTCATGGAATCAAAAACAAATACTGTTGGTGGCAATATATGCCCCCAATGAGAAACAAGAGCTATTCTTTCAACAACTATATGACAAACTTGTGGATTTAAACTATCATAGTCTTTGTATATTGGGAGACTTTAATGCAATTGTGGATGCAGTTCGAGACTACAAAAGCCATAAACAAGGGAAGAAAGGAAGTAATGTTTTATCTAAATCTTGTTTAAAAATGAAAGATGAACTATGCTTGCAGGATATATGGCGAGAGATGAATCCAGAAAAGATACAATATACCTTTTACTCTAATAGGCATAACTCTTGGTCAAGAATAGACGTGATATGGATCTCCCATGATCTGAAGACCATGATACAGGAAGTTGAAATTGAACCAAATATTTGGGCAGATCATAACCCAATTAAAATGACATGGAAAGGATATAAGAAAAGATTGAGATGGTCTCTGAATAAAGCCATTTTGAAGGAAAAAGAATTTTTACAATTAGCAATAAAAGAAATGGAATTCTTTTTAAAGATCAATAAAAAGGAAGATACTTCTATCCAAAATGTTTGGGACACGGCAAAAGCATACTTTAGAGGTTTAGCTATAACCTATATTGCTAAAAAGAATAAAGAAAAGAGAATTTCACAGTCCAAATTGAAAAAACAGCTTGGTATGTTGGAGCTGGAATTACAAACTGATCCACAAAAGAAAAATGTGAAGATACAAATGGACTTAATAAAACATAAATTAAACCTACTTGAGACTGATATTATGGCACAACAGATTAAACGAGCCAAACAGAACTTTTTTGAAAATGCTAACAAACCTAGTAGATGGCTTGCATATAGACTGAAAAAAGAAAGAGAAAAAAGAAATAAGTAAATTATTGGACAAAAAGGGTGAAACTCACTGTCATAATGATGGTATCAAAAAATTGTTAAGGCCTTTTATGAACTACTTTATAAGGCTGAGACGATCTCTGAAGAGGCAATTCAGGATTATTTTAAAAAAGCAAAACTCCCAAAAATATCAGAAAATATGCGACAGAGGTTAAATGAGAAAATATCAATGATGGAGATCATAGAGGCAATTAAAAGACAAAAGAAAGATAAGACACCGGGGCCGGACGGACTACCTGCAGAATTTTACACAGCCTTACAAGATACCGTGACTCCTTTTCTGAAGGACTTGTATAATGAAACTTTTATACAGACAAAAATTCCAAATTCATGGACTGAAGCTAATATTACCCTGATACCTAAAGAAGACACAGATTCTACACAAATTAAAAACTATAGGCCAATATCGTTACTAAATGTGGATTATAAAATCTTTGCTGCAATTTTGGCAGAAAGAATGAAAAGCTTTTTAATAGAATTTATTCATCCAGACCAAAATGGCTTTCTTCCTAAAAGACAGATAAAGAACAATTTAAGGATTATTTTAAATGTTTTGGAGTACTATGAAAATAATCCAGGGAGCCAGATGGCGCTCATATTTCTTGATGCACAAAAAGCATTTGATAATTTAAATTGGCAATTTATGTTTCAACAATTACAGGAAATGGACTTTGGTGAAAACTATATTAAAGCAATTCAAGCGATCTACAAGAAACAATCAGCAAGGATACTTATAAATGGAGACTATACAGAGAGCTTTGATATTAAAAAAGGCATGAGACAGGGATGTCCACTCTCTCCCTTGCTATTTATTTTGACTCTGGAGGTATTGACTAGAAGCATCAGGCAAGATATTGAAATTAAAGGACTTGATATTAAAGACCAGAACTATAAACTACAGGCTTTTGCAGATGATCTGGTCTTTATCTTAGAGGACCCTTTGGAAACAGCCCCTAAACTTCTGCAGAAAATTGAAAAATTTGGAGAAGTGGCTGGATTGAAAATAAATAGGGAAAAAACGAAAGTGTTAACAAAAAATTAACTGATAAACAAAAAACTCAACTCGCCAAAAAGACAAATCTTCAAATAGCTAAAAACGTTAAATATTTAGGTATCTATCTTATGGCGAAATATTCATCATTAAAAGAGGATAATTATGAGAGACTAATAAAACAAATAAAAATTGACCTGGAAAAATAGGAAAATCTCCAATTATCATTGTTAGGAAGAATAGCGACTGTTAAAATGAACATTTTACCAAAACTAATTTTTTTATTTCAAACAGTTCTTGTAAAGTTGGGTAAGAGATTTTTTGACAATTTAAACGCAATGATATTAAGATTCATATGGCAAAGAAAGAAAGCAAGAATTAAATGTAAACTTCTACAAGATTTGAAAGAGAGAGGGGGCTTTGGACTTCCGGATTGGAGACTTTATTATCAAGCAGCTATTTTGCTTTGGATTAAAGAATGGATTACTTTGAGAAATAAGTGAATTCTCTATTTAGAGGGATATGATCTTCAACTAGGCTGGCATGCCTTTTTATGGTATGAGAAAGCTAAAATACACAAGTACTTTCAAAACCATGCTATAAGAAATGTTTTACTCTTTGAATGGGGGAAAGTTAGACATAAAATGTACATGAAAATTCCTGCGTGGCTTTCAACGATGGAAGCATTTGCTTATCCGAATTTGATTAATTACGATAAACTTGTTACTTATAAAGACATTTTGGACAAGGATGGAAAACTCAAAGACAGGGAAACCCTTCAACAACAAGGTATTGACTTAACATGGTGGTCCTATTTGCAAATTCAAACAAGATATGAAAAAGACATAAAAACAATGGGATTTTACAAAGAGCTGATTCCACTTGATAAAATACTTTTAACAACAGATGAACATTTGATTAAGAAACTTTATTAACATTTATTAAATTGGAAAATGGAAGAAGAACAAGTTAAAGAGACAATGATAGTATGGGCGAAGAACTTTGAATATTCTATAGAATTAGAAGATCGGCAAAAATTGTGGGATAAAAATATTAAACTTACTAAAGCAGTAACATACAAAGAAAACTTATATAGAATGTTTTATAGGTGGCATATGACACCAGTTCGTTTAGCGAAAATGTTTAAAAATCTATCAGATACATGCTGGAAATGTAAGCAAAAACCGGGTACTTATGAGGCTTCCGGGTGGCTCCGCTGGCGTCGCTACAGCCTCCTTGGAGGCTCCGTTCTTCTGGGTTTGTTAAGCCGCATAAACAGTGAACACCAGCTGTTTTTTGCGGTGGAAAATCCCCCCTTAGGGCAAAGAAGGGGTGAAGAGCATCAGGCTAAGGTTGAGTTCCTCTGAAATCCCCCTGGTAAAGTTATCAGGGGGCAAGAGTGAGAACTCCCTAGGAAAAAGCTTGAAGAGGCTCCTACCCAGAGACGTTCCTGTCTGTAGACAGGCTCAGATGCCGCGACCATCTCCTGCTCGAGGAAAACTTTTTAAAGAGACCTACATGCAGGCGGAGTGAATACAGGAGCCTAGTATTGCAAGTATTTCTTTATATTTTACCTCTGACCACGTATTTCTACAATCAACATAATGTATCCAAGATGGCGATCGCTTTCATTGTAAAGAGAAAGTTACCGGAAAGTGAAAGTGATTTTCCTGCCCCCTTTTTTTCTCTCAAGCGTTTGGAGCGATCGCTATGAGATGGTTCAGATTTATATTTTAAAATCTTATAAATTGTAATTAAAGAAGATAAGAGGAGTATATATTTTGGCAATATATTTTTAAAGATTTTTTCCCCCTTTTTTCTTTTAAAAAAAAATTCTGGATTGAACAAAATGACTACCAGACAAGCTAAGTTAGTTTCCTCAGAAATGCTTACGGTGAAAGATCTACAGGCTGCATTGTCAACAATGACTTTTAATTTGACTGAGGATTTGGAGAGAAGATTTGAAAAAAGGTTTGATAAAATGGAGAAAAAGTTGGAGAGTAAGATTGAGGATTTGGAGAATAAGATTGAGAATCAAGGCAAAGGTGTATCTGATGAACTGGAAAAAATTAAGGCAACAATCCAGACCCATAATATGGAAATAAGAGAGGATATGGTGGAAGCTGTTAAGGGGGTCTGGGAGGGTGTTGAAGAGAAGGTTGAGGGGGTCGAGCAACAAATGAAAAGTGAATTACATGATCATGCTTTGATGGTGCAATACAATGAGATGATGTCTGCTATTAGAATTAGAGGCCTGAGGGAGGTACCAAATGAGACTCAGGATGATCTGAGAAGAATCTTTGAGGAAGCTTTGGAAAAATTTCTAAACGACGCCGTGAAAAATTTTTCGTGGCAAATTGATAGAATCCACAGAATTAATTCATGGATTGCAAGACAAAGAAATTTACCTAGAGACGTTGTTATCTATTTTGTAACAAGGAGATTCAGAAATCATGTTCTTACAATATCTTATAACAAGAAATTAAATGTTGCTGGTCAGGAGGTTGTGGTTCTGAAGGAGATTCCTCCAAAGATGTTGAGAGCTAGAAAGGAGTATGCATTTTTGGTTGCTGAGCTTAAAATATGTGCTTTACAATATAGATGGGAGGTTCCAGCTGGACTTTCATTATCTTATCAGGGTAAAAGATATTATTTGAATTCTGTTGCAAAAGTGAAAGATTTTGCTGAGAACGTGCTGAAGGCTGGTAGACCCCCATCCTCGATACCAAAAAATGCAGATTTGTCAAAAGAAGAAGGAATGGAACTTTTACAATTACAGTTTTCAGATTCACAGCCCCCTCCAGCAGCTGGAGGAGTTTCGATGGAGTTGCCCGTGCAGAGTATTGATATTTTTCAACCCCTGGAAATAGAGAAACCTAAAGATCAAAGGCAAACTAGATTAACTACCAAGCGCATGGAAGAACAAGAAAAAGAACAACAACAATTATGTACATCTGCAAGTCTGGAAGCCATGGGAGCTAAACCAAAGAAGAAAATGACGAAAATTGATTTGGTCTTGCAAAAGCTTTCTCAATCTGGCCATGTCAAACAAATATTTGACATGGAATGTTAACGGTTTAAATTCTCCTCAGAAGAGGAAAAAGATATTTCACTATTTGACTCAATGTAAAAATGATGTAATCTGCCTACAAGAAACACACATTAGATCTAGTGATCAGAAATACTTGATAAATAATAGACTAGGTTCACATTTTGTGGCAGCGGCTAAAGAGAAGAAGAATGGAATTGTTATTTATGTTAAAAATCATATAAGCGCTAAGTTAATAGAAGCAGATGTTGAAGGCAGATTTTTAGTAATTGAAATTGTAATAGATGGGAAGAAAGTTCTTCTGATGGGTATTTATGCTCCAAATCAACAAGGAAAGTTTTATAAATTAATACATAAAAATTAACACAATTTGACTATAGGTCTTGTATTCTAATGGGAGATTGGAATGGTGTCATGGACATTAGTTTAGACAAGAGGAAAACATCTCCAATCCCTCAAACACGCTCTATGCTGCCTAAATCTTTTTTTGATATTAAGGATGATTTTGATTTGATAGATATATGGAGAGAAAGGCATGGTAAAGAGCAGGAATTTACTTTTTTTTTGATAGACATCAATCATTTTCCAGAATTGTTTTTATATTAATTACAAGTGACTTTATTTCTGGGGTAAAGAAGGTAAAAATTTTGCCTAAAGTTTTATCAGATCATAACCCGGTTTTGATGGAGTTAATGGTGGGCCAGACTCCTAGAAGATCTTGGAGACTCAATGAAAACTTGTTTCAATATGACTCAAACGTGCTTGAATGTAAAAGTGCCATGAAGGAATTTTTTATGTTAAATCTTCATAAGGGTACAACAATAGAAATGGTGTGGGATGCTAGTAAAGCTTTTATGCGTGGGGTTTTAATTGATATGAATAAAAGGTATAGGCGTAAACGGGAGGAAAAAAGGAAGGAATTAGAGGAGGAAATAAGAAAGAAAGAGCAACTTTTAGTAAAGAGACCAGATGATAAAAATATTAAAGAGGGGATTAAGATTTTACAGAAACAATTTGATTTGTTGATGGCCGACCAAGTTGCCAGGAATATGCAATATGCTAAACATAACACATTTTTAATTCTAATAAACCTGGCAGATGGTTGGCCTATACATTAAGGAAAAAACAAAAATCCTGCATTATTGATAAAATAGAATATAAAGGGAAGCTGGTATTTCAACAAGAAACTATTTAAAAAGCCTTTTTAGAATTCTACTCCAAGTTATATGCTGAAGACAAGATACAAGGGAATGAGATAGATGTTTTCTTGCAAAATGAGAATGTATTGACAATTACTAGTGAACAAAGAGATAGACTAAATAGATTAATTACATCAGATGAAATAATTTCAGTGATTAAACAATTGAAATTGGGAAAATCTCCTGGGACGGATGGCTTAACGGCAGCTTATTATAAGCATCTTCAAAGGGAAATGGTGGAACCTCTTAGAGAGTTGTTTGTTAATATACAAGAGGGTGGTCAGGTTCCACCTTCGTGGAAAACGGCTTATGTCTCTTTAATTCCCAAAGAGGGAAGAGATAATGTTCAGCCAGAAAATTTTAGACCTATTTCATTGTTGAATACGGATTATAAGATTTTTGCAAAAATTTTGGCTAACAGATTAATGAAAGTTTTACAAACAATAATTCATTCAGATCAAACTGGTTTTTTGCAAGGGAGACAGATGAAAACTAATGTTAGACAACTTATTAATATATTAGAATATTTGGACAAGCATATCCAGGTACCTGCAGTTCTTATGTTTTTGGATGCGGTAAAAGCTTTTGATAGACTGAACTGGCTGTTTTTGGAAAAGTTAATAGGATGGGAATGGGGGATCAGTTTATTAACTCTATATTGGCTGTTTATCAGAAACAAACAGGTCGGATTATTGTGAATGGGCATTTAACAGATTCATTCAAGATAGAGAAAGGTACTAGACAGGGATGTCCTCTATCTCCATTGTTGTTTATTTTAACATTAGACGTTTTACTGAATAAGATAAGAGCAGTAGACGATTTAAAAGGCATACAGATTAGACAACATGATTATAAATTATGTGCTTTTGCTGATGACCTGCTTGTGACATTGTCTCAACCAAAGCAGTCAGCGCAGATTTTGATGGAGTTAATTAAAAATTATGGTAGGGTATCTGGTTTTAAACTAAACATATCTAAGACAAAGATGTTAGCTAAAAACTTAGATGGTAACTTAAAACAAGATTTGGAAAGAATAACGGGTTGTGAAATAGTTAAGAAAGTTAAATATTTAGGAATTGATATTGAAGCTTCTAACGGGAAGTTATATAAAAACAATTATGAAGTTTTGTGGAATAAGATACAAATAGAATTGGACAAATGGGCTAAACTACAATTGTCTTTGTTGGGAAGGATAGCAGCAGTTAAAATGAATGTTTTGCCAAAATTTTTATTTCTTTTTCAAATGCTACCTATACTTAAAAAAGATGTAAATTTGGAGGAGTGGCAGAAGGGTATTAACAGATTTGTCTGGAATGGCAAGAAACCGAGGATTAAATTAAAAATTATTCAGGATATAAGGGAAAGAGGTGGTTTGAAAATGCCCAATTTTAAGTTGTATTACCATGCTGCTGTTTTAGTAGCGATAAGTGACTGGATTAATTTAACCAATGACAGAATATTGAATATTGAAGGGTACAGTTTATTATATGGTTGGCATGCATATTTGGTTTATGATAAAAAGGTGGATAGGAGCTTCAAAGAGCACCTATTGAGAAGCGCTCTGCTGCGTGTCTGGAAAAAGTATCAGTATAAATTAAATGCAAAGATTCCTCTTTGGACAGTTCCCAGACACGCAGTAGAGAATATAAATAGATCACAAGTTTTAGATGTGGTGCCTTATGAGAAACTCTTAACTAAAGAAGGGAATTTGTTAGTACTGAAATCTTTGAATATGTTAAGGGATGAAGGAATTGTTCATACTTGGTTTCTATATGTACAATTGGAGTCTAGATGGAAAAAAGATTCTATGACGGGGCTATCTTTAACAGATGAAAATTTAATTAAACAAGTTATAGATCAAAGGCCCATGCATATCAAAAGAGTGTATAATGTATTGATAGAAATTGATTCTGAAACTGAGTTACTTAAGGATTGTATGATAAAATGAGGACAAAATTTTGGACAACCAATCATGATGGATACTTGGGAAAGGATCTGGGTGAAAAATGTAAAATTCACACAAGCGACTCATTTAAGAGAAAATTTTTATAAAATGTTTTACAGGTGGCATCTGGATCCAAAAAAATTATCATGTATGTATCCTAATTTACAAGCTAAGTGTTGGAGGTGTGATAGTACGGACGCTACTTATTTTCATGTATGGTGGACTTGTAAAAAAATTAAGGCTTTTTGGATAAAAATATGGTGGATTCTTCAAAACATCTTGAAAAAACGTATTGAATTTTTACCACAGATGTTTTTGCTTGGCATTATAAAAGACTGTACCACCATAGAGACAAACTTAATCTTGAATTTGATTACAGCAGCAAGATTGCTGGTGGGACAATATTGGAAGAAGCCAGAATTACCATCTATTGAAGAATGGATTTTGAAAGTAACAAATATGGCAGAAATGGCTAAAATCTCTGCATATTTGAAGGATTATTCAAATGAGAAATATATGTTGGACTGGAAAAGATGGATAGAGTATATACAAGGGAGATACCATTTTAAGAAATTGTATTTAGCATATAATTAATTATTTATCTGTTAGGTTGTAAAATATAGTATTCTTAATAGGTTTTATATAATATTTTGGAGTAATTTAGTGGGTTTTCTTGTGTTCTTACCCTGTATTCACTCTGGGAAGTCGGGGGGGTGGTTGGGGGGGATTTATAATTTTATTATTGTAATATGTAATTGTCTTATATAAGACTAAATACGGTTTGTTCTAGCGGCACCTCAGAACCACATTTGAGGAGGAGGAGAAGGAGTTTGAGGAATGAAGGAGAAGGGAAGTAGGGAGTTGTAGGAGGAATGAGGAGCGTGAGGGAGGTAGAGAAAGTGGGGGGACAGAAGTTGAAAGGGAGGAGGTAGAGGGGGATGTGGTTGGTGGGGTGCCTTATGATACATTTATGATATATGTTCATGTTTATTATATAAAATTATATTGTAATAATTATTTTTTGTTGTATTTATAATTATAAAACTAATAATAATAAAAAACAGGTACTTATTATCACGCCTGGTGGACATGTTCTATTGCAAAAAAATATTGGTCTAACATTCATAGATGGTTAGTAAAGATGATGAAAATTCAGATAGAATTTAAACCAGAACTGTTCTTGTTAGGTATATTAAGACCTAACTAAGGTAAAGAAAATGATTATTTAATACTACATGTATTGACAGCTGCAAGAATAGTTTTCGCCCAGTTTTGGAAAAATGAAAACTTACCATCAGATCAGATTATAATTTTGAAAATTTTAGATTGTGCAGAAATGGACAGATTAACGTTAGATATGAAGGAGAAAGAGGATTCAATCTTTTATAAAACTTGGGGAAAATTTTATCAGTGGGTTGAAACACGTTAGAATAAGAAGAGATATTAGAGATTTAGTATATTAAGTATTAAGCTTGATGTTTAGAAATAGTTGCTATGTTATTAATTATGCTAATTATTTAAAGGAATATTATTGCTTTACCAAAAGTTTGTTGTTACTATACCGATTTACTTTTATAAATGTTTAGTATTATATAAATAATAATATTCAATATGAAGACCCAGACGACAGCTTGTTTGTTGAATCACATATCTGTTACTATCCACACCCGGTCCCCTTTATCCTGGTTTCCCGGTATCCCTCCCGACCCCATTTTCCCTACCCATATAAAAATCTAATAAAATACATTTATATATATTAAAAAAGGATGGGAATAAGGATAGGGATAGGGAAAGGGATGCAAATAGGGATAGGGATAGGGATGGAAATATGGATAGGGATAAAGATAGGGATAAGGATAGGGATAGGGATAAAGATAGGGATAAGGATAGGGATAAGGATGGGAATAGGGATAGGGAAAGAGAAAGGGATGGGAATAAAGATAGGGAAAGGGATGGGAATAAGGATAGGGATAGGGATAGGGATAGGGATAGGGATAGGGATAGGGATAGGGATAGGGATAGGGATAGGGATAGGGATAGGGATAGGGATAGGGATAGGGATAGGGATAGGGATAGGGATAGGGATAGGGATAGGGATAGGGATAGGGATAGGGATAGGGATAGGGATAGGGATAGGGATAGGGATAGGGATAGGGATAGGGATAGGGATAGGGATAGGGATAGGGATAGGGATAGGGATAGGGATAGGGATAGGGATAGGGATAGGGATAGGGATAGGGATAGGGATAAGGAAAAGAATGGGGATAAAGATGGGAAAGGGAAATGGAAAGGGATAGGGAAAGCGGTGGGAATAGGGAAAGGGATAAGGATGGCAATAGGGAAAGGGAAAGGGATGGGATAGGGATGGGATATGCAAAGGGAAAGGGACAGGGATGGGAATTGGGATAGGGAAAGATAAAGTGATGGGAATAGAGATAGGGAAATTGATAGGGATAGAGAAAGAGATGGCAATATGGAAAGGGATAAGGATGGGAATAGGGATAGGGAAAGGGATGGGAATAGGGATAGCGATAAGGATGGGAATAGGAATAGGAATAGGGATAGGGAAAGGGAAAGGGATGGGTACAGGTATAGGGAAAGTGATGAGAATAGGGAAAGGGATAGGGATAGGGATAGGGATAGGGATAGGGATAGAGATAGGGATAGGGAAAAGGATGGGAATAGGGATAGGGAAAGGGAAAAGAAAAGGGATGGGAATTGGGATAGGGAAAGGGATGGGAAAAGGGATAGGGATGGGAATAGTGATTGGGATAGGGAAAGGGAAAGGGATGGGGATATGGACGGGATAAGGAAAGGGATAGGTATAGAGAAAGTGATGGGAATAGGGAAAGGGATAAGGATGGGAAAAGGGTTAGGGATAGAGATAGGGATAGGGATAGGGATA
The DNA here is from genome assembly GCA_034064705.1 of Bothrops alternatus. Lineage (NCBI taxonomy): Eukaryota > Metazoa > Chordata > Lepidosauria > Squamata > Viperidae > Bothrops > Bothrops alternatus. The sequence goes on from JARGCV010000054.1 coordinate 23,202, forward strand.
GGGATAGGGATAGGGGTAGGGGTAGGGGTAGGGGTAGGGGTAGGGGTAGGGGTAGGGGTAGGGGTAGGGGTAGGGGTAGGGGTAGGGGTAGGGGTAGGGATAGGGATAGGGATAGGGATAGGGATAGGGATAGGGATAGGGATAGGGATAGGGATAGGGATAGGGATAGGGATAGGGATAGGGATAGGGATAGGGATAGGGATAGGGATAGGGATAGGGATAGGGATAGGGATAGGGATAGGGATAGGGATAGGGATAGGGATAGGGATAGGGATAGGGATAGGGATAGGGATAGGGATAGGGATAGGGATAGGGATAGGGATAGGGATAAGGATAAGGATAGGGATAGGGATAGGGATAAGGATGGGAATAGGGATAGGGATAAGGATGGGAATAGGGATAGGGAAAGGGAAAGGGAAAGAGAAAGGGATGGGTATAGGTATAGGTATAGGGAAAGGGAAAGGGAAGGGGATAGGGATTGGGATTGGGATAGGGATAGGGATAGGGATAGGGATAGGGATAGGGATAGGGATAGGGATAGGGATAGGGATAGGGATAGGGATAGGGATAGGGATAGGGATAGGGATAGGGATAGGGATAGGGATAGGGATAGGGATAGGGATAGGGATAGGGATAGGGATAGGGATAGGGATAGGGATAGGGATAGGGATAGGGATAGGGATAGGGATAGGGATAGGGATAGGGATAGGGATAGGGATAGGGATAGGGATAGGGATAGGGAAATGGATAGGGATAGGGATAGGGATAGGGATAGGGATAGGGATAGGGATAGGGATAGGGAAAGGGATGTGCATAGGGATAGGGATAAGGATGGGAATAGGGATAGGGAAAGAGAAAGGGATGGGAATAGGGATAGGGATAGGGAAAAGAATGGGGATAAAGATGGGAAAGGAAAATGGAAAGGGATAGGGAAAGCGGTGGGAATAGGGAAAGGGATAAGGATGGCAATAGGGAAAGGGATGGGATAGGGATGGGATACGCAAAGGGAAAGGGACAGGGATGGGAATTGGGATAGGGAAAGATAAAGTGATGGGAATAGAGATAGGGAAATTGATAGGGATAGTGAAAGAGATGGCAATATGGAAAGGGATAAGGATGGGAATAGGGATAGGGAAAGGGGTGGGAATAGGGATAGCGATAAGGATGGGAATAGGAATAGGAATAGGGATAGGGAAAGGGAAAGGGATGGGTACAGGTATAGGGAAAGTGATGAGAATAGGGAAAGGGATAGGGATAGGGATAGGGATAGGGAAAAGGATGGGAATAGGGATAGGGAAAGGGAAAAGAAAAGGGATGGGAATTGGGATAGGGAAAGGGAAAGGGAAAGGGAAAGGGATGGGAAAAGGGATAGGGATGGGAATAGTGATTGGGATAGGGAAAGGGAAAGGGATGGGGATATGGACGGGATAAGGAAAGGGATAGGTATAGAGAAAGCGATGGGAATAGGGAAAGGGATAAGGATGGGAAAAGGGTTAGGGATAGGGATAGGGATAGGGACAGGGACAGGGACAGGGACAGGGACAGGGACAGGGACAGGGACAGGGACAGGGACAGGGACAGGGACAGGGACAGGGACAGGGACAGGGACAGGGACAGGGACAGGGACAGGGACAGGGACAGGGATAGGGATAGGGATAGGGATAGGGATAGGGATAAGGATAAGGATAGGGATAGGGATAGGGATAAGGATGGGAATAGGGATAGGGATAAGGATGGGAATAGGGATAGGGATAGGGAAAGAGAAAAAGATGGGTATAGGTATTGTTGTGAGTGTCCCTAGAGCAGCTTGGGAAGTGTCAGAGTATGAGGATGAGCAGCCAGGCTCCTCTGGGTGTTTTCCCCTCCCGGCAGCCGAGGAAGAGCAGCCAGGCCCCTCTGGGTATGTTCCCCTCCCGGCAGCTGAGCCAGACAGGGAGGAGATTTACAGGCAGTCTGGATCAGATTCACAAAGTGAGGGGTCAGATTTGGATCAAGAAGATAGATGGCTTGATCCGAGATTCCGAAGGTTTGATAAGCGACGGTGTCAGTTAAGTGGAAAAAGGAAGTAATGAGGGGAAGTGACGTATCGGACACTATATTAGAAGGGGACAGAGAGACTACGCCTTTGTCACGAGCAACGTTAATCAAAGAGTAGCCTGATATCTGGAGCCGTGCGTTTGACTTCAGTCTTCTGATGTTTTGGAAATCTACGGGAGAATAATGAGGCCTTGGACAATGTGATAAAGAAAGAGTGAGTTAATTGGAAGGTGTGGAAGGAGCATGTGTTAATCTAAATGTAAATACATGAGACTTGGCTGTTTCTGCCAGCAAAATGCCAGCAGCGTGCTTTGAAGTGAATTCTTTTGAAATGTGTTAAATAAACCTCTTAAAGACATATTTATGTGGATTTTAATGAGCTGAGAGGGGCCAGACAGAACAGGTATAGGTATAGGGAAAGGGATAGGGATAGGGATAGGGATAGGGATAGGGAGAGGGAGAGGGAGAGGGAGAGGGAGAGGGAGAGGGAGAGGGAGAGGGAGAGGGAGAGGGAGACGGAGACGGAGACGGAGACGGAGACGGAGACGGAGACGGAGAGGGATAGTGATAGGCTTAGGGATAGGGATAGGGATTGGGATAAGGATAGGGAAAGGGAAAGGGAAAGGGAAAGGGAAAGGGATAAGGATGTGAATAGGGAAAGAGAAAGGGATGGGATAGGGATGGGATACGCAAAGGAAAAGGGACAGGGATGGGAATTGGGATAGGGAAAGATAAAGTGATGGGGATAGAGATAGGGAAATTGATAGGGATAGAGAAAGCGATGGCAATATGGAAAGGGATAAGGATGGTAATAGGGATAGGGAAAGGGATGAGGATAGGGATAGGGATAGGGATAGGGATAGGGATAGGGATAGAGATAGAGATAGGGATAAGGATAGGGATAGGGATAGGGATAAGGAAAAGCATGGGAATAGGGATAGGGAAAGGGAAAAGAAAAGGGATGGGAATTGGGATAGGGAAAGGGATGGGGATAGGGATGGGATAAGGAAAGGGAATGGGATAGGTATAGAGAAAGCGATGGGAATAGGGAAAGGGATAAGGATGGGAAAAGGGATAAGGAAAGGGATGGGTATAGGGATAGGGAAAGGGAAAAAGAAAGGGATAGGGATAGGGATAGGGATAGGGATAGGGATAGGGATAGGGATAGGGATAGGGATAGGGATAGGGATAGGGATAGGGATAGGGATAGGGATAGGGATAGGGATAGGGATATGGATAGGGATAGGGATAGGGATAGGGATAGGGATAGGGATAGGGATAGGGATAGGGATAGGGATAGGGATAGGGATAGGGATAGGGATAGGGATAGGGATAGGGATAGGGATAGGGATAGGGATAGGGATAGGGATAAGGATGGGAATAGGGATAGGGATAGGGATAGGGATAGGGATAGGGATAGGGATAGGGATAAGGATGGTAATAGGGATAGGGATAGGGAAAGAGAAAGGGAAGGGTATAGGCATAGGGAAAGGGAAAGGGATGGGGATAGGGATTGGGATAGGGATTGGGATAGGGATAGGGATAGGGATAGGGATTGAGATAGGGATAGGGATAGGGATAGGGATAGGGATAGGGATAAGGATAAGGATAAGGATAAGGATAGGCATAGGGATAGGGATAAGGATGGGAATAGGGATAGGGAAAGGGATAAGGATGGGAATAGGGAAAGGGAAAGGGATAAGGATGGGAATAGGGAAAGGGAAAGGGATGGGATAGGGATAGGGATAGGGATAGGGATGGGATACGCAAAGGGAAAGGGACAGGGATGGGAATTGGGATATGGAAAGATAAAGTGATTGGAATAGAGATAGGGAAATTGATAGGGATAGAGAAAGCGATGGCAACATGGAAAGGGATAAGGATGGTAATAGGGATAGGGAAAGGGATGGGAATAGGGATAGGGATAAGGATGGGAATAGGAATAGGGATAGGGATAGGGAAAGGGAAAGGGTTAGCTATAGAGAAAGCAATGGGAATAGGGAAAGGGATTAGAATGGGAATAGGGATAGGGAAAGAGAAAGGGATGGGTATAGGTATAGGGAAAGGGAAAGGGATGTGGATAGCGATAGGGATAGGGATAGGGATAGGGAAAGGGATGGGATTTGGGATAGGGAAAGGGAAGGGGATGGGGATGGGGATAGGGATAGGGATAGGGAAAGGGAAAGGGAAAGGGAAAGGGATAGGGATAGGGTTAGGGTTAGGGATAGGGATAGGGATAGGGATAGGGATAGGGATAGGGATAGGGATAGGGATAGGGATAGGGATAGGGATAGGGATAGGGATAGGGATAGGGATAGGGATAGGGATAGGGATAGGGATAGGGATAGGGATAGGGATAGGGATAGGGATAGGGATAGGGAAAGGGATGGGATTTGGGATAGGGAAAGGGAAAGGGATGGGGATAGGGATAGGGAAAGAGAAAGGGATGGGTATAGGTATAGGGAAAGGGAAAGGGAAAGGGATGTGGATAGCGATAGGGATAGGGATAGGGATAGGGATAGGGATAGGGATAGGGATAGGGATAGGGATAGGGATAGGGATAGGGATAGGGAAAGGGATGGGAATAGGGATAGGGATAGGGAAAGGTAAAGGGATGGGAATAGGGATAGGGAAAGGGAAAGGGAAAGGGATAGGGATGGGATAGGGAAAGGGAAAGGGATAGGTATAGAGAAAGCGATGGGAATAGGGAAAGGGATAAGGATGGGAAAAGGGATAGTGATAGGGAAAGGGATGGGAATAGGGATAGGGAAAGGTAAAGGGATGGGAATAGGGATAGGGAAAGGGAAAGGGATGGGGATAGGGAAAGGGAAAGGGATGGGAATTGGGATAGGGAAAGGAAAGGGATGGGAATACAGATAGGGAAAGGGATAAGGAAAGGTATGGGAATAGCAATTGTGAAAGGGAAAGGGAAATGGGAAAAGATGTGAATAGATATAGGGAAAGGGAAAGAATGGGGATAAAGATGGGAAAGGGAAAGGGAAAGGGAAAGGGAAAGGGATAGGGATAGGGAAAGCGATGGGAATACGGAAAGGGATAAGGATGGGAATAGGGAAAGGGAAAGTGATGGGATAGGGATGGGATACGGAAAGGGAAAGGGACAGGGATGGGAATTGGGATAGGGAAAGATAAAGTGATGGGAATAGAGATAGGGAAATTGATAGGGATAGAGAAAGCGATGGGAATATGCAGAGGGATAAGGATGGGAATAGGGATAGGGAAAGGGATGGGAATAGGGATAGGGATAAGGATGGGAATAGGAATAGGGATAGGTACATGGGCGGATCATAAACCTTTAAAAGTGACATGCAAAGGAATAAGGAAAAAACCAAGATGGATTTTAAATCATTCTATATGAAAAGATAAAGAATTTGTAGATTTGGCCAAAAGAGAAATGGAATTTTTCTTTAAAGAAAACAAAGAAGATACATCATTACAAAACGTATGGGATACAGCTAAAGCATACTTTAGAGGTATAGCTGTAATGTATATGGCAAAGAAAAATAAACAGAGAAGACAGCAATATCTAATATTAAAAGAAGAATTTAGAAAATTAGAAACAGAATTACAAAAAAATCCACAGGAAAAGACGGTAAAAAGAGAAATGGAAATAATAAAACATAAGCTCAACTTGTGGGACTGAGAGAAATTGGCCGAACAAATAAAAAGAGCAAAACAAATTTTTTTTGAAAATGCTAACAAGCCAGGAAGATGGCTAGCCTATAAGCTTAAAAAGCAGAAAGAGAAGAAAATAAGGTTGTTTACAATTTAAAAAGGAAGAAATAAAAAAGATAATTAAGAATTATTATATGGAATTGTATGGTAAAGAGGAGGCTACGAAAGAGAGAATTGCTCAGTATTTAGAAGAAAGTAAACTACCAAAGATACCAGAGACATTTAAAGTTATGTTAGAAGAAAGAATAACAATGATGGAGATATTAGAGGTTATAAAGCGACAAAAGAACGGGAAAACACCTGGTCCAGACGGGCTACCGGCGGAACTCTATAAAAATTTACAAGATATATTAAGCGAACCACTGAAAAAGGTTTGCAATGGACTATTGTTAGAGGCCAAACTTCCAAATACATAGATAGAAGCAAATATTACTTTGATACCAAAAGAAGATACAGATTTGACATATATTAAGAACTACAGACCGATTTCACTACTTAATGTGGATTACAAAATTTTTACTTCAATAATGGCGGAGAGACTGAAAAGATATTTAGTTGAGTTTATACATCCAGATCAAAACGGCTTTTTACCGAAGAGACAGATTAAAAATAATTTAAGGGTGATAATGGACGTATTAGAATATTACGAACTGCACCCAGGGAAACAATTAGCATTAGTGTTTTTGGATGCCCAAAAAGCGTTTGATAATATTTCTTGGCAATTTATGGTTCAACAATTACAAGTAATGGATTTTGGAAAAAACTTTATAAAGATAGAAGAATATGGGGAAAGATAGAAGAATATGGAGAAGTGGCAGGATTAAAAATAAATAAAGATAAGACCAAAGTAATAGTAAAGAATCTTACAGATAAACAAAAAAGACAAATACTAGAGAAAACAGAGGTAAAAATAGTGAAAAAAGTTAAGTATTTAGGTATTTACCTTTCAGCTAGATGTTCGTCAATAAAAGAAGATAATTATATAAAATTATTGAAGCAAATAAAATTGGACTTAGAAAGATGGAAAAATCTCCAATTATCAATACTAGGAAGAATTGCTACAGTAAAGATGAATGTGCTGCCAAAGGTTTTATTTTTATTTCAAACAATTCCGATAAAACTTGAGAAATTTTTTTTTCAAAATTTAAATTCATTGGTTTTGAATTTTATTTGGCAGGGGGAAAAAGCTAGAATTAAAATGAAAACATTACAAGATGCTAAGGAAAATGGAGGTTTTGGACTGCCAGAATGGACATTGTATTATCAAGCATCTGTGTTAACTTGGGTGAAAGAATGGATAACACTTAGAAATAAAAGGTTATTGTATTTAGAAGGACATGATTTACAATTGGGGTGGCACGCTTTCTTATGGTATGGGAAAAACAGAGTTCATAAATACTTTCAAAATCATGTTGTAAGAAATGCCTTATTAACAGTATGGGAAAAAATTAAAGCTAAAATATATCTTAAAATTCCAGGGTGGTTGTCAACGATGGAGGCATTTATACATCCGAATTTAGTGGACTTTGAGAAAGTATGGACATATAAAGATATCTTAGATATTCATGGGAAATTAAAACCCAAACAAGAATTGGAAAATTTAGGAATTAATTTATCTTGGTGGGCACATTTACAGATATTAAATAGATATGAAAAAGATGTAAAAATGTATGGATTTTATAAGGATCAAAATGTGTTTGATAAGATTTTGTTGACCACAGATGAGAAATTGATTAAGAAAATGTATAATTTTTTGTTAATTTTAGATATGGAAAGTGAACAAGTGAAAGAAACAATGACAAGATGGGCAAACATTTTTGGTTATAACATAGAATTAGAAAAATGGCAAATGTTATGGCAGAGAAACTATAAATTGACAATGTCAACTTCATATAAAGAAAATCTGTATAAAATGTTTTATAGATGGCACCTTCCACCAGCAAGACTAGCAAAAATGTTTAAAAATATGTCAGATAGATGTTGGAAATGTAAACATAATATAGGCTCGTATTATCATATTTGGTGGACATGTGGGAAGGCAAAGGTTTATTGGAAAAATATGTGGTTAGAAAAATAAATAAATGTGGTTAGAAAAAATATTGGATGAACAGGTGGATTTTAAACCTGAACTTTTTTTATTAGGCATTATGCCTGAAAAGACTAATAAGCAGAAACTATATCTAATTCTACAGCAGCAAGAATAATTTTTGCACAATATTGGAAGAATGAAGCTTTGCCATCAGAGGAAGAAATAATCAGGAAGATTTTGGAATGTGCAGAAATGGAGAGATTAACCATGAGGCTGAAAGACAAAGAAGACACAGACTATTATCAAATTTGGAAATTATTTTATACTTGGTCAGAGAAAAGAAGCGAGGATCAGGAATTGAACATGTATTAGTTTAGCAATTTTCAGACAACTTGTTGATTGGAAAAAATTACATATATTGGGGAAAAAAACTAATAAAAAAGATTGGAAAAAAAGGAATAGGGATAGGGACAGGGAAAGGGAAAGGGATGGGTACAGGTATAGGGAAAGGGATGGGGATAGGGATAGGGATAGGGATAGGGAAAAGGATGGGAATAGGGAAAGGGAAAAGGAAAGGGATGAGAATTCGGATAGGGAAAGGGAAAGAGAAAGGGATGGGAAAACGGATAGGGATGGGAATAGTGATTAGGATAGGGAAAGAGAAAGGGATGGGGATAGGGACAGGATAGGGAAAGGGAAAGGGATAGGTATAGAGAAAGCGATGGGAATAGGGAAAGGGATAAGGATGGGAAAAAAGATAGGGAAAGGGATGGGTATAGGGATAGGTATAGGGAAAGGGAAAGGGAAAGGGAAAGGGAAAGGAATAGGGATAGGGATAGGGAAAGGGAAAGGAATAGGGATAGGGATAGGGATAGGGATAGGGATAGGGATGGGGATGGGGATGGGGATGGGGATGGGGATGGGGATGGGGATGGGGATGGGGATGGGGATGGGGATGGGGATAGGGATAGGGATAGGGATAGGGATAGGGATAGGGATAGGGATAGGGATAGGGATAGGGATAGGGATAGGGATAGGGATAGGGATAGGGATAGGGATAGGGATAGGGATAGGGATAGGGATAGGGATAGGGATAGGGATAGGGATAGGGATAGGGATAGGGATAGGGATAGGGATAGGGATAGGGATAGGGATAGGGATAGGGATAGGGATAGGGATAGGGATAGGGATAGGGATAGGGAAAGGGAAAGAGAAAGGGTTAGGGTTAGGGATAGGGATAGGGAAAGGGAGGGGAATAGTGATTGGGATAGGGAAAGGGAAAGGGATAGGAAGTTGGATATGGATAGGGAAAGGGAAAGGCATGGGAATAGGAAAGGGAAAGGGATGGGGATAGGGACGGGATAGGGAAAGGGAAAGGGTAAGGGATATGGATAGAGAAAGCGATGGGAATAGGGAAAGGGATAAGAATGGGAATAGGGATAGCGAAAGGGATGGGAATAGGGATAGGGATAGCGATAGGGATAGGGATAAGGATGGGAATAAGAGTGATGTCACCCGTGAGGAGCTGACTATAGACCCAGGAGAGGTTTCTCCTTCACTAGGGTCCGGATTTCTTTCGCTGACGGGCCCATATGGGCTGAATGCTACCCTTGAGGGGTCGCCACCGAGGTGTGTACCTTTGAGGAAGGAGGATGGGGAATAGGGATAGGGATAAGGATGGGAATAGGGATAGGGGTAACGATGATAATAGGGATAGGGAAAGAGAAAGGGATTGGAATAGGGTTAGGGATGGGAATAGTGATTGGGATAGGGAAAGGGATATGAATTGGGATAGGGAAAGGGATGGGATAGGGAAAGGGAAAGGGATGGAAATTGGGATAGGGAAAAAGAAGGGGATTGGGAAAGGGAAAGGGAAAGGGATGGGGAGAGGGATGGGAGAGGGAAAGGGATGGAAATTGGGATACGGAAAGTGAAAGTGATGGGAATAGAGATAGGGAAAGGAATAGGGAAAGGGATGGGAATAGTGATTGGGATAGGGAAAGGGAAAGATAAAGGGATTGGAATTGGGATAGGGAAAGGGAAGGGGATGGGGATGGGGATAGGGAAAGGGATGGGGATAGGGACGGGATAGGGAAAGGGAAAGTGATGGGAATAGGGAAAGGGAAAAGGATGGGAAAAGAGATAGGGAAAGGGATGGGGATAGGGAAAGGGATTGGAATAGTGATTGGGATAAGGAAAGGGAAAGGGATGGGAATTGGAATAGGTATAAAGAAAGGGAAAGGGAAAGGGAAAGGGAAAGGCAAAGGGAAAGGGAAAGGGAAAGGGAAAGGGAAGGGGAAAGGGAAAGGGAAAGGGAAAGGGAAGGGGAAAGGGAAAGGGAAAGGGAAAGGGATGGGGATGGGGATAGGGATAGGGATGGGATAGGGAAAGGGAAAGGGATAAGGAAAGGTATGGGAAAAGGGATTGGGATAGGGAAAGGGAAATGGAGAAAGATGGGAATAGAGATAGGGAAAGGGAAAGGCATGGGGATAAAGATGGGAAAGGGAAAAGGAAAGGGATAGGGAAAGGAATAGGGATAGAGAAAGCGATGGGAATAGAGAAAAGGATAAGGAAGGGAATAGGGAAAGGGAAAGGGATGGGGATAGGGATTGGATAGGGAAATGGAAAGGGATGGGAATTGGGATAGGGAAAGGTAAAGTGATGGGAATAGGGATAGGGAAATGGATAAGGATAGAGAAAGCGATGGGAATAGGGAACGGGATAAGGATGGGAATAGGGATATGGAAAGGGATGGGGAAAGGGAAAAGGATGGGTATAGGTATAGGTATAGGGAAAAGGAAAGGGATGGGGATAGGGATAAGGATGGGAATAAGGATAGGGATAGGGATGGGAATAGGGATAAGGATAGGGATAGGGATAGGGAAAGGGATGGGAATAGGGATAGGGATAGCAAAAAGGAAAGTGATGGGAATAGGGATAGGGATAGGGATAGGGATAGGGATAGGGATAGGGAAAGGGAATGGGAAAGGGAAAGGGAAAGGGAAAGGGAAAGGGAAAGGGAAAGGGAAAGGGAAAGGGAAAGGGAAAGGGAAAGGGAAAGGGAAAGGGAAAAGGAAAAGGAAAAGGAGAAGGTAAAGGAAAGGGATGGGAATTGGGATAGGGATAGGGATAGGGATAGGGAAAGGGAAAGGGAAAGGGAAAGGGAAAGGGATGGGAATAGGGATAGGGATAGGGATAGGGAAAGGGATGAGAATTGGGATAGTGATAGGGAAAGGGAAAGGCATGGGAATAGGGAAAGGGAAAGGTAAAGGGATGGTAATAGGGATAGGGAAAGGGAAAGGGATGGGGATAGGGATAGGGAAAGGGATGGGAATTATGACTAGGATAAGGAAAGGAAAAGGGATGGGAATTGGAATAGGTATAAAGAAAGGGAAACGGAAAGGGATAGGCATGGGAATAGGGAAAGGGAAAAGTAAAGGGATGGTAATAGGGATAGGGAAAGGGAAAGGGATAGGGATGGAATAGGGAAAGGGATGGGGATAGGGATAGAGAAAGTGAAAGGTATGGGAATTGGGATAGGGATGGGGTTAGGATGGGATGGGGATGGGGATAGGGAAAGGGAAAGTGATGGGAATAGGGATAGGGATATGGATAGGCATGGGAAAACAAATAGGGACAGGAAAGGAAAACTGTAAGGGATGGGAATAGAGAAACGGAAAGGGAAAGAGATGGGGATAGTGATAGGGAAAAGGATGGGGATGGGGATGGGGATGGGGACAAAGATAGGGATAGGGAAAAGGATGGGAATAGGGAAAAGGATGGGAATAGGGATAGGGATAAGGATGTGAATCAGGATAGGGATAAAGATGGGAATAGGGATAGGGATAGGGATGGGGATGGGAATAGTGATTGGGATAGGGATAGGGAAAGGGATGGGAATAGGGATAGAGAAAGTGAAAGGGATGGGAATTGGGATAGGGACGGGTTTAGGATGGGATGGGGATGGGGATGGGGATGGGGATGGGGATGGGGATGGGGATGGGGATGGGGATGGGGAAAGGGAAAGGGAAGGGGATGGGAATAGGGATAGGGATAGGGATAGGGATGTGAATTGGGATAACGATAGGGATAGTGATACGGATAGGGATAGGGAAAGGGATGGGAATAGGGATAAGGATAGGCAAAGGGACGGGAATAGGGATAGGGATGGGGATGGGGATGGTGAAGGGGATAGGGAAAGGTAAATGGATGGGAATTGGGAAAGGGAAAGGGATGGGGATAGGGATGGGGATGGGAATAGGGATATTGATAGGGAAAGGGAAAGGGAAAGAGAAAGAGATGGGAATAGGGATAGGGAAAGGGAAAGGGAAAGGGATAGGGAAGGGGATGGGGATGGGGATGGGGATGGGAATAGTGATTGGGATAGGGATAGGGAAAGGGATGGGAATAGGGATAGAGAAAGTGAAAGGGATGGGAATTGGGATAGAGACGGGTTTAGGATGGGATGGGGATGGGGATGGGGATGGGGATGGGGATTGTTCTGTCTAGCCCCTCTCAGCTGCCAAGAATCCCCTTAACGAGGTCGTTAAGAGTGCACATGAAGTCAGTTCAAAACACACGGCTTTATTTAACAGTTTACACAAGCACACTAAGAACACCAGTTATAAACTCACTGTGAAATCTCTCAGGTCTCTTCTTGAGCACAACGTTGCTCGTGACTAAAACAGAGGCTTCCGTTTCCCTGTTAATATAGCCTCCCAGGTCACGTTCGTCGTCCACCCAACCGACCCCTACGCCTATCAGCCCGTCGGTATCGTGGATCGAGCCAATTAGTTTCCTGGCCCACATCTGAGTCATCCTCCTCTGACTCAGCATGCATACCAATCTCCGTGGTATCTGGCTCAGCTGCCGGGAGGAGAACACACCCAGACGGGCCTGCCGGTGCTGAGTCATAATCATCATCGGACAAGTATCTAGCCTGGCCAGAGACACTCACAACAGGGATAGGGAAAGGGATGGGAATAGGGATAGGGATATGGATAGGGATTGGAATAGAAATTGGAATAGGGAAAGAGAAAGAGAAAGGAAAACTGTAAGGGATGGGAAAAGGGAAAGGGAAAGGGAAAGGGAAAGGGAAAGGGAAAGGGAAAGGGAAAGGGAAAGGGATGGGGATAGTGATAGGGAAAGGGATGGGGATGGGGATGGGGACAAAGATAGGGATAGGGAAAGGGATGGGAATAGTGAAAGGGATGGGGATAGGGATAGGGATAGGGATAAGGATGGGAATCAGGATAGGGATAAGGATGGGAATAGGGATAGGGATAGGGATAGGGATAGGGATAGGGATAGGGATAGGGATAGGGATAGGGATAGGGATAGGGATAGGGATAGGGATAGGGATAGGGATAGGGATAGGGATAGGGATAGGGATAGGGATAGGGATAGGGATAGGGATAGGGATAGGGATAGGGATAGGGATAGGGATAGGGATAGGGATAGGGATAGGGAAAGGGATAGGGATAGGGATGTGAATAGGGATAACGATAGGGATAGTGATATTGATAGGGATAGGGAAAGGGATGGGAATAGGGATAAGGATAAGGATAGGCGAAGGGACGGGAATAGGGATAGGGATTGGGATGGGGATGGTGAAGGGGATGGGGAAAGGTAAATGGATGGGAATTGGGAAAGGGAAAGGGACGGGGATAGGGATAGGGATGGGGATGTGAATAGGGATATTGATAGGGAAAGGGACAGGGAAAGAGAAAGAGATGGGAATAGGGATAGGGAAAGGCATAGGGATGGGAATAGAAATTGGGATAGGGAAAGAGAAAGAGAAAGGAAAACTGTAAGGGATGGGAATAGGGAAAGGGAAAGGGATGGGGATAGTGAGAGGGAAAGGGATGGGGATGGGGATGGGGACAAAGATAGGGATAGGGAAAGGGATGGGAATAGTGAAAGGGATGGGAATAGGGATAGGGATAGGGATAGGGATAGGGATAACGATGGGAATCAGGATAGGGATAAGGATGGGAATAGGGATAGGGATTGGGATGGGGATGGAGAAGGGGATAGGGAAATGTAAATTGATGGGAATAGGAATAAGGATAGGAATATGAAACGTGATGGGAATAGGGAAAGGGATAAGGATGGGAATAGTGAAAGGGAAAGGGATAGCGATAGGGATGTGAATAGGGATAACGATAGGGATAGTGATAGGGATAGGGATAGGGATAGGCAAAGGGACGGGAATAGGGATAGGGATTGGGATGGGGATGGTGAAGGGGATAGGGAAAGGTAAATGGATGGGAATTGGGAAAGGGAAAGGGACGGGGATAGGGATAGGGATGGGGATGTGAATAGGGATATTGATAGGGAAAGAGAAAGAGAAAGAGATGGGAATAGGGATAGGGATAGGGAAAGGGAAAGGGATAGGGATAGGGATAGGGATAGGGATAGGGATAGGGATAGGGATAGGGATAGGGATAGGGATAGGGATAGGGATAGGGATAGGGATAGGGATAGGGATAGGGATAGGGATAGGGATAGGGATAGGGGTAGGGATAGGGATAGGGATAGGGATAGGGATAGGGATAGGGATAGGGATAGGGATAGGGATAGGGATAGGGATAGGGATAGGGATAGGGATAGGGATAGGCAAAGGGACGGGAATAGGGATAGGGATTGGGATGGTGATGGTGAAGTGGTGTATGGAAAGGTAAATGGATGGTAATTGGGAAAGGGAAAGGGAAAGGGAAAGGGATGGGATTAGGGATAGGGAAAGGGAAAGGGAAAGGGAAAGAGAAAGGGATGGGAATAGGGAAAGGGAAAGGGAAAGGGATAGGAAAAGGGATGGGGATATGGATAGGGATAGGGATAGGGATAGGGATAGGGATTGGGATGGGGATTGGGATGGGGATGGGGATGGGGATGGGGATGGGGATGGGGATGGGGATAGGGATGGGAATAGCGATAGGGATAGGGAAAAGGAAAGGGATGGGGACAGGGATAGGGATAGGGATAGGCAAAGGGACGGGAATAGGGATAGGGATTGGGATGGTGATGGTGAAGTGGTGTATGGAAAGGTAAATGGATGGGAATTGGGAAAGGGAAAGGGAAAGGGATGGGATTAGGGATAAGGAAAGGGAAAGGGAAAGGGAAAGAGAAAGAGAAAGGGATGGGAATAGGGATAGGGAAAGGGAAAGGGATGGGGATAGGTATTGGGATTGGGATGGGTATAAGGATCGGGATAGGGATATGGATGAAGAAAGGGAAAGGGAAAGGAAAAGGGATGAGGATAGGGATAGGGATGGGGATGGGGATGGGGATGGGGATGGGGATGGGGATGGGGATGGGGATGGGGATGGGGATGGGGATGGGGATGGGGATGGGGATGGGGATGGGGATGGGGATGGGGATAGGGAAAGGGATGGGAATTATGATTGGGATAAGGAAAGGAAAAGGGATGGGAATTGGAATAGGTATAAAGAAAGGGAAACGGAAAGGGATAGGCATGGGAATAGGGAAAGGGAAAAGTAAAGGGATGGTAATAGGGATAGGGAAAGGGAAAGGGATAGGGATGGAATAGGGAAAGGGATGGGGATAGGGATAGAGAAAGTGAAAGGTATGGGAATTGGGATAGGGATGGGGTTAGGATGGGATGGGGATGGGGATAGGGAAAGGGAAAGTGATGGGAATAGGGATAGGGATATGGATAGGCATGGGAAAACAAATAGGGACAGGAAAGGAAAACTGTAAGGGATGGGAATAGAGAAACGGAAAGGGAAAGAGATGGGGATAGTGATAGGGAAAAGGATGGGGATGGGGATGGGGACAAAGATAGGGATAGGGAAAAGGATGGGAATAGGGAAAAGGATGGGAATAGGGATAGGGATAAGGATGTGAATCAGGATAGGGATAAAGATGGGAATAGGGATAGGGATAGGGATGGGGATGGGAATAGTGATTGGGATAGGGATAGGGAAAGGGATGGGAATAGGGATAGAGAAAGTGAAAGGGATGGGAATTGGGATAGGGACGGGTTTAGGATGGGATGGGGATGGGGATGGGGATGGGGATGGGGATGGGGATGGGGATGGGGATGGGGATGGGGATGGGGATGGGGATGGGGATGGGGATGGGGATGGGGATGGGGATGGGGATAGGGAAAGGGAAGGGGATGGGAATAGGGATAGGGATAGGGATAGGGATGTGAATTGGGATAACGATAGGGATAGTGATACGGATAGGGATAGGGAAAGGGATGGGAATAGGGATAAGGATAGGCAAAGGGACGGGAATAGGGATAGGGATTGGGATGGGGATGGTGAAGGGGATAGGGAAAGGTAAATGGATGGGAATTGGGAAAGGGAAAGGGATGGGGATAGGGATGGGGATGGGAATAGGGATATTGATAGGGAAAGGGAAAGGGAAAGAGAAAGAAATGGGAATAGGGATAGGGAAAGGGAAAGGGAAAGGGATAGGGAAGGGGATGGGGATGGGGATGGGGATGGGGATGGGAATAGTGATTGGGATAGGGATAGGGAAAGGGATGGGAATAGGGATAGAGAAAGTGAAAGGGATGGGAATTGGGATAGAGACGGGTTTAGGATGGGATGGGGATGGGGATGGGGATGGGGATGGGGATTGTTCTGTCTAGCCCCTCTCAGCTGCCAAGAATCCCCTTAACGAAGTCGTTAAGAGTGCACATGAAGTCAGTTCAAAACACACGGCTTTATTTAACAGTTTACACAAGCACACTAAGAACACCAGTTATAAACTCACTGTGAAATCTCTCAGGTCTCTTCTTGAGCACAACGTTGCTCGTGACTAAAACAGAGGCTTCCGTTTCCCTGTTAATATAGCCTCCCAGGTCACGTTCGTCGTCCACCCAACCGACCCCTACGCCTATCAGCCCGTCGGTATCGTGGATCGAGCCAATTAGTTTCCTGGCCCACATCTGAGTCATCCTCCTCTGACTCAGCATGCATACCAATCTCCGTGGTATCTGGCTCAGCTGCCGGGAGGAGAACACACCCAGACGGGCCTGCCGGTGCTGAGTCATAATCATCATCGGACAAGTATCTAGCCTGGCCAGAGACACTCACAACAGGGATAGGGAAAGGGATGGGAATAGGGATAGGGATATGGATAGGGATTGGAATAGAAATTGGAATAGAGAAAGAGAAAGAGAAAGGAAAACTGTAAGGGATGGGAAAAGGGAAAGGGAAAGGGAAAGGGAAAGGGAAAGGGAAAGGGATGGGGATAGTGATAGGGAAAGGGATGGGGATGGGGATGGGGACAAAGATAGGGATAGGGGATGGGGATAGGGATAGGGATAGGGATAAGGATGGGAATCAGGATAGGGATAAGGATGGGAATAGGGATAGGGATAGGGATAGGGATAGGGATAGGGATAGGGATAGGGATAGGGATAGGGATAGGGATAGGGATAGGGATAGGGATAGGGATAGGGATAGGGATAGGGATAGGGATAGGGATAGGGATAGGGATAGGGATAGGGATAGGGATAGGGATAGGGATAGGGATAGGGATAGGGATAGGGATAGGGATAGGGATAGGGATAGGGATAGGGATAGGGAAAGGGAAAGGGATAGGGATAGGGATAGGGATGTGAATAGGGATAACGATAGGGATAGTGATATTGATAGGGATAGGGAAAGGGATGGGAATAGGGATAAGGATAAGGATAGGCGAAGGGACGGGAATAGGGATAGGGATTGGGATGGGGATGGTGAAGGGGATGGGGAAAGGTAAATGGATGGGAATTGGGAAAGGGAAAGGGACGGGGATAGGGATAGGGATGGGGATGTGAATAGGGATATTGATAGGGAAAGGGACAGGGAAAGAGAAAGAGATGGGAATAGGGATAGGGAAAGGGATAGGGATGGGAATAGAAATTGGGATAGGGAAAGAGAAAGAGAAAGGAAAACTGTAAGGGATGGGAATAGGGATAGAGAAAGTGAAAGGGATGGGAATTGGGATAGAGACGGGTTTAGGATGGGATGGGGATGGGGATGGGGATGGGGATGGGGATTGTTCTGTCTAGCCCCTCTCAGCTGCCAAGAATCCCCTTAACGAAGTCGTTAAGAGTGCACATGAAGTCAGTTCAAAACACACGGCTTTATTTAACAGTTTACACAAGCACACTAAGAACACCAGTTATAAACTCACTGTGAAATCTCTCAGGTCTCTTCTTGAGCACAACGTTGCTCGTGACTAAAACAGAGGCTTCCGTTTCCCTGTTAATATAGCCTCCCAGGTCACGTTCGTCGTCCACCCAACCGACCCCTACGCCTATCAGCCCGTCGGTATCGTGGATCGAGCCAATTAGTTTCCTGGCCCACATCTGAGTCATCCTCCTCTGACTCAGCATGCATACCAATCTCCGTGGTATCTGGCTCAGCTGCCGGGAGGAGAACACACCCAGACGGGCCTGCCGGTGCTGAGTCATAATCATCATCGGACAAGTATCTAGCCTGGCCAGAGACACTCACAACAGGGATAGGGAAAGGGATGGGAATAGGGATAGGGATATGGATAGGGATTGGAATAGAAATTGGAATAGAGAAAGAGAAAGAGAAAGGAAAACTGTAAGGGATGGGAAAAGGGAAAGGGAAAGGGAAAGGGAAAGGGAAAGGGAAAGGGATGGGGATAGTGATAGGGAAAGGGATGGGGATGGGGATGGGGACAAAGATAGGGATAGGGAAAGGGATGGGAATAGTGAAAGGGATGGGGATAGGGATAGGGATAGGGATAAGGATGGGAATCAGGATAGGGATAAGGATGGGAATAGGGATAGGGATAGGGATAGGGATAGGGATAGGGATAGGGATAGGGATAGGGATAGGGATAGGGATAGGGATAGGGATAGGGATAGGGATAGGGATAGGGATAGGGATAGGGATAGGGATAGGGATAGGGATAGGGATAGGGATAGGGATAGGGATAGGGATAGGGATAGGGATAGGGATAGGGATAGGGATAGGGATAGGGATAGGGATAGGGAAAGGGAAAGGGATAGGGATAGGGATAGGGATGTGAATAGGGATAACGATAGGGATAGTGATATTGATAGGGATAGGGAAAGGGATGGGAATAGGGATAAGGATAAGGATAGGCGAAGGGACGGGAATAGGGATAGGGATTGGGATGGGGATGGTGAAGGGGATGGGGAAAGGTAAATGGATGGGAATTGGGAAAGGGAAAGGGACGGGGATAGGGATAGGGATGGGGATGTGAATAGGGATATTGATAGGGAAAGGGACAGGGAAAGAGAAAGAGATGGGAATAGGGATAGGGAAAGGGATAGGGATGGGAATAGAAATTGGGATAGGGAAAGAGAAAGAGAAAGGAAAACTGTAAGGGATGGGAATAGGGAAAGGGAAAGGGATGGGGATAGTGAGAGGGAAAGGGATGGGGATGGGGATGGGGACAAAGATAGGGATAGGGAAAGGGATGGGAATAGTGAAAGGGATGGGAATAGGGATAGGGATAGGGATAGGGATAACGATGGGAATCAGGATAGGGATAAGGATGGGAATAGGGATAGGGATTGGGATGGGGATGGAGAAGGGGATAGGGAAATGTAAATTGATGGGAATAGGAATAAGGATAGGAATATGAAACGTGATGGGAATAGGGAAAGGGATAAGGATGGGAATAGTGAAAGGGAAAGGGATAGCGATAGGGATGTGAATAGGGATAACGATAGGGATAGTGATAGGGATAGGGATAGGGATAGGCAAAGGGACGGGAATAGGGATAGGGATTGGGATGGGGATGGTGAAGGGGATAGGGAAAGGTAAATGGATGGGAATTGGGAAAGGGAAAGGGACGGGGATAGGGATAGGGATGGGGATGTGAATAGGGATATTGATAGGGAAAGAGAAAGAGAAAGAGATGGGAATAGGGATAGGGATAGGGAAAGGGAAAGGGATAGGGATAGGGATAGGGATAGGGATAGGGATAGGGATAGGGATAGGGATAGGGATAGGGATAGGGATAGGGATAGGGATAGGGATAGGGATAGGGATAGGGATAGGGATAGGGATAGGGATAGGGATAGGGATAGGGATAGGGATAGGGATAGGGATAGGGATAGGGATAGGGATAGGGATAGGGATAGGGATAGGGATAGGCAAAGGGACGGGAATAGGGATAGGGATTGGGATGGTGATGGTGAAGTGGTGTATGGAAAGGTAAATGGATGGTAATTGGGAAAGGGAAATGGAAAGGGAAAGGGATGGGATTAGGGATAGGGAAAGGGAAAGGGAAAGAGAAAGGGATGGGAATAGGGAAAGGGAAAGGGAAAGGGATAGGAAAAGGGATGGGGATATGGATAGGGATAGGGATAGGGATAGGGATTGGGATGGGGATTGGGATGGGGATGGGGATGGGGATGGGGATAGGGATGGGAATAGCGATAGGGATAGGGAAAAGGAAAGGGATGGGGACAGGGATAGGGATAGGGATAGGCAAAGGGACGGGAATAGGGATAGGGATTGGGATGGTGATGGTGAAGTGGTGTATGGAAAGGTAAATGGATGGGAATTGGGAAAGGGAAAGGGAAAGGGAAAGGGATGGGATTAGGGATAGGGAAAGGGAAAGGGAAAGGGAAAGAGAAAGAGAAAGGGATGGGAATAGGGATAGGGAAAGGGAAAGGGATGGGGATAGGTATTGGGATTGGGATGGGTATAAGGATCGGGATAGGGATATGGATGAAGAAAGGGAAAGGGAAAGGAAAAGGGATGAGGATAGGGATAGGGATGGGGATGGGGATGGGGATGGGGATGGGGATGGGGATGGGGATGGGGATGGGGATGGGGATGGGGATGGGGATAGGGATAGGGATATGGATAGGGATGGGAATAGTGATTGGGATAGGGAAAGGGATGGGAATGGGGATAGGGATAGGGAAAGGGATAGGGATAGGGATGTGAATAGGGATAACGATAGGGATAGTGATAGGGATAGGGATAGGGAAAGGGATGGGAATATGGATAAGGATAAGGATAGGCAAAGGGACGGGAATAGGGATAGGGATTGGGATGGTGATGGTGAAGGGGATAGGGAAAGGTAAATGGATGGGAATTGGGAAAGGGAAAGGGACGGGGATAGGGATAGGGATGGGGATGTGAATAGGGATAATGATAGGGAAAGAGAAAGAGAAAGAGATGGGAATAGGGATAGGGAAAGGGAAAGGGAAAGGGATAGGGATAGGGAAGGGGATGCGAATGGGGATGGGGATGGGGATAGGGATGGGAATAGCGATAGGGATAGGGAAAAGGAAAGGGATGGGGACAGGGATAGGGATAGGGATAGGCAAAGGGACGGGAATAGGGATAGGGACTGGGATGGTGATGGTGAAGTGGTGTATGGAAAGATAAATGGATGGGAATTGGGAAAGGGAAAGGGAAAGGGATGGGATTAGGGATAGGGAAAGGGAAAGGGAAAGGGAAAGGGATGGGGATAGGGATAGGGACTGGGATGGTGATGGTGAAGTGGTGTATGGAAAGGTAAATGGATGGGAATTGGGAAAGGGAAAGGGAAAGGGATGGGATTAGGGATAGGGAAAGGGAAAGGGAAAGGGAAAGAGAAAGAGAAAGGGATGGGAATAGGGAAAGGGAAAGGGAAAGGGATAGGAAAAGGGATGGGGATAGGGATAGGGATAGGGATGGGGATGGGGATGGGAATGGGAATAGGGATAGGGATAGGGATAGGGATAGGGATAGGGATGGAAATAGTGATTGGGATAGGGAAAGGGATGGGAATAGGGATGGGGAAAGGGAAAGGGAAAGGGATGGGGATAGGTATTGGGATTGGGATGGGTATAAGGATAGGGATAGGGATATGGATGAAGAAAGGGAAAGGGAAAGGAAAAGGGATGGGGATAGGGATGGGGATGGGGATGGGGATGGGGATGGGGATGGGGATGGGGATGGGGATGGGGATGGGGATGGGGATGGGGATGGGGATGGGGATGGGGATGGGGATGGGAATAGGGATAGGGATAGGGATAGGGATAGGGATAGGGATAGGGATGGGAATAGTGATTGGGATAGGGAAAGGGATGGGAATGGGGATAGGGATAGGGAAAGGGAATGGGATGGGGATGGGGATAGGTATTGGGATTGGGATGGGTATAAGGATAGGGATAGGGATATGGATGAAGAAAGGGAAAGGGAAAGGGATATGTATAGGCATAGGGATAGGGATAGTATTGGGGATGGGAATAGAAATTTGGATAGGGAAATGGAAAGGGAAATGGAAAGGTATGGGAATGGGAATGGGGAACGGGAAAGGGATGGGGATAGGGATAGGGAAATTGAAAAGGAAAGAGAAAGGGATGGGAATAGGGAAAGGTATAGGGAAAGGGATGAGGATGAGGATGGGGATGGGAATAGGGATAGGGATGGGATAGGGAAAGGGATGGGAATAGGGATAGGGATAGGGAAAGGGAAAGGTATGGGGATAGGGATGGGGATTGGGATGGGGATAGGGATAGTGATACGGATGTAGAAAAGGAAAGGAAAGGGATAGGGATAGGGATAGGGATAGGGATAGGGATAGGGATAGGGATAGGGATAGGGATAGGGATAGGGATAGGGATAGGGATAGGGATAGGGATAGGGATAGGGATAGGGATAGGGATAGGGATAGGGATAGGGATAGGGATAGGGATAGGGATAGGGATAGGGATAGGGATAGGGATAGGGATAGGGATAGGGATAGGGATAGGGATAGGGATAGGGATAGGGATAGGGATGGGATAGGGAAAGGGATGGGAATAGGGATATAGAAAGGAAAAGGGATGGGGATAGGGATGGGGATTAGGATGGTGATATGGATAGGGATATGGATGGAGATAGGAAAAGGGATAGGGATAGGAATGGGGATGGGAATAGAAATTGGGATAGGTATAGGGAAAGGGAAAAGGAAAGGGATGGGAATAGGGAAAGGGAAAGGGAAAGGGATGGGGATAGGGATAGGGATAGGGATAGGGATAGGGATAGGGATAGGGATAGGGATAGGGATAGGGATAGGGATAGGGATAGGGATAGGGATAGGGATAGGGATAGGGATAGGGATAGGGATAGGGATAGGGATAGGGATAGGGATAGGGATAGGGATAGGGATAGGGATA
Source organism: Bothrops alternatus (assembly GCA_034064705.1). NCBI lineage: Eukaryota > Metazoa > Chordata > Lepidosauria > Squamata > Viperidae > Bothrops > Bothrops alternatus. The sequence continues at coordinate 46,088 of JARGCV010000054.1, forward strand.
GGGATAGGGATAGGGATAGGGATAGGGATAGGGATAGGGATAGGGATAGGGATAGGGATAGGGAGGATAGGGATTGGGATGGGAATGGGAATGGGAATGGGAATGGGAATGGGAATAGGGATAGGGAAATGGAAATGGAAATGGAAATGGAAATGGAAATGGACATGGACATGGACATGGACATGGACATGGAAATGGAAATGGAAATGGAAATGGAAAGGGAAAGATAAAGGGTTGTGAATTGGAAAGGGAAAGGGATAGGTAAAGGGATGGGGATGGGGATGGGGATGGGAATAGCGATATTGATAGGGACAGGAAAGGGTTGGGAATAGGGATTGGTATATGGAAATGGAAAGGGATGGGAATAGGGATATAGAAAGGGAAAGGGAAAGGAAAACGGATGGGGAAAGGGATAGGGAAAGGGATAGGGATATGGATATGGATAGGGATGGGAATATTGATTGGGATAGGGAAAGGGAAAGGGATGGGGATTGGGATAGGGATAGCGATGGGGATTGGAATGGGAATAGGGATAGGGATAGGGATAGGGATATGGATGGAGAAATTTTAAGGGAAAGGGAAAGGGATAGGGATAGCAATGGGGATGGGACTAGAAATTGGGATAGGGAAAGGGAAAGGGATGGGAATAGGGAAAGGGAAAGGGATGGGGATAGGGATAGGGAAGGAGGATGGGAATAGGGATAGGCATAGGGATAGGGATGGGAATAGTAATTGGGATAGGGAAATGGAAAGGGATGGGAATTGGGATAGGGAAAGGGAAAGGGATGGGAATAGGGATGGGATATGGAAAGGGAAAGGGATAGGGAAGGGGATAGGGATAGGGAAAGCGATGAGAATAGGGATAGGGAAAGGGAAAGGGATGGGAATAGGGATAGGGATAGGGATGGGAATAGCGATTGGGATAGGGAAAGGGAGGGGAAGAGGAATAGGGATGGGACTAGAAATTGGGATAGGGAAAGGGAAAGGGAAACGTAAAGGGTTGGGAATAGGGAAAGGGAAAGGGATGGGGATGGGGATAGGGAAAGGGAAAGAGAAAGGGATGGGGACAGGTATAGGGATAGGAATAGGGAAAGGGATGGGAATAGGGATGGGAATAGGGAAAGGGAAAGGGATATGTAAGGGGATAGGAATAGGGAAAGCGATGGGGATAGGGAAAGGGAAAAGGAAAGGGATGGGAATAGGGATAGGGAAATGGATGGGTATGGGAATAGGGATGCGGAAAGGTAAAGGGATGGGAATAGGAATAGGGAAAGGGAAAGGGATGTGGATAGGGATGGGATAGGGAAAAGAAATGTGAAAGGGATAGGGAAAGGGATGGGAATAGGGATAGGGATGGGATAGGGCACGGGTTGGCAACCCGTGGCTCCGGAGCTGCATGCGGCTCTTTGAGCCATCCCCTGCGGCTCCGGAGCCTCCCCCGCCATTTTCAGAGAGATCAAGGAGAGAGAGAGGAACTTTCTCTCTCTCTCGCTCATGTGGACTTGCTCCCTCGCAGGGCTCCTTATTGGCCCTGCGCCCGGGTGTCCCACCCCCTGGGAGAAGGGTGGCCAGGAAGTCCCTTTCCCAGGCTTTCCCCATCTGAGGCGCACCTTGCTGGGGAGCCATGCAGGGAAGCCACAAGATCCCCTCTGGTAGCGGCCCGCCCGAGCCTCCGCTGAGCGAGCCAGCCCTTCCACCTACCACGGCCCCGAGGGAGAGCAGCCCCTCCGATGCCCAGCCAGCATGACCGTTGGCCAAGCAGCAGCAGAGCCGGAGACAGAGGGTCAGTGGCGGGGGGGAGGGGGGGCTCTGAGTCCATGGAGCACTGCCGTGAAGTGGCCGCAGGGCAGGTGGCACCCCCGCCTCTTGCTTGTTCCAGGCAGCAGTTTCAGCTGGGGCATCGCTTCCTGGGCCATCCCCGGGCCGCTCCCTGGGCAGCCGAGCCGGCCACATGTCACCCCAGGCCGGGCGGCAGTCATGGCTGTTGCAGTGGCCAGCGGGGGCATTGCACCCCAGGAAGCCGAGCCAGCCACATGTCTCCCCAGGCCAGGCTGGGCCAGGCTGCAGTCAGGCATGAAGCTCGCCTGGCCGCCGCAGGGCTCTCCACTGCCCGGCCACACCTCGGCCCAATTGGTGACGCCTTCCTCTGCCACTTTCGGGGAGCCTTCACCACCGCTGCCCTCGGTGCTGCAGGAGGAGACCTTGGGCTGCTAAACTGGCGGGGCCGGCGGTGATTGGGACCCCCCTCGTCCCCACGGCGGCACTCCCCATTGCCGGTGCGGCTGCCCATGGTGCACCCGGCCTTGGCGCCCTCCTCTTGCAACGGCGAAGTGGCTGAGGATGCGGCGGGGGCAGGGGCCGGGGGCCGGGCCGGGGGCAGCAGGTACCCTGACCATGCTACAGTGGCCGCTGCTGGAGCTGCTGCCTCCTGTCCTGCTCCCCCTCCCCATTCGTTTGGCTGAGGACATGGGAGGGCAGCTGGGAGCTGCTGCCTCCCGTCCTGCTCCCTCTCCCCGTCCGTTCGGCTGAAGATGCGAGGGGGCGGCTGGGAGCTGCTGCCTCCTGTCCTGCTCCCTCTCCCTGTCCGTTTGTCACCATCTGCCTTTCGCTCTTTCTCTCTCTTCATCTGGAGGAGAGAGAGAGAGAGAGAGAGAGAGAGAGAGAGAGAGAGAGAGAGAGAGAGAGAGAGAGAGAGAGAGAGAGAGAGAAAAGATATAAAGAGGAAAGGAAGAGAAGAGAAAGAGGAAAGAGAAAGAGAAGAGAGAGAGAGGAAAGAGAAAGTTAGAGGAAAAAGAGAAAGAGGAAAGAGAAAAAGAGGAAAGAGGGAGAGAGAGAAAGAGGGAGAGGAAAGAGAAAGAAAGAGAGAGCTGGAGAGGAAAGAGAAAAAGAGGAAAGAGAAAAAAGATTGAGAAAAGAGAGGAAAGAGAAAGAGAGGAAAGAAAGAGAAAGTTAGAAGAAAGAGAGTAAGAAAGAGAAATAAGAGAAAGAGGAAAGAGAAAGAGAAGAGAAAGAGAGGAAAGAGAGAGAAAGTTAGAGAAAAGAGAAAGAGAGGAAAGAGGGAAAGAGAAAGAGGAAAGAAAAGAAAGAGAGAAGAGAGGGAGGAAAGAGAGAGGGGAAAGAGAGAAAGAGGGAGAGAGAGAAAGGGAGAAGAAAGAGAGAGGGGGAGAGGAAAGAGAAAAGGAGGAAAGATAAAAAAGAGAGGAAAGAGAAAGAGGAAAGAAAGAGAGAGGAAAGAGAGAGAAAGTTAGGAAAGAGAGAAAGATAAATAAGAGAAATAAGAGAAAGAGGAAAGAGAAAGAGGAAAAAAGAGAGGAAAGAGAGAGAAAGAGAGAGAGGAAAGAGAGAAAGAGAGAGAGGAAAGAGAGAAAGCGGAAAAAGGGAGAGGAAAGAGAGAAAGAAAGAGGGGGAAAGGAAAGAGAAAAAGAGGAAAGAGAAAAAAGATTGAGAAAAGAGAGGAAAGAGAAAGAGAGAGAAAGTTAGAAGAAAGAGAGAAAGAAAAAGGAAAGAGAAAGAGAGGGAAAAAGAGAGGAAAGAGAAAGAGAAGAAAAAGAGGAAAGAGAGAGAAAGTTAGAGGAAAGAGAAAGAGATGAAATAGAAAGAGAGAAGAGAGAGAGGAAAGAGAGGAAAGAAAGAGGAAAGGGGAGAGAGAAAGAGGGAGAGGAAAGAGAAAGAAGAAAGAGAAAGAGAGGGGGAGAGGAAAGAGAAAAAACATTGAGAAAAGAGAGAAAGGAAAGAGAAAGAAGAGAAAGAGGAAAGAAAGAAGAGAAAGAGAGAGGAAAGAACGAGAGGAAAGAGGATAAAAGAGACAGAAAGAGAAAGAAAGTTAGAGGAAAGAGGAAAGAGAAAGAGAGGAAAGAGAGAGAGAGAGAGAGGAAAGTGACTGAGAAAGACCCTTTTGACATCTAAAATGAAGATAACACTGCATATATCCTTTTTTACATTTATTTTATATATACACACACAAAGACACACACACACACACACAAACACACAAACACACACACTTTAAATCTAACAGAAAAACAGAAAGCTCAATTTGTGGAAAAAACAAATCTCCAGATAGCCAAAACAGTTAAATATCTAGGTATCTATTTAACACAGCGGTTCTCAACGTGTGGGTCGCAACCCCATTTGGGGTCGAACGATCATTTCACGGGGGTCGCCAAACACCGCAGTCCGCCATTTTTTTTTTGGTCGGCCATTTTTTTTGGTCAGCCATTTTTTTCCCCTTTGCAATGCGGGCCGTCACGCCGCACATGCGCGATGCGGGCCAGCCATTTTTTTTTTGGGTCGGACATTTTCTTTTTTTTTTGGGTCGGCCATTTTTTCCCCTTTGCGATGCGGGCTGTTGCGCCGCGCATGCGTGATGCGCCCGTTGCACCACGCATGCGCGATGCACCCCGTCGCGCCGCGCATGCGCGATGCGCCCCGTCGCACCGCGCATGCGCGATGCGGGCCGGGGTCGAGCCCCGGAAAAGGTTGAGAACCGCTGATTTAACATCAAAATATACAACAATAAAAGAAGACAACTATTAAAGACTATTGAAACAAATAAAAACAGTTTTGGAGAAGTGGAAAAACTTTCAATTATCACTATTAGGAAGGATAGTGACTGTTAAGATGAATATCTTACCTAAACTGCCATTTTTATTTCAGATGGTTCCTGTCAAACTAAGCCAGACATTTTTCGATGATTTAAATGCAACAATAATGAGATTTATATGGCAAGGGAAAAGAGCAAGAATTAAAATTAAATTGTTACAAGACTCAAAAGACAGAGGGGGCTTTGGGCTCCCAGACTGGAGACTCTACTACCAAGCCACTATTTTGTTGTGGCTAAAAGAATGGATCACATTCAGAAATAAACGACTGCTTTAATTATAGGGACATGATTTGCAACTGGGTTGGCACGCTTTCCTATGGTATGAGAAAAATGAAGTACATAAATACTTTCAAACGCACCCTATAGGGAATGTACTTTCAGAGTGGGAGAGAATTAAAAATAAAATTTATATGAAAATACCTGAGTGGCTTTCAACAATGGAAGCATTTGCGTATCCGAACTTAATTAACTATGATAAACTTGTGACCTATAAAGACATTTTAGATAAAGAAGGAAAACTTAAAGATAGGCAAGATGGTATTGATTTAACATGGTGGTCATATTTGCAAATTCAAACAAGACATGAAAAAGATGTAAAAGTAATGGGATTTTACAAAGAACAGACACCATTAGATAAAATACTCTTGAAAACAGATGAAAATTTGATTAAGAAACTATAAATTTTTGTTAAACTGGAAGATGGAAGAAGAACAAGTGAAAGAAACAATGATAGTGTGGGCAAAGAACTTTGGTTATTCTATAGATTTAGAATATTGGCAAAAACTATGGGACTGAAATATTAAACTTACTAAAGCAGCTGCATATAAGGAAAATTTATATAAAATGTTTTATAGAGGGCACATGACACCAGTTAGATTAGAGAAAATGTTTTAAAATGTATCAAATATGTGTTGGAAATGTAAACAACAACCAGGCACTTATTACCATCTCTGGTGGATATGTCCTAATGCTAAGAAATGTTGGTTTAAGATTCACATGTGGCTAGAAAAGATGATTGAAATACAGATAGAATTTAAACCAGAACTCTGTTTGTTAGGAATATTAGGTTTGAATTATGGAAAAGAGAATGAGTATTTAATATTGCATGTGTTAACAGCCGCGAGAATAATATTTGCCCAATTTTGGAAAAATGAAAATTTACCATGTGATCAGATTATAATAACAAAAATACTTGAATGTGCAGAAATGGATAGATTAACTTTAGAAATGAAAGAGAAAGAAGACACAATTTATTTTAAAACATGGGAAAAATGTTACCAATGGTTAGCAACACGATAGAATGAGAAAAGGCTATGAAACTTAAAGAGATAATTGATAATTTGTATTTATATTTTATGATTATTTGTATGAACTTGTCTTCTTTTTTTTCTTTCTTTTTTCGTATTTGTGATTTTAATAATATAGTAAATTATAACCAATAAGTAATATATTACTATTTTAAAGTTATTACAACTAATTAGTATTAAGCATTGTTAATTAGTAAAATGAATGAGATATATTGACTAACTTGTTATTTACATGACTATATTGAAAGCTGTTTAATACTAAAGTAATTATTAAGATTTAATATGTATACCCGGACGGGTTTACTTGCTGAAGCGATGTTATTTTGTGGGATTAATCCCACTTTTGTGTTTACCCCTTTCCTTTGGTTTAACCCTTTTGTATGTCTCCCTTTGTTTTACCTTTGTTGACCTTATTCCCTTGTTACCCCTATAAAACTCAATAAAATATTCGTTAAACACACACACACACACACACATGACACAGAGGAACATCACAGTTTAGTTCAAAAGTATACCTATACATGGTGAAAAAAAGATTTTGAAAATCAGAAAAACAAGGAAAGGACAACATTTAGAAATGGCAACCCTGTTTAAATAATTGTTAAGGTTAGAGGATGGAAATCCCTAGATTTCTGCAGTTTAAAATGTCTAAAATTAGAAACACTAATACCCACCTCGGTGCCAATCAAGATGGGGCAGATGTAGAGACTGGCTGCGCTAGAACATGGGACCCAGTCTTGGTCCACCCATATCAGCTGCCGGATGCATTCAAGCAACTCAGACTGATCAAATGCCTGCAAGGAGATAAGAACATGATGTTCTTGCTGTTTGCCCTTGCACAGAGAATAAAGGATCCTGTTGGGAACCTTGAAAGAGCCAGCTAGATAGAACTAAACCCCATCTAGTCTCTAGCATCCCTTCCTCAATGGAAACAGGGAGACACATCTGGGAAACCCAGAAGCAAGACTTGGTAGCCACCCCACAGCTTCCATTCAGAAGCATCTGATTCCAAAGGAAACATGTAACTGTCCTAATTGAAAGCAGAACAATGTTCTTCACTCCTCCTATAGGAAGCTACAAGAAACTATTTTTCCTTCTACTTCATATTGCCTGTTCTGAATCCAAGAGTCATTCCTCTCATCTCCTAATAGGGTATCCCTGTGCACAAAAAATATCAAGAGATGTCAAAATATTGGAAGTTTCCTTCTCCTAAGTAAACCATGGAATCACTTTGATTATGATATGTCTACCAATAAAGGAGATTATTTATAACTCAGGGTTGAAATGAAGGGTTCTTGGTACTCTCTGAGCTTGGTGGTTTTCTTGCAGATGTTTCATTACCCAGACTAGGTAACATCATCAGGACTAACACTGATGATGTTATCTAGTGGGGGTAATGAAACATCTGCAAGAAAAAAAGCAAGTTCAGAGAGCACCAAGGACCCCTAAGATATATCTCAAACACACACCCCTTCTCCATACTCACATAACAACTGCCTGGTTGGAAATTATGAGGGTAGAAGGCCAACCCAACTGGAGTGCACTAAATTGAGGTCTATTCCAATTGCCACCCCCCCCCAAGGTTGCAGGGAGAGACTCCCCCCAGTCTTTCTTGAAATATCTTGGGGGGCGGGGTCCAAGTATTTTCTGTCCATGGCTACTTCCTTTTATTGGACTCAGGTTGATAATAACAACAACAACAACAACAACAACAATAATAATAATAATAATAATAATAATAATAATAATAATAATAAGTTGGAAGGGACCTTGGAGGTCATCTAGTCCAAACCCCTGCTCAGGAAGGAAACCCTATACCATTTCAGACAGATGGCTGTCCAATCTCTTCTTAAAAACTTCCAGTGTTGGAGCATTCACCGTTTCTGGAGGCAGGTTGTTGCACTGGTTAATTGTTCTAACTGTCAGGAAGTTTTTCCTTAGTTCTAGGTTGCTTCTCTCCTTGGTTAGTTTCCATCCGTTGCTTCTTGTCCTGCCTTCAGGTGCTTTGCAGAATAGCTTGACTCCCTTTTCTTTGTGGCAGCCCCTGAGATATTGGAACACTGTTATCATGTCCCCCCTCGACCTTCTCTTCATTAAACTAGACATACCCAATTCCAGCAACCGTTCCTTGTATGCTCACAGGCAAGCAAACTCTTTGAGATGATCGTAACGTGTGATCCATGTTGAGCAAGGGACGAAAAAGCCGGGTGCGCTGATCCAAGCCCTGGAAAGCTTTCATTCCTTCAAAAAGCTAGATAAGGAGAGGAGGAAGGGGAGATAAGAAAGTAAATTATGTGGCAGAGATAATCTACTGATACATGAGCTGGGCTTAAACTTTAGCAGGTTAATGAAACACAGTGGCTTTGTTCATATGACCTTATTGTTATGGCTTAATGCAAAGATGGGTAATTTACATTTCCTCTACAACCTATTTTGGCAGATCCCAGACCTTTGAGACAACCATGATCTGGATGATTGAGAATTTCCATTGATATCCCAGAACTCTCTCTAACCATGCAAACAGAGAAGGTGCTTTTCTGTGCCACTCTGATCTCCCAGGAAAAGAAAAACCAATTCCCAGCCCCATTTGCTTCATCATTTGCCCACTGAGGCTGTCAGGCTTCCCCCACCTCCAATGTTAAATGGTTTAACATTCCCAGATCATCCTATGATTATTTTCCCCCATAACACTGAAACACAAACTAGGCAAGCCCATTTTATCCTAGACCTCAGTTTTCAACCTTTTGTGGATGCAGCCCAGAAAACTAAATGGATATGTCCATGAAGTCATTAGGCTTCATTTCCAAGATGTTACTCCTGTTGATTTATGGAGTGCAGTGAGACTCTCCTGGGTTCAACACTTGTGGAATCCAAAATGTGAAGAAGATACATATCTTCTTCCTGAATTCTAATGATGGTGTGGTTCATTAGATCCATTAATCAACAAAGATTTCTGGAACTTGAATCTTTATTCTGAGATATCTTATGAAGAATAACAACTTAACCCAAAAATGTAACCTATCTTTTCCCTAATTTGGTAGGTTCCAGATGGACAGGAATACAAAGGCTGTGGTCCTCCTGCACCCAGATTAAGGCAGACTAATCTAACCCACCTTAATTCTCTCTCTTTTCAAAAGCTGCCTCTGTGATTGGTTGAACATATCAAGCTAAGCTTGCTGAAATGTCTGAATCCAGCTTTTGTAGTTTTAAATCATAGTCCTGTAGGAGATAACCAGGCTGAGAGAGGGGTCAAACACATCATCCTCAAGTCTGTTTATGTCTACAATAGATCTAAGGCCAGACTACTTTAAATTCCCTTGACTCTTATCTATACCACTAATTTGCTTGGACCATTAGTAGTTCAAATTCTTGTAGAGAGCATTAGCACACATTTGAACTGCCTGGATTCCTGATTTCCTGTGCTTGACAAGTCCATGGTACAGTGCATGTATGATCAAAACTAACTATGGTTTGATAACCCATAGCCTAGCATTATATGAGGACCGTATCTAATCTGTCATACTCCCAGTTTTTCCTTTAACCCTGTGACCTTCCTCATCTATCACTCACCTGGGTTCCATCCACTCTTCATCATCTCCCTGTTGTCTATCATACATCAAGTCCTGACACAAGAACCTTTTCCAGCAAAGCAGATCTTTAGATGGGAAACCATTACCTCCACTGAATAATGCAGGGCTGAAGAGGCTGGGTGCAGAGATATTCTGGAAAGGTTTGATGTGTGGTTTTCCCCAGCCATTTTCTTTGCTCCACTCCACAGTGAGCATATGGTCCGTGAAATTTTTCCCAAAGACCAGCTTGCTAGAATCTGGTTTGGGCTTTAAATGTTTGTTCAATTCAATCTGGAGATCTGAAGCCTGGAAGAAATGCAGGATCATTGACTTGACTTTTCCCCTCCCTTCAATGTCAAATTAAAAATTGAAAGTTACCCCGCCATAATTGAGGCAAAAATTTTATAGTCAGAATTCAATAATGATATAGGTCTATAATTTTGTATCCGTGTTTTTTCTGCTCCTTCATTTGGGATCAATATTATATTTGCCTCTGACCAAGACTTAGATATTTTAGCATCGGTTAATACAGCGTTAAAGACTTCTAATAGGTATTGATTGAATGCACTTTGTTGTTCTTTATATAATTCTGCTGGTATTCTGTTGCGATAAATGTCCAATTCTCCTTTAAGAAATCCTTCTCTGCCTGGATGGGCTTCCCTTTTCCCCCCCTTACAGGCTGTCAGCTGACAGCTGTACTAGGGGGGTGGAGGATGCAGGGAATGAGTTTCGTTTCTTGAGAAATACGTCAGGCTTTCAAAGTGTATTGTTTAACTATCTATGTATGTTGATTGGCTGTAAATCAGTAGGGTGACAATTTGTGGGTAGAAACCTTTGATGTGTAATAAAAGTAGAGGCCTGACTTCTGTCGGGGCTTCCATCTCGAGACAAGCTCCAGTCTCTGTCATTAATCATGGTTGCCGGGACGCCACGGACACACTTTCGCAACTAGTGGTGACCCCGACGTGATAACCCTGAGAGGTTATACGTCCCTGGACCCTCATACTTACCGCCCGGACGTGGCCAAGCGCGCTTCATCAGTTCATCGCTGGACGAAGACTGATCCCTCATAAGTTATGGGGGGAGATCTCTCAAAGGTACAGGGAATTCATTTAAGTGAGCTCAGAGAGATAACCAGGAAGAATTATGTTTATTTTACAGCCAAGAAGCTGACAGAAGGAGATTTAAGATCTCTCCTTGCATTTATTTGGAAACACATTCCTTCCTACCCAGAGCCAGGTTGCCTTAAAGTTGAAACCTGGAGGAAAGTAGGGGGTTTTTTGCACACAAATCCTAGAGCCCCAGCTCACATTTTAACATCATGGAAATCAGTTTTCGACGCTTTGAAGACACAGGAACAGCCCTTACTAACAAACCTAATGCAGCCACCAAATTATAATGAAGTTCAACTTCTTCCCCCTGCCAGTGAAACTCCAGTAGCAATTAAAGATCACAGCAGGGTTTCTCCCAGCAATGTTGAGCCGTGTGCTCCTATTTTAAATGCCACAGCTCCCTCTCTAGCAAAAACAAGTAATTTTATTCAGGAAACGTTACAGAATGATTATGAAACAGGAGAATTAAATGCAGATGAAATGGCAAATTTATACCCTGTAACTGTGGGCATGGATGCAAAAATTGATAATGAATTGGCTGCCCAAGAGATTTTGATGAAATTGGCTGTTGAAAATGCTAATGCAGACTGCAAAAGAGTTCTGCAACCCTTAATTGGCACTGGTCAAAAGACACTTGCACCTACATTGGTTCAACTACAACAATATTTAGGAAATATTAATTGGTTAAGGCCATATATAGGTCTTTCTACCTCTACTCTTTCTCCTTTATTTATGGCATTAAAAGGCCTCAAAAATCCCACAGACGTTGTGACATTGACCTCCGACCAGCTATTGGTCGTTGAGAAAGTCCAAACAGCCCTCAACACCCAGTGGACTGATCAATGTGTGTTGACAATCACCCTGTGCATTTGAATGTGATTTTTGATCGACCACCCACAGCAGCAATTTTTCAACTTGTAGATAAGAAAGTTTTTATTATAGAATGGATTCATTCTCCCAGTACACCTTCACGCTCTATTAACCCTCCAGCTATGACCTTGGCAGACATTATACATCGTGGCCGTGTCCGTTGCCGACAAATAGCTGGACTAGAGCCACTAGTAATTTTTCTCCCATTTTCCTTAAAATTGTGGGAAACTATGATTCAAAATAATTCTGTTTTGCAATTATTGATTGGTGATTGGCCTGGTCAATTTTCATGCCATCCTCCCACAGATCATAGATTTATGGCTATGAAAAATTTGCCACTAAAATTACAACCTTTGTCATCTCCAACACCTTTAGAAGGTGTCACGGTTTATACTGATGGTGGAAAGGTCTATGGCGCCTGTGCATGGTGGGCTACAAGAAAATGGTGCACCAAAATTACTCCACCACAATCATCAGCTCAGCGTGCCGAAGTTGCCGCAGTTATTTTGGCATTTCAAACATTCCCTTGTCAATACATTAATATAATTGTTGACAGTTTATACGTTTATAATTTGGTTTACCTTTTGCCATATGCTTATATATCTCCTAGTTTGGATGAGACTTTGTTGACACTATTTTTGACATTGCAAAAATTTATTGAGACAAGATATTGTCCTTATTTTATTGCACATATCCGAAGTCATCAAAATTTTCCAGGAATTCTCAGTGAAGGGAATTCCCAGGCGGATATGGCCACACACGTTATGACTATGCAACAACCCACTCCCTGGGATAGTCATGGCTATTTTCATCAAAACGCCAAGGCTTTGGCTAAACAATTTGGCATAACCCCCGGGGAGGCAGCAGCTATCATTCAACAGTGCCCCAACTGTTCACAACAAGGACTGTCTATTCCAATGGGTGTGAATCCCTGTGGACTTGAGGCATGTCAAATTTGGCAAATGGACGTTACCCAATATGCATCTTTTAGTCCATGGAAATATATACATGTGACTATTGATACATATTCTGGGTTCATCCTTGCTACTCCACAGCGTGGAGAGGCAACTAAACATGTCATCAATCATTGTATTCGAACTTTTAGCACTCTGGGTACTCCTAAAGAATTAAAAACTGATAATGGACCTGCATATTGTAGTCATGCTTTTGCTCAGTTCTGCAATTGGTGGGACATTATTCATAAATTCGGCATTCCTTACAATTCACAGGGGCAAGCAGTAGTGGAATGGGCCAATTCCACTCTTAAGCACATGCTTGACAAATTAAAAACAAAAAATGGGGAAAATAGCCCCGTACTACCTGGAGTGCAAAATCATCTTAATTTAGCTTTATATACTCTCAATTTCTTAAATCTTACTGGCACGCCCCCTAATACAGCTGCCAGCAGGCATTTTTCTCCCCTTCCAGACGCAGCAACCATGGTTCGACCGCTAGTTTGGTATCGTAAACTACCAGACCCCCAATGGAAAGGACCAGCTGAACTTATTACCTGGGGTCGTGGATATGCTGCGGTGCAACATGAAGGCAATACGATATGGGTTCCTGGCCACAATATTCGCCCTTACAGTGTACAGCCAAAAGATTGCAAAGACTCTGGTGAGCCCAAAGTGGATGGACAATAATTTTGGAAGGACAATAAAAGTTAGTGCCTTAACAAACCATACTGACTGCTGGATGTGTATGATGTCACCATCGGATGCCAGTCAAGGACTTTTTTAAGTTGGACTTCCTTTGAACAACACTGGAGCCAGTGAAAGTTTTGTACATATTAATGAGGCAGGACATTATACGCTGCCACTTAGGTTTTATTATGTAGATTTTGCATTAGTGTGTTTTAATTTTTCTAAGGAAATTATTCTTTTAAGTATATATCTCTCTTGTAATATCACCTTTAATATGCCTGATAATTGTGTTGAAAGTAATAACAAAGTGTATGCAAAATGTGAGGATGGAGAGTACAATGCAAGTGTATTGGGTTTGTAGCTATTTTAATGGCGCACGGAATTGGACTGCAGCCAATGACAGTGACGGCCGTTGAAATGCTTAATGAAGAACAAGGACAAATCCCTCCACCAATATCCAGAGATCATAAGCATTGGGGATATTTGGAATGCATTCTGGTTTTGGTTACCAAATTTTCAATGGTTAAGAAATTTGATAAGTAGTATTATTTTGTATTGTTATATTATTCCATTGTGGATGCTTTTATATACAATGTTTGCCTGGTATTTTTGCTATGATGAAATTTTTTATACCAAAGAACAAATTGTCTCAACAAGTGAACATTAGTCAACAAGGATTCGAACGGATGCCAATGGATAAACAGCCACCTCAGTTGGATGAAATCGAATACATGGACTGAAAGCCTTTGCTTCTAAACAAAAACAAAAAAGGATGAGATGTTGTGATAAATGTCCAATTCTCCTTTAAGAAATCCTTCTCTGCCTGGATGGGCTTCCCTTTCCCCCCCTTACAGGCTGTCAGCTGACAGCTGTACTAGGGGGGTGGAGGATGCAGGGAATGAGTTTCGTTTCTTGAGAAATACATCAGGCTTTCAAAGTGTATTGTTTAACTATCTATGTACGTTGATTGGCTGTAAATCAGTAGGGTGACAATTTGTGGGTAGAAACCTTTGATGTGTAATAAAAGTAGAGGCCTGGCTTCTGTCGGGGCTTCCATCTCGAGACAAGCTCCGGTCTCTGTCATTAATCATGGTTGCCGGGATGCCACGGACACACTTTTGCAACAGTATTCCATCTGGGCCAGTCGTCTTATTGATCTTTTGTTTATTTATAGCCCTAATTATTTCAGCCATTCTTATTTCCTCTTTTAACATAAGTTTAATTTCCTCCAGAATCTTTGGTATATTTGCCTTCTCTAAGTATTCTATTATCCTTTCTGCATTTATTCCCTCATTTCTTTTATATAGTTTTTCATAGTATCTTTGGGCAATTCCCCTTTTTATAGTCTCCTCCCCATGAATCTCTCCTGTCTCGTCTTCCAGATTAATAATTCGTTGCTTCTCTTTCTGCCTTCTTAATTTATACACTAGCCATCTACCCGGTTTATTCGCGTGTTCAAAATTATTTTGCTTAGCTGCTTGTAATTTTTGTGCTAACTTTTCCGAATCCTCTATACATAGTTTATGTTTAATTAAATCCATTTTGTTTTTTAATCCTTTGTTTTCAGGGTCTCTCTGAAATTGTATTTCGGCCTGTTTGTATTCTTCCTCGAGCCTCATCCTAAGTTGTTTTTTCTCTTTGTTTCTCTTGGCCATGTATGAAATTGTTACACCCCTCATATATGCTTTTGCCGTATCCCAGATGTTCTGCAAGGAAGTGTCCTCATTGTCATTCGCTTGAAAGAAAAGGTGCATCTCTTTCTCCATTCTTTCCTTAAATTCTTTTTCTTTAAGAATCGCTCTTTGGAAAGTCCATCTTGGCCTGATCCTTTTTCCTTTCAAGCGAAAACTTATCGGATAATGGTCTGCCCAAAGGCTAGGTTCGATATCAATTTCTTGAATTTCCGAGGCCAATTCTTTTGAGAACCATAGCATGTCTATCCTGGTCCATGCTCTATGTCTATTAGAAAAGTATGTGTATTCCTGTTTATCACAATTCCTTTCCCTCCAAACGTCATGTAAGCTAAGATCTGTACACATCTCAAAAAAGGTTTTGGGAAGAGTTTTTTTTGTTTCCTTTCCTTGCCTCTGTACCTTTATGGTCTTTTGTTTTATCTGCAATCACATTAAAATCTCCGATTATACAGAAACCATCTCCCTCTATATCACTCAGCTTATTATGAAGGTTTTCAAAAAAGGATACTTGTGCTCCATTTGGGGCATATATTACAACAATTATTATATTTTTTTTATTCAGCTTAGCCTCAACTATCAAGACTCTTCCCTCTTTGTCATTATAGATTTGTTTTGAAATTATCTTCTGCTTAACATACAGAGCTACTCCTCTTTTTTTTTGTCTAGTGAAAAAAATAGCCTACCTAATTTAGGTTGTTCTAATAGGTATCCTTGATCATTTTTATGTGAACCTCCTGTAAGGTGATAATGTCTACATTTAAATTAATAAGCTTACTAAAAACTTTCCTACGCTTTACTGGAGCGTTCAGCCCTCTAATATTTGTTGGCCAAATCTTATACTCCTCTCCCATTGTCCTGTTTTTGTCGTATCTTTGTACTTCTAGTGATTCTTATTTCCTTCACTTCTTCTAAGCTTCTCCCCTGTTGTTCAAGCCTATCTTGACCTCTTCCCCCTCTCACTTCCTCCATGCTTTGCTCTGTCCTTCTTTTCTCCAACATTCATTCAATATCTCTTCTCTTTTCAACCACAACTCTTTCTTCTCCGAGATCCCTTAAATTTTCCTCTGAAGCACAATATTGCCTATAAAAGTCTTCTGCTTTCTCTACGGTATCCAATCTAAACCTTTTCTCTTGCTAAGTCACAATAGGTCCCTCTGGTGTTAACCATCTAAAGTTTACATTGCTTTGATGTAACCTGGACGTCAGGAAGAGGTAGTTCTTTCGGAGGTCTCTCATCCTTTTTGGTATCTGTTTTAATCCAATAATTTGTTTCCCTCCGTATTCTAACTGTTTTTTTTCCAAAATATTTTATTGGTTTTATAATTTTAACAGAAAGTACTTAAGACACACCGTGGTGGTAGTCAAGTTCAAAATCAACTTAGTCTCTATGGTGGAACAGTCCTTTGTTATACCCAACAAAAATAACTGTGGTACAAACTCAATACGCTTTTTCAAAATATTTTGAAGAATCCACCATATTTTTATCCAAAAAGCCTTAATTTTTTTACACGTCCACCAAATGTGAAAATAAGTAGCGTCCATAGATTCGCATCTCCAACATTTGGGTTGCAAATTTGGATACATAAGCGATAATTTTTTTGGATCTAAATGCCATCTGTAAAACATTTTATAAAAATTCTCTCTTAAATGCTGAGCTTGTGTAAATTTAACATTTTTCACCCAAATTCTTTTCCAAGTTTCCATCATAATTGGATATCCAAAATTACCTTCCCACTTAATCATACAATCTTTAACTAATTCCTTTCCAGAATCAATTTCGATTAAAGCATCATATATTCTTTTGATATGCATCACTCTTTGGTCTCTAATTTGTATAATTAATTTTTCATCCTTTAAAGAAAAACCCATCTTGACATCTTTTTGCCATCTGGCTTGAAGTTGTGCATGATGATACCAGTTGTGAGCTATACCTTCCTCCCTTAATCTATCTAGTGATTTCAGTTCTAGGCTATTCCCTTCTTTATTTAAAAGTTTATCATAGGGCTCCACGTCTTGAATTTGTTGTATACCTACACTCTGTATTGCATGCCTGGGAACAGTCCATAAAGGGATTTTACCGTTTAACTTATAATAATACTTTTTCCAGACACGCATCACAGAGTTTCTTAATATATGCTCTTTAAAACCCCTATCCAATTTTTTATCATAAACTAAATACGCGTGGAACCCATACACTAGCCCATATCCTTCTATATTCAATATTCTTTCATTTGTTAAGTTAATCCAATCACTTATTACCACTAGAACTGCTGCATAATAATATAATTTGAAATTAGGCACTTTCAATCCACCTCTCTCTCTTGTGTCTTGAATAATTTTAAGTTTAACCCTTGGTTTCTTGCCATCCCAAATAAAGTTGTTTATACCTTTCTGCCATTCATCAAGATTCCCATCCTTTTTAAGTATTGGCAACATTTGAAATAAAAATAGAAATTTTGGTAATACATTCATTTTAATAGCGGCTATCCTACCCAGCATAGATAATTGTAATTTTTTCCAATTCTCCAATTCTTTTTGCACTTTACTCCATAAGAACTCATAATTATTCTTATATAATTTACCATTTGAAGCTTCTATATAAATTCCTAAATATTTGACTTTTTTAACTATCTCACATCCCGTTATTCTTTCCAGATCTTGTTTTAATTTATTATCAAAATTTTTAACCAACATCTTTGTCTTGGATAAATTTAATTTAAAACCTGATACTTTTCCGTAATTTCGAATAATTTCCATCAAACTCTGAGCCGATTGTATTGGCTGAGTCAATGTCACAAGTAAATCATCTGCAAAGGCACATAATCTATAATCATGTTTTCTAATTTGTACCCCCTTTAATTCCTCTGATGCTCTAATCCTATTCAATAAAACCTCTAGAGTTAAAACAAACAATAAAGGAGATAAGGGACAGCCCTGTCTAGTACCCTTCTCAATATTAAACGAATCTGTTAATTGACCATTTACTATAATCTGTCCTGTTTGTTTCTGATATATAGCTGTTATAGAGTTAATAAACTGGTCCCCCATTCCCATCCTTACCACAAGCCTTTGCAGAAATGTCCAATTCAGTCTATCAAAAGCTTTTTCTGCATCTAAAAACATTAAAACAGCCGGCACTTGAATATGTTTATCCAAGTATTCCAATATGTTAACAAGTTGTCTAACATTGGTTTTCATCTGTCTCCCTTGTAAAAAACCAGTCTGATCCGGATGTATCCTCTGTGTCAAAACTGTCATTAATCTATTAGCCAAAATTTTTGCAAAGATCTTGTAATCCGTATTTAACAAGGAAATAGGTCTAAAATTTTCTACTTGAACATTATCTTTACCCTCTTTAGGAATCAGACAAACATTAGCCGTTTTCCAGGAGGGTGGAACCCGACCACCCTCTTGTATATTCACAAATAACTCCCTCAAATGTTCGACCACTTCCTCCTGTAAACACTTATAATAAATCGTAGTAAGACCATCAGTTCCTGGAGATTTTCCCAATTTCAATTGCTTGATTGCATCAATAATTTCTTCTGATTTAATCACAGCATTTAATCTATCTCTTTGTTCCAAAGTAATTTCCAAAACATTTTGATTTTGTAAGAAGGCATCTACCTCTTGCTCTTGAACTTTTTCTTCAGCATACAATTTGGTGTAGAACTCTAGAAAAGCCTTCTTAATAGTTTCTTGATGAAATACTTCTTGCCCCTTATATTCTACCTTCTCAATTAAACGGGATTTTTGTTTTTTCCTTAATGTATAAGCCAACCATCTGCCAGGTTTATTAGCATTAAAAAAAGTATTATGTTTAGCATATTGTATATTCCTGGCAACCTGGTCGGTCATCAAAATATCAAATTGTTTCCGTAAAACCTTTATCCCTTCTTTAATATTACTATCATCTGGCTTATCTATTAATAATAACTCTTTCTTTCTTATCTCCGCTTCTAAGACTCTTCTCTTTTCCTCTTGTTTACGTCTATGTCTTACATTCAATTCAGTTAATATTCCACGCATGTGGGCCTTGCTAGAGTCCCACACCATTTCTATTGGTAAACCTATATTCTGATTTAACCTAAAAAATTCCTTGATAGCCTTTTTACATTCTTCCACATACATTTCATATTTAAACAAATTTTCATTAAGTCTCCAGGATCTGCATATAAATTGACCAGTCCTTAGTTCCATCATAACTGGGTTATGATCAGACAATACATTAGGTAAAATTTTAACTTTCTTTAAACTTAACATAAAATCACTAGTAGTTAAAATAAAATCAATTCTAGAAAATGATTGATGTCTATCCGAGAAAAAAGTAAACTCTTGATCCCTACCATGTCTTTCTCTCCATATATCTAACAAATTAAAATCATCTTTAATATCAAAAAAAGATTGCAAGACTGTTGGTGGGACAATATTGGAAGTCATCTGAAATACCATCTATTGAAGAATGGACATTAAAAGTTACCCATCTTGTGGAGATGGCTAAGATATCGGCATACCTGAAGAACCACTCAAATGAAACATTTTTGATGGACTGGAAAAAATGGATTGATTATATGCAAAAGAAATATCAATTGAAAGAATTAGATTTGATATATAGATAAATAGCTACTAAATAGTAGATTAGCGGGGTTTCTTGCGTTTTTACTCTGTATTCACTCTGGGAAGCCTGGGGGGGTGGGGGGAGGGAGATAATAAGTATTAGAATATGTTTCTCAACTGTAGTTGGGGGTATTTAGGGACTATATAATTTTTTCAGGGTGCTCGGGAGAACTCTAGTCACCGCATTGGAGGGTGAGGAAGGTGGAAGGAGAGGTACCGGTATGTCTAGAGGGTTAGAGGGTGGAGAAGGAGTAGAGGAGGATTGAGGGAAGAGGTATAGAAAGGCGAAAGTATGTAGTTAGAAGGATAGAAGAGGGGGTTAGGATGTAGGAGGATGTGGTGGGGGGGGTTCCGAGCAGCTATTTGTATTGTTTGTTAATTATGTTATTTGTTTGTTATCAGTTGAGTTATTATATTTTTGTGTTAAAATTTGTTAAAAGTTTATAAAATTTAATTAAAAAAATAATTTAAAATAAAACACACCGTGGTGATTGGGTGAACAAAGATTCCAAAATACAAGCACACATGAACAACTCAACTTAATACATACACTATCTTCTCTCTATTTCCCTCAAACAACATAATAAATTTGATATATTCCATTTCTATCCTAAATTTCTATTACTGCTAAACCTGTTTTAAAACTGTCTCACTTTCAATTACCATAGTCAAATATTATTTTATATAAACAGATTATCACTTCAAGTATCTCTTACACATTCAATCAGTTACTCTCTCTCGACCCTCTTTTTATCATCAGTCTTAATTATTTCTTCTTCCAATAACAACTAACTTGTAATTATATAACCATATGTATATATATATATATATATATATATATATATATATATATTTCCCCCTTAATAAAATCCATAAAGCCCATTATTATTGATTATGATAATATTTGAGTTAATTCATTTCAATTCATTACAGAGTCCAAATTCCATCCACTTAATTATCATACCTTATGAAATCATATTGCTATACACAAAAATCTCTTAATTGATTAAGCTTCTCTCCAAGTTTAGCTTTCATTTTTCCATGTCAAACAAATTTCCATAAAACAATAAAAAATCATCAAACTAGATTAAACATACATATATATAATTACAGTTTTCATAATTCTAAGCCTAAGTCATTACCCTTGAAGTGCTCCATAAGACCAATATTGCCTTTGGTCTATTAAAAAAATTAAATTTAATTAAGCTTCACTCCAAGTTTAACTTTCTTGTTTCCATGTCAAACAAGTTTCCATCAAACAATAAAAAGTCATTAGACTAAATTAAACATATATATATATATATATATATATATATATATATATATATATATATATATATATATATATATATATATATATATATATATATATATATATATATATATATAACTGCAGTTTCCATATTACTAAGCCTATATCATTATCCTTAAAAAAAAGAAAGAAAAATCCATAAAACCAACGTTGCCTTTTAATCCATTAAACAATTTTAAATTTCCTTCATAAGACCAATATTGCCTTTTTATCCATTAAAGAATTTTAAATTTAATTAAATTTCTCCAAGTTTAACTTTCATGTTTCCATATCAAACAGGTTTCCATAAAACTATAAAAAATCATTAGACTAAATTAAACATACATATTTATAACTAGATTTTCCATATTACTAAGCCTAAATCATTATCCTTAAAACAATCCATAAAACCAGCATTGCCTTTTAATCCATTAAACAGTTTTAAATTTATTTTTGAATCTAATTCTAGGTTTTCTTCTATACCAGACAGGTTTCCATAACAACGCATCCCTTTTGGCCAATAAATCCATTTTTGTTATTTGTAGCATTCTTTGAAGAAGTATAAATCTTTCTCTCTGCGATAGAAACCTTTTTCTCTTCTCCTTGCAGTGTCGTTGGTTTATAGTAAGAAATCTTAGTCTTTGTTTCTTCTGATTCTCTGAGTTGCAGAAGAAAGAGTTGTCAAGCAAAATGAGTTCCTCTTCTGTCTCTATCAATTCCTCTTCTGGTATATTTTGATTTATACCATAATCAGATATGGCTTGATCATCAGTTTGAACAGATATAGTAGATTCTCTGAGTCTTGATTTTGAAGTACAGTTTTTAATTGTAGCACATATGTCAGCAGTGGCCTCATAAATCTTTTCCAATATAAGAGCATAATTCAATTGTGGCTGAATCTCCATTTTAGCTGCTAATGCTTAAAAGAAAGTATCTTTTGTGAAGGCTATATTTAAAGTAAACAACATCCACCTCCACAGTTTCCACAGCTGCACAGCTTATCGTTCCAGAAATATTTTGAGGTTCAGTGTTCCAACTTTAAAAAAAAAATAGTCTCAACTTGCAGTATCAAACATTTGCCACTAGATGTCCTCAGTTGGTTGAAAAAAAAACAATCAATTCCCCTTTTTTATCCTTTAAAATATGATATATAGGAAGAAAAATACAGTTCTTGCCAAGAGAGAAGAAAAAGAGAAAAAAGAACCTTTTCCACCTTTTTTTCCTTTTTTGTATCCAAAAAAAGTTATATATAAGAGTAAAATATAGTCTATTTCAATATTTAGAAAGTGCCTTCTTTCCCAGAAAAAAGCAGAAGCCGCCTTTCCAAGCCAGGGAAATAATTCCCAAAGGTTAGAAACTCTTTATAGGAAAAGTCAGGATAGTGAGAGAAGGAAAGGTCTCACCCAGATTCACCATGGTGGTTCTTCATGCTTAGTTGTTCTTTTGACTTGCGGTTGGTGCGGGTAGGTGATCGGCCATTTTACTGGCCGATCTTCTCCATCGGCCCTCAGAGTTAGCACGGACAGCTGGAGGAGCCGCTGCTCCTCCGCAGCCAAGCACAGCCTCCTCGACGGTAGTCGCACCCTCCAGGGCGACTTTCGACCCGCATAAGGGTCTACCGGCGGAGGGAAGCTAGCCAAACGAGGAGACAAGTCTCTCCGTGCGGCTAGAGGCGCCGCGATCCGGAACCGGAAGTCCGTATTGTAACTGTTCATCACGTGTTCTATGTAATAAATCATCTCTAGTATTCTTTTTTATAAACTTTACATGGACCTCTCTGGGAAGGTTATGTCGTCTCCCATAGTTTGTCTGCACCCTGTATGTCTCGTCCATACCAGCAATCATCTCTTCTTTGTCAATCTCCAAAGCTCCTGCCAGCAAACCCACCATCTTCTCTGGAAGATCTTCTCTTTCCTCAATAACATTGTGGAATCTAAGATATTGGGTCGCCTTCTCCGCTTCCAGTAAAATCACCGCTGTCATTAACTCTTTATTAGCCTCAGTTAAGGTTTTGCCTCAATTATGGCGGAGAGATTCAAAAAGTACCTAATTGATTTCATACATTCAGATCAAAATGGGTTTTTACCAAACAGACAGACTAAGCGGAATATAAGAACAATCCTAGACATTCTTGAATTTTATGAATTGCATAGTGATCATCAAGTGGCACTTCTGTTCTTGGATGCACAGAAGGCTTTTGACAATGTCAATTGGCAATTTATGTTTCAACAGCTAAAATTAATGGATGTTGGGGAAAAATTTTTAAATATGATAACTGCAATATATTCCGAACAAAAGGCCCAGATTATAATAAACGGAGAGGCCACTGATAAATTCAACATACAGAAAGGTACAAGACAAGGATGTCCTCTCTTGCCACTGTTATTTATTTATACATTGGAAATTCTTGCTAGAGTAGTAAGACAAGAAGAGCAGATTAAAGGATTTAAGATTAAGAAAGAAACATACAAACTTCAAGCTTATGCAGATGATTTAGCATTTAAATTAGAAGACCCAGAACAATCAGGGCAGAAACTATTCAAAATATTGGAAGAGTATGGGGATCTGGCAGGTTTGAAAATAAACAGAAACAAAACAAAGATTATAACAAAATATATGACTAACATACAAATAGAAAATCTCGAGGCAAAATTAGGCATACAAGTAGTTTCCAAATTAAAATATCTAGGGATAGTTATTTCAGCACGCTGCTCATCAATTAAAGAAGACAATTATGGCAAACTGATTAAGAATATAAAAGTCGATTTAGACCATTGGGAAAATTTGCATCTTTCGTTACTTGGGAGAATTGCTGCCGTTAAAATGAACATCTTACCTAAAATGATATTCCTGTTTCAGAATATCCCAATCCAATTAGACAAGAAATTTTTTAATGAGTTAAATAAATTAACCTTAGAATTTGTGTGGTCCGGTAAGAAGGCAAGAATAAAATTAAAGGCTTTACAGGATGCCAAAGAAAGGGGAGGTTTAGGTTTCCCAGATTGGGAGCTATATTACCAAGCAGCGGCCCTAACTTGGATTAGAGACTGGATAACCTTAGAAAATAAAAGATGTTTACATTTGGAGGGTTATGATCTCCAGCAGGGCTGGCATGCCCATATATGGATGGGGCAAAGTAGAAACCACCAATATTTTTTAAGACATAAGGTTTGGCAAGAATTAATAAAAATCTGGAATATAGTTAAATCTCGATACTACACAACGATTCCGGCTTGGCTATCACCATTGGAGGCAGTCACATATCCCAATTTGTATAGGAAAGATAAGGCTATTATATACAAAGACATTCTGACAGAAGAAGGTTATTTAAAACAAAACAAGAGCTAAAACAACAAGGAATAGACTTGGAGTGGTGGTCTTATCTCCAGATACAAACAAAATATATGAAGGATAAGCAAGAATGGGATATTAATAGACAAGATACGGGGTTAGACAAGATACTGCTAGGCCCAGATAAAAAAACAAATAAAGAAAATCTATAAACACCTGTTGGAACATAAACTATATGATGAGCAGGTTAAAGAAACAATGGTGAAGTGGGCAATAGATTTAGGATATAATATAAATATGGATCAATGGCAGCAAGTATGGGAGCAAAATAACAAAATCACATTAGCGACATCATATAAAGAAAATTTGTATAAGATGATTTACAGATGGCATCTCCCTCCAGCCAGATTAGCCAAAATGTATAAAGGATACTCTTCTACATGTTGGAAATGTAAAAAAAAAAAAGGGTACCTTTTTCATATATGGTGGACATGTAGAGAAGCACAGGTGTATTGGCGTATGGTCTGGGAATGGGTAATAGAAATGACTAGCCAAAACATTATATACAAACCTGAGGCATTATTATTAGGAATATTAGAGAAAAATGTAAATAAAGAGGACACATATTTAATCATTCATGTGGCTACAGCAGCAAGGATACTATTTGCTCAAAAATGGAAAGCAATGGAAACACCGAGTGAGGAAGATCTAATAAAGAAAATTATGTTTTGCGCAGAACTAGATAGGTTAACTAAAAGATTAAAAAACCAGGAAGACACAGAATTTTATTTGATATGGAACAAATTTTATAGATGGAGGGGAAAAAAATAGAGGTCACAAATAAAGAGATAAATAAAAATAGAGATTAGAAATGTATAGTTTTGTATATAGATAAGTTATATCTAATTAATGTATAATATAGACTGAGATGTCTGTCAAAGACGATTTACCATGTTCAATGTTTTTAATCCTTTTTCTTTTTTTTGTATTCAATAAAAACTTATTTAAAAAAAATTGAAAGTTACCCCAAACCTGTGGGTTTGTATTGTACCCACCTCTCCCCAACATGGAACGGATTCCTGTCATTGGGATGTGAAATTTTCTCACCTTGAACGTGGTACTGAAAAATCTCTGAGGAGCAAGAAGTAGAACATCTCCAGCTTTTCCTCTCAAAACCTAGAATGAAACGGAAAAAGGATTAAGAATCTGAACTGAATTATCTGCCCTTGGAATAGGGAAGCAGTCTTGCAAGTATCCTTTTCTATATTGCATGAGTTAGCAGCTGTGCCTGAAAAATGTCTAAAGTAGATGTGCAAATGTCCTTCTTGATTTGTTTGTCAATTACCTAGGAGCTCTTCCCAATTTGAGGGAAAGAACCATGGTAAAACTGAGTACATGCTTTGCTGTGAGCAAGTGACCCCTTAGACTAAAATCTCCCTCTGGTTAAAATGATCTCAAACAGTTGGCTCAGAAAGACTGTTTTGCCCCCCAGAATCTCTGGAGAAACATAGTTAGTCAGGATGAGCACAGTGAGCAGATGGTCCAATAGCTAAGTTAAGCCAGAACATTCAACAAAATGGCTAATCATTAATGCTGTTTTCCAACCCATGAAGAAGCATTTGTGTGCCTAGTTCTAATTTCAAAAGATGGTGATTGGTTTTAGAGAACTCCTACACCAGGGGTATGCAACCTTGGCTCTTTTATGACTGGTGGACTTCAACTCCCAGAATTCCTGAGCCAGCACAGCTGGCTCAGGAATTCTGGGAGATGAAATCCACCAGTCATAAAAGAGCCAAGGTTGCATACCCCTGTCCTAGACGAAAATGCCAATGTGGAGTTGAAATGTGGGGGGAAGTAATCTATTATATCCTTTCCTGTCCCCTGTGTGCCAGTTAATTAACATTTCCCTGTACACAAAAGCTCAACTATCACTTAGACATAAAGTAGTATTATCTACTGTGACAAGAAAACAAAAACAAATTGCTTCATTTGGTTTTCATTGGTTCTCACCATGGATACTAAAGATCTGGGTTTTTGTAAGGACCCACCTCACTTTACATCTTAAGAAGACAGAACTCTTGGAATGTCTCTTCCAACAGGCATCTTTATTAAGAGAAAATGATTGCAGGCATGCTAGACAGGATCTGGGGAATTCTCTCCCATCCTTCAATGTTTTAAAGTGTTCCCAAGCAGCCCCCACCCCACAGTTCTTCCGGGCAATGATCACTCATCCTCTCTTTTCCCAGATTCCATGCGTTGCATTGATGCCCCCTTTTCCCTCACTGCCGGCAAAAGGGAGACTTCAGAGAGAGTAGATGAAAGGCGATGGCCATATTGTTATGGTCAGTCCTCTTCATGAGAATCAACATCCAGTCACTTTGTAATTTAATGAAGGAAGTGAGAGTCATAAAACCCCCTTGCTTATCCTCCTCCCCTTTCGTAGTATGACAGAATCCAGAAAGAGTAAGAAATGGGTTTTTATCAGAGTAGGTAGATAAAATGAAATATAATTGGATTCTGACATCCTGCCCCCCTTAAAAATAAGAGAGATCCACCTGCAAAGAAAACAAAACAGGTATAAAAGTTAGTCTGGCTTGTTAGGATACTCTGTATGAGAAAGGATAAAAAGAAAATTGAATAACTACATCCACCCAGATCAAAATGGATTTCTACCAGGATGACAAATAAAAGATAATATGAGGATAATAATGAACACTTTAGAATTTTATGAAGTCCATCCTGAAAGACAAGCTACACTGGTTTTTCTTTTTTTTTATAATAATTTTTTATTTTTTAACATACATTCTTTTTACATTCATATATAAGATACTTTTAATAAAATAAAATAAATACATACACATGACTTTTGGTGTTGCTCGCCCATTTCCCCTTTCACTGTAGCCACACTCCTTCTTCTCTACCTTCTTTCTCCCTTTCTTCTCTTCCCTACTTCCCTCTTCTCCTCTTCTCTTTCCTTCACCACTCTCCTCCCCTTTCTCCCAACTTCTCCTCTTCTCTTCCAACCTTCCTACTTCCTTCTCCCCTCCTTTACTCTTTTCTCTCTCCTCTCCTTTCTTCTCTCTCATCCCTCTTCAGATACAATTCAGGGGTAATGTCCGAGCAACTGCTCTCTTCAAATTTCCCTATCTGTATTATATACAATAAGATTAATTTTCTCTTACATTAATACTTCTATTTATCTAACCTTCTTGGTATATACTTCTTTAAATATTTATACAACACAGTACAAAACAATCTAACACCCCCCCAACCCTCCCCCCACCTTCCCGGAGTGAATACAGGGTAGTTAATAAAAAAGAAAACAACTGTATTAAACAAAATTATTATATATAATCCTAATAAAAATTTAACTATATGCTAAGTACAATTTCTTAGATTGATATTTCCCTTGAATATAATCTATCCATTTTTTCCATTCCAACATATATTTTTCGTTTGAATGATCTTTCAAGTATGTGGATACTTTAGCCATTTCCGCCAAATTTATAACTTTCAAAGTCCATTCTGCAATAGATGGTAATTCTGCCTTCTTCCAATATTGTCCCACCAACAGTCTCACTGCTGTAATCAAGTTCAAAATCAAGTTCATCTCTATAGTGGTACAATCTTTTATAATACCTAATAAAAACAACTGTGGTGAAAATTCAATACGTTTTTTCAAAATATTTTGAAGTATCCACCAAATTTTTATCCAGAAAGCTTTCACTTTTTTACAAGTCCACCATACATGAAAATAAGTGGCATCCATGCTTTCACATCTCCAACATTTAGGTTGTAAATTAGGGTACATACAGGATAATTTTTTCGGATCCAAATGCCATCTATAAAACATTTTGTAAAAATTTTCTCTTAAATGTTGCGCTTGTGTAAATTTTACATTTTTCACCCAAATTCTCTCCCAAGTTTCCATCATTATTGGTTGTCCAAAATTTTGTGCCCACTTTATCATACAATCCTTAAGTAATTCAGTTTCCGAATCAATTTCTATCAATACATTATACAATCTTTTAATATGCATTAACCTTTGATCTCTAGTTTGTTTAATTAAATTTTCATCTATTTCAGATAAACCAATCTTCTGATCTTTTTTCCATCTGTTCTGCAGTTGTAGATATTGAAACCAAGTAACAATTATTCCTTCCTCCCTTAAAGTATTCAGGGACTTCAATTGTAAGACATTCCCTTCTTTAAACAGGAGTTTCTCATATAGCACCACATCATGTAATTGTTCTTTATTTATATTCTCTATTGCATGTCTGGGAACTGTCCATACAGGAATCTTATCATTTAATTTATGCTGATATTTTTTCCAGACACGCAGCAGAGCATTTCTCAGTAGGTGCTCTTTGAAACTCCTGTCCACCTTCTTGTCATAAACTAAATATGCGTGCCAACCATATAATAAGTCATACCCTTCAATATTCAATATTATATCATTAGTTAAATTAACCCAATCACTTATTGCTACTAAAACAGCTGCATCATAATATAACTTAAAATTAGGCATTTTCAAACCACCTCTTTCCCTTGTATCCTGAATTATTTTTAATTTAACCCTTGGTTTCTTCCCATTCCAAATAAATCTGTTAATGCCCTTCTGCCACTCCTCCAAATTCGCATCCTTTTTAAGTATAGGTATCATTTGAAAAAGAAATAAAAATTTGGGTAATACATTCATTTTAACTGCAGCTATCTTTCCCAACATAGATAATTGTAGTTTCTTCCATTTTTCCAATTCTGTTTGTATCTTACTCCACAAGACTTCATAATTATTTTTGTATAACTTCCCATTAGAAGCTTCAATATCAATTCCTAAGTATTTAATTTTCTTAACTATCTCACATCCCGTTATTCTTTCCAATTCCTGTTTTAAATTAATATTTAAATTTTTAACTAACATCTTTGTTTTAGCTATATTTAATTTAAATCCTGATACCTTACCATAAAGTTTAATTATCTCCATCAATCTCTTGGCTGACTGTATTGGTTGAGTCAGTATCACAACCAAATCATCTGCAAAGGCACGTAATCTATAGTCTTGTTGTCTAATCTCTATACCTTTTAAATCTTTTGCTCCTCTTATCCTATTCAATAAAACCTCTAGAGTTAAAACAAACAACAAAGGGGATAAGGGACATCCCTGTCTAGTACCTTTCTCTATATTAAATGAATCTGTTAAATCCCCATTCACTATAACCTGCGCTGTTTGTTTCTGATAAATCGCTAATATTGAATTAATAAACTGATCCCCCATTTGCATCCTAACAATTAGTTTTTTCAAAAACAACCAATTCAATCTGTCAAATGCTTTTTCCGCATCCAAAAACATAAGGACTGCGGGCACCTGAGTATTCTTCTCCAAATATTCTATTATATTAATAAGTTGTCTAACGTTAGTTTTCATCTGCCTCCCTTGTAAAAAACCGGTTTGATCAGTATGAATTGTTTGTTGTAAAACTGTCATTAATCTATAAGCCATCACTTTTGCAAAAATCTTATAATCCGTATTCAACAATGAAATAGGTCTAAAATTTTCTGGTTGAACATTATCTCTTCCCTCTTTGGGAATTAAAGAAACATAGGCTGTTTTCCATGAAGGTGGAACCTGACCCCTTTTTGTATATTAACAAATAACTCTCTAAGAGGTTCCACCATTTCCATTTGAAGATGCTTATAATAAACCGCCGTTAACCCATCAGTCCCAGGAGATTTTCCCATTTTCAATTGTTTAATCACTGAAATTATTTCTTCTGACGTAATCAATATGTTTAATCTTTTTCTTTGTTCATTGTTAATTACTGATACATTTTCATTTTGCAAGAAAATATCTATATCATTCTCTTGTATCTTCTCAGCATATAACCTAAAATAAAATTCTAAAAATGCTTTCTTTATAATTTCTTGCTGAAACACCTCTTTCCCTTTATACTCTATTTTCTCAATTATTCGAGAGTTTTGTTTTTTCCTTAATATATAGGCCAACCATCTGCCAGGCTTATTAGAATTGAAAAACGTATTATGTTTTGCATATTGTATATTCCTAGCAACTTGGTCTGCCATCAACAAGTCAAATTGTTTCCGTAGGACCTTAATCCCCTCTTTAATATTTTTATCATCTGGTCTCTTTATTAATAACTGTTCCTTCTTTCTTATTTCCTCTTCTAACTCCTTCCGTTTTTTCTCTTGTTTACCTCTATACCTTTTATTCAAATCAATTAAAATCCCACGCATGTATACTTTACTTGCGTCCCACACCATTTCTATAGTTGTACCCTTATACATATTTAACATAAAGAATTCCTTCATTAAGTTTTTACATTCATTCACATTTATATCATATTTGAACAAATTTTCATTTAATCTCCAAGATCTTTTAGGTCTTTGTCCTTCCGTTAGTTCCATCCAAACCGGATTATGATCTGTTAAAGCTTTAGGTAGAATCTTCACCTTCTTTAAACTAAAAAGAAAATCACTTGAGATTAATATAAAATCAATTCTAGAGAATGACTGGTGCCTGTCAGAAAAGAAAGTGAATTCTTCCTCTTTGCAATTTCTTTCTCTCCATATGTCTATCAAGTCAAAATCATCCTTTATGTCGAAAAAAGATTTAGGCAACTTAGCATGTGTTTGAGGAATTGGTGATATCTTCTTTTTATCTAAATTAATGTCTATCACACCATTCCAATCTCCCATTATTATACAAGACCTATAATCAAATTGTATTAACTTTTTATATATTAACTTGTAAAATTTTCCTTGTTGTTGATTTGGTGCATATATTCCCATCAAAAGTACTTTTTCCCCTTCTTTTAACATTTCAATTGCTAAGTATCTTCCTTGTGTATCTGATTCTATTAATTTGGTTCTTATATGATTTTTAACGTAAATAACAATTCCATTCTTCTTCTCAGCAGCCGCTGCAACAAAGTGTGTACCTAATTTGTTATTTATCAAATATTTCTGATCAGTAATTCTAATATGTGTTTCTTGCAAGCAAGTTACATCATTTTTACGTTGATTCAAATAATGAAATATCTTCTTCCTCTTCTGTGGAGAATTTAAACCATTGACATTCCATGTCAAAAATTTATTTGACATGACCAATTCCAGAAAGCCTTTGCAAGACCAATTCGAAGTTTTCATCATTTTTCTTCTTTGGTTGAGCTCCCATAACTTCCACACTTGTAAATACTGCTTCTTGAATTGTGGTCCGGTCTTGTTGTTCCTTTTTTTTTGTTCCTTACGTTTGGTGGTTGCCCGAGTTTGCCTTTGATCTCTAGGCATCTCTACTTCCAAGGGCTGAGATATATCAAGGCTCCGCTCAGCCAAATCCAGTAAGCCTCCTTTATCAAATCCTGTTGCTCCATGAGGTTGTAGCTCTTCAGGTTGTAATTGTTCTTTTTGCTCTTTATTTGCTTCTTTATATGGTTCTATACTTTTTGGTGTTGGAGATGGGGGTTTACCAGCCTTCATCACATTCACAAAGAAATCTTTTGCTTTCCAAATTGAGTTCAAGCGGTATCTTTCACCCTGGTAAAATAATGATAGCCCAGCTGGAAGCTCCCACCTGTACTGTAAACCACGTTTTTTAAGTTCATCCACCAGAAATACATAATCTTTTCTCGCTCTTAACATCTTCGGGGGAATCTCCTTCATTATCACAACCTCTTGGCCTGCCACAGTTAATTTCTTGTTGTACGATATTGTAAGCACATGATTTCTAAATCTCCTTGTAACAAAGTAAATCGCAATGTCTCTAGGTAGATTTCTTTGTCTTGCAATCCATGAGTTGACTCAATAGATCCTATCTATCTGCCAGGACATATCTTGTACACCCTCATTTATAAATTCTGCAAACGCTTCTCCAAAAATCCTTCTCAAATCCTCCTGGTTCTGATTTCATTCTTTCAACCCTCTTATTCTAACAGCCCACACCATCTGGTTATATTGTGCCATATTGATCTTCCACAACACTTTTAATTTCTTCCATCTTTTTCTCAAATTGTTGCTCCACTTCTTCCACTTTCTCTTCCACTCTCAAAGTATAGCCCCAAACCCCCCTAAAAGCTTCCACAATATCTTCTCTTATCACTATATTATGAGTCTCAATTATTTCTTTAATTTTCCCCAATTCCCCGGTTATTCCTTTGATTTGTTCCTCAGCATGAGTTGCAATCTTTTTCTCTAATTCCTCCCCAAATTTCTCGAGGTTCCTCTCCATATTTTTCTCCATACTTCTCTCTAAATTATCAGTCACTGTTAATAATGCAGCCTGTAAATCTTTCACAGTCAACATTTCTGAAGGGGCTTGAGTAGGCAAGGGGGCTTGAGGCTGTATAGAAGTTAAAGAAACCAGAGGAGCAGAAAGGGCACATGTTTGCGATTTAGAGGGCTGTGCTGGTGAGGATGCAGCAACCTTCGCAGATGTTGTTTTAGTTTGTCTAGCCGCCATTCCATAATCAGACCGTTTTTTGTGGAAACTTTTAAAAGGCTGCTTTTTGGTGAGAAATTAACAATGTTAATAGGTGTTAATAGGCTTAAACGATCGCTATGCCTTTGTTCTAAAAAGTTACTTTCACTTTCACATTTGACAATCTGAATTGGAATTTTATTATAACATAATTGTACTATATGGATTTTGGGACAAAATTTGGAAAGATGGTTGAGAAAATATATACTAAACAAACAGCTAGGGTAATTATAAATGATGAAATGACAGAAAAATTGATATAACCAAAGGAGTAAGACAAGGATGCCCACTTTCCCCTCTTCTATTTATTTTATCATTAGAAATACTCTTGACAAAAATCAGAGATGACCAAGAAATAAAGGGTTTAAAAATTAAGAAGGAAGAATATAAGGTCCAGGCCTTCACTGATGATTTGGTATTCATTTTGGATGATCCATTAGAAACCGGCTTTAAATTGATTCAAAAAATAGAATTTGGTGAGGTAGCCGGACTTAAGATTAATAAGAATAAATCCAAATTAATAGCCAGAAATCTTACAAAGGCACAGGAAAGTGAACTGGAAGATAAAACAAAGATAAGTATAACCAAGAAAATAAAATATTTAGTGTTCTGTCTGGCCCCTCTCAGCTCATTAAAATCCACATAAATATGTCTTTAAGAGGTTTATTTAACACATTTCAAAAGGATTCACTTCAAAGCACGCTGCTGGCATTTTGCTGGCAGGAACGGCCAAGTCTCATTTATTTACATTTAGATTAAAACATGCTCTTCCCACACCTTCCAATTAACTCACTCTTTCTTTATCACATTGTCCAAGACCTCATTATTCTTCCGTAGATTTCCAAAACATCAGAAGACTGAATTCAAACGCACTGCTCCAGATATCAGGCTACTCCTTGATTAACGTTGCTCGTGACAAAGGCGTAGTCTCTCTTTTTCCTTCTAATATAGTTTCCGATACGTCACTTCCCCCCATTACTTCCTTTTTCCACTTAACTGACACCTTCACTTATCAAACCTTCGGAATCTCAGATCAAGCCATCTATCTTCTTGATCCAAATCTGACCCCTCACTTTGCGAATCTGACCCAGACTGCCTGTAAATCTCCTCCCTGTCTGTCTCAGCTGCCGGGAGGGGAAAATACCCAGAGGGGCCTGGCTGCTCTTCCTCGGCTGCCGGGAGGGGAAAACACCCAGAGGGGCCTGGCTGCTCTTCCTCGGCTGCCGGGAGGGGAAAACACCCAGAGGGGCCTGGCTGCTCATCCTCATCCTCTGACACTTCCCAAGCTGGTCTAGGGACACTCACAACATTTAGGGATCTGGCTTACAGCGAAATGTTCCTCGATTAAGGAGGACAATTATGATAAAATATTACACCAGATAAAAAAAGATTTAGAAAATTGGGAAAATTTGCAAATTTCATTTTTAGGGAGGACCACTACGGTCAAAATGAATATATTGCCAAAATATTATTTCTGTTCCAAGTTATTCCAATAAAATTAGGGAAAACATTCTTTCAAGAATTAAATAAATTGGTCACTAAATTTATATGGCAAAGGAAAAAACCCAGGATTAAATTAAAACTCTTGCAAGATATGAAAGATAAAGGGGGATTGGCATTACCAGAGTGGGAAATATACTACCAAGCATCGAGCTTAACTTGGCTAAAAGATTGGATGGATTTGAAAAATACTAGAGTTTTAACAATAGAAGGACATGACTTGCAAGCGGGGTGGCATGCATTCCTATGGGACGAAAAACGTAAAATACACAGATACTTTCAAAGACACATAGTTAGGAATGCATTGCTACAGACTTGGGAAAAAATAAAACAAAAACATTATATAAGAATTCCAATGTGGTTAGCCCCAACAGAAGCTCTGAAATACCCAAACCTACTGGATATAAATAAGATAATTAGATACAAGGAATTAGTAAATGAACAGGGAAATCTGAAAACAAAACAAGAATTGGAACAAGATATTGGCAGAGAGATTGACTGGTGGACATTTACACAAATTCAATCTAAATATACAGAGGACAAAAAATTATATGAAATACAAAAAGAGCCGCAAGAATTGGATAAAATTATACATGGAACAGAAATAAAATTAATTAGCAATTTATACAAATACCTACTGAGATATAAAATGGAAGACGAGGTTGTCAAAGTCACAATGATTAGATGGGCAAAAATTTTTGGATATAATATAGAATTGGAGAAATGGGAAAAAATATGGGAAATAAAGGTGCAATTGACTATGTCAGTGGCATTCAAGGAAAACCAGTTGAAGATGTTTTAAAGATGGCACCTTCCACCAGCAAAGCTTACGCACAGTTCTGGAAAATGAGAATATACAATCAGAGGAAGAAGTGATAAGAAAAATCCTGGACTGTGCTGAGATGGACAAATTAACAAAAGAGATAAAAGAAAAGGAAGACACAGAGTACTATCTAATATGGAACAAGTGGTATGACTGGTTGGAGACTAGAAATAATAGAGGAGAATAAATGTGGAAAGGTCAAAAGTGGAAAATGTGTAAATAATAATGTATAGTAATAATAATATGTATTATTCTTAGTATGAAGTATAGTATGAAGGAAGAAAAATGCAAATAAGAAACAACGGGGCAACAAGGACAAATATTCTAAAGAAGAATAAGGGGGGGAAATGTAAATAATAGAAGATTACCGTTACGAAATCGCTGTTAAAAAAAGGGAGGAGTATACACTGTGTGTGTATGTGTGTTATGTTTTGTTTTGTTTTGTTGGTTTAAAAATTTTTTTTTAAAAAGGATACTCTGTATGAAACTTCTTTAAGAGCTTCGGGGCTCTGACATGACGTTTATGGACCCACTCATTTTGTGAGGCAGGGAGGTGTTTCCATGCTACTAGGTATTGAGTTGCCCCATGATATCTCCTAGAGTCTAGGATTTCCTTTATCTCAAAGTGTTGTTCGCCTTCCACCATGATTGGAGGTGGTGGTGGGGGGGATTTTGGCCATAAGGGTGACTGATGTTCTCTTTTCAGCAAACTGCAGTGAAAAATTGGGTGTATTTGCCTAAGATTTTGGGGTAATTCTAATTCTACTGTTACTGGGTTTATGATTCTTTTAATTGGAAAAGGCCCTATATATTTTGGTCCAAGTTTTTTACAGAGTTGTAGGGATTTTAGGTATTTTGTAGATAAGTACACCATTTCTCCTATAATGAATGGTGTAGGCTAAACCCCTTTTTTATAGGCTTGTGCTTTGTATGCCTGCCTAGCTTCATCTAGTGCTTTTCTAACTATTAGCCAGGTGTTTTGTAATTGTTCCATCCATTCTTTCAGTGATGGGATCACCAGTTCGTTTGGGGTTAGTTCTGGCATGGGGTTGAAACTTTGACCAGTAGCTATTTGAAAAGGAGTGTAACCTGTGCTGGAGTAGATTGCATTATTGTAGGCCACTTCTGTGAAGGGGAGTAGGTCCATCCAATCAGACATTTGGAAATTAATAAAGCATCTTAAATATTGCTCAAGTACTGAGTTCAAATGTTCCACTTGTCCATTCCCCTGTGGGTGATGGCTAGATGTCAGTCCCTGAGTGGTCCCTAAGAGGGATAAAAATTCCTTCCAAAATGCAGACATAAATTGCACTCCCCTATCAGATATGATGCGTTGGGGTGCCCCATGCAATCTGTAAATATGCTGGATGAAAAGTTTCGCTAAGGCTTTTGCGGTGGGAATCTTTTGGCAAGACGACAGTATTCCCATTGCTTTCTGGTAAGTCCACTATAAAATCCATGGCTATTTCCCTCCAGGGGGCTGAGGGATTTGCCACTGTTTGTAACAGTCCGGGCGATTTCCCTTGCAACCTCTTTGTAGTCGCACACTTTGGGCAGCTGGCCACGTAATTTTCTATGTCCTTTTTCATGGATGGCCACCAAAATTGCCGTTTAATTAAGTGTAATGTTTTTACAAATCCAAAATGCCCTGCTGATTTTGTGTCATGGCAAAGCTGCATGAATGTGACTCTTTGGGTTGTTGGTATATATAACTTTTCCCCCACCCAAGGCAGCCCGTCTTTCATTGTGCACACATGTTTATTTTTCTGGAACCATTCATCTGTTCCCAAACTTTTCCGGAATTCAATTCCGGTTTGGCTACCCAGCTGTGGTTTTAATTTAGCTTGGGCTCTGGTGGTTACTGGCATTGCCAGTTGTGATTCCACCATCATTGGTTTAGAGTCGTTGGCTCACGTGCTGTTATATTGGGGCATGCGAGAGAGTGCACCTGCCAGGAAGTTCTTTCCCCCCGGCAAATGCTTGAGCATAAAGTGGAATTTGTGAAAATACTGGGACCAGCGGGCTTGCTTGGGGTTGAGCTTCCTGGGTGTTTTCAAGGCTTCCAAATTTTTGTGGTCTGTCCACACCTGGAAAGGGACCTTATTGCCTTCAAGGAACTGGCGCCACATGAGTAATGACCAACGTATCCCGTATGCCTCTTTCTCCCACACAGGCCAGCGCTGTTCTGTTTCGGTTAGTTTCTTGGATGCATATGCGCAGGGTTGCAATACCTCTTTATCGTTTTCTTGTAATAGTACAGCCCCCACTGCCACATCACTTGCATCTGCCTGTATTACGAAGGGCTTATCCATGTCTGGGTGCCTCAATACTGGTTTGGCAGAAAAGAGTCTCTTTAATCTCTCAAACGCCGCTTGGCATCCCATTGTCCATTTCAGTGGCTGGCTAGGTTTTACTGAGGGTGCTCCCTTTGAATTTATTAAGTTCGTGAGGGGCAGGGCTATCTGGGCAAATGAGGGGATGAATTGGCAGTAAAAGTTTGCGAAACCCAGGAAACTTTGCAGTTGCTTTCTTGTGTGAGGTGGTGCCCATTCTAATACTGCTCTGACCTTCTCTGGGTCCATTTCAATGCCCTGTGGAGATATGCGATAACCTAGGTAGTCTTTCGATAGTTTGGCATATAGGTGGGCTGCTCGCAGTTTCTTTAGAACCGCTCTGACTAGGTTGACATGTTCCTCTTTTGATTCAGTGAAGATAAGGATGTCGTCTAAGTAAACCATGACACCCTTAAATAGGTGCTCCCTTAGTACCTCATTGATTAATTGCATAAATACTGCAGGCCCCCCTTGTAATCCAAATGGCAAGACTTTGAATTGGTAGCACCCCATTGGGCAGTTAAATGCGGTCTTCCATTCATCCCCTTCCTTAATTCTCACGCAATAGTATGCTTCCCTTAGATCTAGTGTAGTAAAAAAGTTTCCTTTCGAGAGGTGTGATAACATGTCCTTCATGAGGGGTGTTGTGGGTGTCTCTAGACCAGCTTGGGAAATGTCAGAGGATGAGGAGGAGCAACCAGGCCCCTCTGGGTGCTTTCCCCTCCCGGCAGCAGAGACAGACAGGGAGGAGATTTGCATGCAGTCTGGGTCAGACTCTCAAAGCGGAGAGTCAGACTTGGAACAGGAAAATATATGGCTTGATCCGAGATTCCGAAGGTTTGATAGGCGGAGGTTTCAGTTACGTGGAAAAAGGAAGCCATGGGGGAAGTGACGTATCGGAAACTATATTAGAAGGTGAAGGAGGGACTAATTCTTTGTCACGAGCAACGTTAATATCAAGGAGTAGCCTGATACCTTGAGGAGTTCGTTTGAACTCAGTTTTCTGGTGTTTTTGGAATGTACGGAAGATTAATGAGGTCTTGAACAACCTGAGAGATAAAGAGTGAGTTATTGGAAGGGGGGAGAGCATGTTTAAGCTGAATGTAAATAAATCAGATTTGGCCGTTCCGCAAACAAAATGCCAGCATCTTGCTTTGAAGTGAATCTCTTGAATTGTGTTAAATAAAACTCTTAAAGAAATATTCCTGTGGACTTTACTAAGCTGAGAAGGGCCAGATACAACAAGGGGTAGGGGGTATAGGTTGCTTTCACTGATTGTATTTAGGAGCCTATAATCCACGCATAAGCATAAAGAGCCATCCTTCTTCTCTCTAAAGAGGACCGGAGCGGCCACTTTAGGCTTGGCAGGTTCAATGAACCCCGTTTCTAGGTTTTTCTTTATGAATCTTTCCATTTCCTCCTTCTCCTTTGGGCTCATGGAGTATAATCTGGGCTTTGGGAGTTTTGCTCTGGGCTTGAATTCTATGGCACAGTCTGTGGGTCGGTGGGGGGGAAGCTCATCCACCCTCTCCTCGCTGAAAACTTCAGCAAGATCTCTGTATTCCTCTGGTATTTCTGGTAGTCCCTTTTCCTCTCCCATGGATGCTTTTTCCATTCTTAATTTTGGTAGATCCCCTTGGGGCTTTAAGTCCATAGGATCCCCTTTTGGGAAATTGATTTCTGCCATCCTCCAATTCACCCAGGGGTTCCATTTCTTTAACCATTCCATCCCTAGGATCATCGGGCATTCCATGCCTGTGGTCACTACAAATGTTATGTCTTCCTCATGTTTGCCCAGGGAGAGGTGGATTGGTAAAGTTGCTAGGGTAGCTGGCACACACCCCCCCGCTATGGACCCATCTAACTGGCCAAATGAGATTGGTTGTTCCAGTCTCCTCGACGGAATGCCCAGGTTTCCCACTAGCGTCGGGCTAATGAGGCAGCGGGTGCAGCCAGAGTCTATTAAGGCTTTCACCTTCACAGCTTTGGCATGAAGGGAATTAATATAGTCACTGTCTTGAGGATGGGTGCGATGGGTCCACTTACCAGGGGTTCGCCCTCCGAGCTGTTGTCTGAGGCGTCCACCGGCCCTGCGGTGTAGGCTGGAGTTCTTTCCCCCCGATGCGCAGAGGTAGGGGATTCCACAGCTTCCATCACTCTCATGGCAGGTTCTTTTGGCTTAGCTGGAGACTTACCGGATTTGCTGGCCGGTGATCTGTCTGCGTTGTACTGGGGGGCTTTCAAGTGGCATTCTACAGCCCGATGCTCCTCCCTCCCACACTTGAAACACCCCATTTGCTTCTTGGCCATAGCCGATGGTTTCACTGGTTCACGTGTCAACTCAGGTGGTGAGCAGCTCCATTGTTTTCCTCAGCGGTGCCTCTTCAGTAGGTAGATCTCTGCTTCCTCTGCCAGGACGTACCATTCGTCGAGTTGGTGTGGGTCCCCTCGGGGCAGGCAAGCATCATATAGGTCATAGTTTAGTCCATCTATGAAATGGCTAAGGAGGATGTCTTCTGGCCAGTTCAGTTCAATGCTTCTTGGTTGCTGCAGATGATTCTGGAGCCATAAAGATAATTGACTTACAAAGCAAGAAGTTGAGTCGCTGCCTGCAATGACATTTAAATATTTGTGCATCGCTGCTACTTTTGTCCTATTCTTATATCCCACAATTCCAGAGAATATCATCTATATGCTTGCCTATACGTTTGTTTTAAATTTTTAATCTTTATCTATTTAAATTTTAATTAATTTAAATGTTTTAATACTGTTTTAATTTTTAATTTTTATTGATGTTATGGATGATGTAAGAAGGATTGATTGTGGAGTGAATTGGGTTGAATGGATGGATGGTTGTGTGGATTGGATGGATTGTGGACCTGTGACAAATGGAAGGGCCGGCCTGTCTACACCTACGGAAGCTAGAGAAGTGGAGGAGCCTTGCTCTGAGGGATCAGAGGGCCAGTCTATACCAGTCTTATGGGGAAGAGGCAGATATGATGGGAGGCCTGGGGTAGGCCGCTCTCAGGGAACAAGGCCTCGCTGCCTGAAAGCAATCTCTTGTTCCGGCCCCTTGAACCTCTCCCGGGGTACTGGTAATGAGTGAAGTCCGGACCCTGGACTCAGGCTGCTGCTGCTCAATGCCAGGTCGGTGGTAAATAAAGCTCTCCTCATCCGGGACTTAATTCTGGATGAGGAGGCCGACCTGGCATGTGTGACTGAGACCTGGCTGACCCCAGAGGGAGGAGTTCCCCTCTCTGAAATGTGCCCAGCTGGGTTTCAGGTATGGCATCAGCCGCGACCCCAGGGAAGGGGGGGAGGAGTGGCGATTATAGCTAAGGAGTTACTTGGGCTGCGCAGACTCGCTGCCACTGAGATATCAGGTTGTGAGTCCCTCCTTATGAGGTTGGACCTAGGTGTACAGGTGGGCTTGTTGCTTACGTACCTGCCTCCCAGCTGCGTTTCAACAGCCCTGCCCACGCTACTCGAGGAGGTAGCCTGGTTGGTGGTCGAGTTCCCCAGACTTATAGTCTTGGGGGACTTCAATGTGCCATCACTCGGTGAGTCCTCTGGGTTGGCGCGGGAGTTCATGGCCTCCATGGCAACCATGGACCTGACACAAGTAATCGAGGGCCCAACCCACGAAGGGGGACACACACCTGGCCTGGTCTTCCTCTCGGAGCAGTTGAGGTATGATCTGAAGTTAAGGGGCTTAGAAGTGTTGTCTATGTTATGGACAGATCATTTTCTGCTGCGGCTTGAGTTTACGACACCAATCCTCTCTCGCAGGGAGCCGGAACCGATTAAATGGTTCCACCCCAGACGCCTGATGGACCCTATGGGCTTTCAAAGGGCACTTGGGGAATTGCCGGATTCGCTCGTACACAGTTCGGCAGAGTCCTTAGTGATGGCCTGGAATATGGTCACTATGGGGGCTTTAGACCGGATTGCACCGTTGCGACCTCTCTGTGGTAGCAGACCCAGGAGATCACCTTGGTTTACCGAGGAACTCAGGGGGATGAAGCGCCAGAAGAGATGTTTAGAGAAGCAATGGAGGGAAAGCAGATCCGAATCTGATCGAACCAAATTGAGAGCTTATATTAAGACCTATTTGGAAGCGATCACTACGGCAAGATCTCAGTATCTTTCCGCATTGATCGCGTCTGCGGAATCCCGTCCGGCTGCCCTGTTTAAGGTGACTTGTTCTCTCCTTGATACGGGGAGGAGGGAGGAACCTTTGCAGGGCAATGCCGAAGAATTTAACCTCTTTTTCGCAGACAAGGTCGCTCAGATCCGGGCTGACTTGGACTCCAATTGGAATGCACTGTCGACTGACAATGAGTCAGTCGAGATGACAGAGGCCCGTCTTAGTCCTGTTGAATGGGATGAGTTTGACCTGGTAACTCCTGATGATGTGGACAAGGCCATTGGAGCTGTGAGTTCTGCCACCTGTTTATTGGACCTGTGCCCCTCCTGGCTGGTTTCGGCTAGCAGGGAAGTGACATGGAGCTGGGTCCAGGCTGTTGCTAACGCTTCATTGTGGGAGGGGTCCTTCCCGGCTCCCTTAAAGGATGCACTTGTGCGCCCCCTCCTCAAGAAGCCTTCCCTGGACACGGCAGTTTTGAATAATTATCGGCCCATCTCCAACCTTCCCTTTTTAGGGAAGGTTGTTGAGAAGGTGGTGGCACTCCAACTCCAACAGTCCTTGAATGAAGCTGATTATCTGGGCCCTCAACAGTCCGGGTTCAGGTCCAGTTACAGCA
Source organism: Bothrops alternatus (assembly GCA_034064705.1). NCBI lineage: Eukaryota > Metazoa > Chordata > Lepidosauria > Squamata > Viperidae > Bothrops > Bothrops alternatus. The sequence continues at coordinate 87,995 of JARGCV010000054.1, forward strand.
CGGAAACTGCTTTGGTCGCGCTGACCGATGATCTCTGGCGGGCCCGGGATAGAGGCTACTCCACTATCCTGGTGCTTCTTGACCTCTCAGCAGCATTCGATACCATCGACCATGGTATCCTTCTGCGCCGGTTGGAGGGGCTTGGAGTGCGGGGCACCGTTTTACAGTGGTTCACCTCCTACCTCTCTGGCCGGTCGCAGTCAGTGTTCGCAGGAGGTCAGAGATTGGCTCCGAGGTCACTTCCATGTGGAGTCCCTCAGGGGTCTGTTCTCTCACCTCTGCTTTTTAACATCTACATGAAGCCGTTGGGTGAGATCATCCATCAACACGGGGTGAGTTATCATCAATATGCTGATGATACTCAACTTTATATCTCTACCCCGTGTCATTACAGCGAAGCAGTGGAAGTGATGAACCGGTGCCTGGAGGCTGTTGAGGTCTGGATGGGTGCCAACACGCTCAGACTCAATCCCGACAAGACGGAGTGGCTATGGGCTCTGCCTTCCAAGGACAATTCCAACTGTCCGTCCATTACCCTGGGGGGAGAAGTTTTGTCCCCCTCAGAGAAGGTTCGCAACTTGGGTGTCCTCCTCGATCCACAGCTAAGTCTAGAACATCATTTTTCGGCTGTGGTGAGGGGGGCATTCGCCCAGGTTCGCCTGGTGCCCCAGTTGCAGCCCTATTTGGACCGGGAGTCACTCCTCACAGTCACCCATGCCCTTGTCACCTCGAGATTCAACTACTGTAATGCTCTCTACATGGGGCAACCTTTGAAGAATGTCCGTAGACTGCAGGTAGTCCAGAATGCGGCCGCGCGAGCCGTCTTGGATCTCCCAAGACATGCTCATATCACTCCAGCTCTCCGTGAGCTGCACTGGCTACCAATTGGTCTCCGAACACAATTCAAAGTTTTGGTTATGACCTATAAAGCCCTTTATGGCAATGGGCCAGGTTACTTGCGGGACCGTCTTCTGCCTCATGAATCCCAGCGACCGGTTAGGGCACATAGGGTTGGCCTCCTACGAGTCCCGTCTATTAGGCAATGCCATCTGGCGGGGCCTAGGGCAAGGGCCTTCTGCGTTGCTGCCCCAGCCCTCTGGAACCAGCTTCCCACAGAGGTTCGCACTGCTTCCTCCCTCCTAGTTTTCCGGAAATTATTGAAGACTCATTTATGCCGACAGGCTTGGGGCATATGAACTATACTCTGCCCCTGGGCCTAGGAAGGTGCCTCCATCAGTGACTGTGTACCAATTGTGATTGTATGCTGTATGAATGTGTTTTGGATTGAATGAATGTGTTTGGATATGATGGTTGATTGTTATTATAATTTAATTTTTTTTATTGTATTATTGTTGTAAGCCGCCCTGGGTCCCAGGAGAAGGGCAGCATAGAAATTGAAATAAAGTCAAAAAGTCAAAGTCAGTTTGGTGGCAATGGCCTGGAATTCTTGCATATATTCGGCTACCGGGCGTTTGCCTTGCCTCATCGTTTTTATCCTTCGCGGTCTTTGCAATCAGCCAGGGGGTCCTCAAATCGCCTTCTCAGAGAGGACATGAAATGGTTGAAATCGTTGAGCTCTGGGGCATTGGAGTTGTGCAAATTCACCACCCAATTTGCAGCCGGCCCGTCCAGAGCAGATTGCACAATTCAGATATGGGCTTTGTCGCTGGGGATGTGCTGCCTGTATTCCTCCATGTAGCTGAGGACTTGGGTTAGGAAAAACCCCAAGCGTGTCGGCTCCCCCTTGGATCTCACATCCAGTGACGGGAGTCTTTGAATGGATCAGTGCCTTCATTGTCAGTGGTATTGTCTTCCATCCAGATCGCCATCTGCAGGTCGGCAGGGAGTGGGAACTACTGGATCAGTGGACGTCCCTGGGGCTGCAGGTTCCACTTCCCCCTCAGTGTCTCTCCAGTTGCGGCTCCAGGAGCTGGTGCGGCCGTAGAGCTCAGAATTCTCCTCTCCTAGGGAGCTGAGGGTTCTCTTCATCAAATTGATAGCTTTCTGTAGGATCCAGCTTGAGTGCAGTGCCCAGTTTCCTTCCTCTTCACTTGTGTACAGGGATTTCCCCATTTCCTGCTTCCATTCTGGTTGGTTGCCCCCCCCCCGTCTCAGGGTCACCTTTCTTGATTTCTTTTCCCACTCGCCTTTCTTTCCAGCGCCCATTGACCACCGAGGTTTGTGGTTACGCGTCTTCACCACCTCTTCTCCTGAGGAATCTGACCTCTCAGATCCTGACATCTGGCAGGTTTTCAGTTGGGGCAGCGGCTCCCTCTCTGGGGGGCTTTCTCCCTTCCCTGCTCTGTCATCTGACATGGTATTTTTTGCAAAATCCCCTGGCAACGTTCTCCCTTCCAGGTCTAATGTAAGGACCCACCTCACTTTACATCTTAAGAAGACAGAACTCTTGGAATGTCTCTTCCAACAGGCATCTTTATTAAGAGAAAATGATAGCAGGCATGCTAGACAGGATCTGGGGAATTCTCTTCCATCCTTCAACGTTTTAAAGTGTTCCCAAGCAGCCCCCACCCCACAGTTCTTCCAGGCGATGATCACTCATCCTCTCTTTTCCCAGATTCCAGGCATTGCATTGTTCCCCCCTTTTCCCTCACTGCCGGCAAAAGGGAGGCTTCAGAGAGAGTAGATGAAAGGCGATGACCATATTGTTATGGTCAGTCCTCTTCATGAGAATCAACATCCAGTCACTTTGTAGTTTAATGAAGGAAGTGAGAGTCATAAAACCCCCTTGCTTATCCTCCTCCTTTTTCGTAGTATGACAGAATGCAGAGAGAGTAAGAAATGGGTTTTTATCAGAGTAGGTAGCTAAAATGAAATATAATTGGATTCTGACATTGACAAGAAAACAAAAACAAATTACTTCATTTGGTTTTCATTGGTTCTCACCATGGATACTGAAGATCTGGGTTTTATTTTAAGTGTCAACTTCTTATGGCTTGTAATTAATTAATAAAGTTCGCTAAATTATGGGCAGTCACATGCAGTCCTGTTTCTACTTTTTGTAACTGTTAGAGCCTTCATTGAGGAAGACTGGTGAAAACTGACAAGATGTGTTCCTCCCATGTTGACATAGTATAGATCCTAAAACAATCAAATCATGGTTTAAAAGCACACAAACAAAAAACCTTCAAAGCACCAGTCCCACTTACTTTCTAAAACAGGGGTCTTCAAACTTGGCCCTTTTATGACTTGTGGACTTCAACTCCCAGAATTCCTCAGCCAGGCACGCTGGCCGAGGAATTCCTGGGAGTTGAAGTCCACAAGTCATAAAAGGGCCAAATTTGAAGACCCTTGTTCTAAAATGTCAAATGTAGCTCTTGGCAACCTATTTCCCCCCTCCCCCTAGAGTCAACATGCAGAAACCTCCTGTATTCAGAGCAACCTCACCAAACCAGGTTTACTTGCAGTGAGCTCAATGGAACTTCCACCTTCACAAGGGAATTGGATTATAACCTCTAACAACTTTCTTGAATTGTTACCAAGGTAAAGGAAAAACATCTGCAGGCATTCCTGGGGAGGAAGGAGGTAAGGATAATATACAGGTGGAGAGACCCTGTCTGCTAGGCCAGTGTTTTTCAAACTTGGTACCTTTAAAATAGCAATAGCAATAGCTTTTGGACTTATATACCACTCTAGAGTGCTTTACAGCATTCTCCTGAGTGGTTTACAAACATCAATGTATTGCCCCCAGCAATCTGGGTCCTCATTTTCTTGACCTCAGAAGGATCTTAGAAAGTACTACGACTATTACCCAATTTCCCGCATCTCCATCTAAAACAGCGGTTCTCAACCTGTGGGTTGCGACCCTTGTGGGGGTCTCACGAAACTTTCACATGGGTCACCTAAGACCATCAGAAAACACATATTTCCAATGGTCTTAGGCAGGGCTTGTCAACCGCCTTCTCTCCCTCCCCCCCTCTGCTCCACCTCACTTGTGTGGAAAATATGCTGCTTGGCGGCAGTCTGCACGAACTCTACCAAATGTGCCCTGCAGGGGGTGCATGAAGAGCGCAGGCGCAGAGCAAGGCCCCGCCCTCCCCAGAGACTCCTTGTGCAGCAACCGGATTGACTTTTTCTCGTGCACGCAGGTCAGCGAAGGGGAGGCTGCCGCAGCACCCAACTCCTGCACCCATCAGCTGGCGACCCCCGAACTTGCGCTTGTCAGGCAGGAGGTCTGGCGACGGCCGCCAGTCTCCTTTGCCACCCGCCCGTCCTCGACTCCTCCTCCGCCCGTTCATGTCAAGCCTGCCTGGGCTTGACAAGGAGAGAGGGAGGGAAGGAGGAAGGGACTCCTCCTTCTCTCCTAAGCTTCAAAGCACGATCGGCTTCCCAAGGGTGCCACAATCCTCACGAAAGCGGGGGGGAGAGAGAGAGAAGCAAAGGGGGCGAGAAAGCTCATGACGGGCTGGAAGGAGCACCTGTCAGCGTTGGTGATGAGAAATTCCCCACAAACCCAGGGAGGGGTGGAGAAAAGGAGCCCCCTTTGGGAAGAAACCGCCACCTTCTTCTCCTTGGCTTTGTGCTCTTCTCTTCCTCGGCAGCCGGACTGGCAAGCCTCTCCTGGCTGGAACTTCCTTTCCTTCCCTCCCTCTTGGTCTCTTCCTCCTACCCTTCCTCTCCCATTGTCCCTTCCTTCCTTCCTTCCTTCCTTCCTTCCTTCCTTCCTTCCTTCCTTCCTTTTCTTCACCTCCCTCTTTGTCCCTCCTTCCCTCCCTCTCCCCCTTGTCCCTTCCTTCCTTCCTTCCTTCCTTTCGCCTCCCTCTTTGTCCCTCCTTCCCTCCCTCTTTCCCCTTGTCCCTTCTGTCCTTCCTTCCTTCCCTCTTGTCCAGGATCGGGGCGAGCCTCTACAGCTGATCCGCGCTTCTGCAGCTGTAGCTGCTCTCCTTGGCTCCTGCCCAGCAAACTTGCTCGAGCTTTGCTAATTTAGCAGAAGCGCGAATCAGCTGTAGCCCGGCGCTTGCTAACTTAGCAAGTGGCAAGTCTTTTGGCGAAGCTGACTAAGTGAGCTGCGCGGAGCTTTCTTCTGTCTCTGCCTGTGCACAGGCAGGTTTGCCGGCAGCAAAGCCCCCAGCCATGCTGGCAGCCTATCCCCCTCCCCTTGTCCCTTCCTGGGCATGGAGGGGGGGAGGAAGGAAGGGACGAAGAGGGAGGGAAGTAAGGAACAATGAGAGAGGGAAGGAAGGAAGGAACAATGGAAGGGAGGGAAGGAAGGAAGGGACAAAGAGGAAAGGAAGGAAAGAAGGAAGGAAGGAAAGAAGGAAGGAAGGGACAAGGGGAGAGAGGGAGGGAAGGAGGAAGAGACTAAGCAGGAGGTGAAGGAAAGGAAGGAAAGAAGGAAGGGATAATGGGAGAGAGGGAGGGAAGGAGGAAGAGACTAAGCAGGAGGTGAAGGAAAGGAAGGAAGGAAGGGACAAGGGGAGGGAAGGAAGGCAGGCACCCACCCCAGTCCCATCCCAGAGATGCACAGATTCCCCCCCACAGGCACTCTGCAACCTGAGTGATCAGCTGGCCACGCCCCCTGGCCATTGATCACGTGACCCTGGGACACTGTGATTGTCATAAGTATGAATCAGTTGTCAAGCATCCGAATGTAAATCACATGACCCTGGGGATGCTGCAACAATCATAAGGGTGAAAAATGATCATAATTCACTTTTTCAGTGCTGTTGTAACTTCAAACAGTCACTAAGAGAATTGTTGTAAGTCGAGGACTACCTATATGTTCCCATTGTTTCCTTTTTGGGGGGGGTCAAGTTTTTGATACCCCCCAGCCAGCTGGATGGGGGGTTGGGGGTCACCACAACATGAGGAACTGAATTAAAGGGTCGCGGCATTAGGAAGGTTGAGAACCACTGATCTAAAAAGACCGCCAGAAATAGAAGAGATTCTCCCCAACAAGGCATGAGGAGGGATGAGGAGGGTAGCAATACAAAAATTCAGTACCAAGAGTCACAGTGGCACAATTACCTTCCTGCAGCACGAGTTATTCAGCTGAAATCTCTGCACCGATATAAACAAAGACACAACATTCTTAAGCAAACAACATCAGTTAATATGTAATCCACAAAGATAAAGAGAAGGGGCTGATGGGACAGCGGTGGATGACATCTCGTTCTGCTTCTGTTATGGGAAAGGTAGACTTTTGTCCAGTTCTGTATTATTTTTTTTCCTGCCTGGGGTGAGAGGGCAACTAGTGTTTGGAAGAACAGCCTTTGTCAGTTTTCACTGGCCAGGCCCATGAACAAAGGGGGCAATTGACAAGGCAGGCATGGGAAATGTACTACTCCAGAGATGAGTTTCTGCCAATCAGAGGCAGGAGCAGATTCCCCACCTCCCACCCCCACCCCCCACCTCCCCATCCTTTCAATCCAGACTGAACTTCAGCCCTGTTGAATCACAACTGACAAGAGCCTGGATACAAACTACATTAGAAGGAAGACTGGCATGACCAGAATGTTCTCTTCAGAAAAATAAAACTACAGCTGTCACCGGTGACGAAAACAAGGAAGCTGGGAAAAGATAAGTCTGCATGCATCTGGGAAGCAAAATCATTAATTACATTCTCTCCCCCATCTGCCCTGCTCCACCTCGATTGGAAATTGTGTAATTTGTTAGAAAGTGGGACAGCAAGGAAAGGCTCAGGGCTTACGCAGAGAAAATAAAAAAACGGAGCAAGTAAAAAAAAATGCAGTGAATTCCTAACAGTAATTAGGATTGATTAGGATTAGTGAACCGTAATTAGAGATTACAGAGTTCCCAAAGGGGCTAGGCTGGTTAGAAATTCTGGGAGAAATTGTCCCAATTCATCTAGAGATCATTTCATTGGAGCAGGAAGTATTCAAGGTTTAAAATAAACCTCAAAGTAAAGGGAGATGATTTTCCTCCCCCCCCCAGTTCCAGAAGAGATGCAAAGTTGGATTCATATCTTACACCAGTGTTTCTCAACCTTGGCAACTTGAAGATATGTGGACTTCAACTCCCAGAATTCCCCAGCCAGTCTTGCTGCTTTGGGAACTCCTTGCTGGATGGGGAATTCTGGGAGTTGATGTCCACATATCTTCAAGTTGCCAAGGTTGAGAAACACTGCCTTACACTAAGCTATGCTTTAACAACAGTTAACAAGCCATAACTTGCTGGGTTCCCACATCGCATGATGTTGTAAATGACAAACCTCGGCTTGGAGGTCATATGGCCATGGACAAAGCATGCGAAGACAACAGCAAACAGTTCACATGATGGCTGAGGGTGGTAAAGAGTATCACGATGCCTCAATTAAAGTGCCAAACAAAAAATATACTGCTCAAAAAAATAAAGGGAACACAAAAATAAGACATCCTAGATCTGAATGAATGAAATATTCTTATTAAATACTTTGTTCATTACATAGTTGCATGTGCTGACAACAAAATCACACAAAAATTATCAATGGAAATCACATTTAGCAACCCATGGAGGTCTGTATTTGGAGTTACACTCAAAATTAAAGTGGAAAAAAACACTACAGGCTGATCCAACTTTGATGTAATGTCCTTAAAACAAGTCAAAATGAGGCTCAGTAGTGTGTGTGGCCTCCACGTGCCTGTATGACCTCCGTACAATGCCTGGGCATGCTCCTGATGAGGTGGCGGATGGTCTTCTGAGGGATCTCCTCCCACACCTGGACTAAAGCATCCCCCAACTCCTGGACAGTCTGTGGTGCAACGTGGCGTTGGTGGATGGAGCGAGACATGATGTCCCATATGTGCTCAATTGGATTCAGGTCTGGGGAACGGGCGGGCCAGTCCATAGCATCAATGCCTTCGTCTTGCAGGAACTGCTGACACACTCCAGCCACATGAGGTCTAGCATTGTCTTACATTAGGAGGAACCCAGGGCCAACCACACCAGCATATGGTCTCACAAGAGGTCTGAGGATCTCATCTCGGTACCTAATGGCAGTCAGGCTATCTCTGGTGAGCACATGGAGGGCTGTGCGGCCCCCTAAAGAAATGCCACCCCACACCATTACTGACCCACTGCCAAACCGGTCATGCTGGAGGATGTTGCAGGCAGCAGAACATTCTCCACGGCGTCTCCAGACCCTGTCACGTCTGTCACATGTGCTCAGTGTGAACCTGCTTTCATCTGTGACGAGCACAGGGCGCCAGTGGCAAATTTGCCAATCTTGGTGTTCTTTGGCAAATGCCAAACATCTTGCACAGTGTTGGGCTGTAAGCCCAACCCCCACCTGTGGACGTCGGGCCCTCATACCGCCCTCACGGAGTCTGTTTCTGACCGTTTGAGCAGCCACATGCACATTTGTGGCCCGTTGGAGGTCATTTTGCAGGGCTCTGGCAGTGCTCCTCCTGTCCCTCCTTGCACAAAGGCAGAGGTAGCAGTCCTGATGCTGGGTTGTTGCCCTCCTACGGCCTCCTCCACGTCTCCTGATGTACTGGCCTGTCTCCTGGTAGCGCTTCCATGCTTTGGACACTACGCTGACAGACACAGCAAACCTTGCCACAGCTCGCATTGATGTGCCATCCTGGATGAGCTGCACTACCTGAGCCACTTGTGTGGGTTGTAGACTGTCTCATACTACCACTAGAGTGAAAGCACCGCCAGCATTCAAAAGTGACCAAACCATCAGCCAGAAAGCATAGGAACTGAGAAGTGGTCTGTGGTCACCACCTGCAGAACCACTCCTTTTATTGGGGATGTCTTGCTAACTGCCTATGCTTTGCACTTGTTGTCTATTCCATTTGCACAACAGCATGTGAAATTGATTGTCAATCAGTGTTGCTACCTAAGTGGACAGTTTGATTTCACAGAAGTGTGATTGACTTGGAGTTACATTGTGTTGTTTAAGAGTTCCCTTTATTTTTTTGAGCAGTGTATATTAAAGCTATCCTGGATTTTGACTGAATGCATTTAACACAATAACACAGTTAGAAGGGACCTTGGAGGTCTTCTAGTCCAACCCCCTGCTCAGGCAGGAGACACCATTTCAGACATGTGGCTGTCCAGTCTCTTCTAAAAAGCGTCCAGGGATAGAGCACCCACAACTTCTGAAGGGAAGTCATTTCTATTTGTGATTATGATGGATAAAATGAAAGCAGCTGACACAAATTTATCTATTCAGCTTCTTTGAAAAGCAGGGACTTGAACTCTGATCCCCCACCATTGGTGAGTAAAGTCCAGTCTTCTACTGGAGATTAGATTGGCCTGCAGCTTTGAACACCAGCCAGAGGAACTACAAAGCTGGAGTGTCAAGCTTCAGGGCTGAAGTTCAACCCAGTAAGATTTTTAAAAAGATCGGAGGAGTCTGCGCAGCTGCCAAGGAGAATGGCTGTACCCGGACAGCGCTCTGGATAAGAGTGCCTCTTTTACAGCCACTTCCCATCGCCCGGCGGGCTTTTTGAAGTCCTAGATCCTTCGGAGGGGGATTGGAATGAAGAGGCGTCCTGCGGAGAGGTCCTACACGGCGGTAGGGTCCGATAGAAACAGGGAAGCCTTGGAGAAGCCGGACGGGGGAAGGAGACAGCCCAGCATGGTGGCCGCGAAGAAATAACAGCAGCCAGCTGCGCAGAAAGCAACGGAGAACTAGCTGAGTGATGGTGTGACGGTCTGGTGGTGTGTATATCCAACGACCCCGCGTGAGTGATCTGGGAAGGGAGAACTGCCCCACAGGATTTCCAAAGAGGGAGAAGAGAAAAGGAGCCCCAGAAAGAAAAGGGTGGAACTTTTCCCCGCATGGATTAGCGGCGATAGAAAAGTTGGGGCAAATGAGGTTTTTACCTTAACTAGCTGGACTTCGTGGGCTGAAAAGGATAAAGTCTAAGAGTAGCCCTTCTTTTTCATGAGAAGCAAGTAAGAATTCAGAACAACTAAAAAACTGAGGGATAAAAAGTGCCGATGAAGCAGAGAAAGTGGACATTTTGAACTAGTGCTGAAGGCTGCACAGCATTGAAAGGGAGAAGGGAGACATCTACTGGCCGAGAAGAAAATAGACATAGAGATAAAAGAAAAGAAAAACTGCCAGAGAGAAAGAAAATTGGTGACTAAAATTAAGGAGAGACCTTTTACATTTGTATACCCTGTTGAATACATCTATAAATATAATTGTTAAATTGTATATTGTACTGCCAATGAACTCATAATATTGATTACTATTTATAAGATAATTAATTACTGTGAATTAATAGCGTGATTGTTATACATCTCATAAGATTTTAGCACTATCTAAGATATAAAATATAAAATATTACTTTACCATAAAGGCAATTTTGGACAGAGGAGGCACGAATTAGGCAAATTATCCTCTCAGGTGTGCTGGAAAGAAAAACAAGGATTGTATACAAGTGGGAGGGCTGGTTCACAATATTCCGAAAAATGACAAGTATTCCCAATTTAAGAAGAGTTGGGATAGGAAAGAAGCAAATTACTCAAACAACATCAGTTGAACTGAGCCCAGTGGAGCAAAGATCAATAGAAGAGATGATGCAGCGAGAAAAAGCGAGCTCATTTAAGGAATTGCAATTGATGTTACAATCTGTTGTATCTGGCCCTTCTCAGCTTAGTAAAATCCACATAAATATTTCTTTAAGAGTTTTATTTAACACATTTCAAAAGATTCACTTCAAAGCAAGCTGCTGGCAGTTTGTTGGCCGGAACGGCCAAGTCTGATATATGTACATTTAGTTTAAACATTCTCCCACCTTCCAATTAACTCACTCTTTATCTCACATTGTCCAAGACTTCATTAATCTTCCGTAGATTTCAAGAACACCAGAAAACTGAGTTCAAACGAACTCGGTGATGCATCAGACTGCCTCTTGATATTAACGTTGCTCGTGACAAAGAATTAGTCTCTTCTTCCTCTTCTAATATAGTTTTCAATATGTCACTTCCTTTTTCCACTTAACTGACACCTCCGCCTATCAAACCTTCGGAATCTTGGATCAAGCCATCTATCTTCCTGTTCCAAATCTGACTCATCACTTTGAGAGTCTGACTCAGATTGCATACAAATCTCCTCATTGTCTAGCTCGGCTGCCGGGAGGGGAAAATACCCAGAGGGGCCTGGTTGTGGTTCGTCATCCTCTGATATGTCCCCATCCGGTCTAGAGACACTCACAACACAATCTATCCAGGAAGTAATGTTAAGAAACCATGAAGACTTGAAAAAAGAAACAGGAGAAGTAAGGAGTGACACTGGAGAACTCAAAGAAAAGATTGGGGCGATGGATGCGAAATTTGAATGCTTTCAACAACAAATCTTAAAAAACGAACAGAAATTACTAGAGATGGAAGAAAGAATGAATAAGGAGGAGAAAAGGGTAGATGAAATGAACGAAAAACTTTTACAAGCTAATAAAGAATTAGAAAAAACAGTCATTTCACTCAAAACAGAGAAAGCAGACCACTATCTACGTTTCCAAAATGTGAGAGAAGAGAAAAGGGAAGACCTCCCAGAAATGATGGCAAATTTGCTAGCGGGAGCCCTAGGAAGTGTTCTGTCTGATCTCTCTCAGCTCATTAAAAACTACGTAAATGTCTTTAAGAGATTTATTAAACACATTTCAAAAGGATTCATTTCAAAGCCAACTGCTGACATTTTGCTGGCAAAAACATCTAAGACTAAGTATTTACAGTTAGATTACAACAAACTCTTTCCAAACATCCCAATTACTCACTCCGTCTTTATCACAGTGGCCGAGACCTCATTATCCTTCGCTAGGTTTTTCAAAACATCAGACTTTCAAAGCATTGCAAAAGTTTCCAAACCTCTCATTGATAAACGTTGCCTGTAACAAGGGCGTAGTCTACTTCCCCCTTCTAATATAGTGTCCGATACGTCACTTCCCCCCATTACTTCCTTTTTCCAGTTAACTGACACCTTCGCTTATCAAACCTTCTGAACCTCGGATCAATCCATTGCTCGTCTTGCTCTAAATCTGACCCATCATTTGGAGAGTCTGAATCAGAATGCATACAAAACTCCTCATTATCTGATTCGGCTGCCGGGGGGGAAAATACCCAGAGGGGCCGGCTTGTGCTTCCTCATTCTCTGATATGTCATCATCCAGTCGTGAGACACCCACAACAGGAAGTAGGAGGGAAGAAATGGTGAATGAGATGGATGAAATATATAGGATCCATACTAACTACGCGAGAAGACACAATCTGCCCAAAGAAGTTCATATTAGATTTGTCAAAAAATTGGTTAGAGATTAAATTTTATACAGAACTAGAGACGATCCGATAGAATTTAGAGGAAAACAACTAGTTGTTCTTAAACAAACCCCTAGAAGGGTAAGAGGTTTAAGAAGGCCGTATCAACATATAACATCTAAACTAACAAGACAAAATATTAACTTCAGGTGGTTGAAACCGGAAGGCATTATGGTGACATGGCAAGAAAAAAGATACAGGTTAGATACAATAGATAAGGCAGAAGAATTCTTTAGGCAATATTTTTGTAGTGAAGAAGAGTCAGAAATAAAAAAACTGAGAGGAGAATGTGCTACAAGAGAACAGGTGATAGAAACAAGGGAATTACAAAGTATAGAAAAGGAAACCGGGAGAGGGAAAAAAGCGGAAAATGGAAATGGCGATGAGGGTAGACTTAAAGAATCTAAAGAGAGCAAACCAACAAGGACGACTAGATCAAAATACAAGCAGTGATATGGAAGAAATAGTGATTTTATCTTTAAATGTTAATGGCTTAAACTCCCCCGCAAAGAGGAATAAAATTTTCAATAAGCTTAACAAAATGCATCTGGATATAATAATTTTACAAGAAACACATATAAATAGGCAACATCAAAACTTATTGAATTATCCCAAACTAGGAACTATGTTCGTGTCATCATCACAACAGAAAAAAGGAGGAATAGTAGTATATATTAGGGAAGAAATCTTGGCGAGACAAATTTATCAGGACGAAGAGGGTAGAATATTAATAATCGAGGTTCTTCTGAATCAAAAAAGGTAACCCTCGTTGGAATTTATGCCCCAAATGAAAGACAAAAACAATTCTATAAAAAATTGCATAAGGCTATTGGAGAAATTGAAAATGAGAATATTTGCTTAATGGGTGATTTTAATGCAATAGTGGATAGAAAGTTAGATTATAAAAGCAGCACAACAAGGAAAGGAATTAGAATATTACCCAGTACCTTCTTCAAAATGGTGGAGGAATTTAATATATTGGATAGTTGGAGGGAGAGAAACCTGAAATCAAAGCAATTTACGTACTACTCTGGTCGCCATCTATCGTGGTCTAGAATTGACATGGCTTGGATATCAAAAGAACTAAACCTGGAAATAGAAGATGTCACAATAGACACAAATCTATGGGCAGACCATAATGCAGTTATAATTAGATGGAAAGGACAGAAGAAAAGAAGGAGATGGACCCTAATAAGAGCAATTTTGAATCAGAAGGAATTTAAATTCAAGATGGAGGAGCAAATGCGTATGTTCCTCCAAACAAATAAGAAAGAAGATACGAACAGCCAAACCCTATGGGACACGGCTAAAGCAGTCATGAGAGGAGTTGCAATTGCGTATATGGCCAGTGATAATAGGAAAAAAAAGCAACGCCAAAAAAGTTTAGAGGAAGAACACAGGAAATTGGAAATACAACTACAAATAAAACTGTAAAGTTGGGATCTGAAACAACAATTAGATCTAATTAAACACAAACTGAACATTATGGAGAAGGAGGAACTGGCGCAAAAAATAAAAGAGGCCAAACAAAAAAATTTTGAACACACGAATAAACCTGGGCGATAGCTGGCCCACAGACTAAAGAAACGAAAAGACAAAAGATGGATTAGTGAATTATGTAACGAAGAGGGGGAGATGATCTATCAGAGTGAAGGGGGAAAATGTGGCATATGAATTTTACAGGAAACTTTATAAAGATGAAGAAAGTATTAGTGAAGATAAAATATCACAATGCCTCCAGAAAGCCGAACTTCCGAAGGTCCTGGAAGAAGTCCAAAATTTCCTAAACAAGGATATAACACTTCAAGAAATTACAGAGGCAATCAAAAAGCAAAAAAAGTAATAAGACACCAGGCCCAGATGGACTACCATCTGAAATATATAAGAACCTCCAAGAACTCTTAGGTCCAATCTTACTAGATGTATTTAATGAAGTGTTAAAACAAGCAAAGATCCCGACCTCATGGGAAGAGGCAATTATTACATTAAGCCCTAAGGAAAACTCTTTTTTTAAAAAAATATTTTTATTAAGTTTTTCAAAATTTTTACATAAAGAAAAAAGATAATAACTCAACTGATAACAATCATATAACACATTTACCAAACAATCCAGTTAACTGCTCGGTACCCCCCCCCACCACCACATCCTCCTACACCTAAACTTCCCCCTCTTCTTTCCATCTAACTACCTACTTTTTCCTTTCTCTACATCTCCCCTCCACCCACCTCTATCCCCTATCTTCACCCTCTTACCCTCTTCCTACATACCTCATCCTTCACTCCTTTCCATCCAATGTGGTGCCCAGAGGCCACCCGAGCAACCCTTTAATACCTAAAAACATAATCTCATATCACCCCCAAATGCAGTTGAGAAAACATAATGTAACATTTATTAACACCCTCCCTCCTCCCCCCCCCCGGCTTCCCAGAGTGAATACAGAGTAAGAACGCAAGAAACCCCGCTAAACTACTATTATATAACTATTTAACTATATAACAAATATAATTCCTTCAATTGATATTTCTTTTGTATATAGTCTATCCATTTTTTCCAGTCCATCATAAATTCTTCATTTGAGTGGTTCTTCAAGTATGCAGATATCTTAGCCAAATACCTAAGGAAAACTCTGATTTGACATTTATCCAAAACTACAGGCCCATATCATTACTTAATTCGGACTATAAAAATTTTATGGCAATAATGGCAGAAAGATTGAAAAGGTTTCTGGTTGAATTTATTCACCCTGATCAAAATATTTTTTTTGCCTAGGAGGCAGATAAGACATAATGTCAGGATTGTACTAGACACATTGGAATATTACGAGACCCATAATGAAAAACAGATGACACTTGTCTTTGTCGACGTGCAGAAAGCATTTGACAATGTTAAATGGGATTTTATGTTGAATCAGCTAAAATATATGGCATTTGGCGAAAAGTTTATAAATATGTTCAAAGCAATTTATGCGAAAAAGGAAGCGAAAGTAGTAGTAAATGGAGAAACCACTAAAAGTTTCCAAATACAAAAAGGTACAAGACAAGGCTGTCCATTATCACCACTACTATTTATACTATCTCTAGAAGTCTTGACTAGAATAATTTGGAAAGAAGAACAAATTAAAGGCTTAGAAACTAAAAAGGAAATATTTAAGTTACATGCCTATGCAGACAATTTGGTTTTTATCATGGAAGAGCCCTTGAAGTCCGGTGTAAGGTTGTTGGAAGTATTGGGAGAATACGGAGAAGTAGCAGGTTTAAAGATCAATAAAGAAAAAACTAAAATGTTAGTTAAAAATATGATGAAACTACAGGAAACTGAGCTAGTTGAGAAATTAAAACATTCAGATAACAAAGAAGGTGAGATATCTAGGGATTCAATTGACAGCGAGATGTGCTACACTTAAAGGAGATAATTATGATAAAGTAGTTGATCAAATTAAAATGGATTTAGATAGTTGGAAAAATTTGTAGCTGTCTTTCATGGGAAGAATCGCAATAATAAAGATGAACA
Source organism: Bothrops alternatus (assembly GCA_034064705.1). NCBI lineage: Eukaryota > Metazoa > Chordata > Lepidosauria > Squamata > Viperidae > Bothrops > Bothrops alternatus. The sequence goes on from JARGCV010000054.1 coordinate 103,734, forward strand.
TACTACCTGTTCTGTCTGGCCCCTCTCAGCTCATTTAAATCCACATAAATATGTCTTTAAGAGGTTTATTTAACACATTTCAAAAGAATTCACTTCAAAGCACGCTGCTGGCATGTTGCTGGCAGGAACGGCCAAGTCTCAGTTATTTACAGTTAGATTAAAACAGGCTCTTCCCACACCTTCCCAATTAACTCACTCTTTCTTTATCACATTGTCCAATACCTCATTATTCTTCCGTAGATTTCCAAAACATCAGAAGACTGAATTCAAATGCACTGCTCCAGATATCAGGCTACTCCTTGATTAACGTTGCTCGTGACAAAGGCGTAGTCTCTCTGTCCCCTTCTAATATAGTGTCCGATACGTCACTTCCCCTCATTACTTCCTTTTTCCACTTAACTGACACCGTCGCTTATCAAACCTTCGGAATCTCGGATCAATCCATCTATCTTCTTGATCCAAATCTGACCCCTCACTCTGTGAATCTGATCCAGACTGCCTGTAAATCTCCTCCCTTTCTGGCTCAGCTGCCGGGAGGGGAAAATACCCAGAGGGGCCTGGCTGCTCTTCCTCAGCTGCCGGGAGGGGAAAACACCCAGAGGGGACTGGCTGCTCATCCTCATCCTCTTGCACTTCCCAAGCTGGTCTAGGGACACTCACAACACTACCTAAATTACTTTTTTTATTCCAATGTATACCAATTAGATTAGGAAAGGAGTTTTTCAGAAACTTAAATGAAACTATATCTAAATTTATTTGGCAAGGGAAAAAACCAAGAATCAAATTCAGACTTCTACAGGATTCGAAGGAAATTTCCCAGATTGGGAAAAATATTATCAAACAGCCACGCTTACTTGAGCGAAAGAGTGGATACATCTGAGAAATAGGAGACTTGTTAGAGAATTTTAATTTTCTCTGTTGGTAAAAATAAATCAGAAGCTTGTGGCGAAAATGTCTGTGGCGTTACCCGGCTTCCATGAATAATGACAGAGACTGGGGATTGTCTCGGAGTGGAGGCCCAGATAGAAATCCGGCACGTCCTTTTATTACACATCAAAAGCTTCTCCCCCTTCAATTGTCATCCCACAGATGCACAGCCAATCACAGTTACACATACACTTTGAAAGCACTGACACATTTCTCAGGAAACGAAACTTAATCCTTGTTCCTCCACCTCCTAGTGCAGCTATCACCTACGTGATAGCCTGTAGGCTCGGCAGCGAAACTTATCCAGAAACTGAGAAATAGAAACTTAGTGGAGAAATGGAAACTTGTCGCAACATCTCCTCCTTTTTGTTTTTGTTTGGAAGCAAGGTCTTTCAGTCCATGTACTCAATTTCATTCAGATTCGGTGGCTGTTTATGGCAGTCATCCAAAAAGCTAGTTGGCAAGGCATGCATCGGTGTTTTGGCAAAGCTTTGTTGAATTACCTTTACGTGTTGGGAGAGTTTTGTCTTTGGCAATAAGGATTTCATTATAGCAATAATACCAGGCAAACATTGTATACAACAGCATCCACAAATGAGTAATATAACAATTACAAAAATAATACTTATCAAATTTCTTAACCATTGAAAATTTGGTAGCGAAGACCATAATGCATCCCAAATATCCCCAATGCTTATGGTCTCCGGATATTGGTGGAGGGATTTGTCCTGGATAACATTTTTAATTTGTTTGAATGGTTTGGCTAAAAGGAGGTTGACTGCAAACCAGGTTTGGGGGACAAAGGTTCTCATTTGTCCTTGTTCTTCATTAAGCATTTCAATGGCCGTCACTGTCATTGGCTGCAGTCCAATTCCATGCGCCATTCAAATAACTACAAACCCAATGCATTTGCATTGTACTCTCCATCATCACATTTTACATACACTTTGTTATTACTTTTATCACAATTATCAGGCATATTAAAGGTGATATTACAAGAGGGATATATACCGAAAGGGATATTTCCCTTAGAAAAATTAAAACACACTAATGCAGAATCTACATAATAAAGCCTAATTGGCAGCGTATAATTTCCTGCCGCATTAATATTTACAAAACTTTCGCTGGCTCCAGTGTTGTTCAAATGAAGTCCAACTACAGGAAGTCCTTGACTGGCATCCGATGGTGACAGCATACACATCCAGCAGTCAGTATGGTTTGTTAAGGCACTAGCCTTTTTTATGTCCTTCCAAAATTCATTGTTCGTCCACTTTGGGCTCACCCAAGTCTTTGCAATCTTTTGGCTGTACACTGTAAGGACGAATATTGCGGCCAGGAACCCATATTGTATTGCCCTCATGTTGTACCGCAGCATATCCACGACCCCAGGTAATAAGTTCAGCTGGTCCTTTCCACTGGGGGTCTGGTAGCTTACGATACCAAACTAGCGGTCAAGCCGTGGTTCCTGCGGCTGGAAGGGGAGAAAAATGTCTGCTGGCAGCTGTATTAGGTGGTGTGTAGTCAAATTTAAAAAATTAAGAGTATATAAAGCTAAATTAAGATGATTTTGCACTCCAGGTAGTCCGGGGTTATTTTCCCCATTTTTTGTTTTTAATTTGTCAAGCATGTGTTTAAGAGTGGAATTGGCACGTTCCACTATTGCTTGCCCCTGTGAATTATAAGGAATGCCGAATTCATGAATAATGTCCCACCGATTGCAGAACTGAGCAAAGGCGTGACTACAATATGCGGGTCCATTATCAGTTTTTAATTCTTTAGGAGTACCCAGAGTGCTAAAAGTTCGAATACAATGATTAATAACATGTTTAGTTGCCTCTCCACGCTGTGGAGTAGCAAAGATGAACCCAGAATATGTATCAATAGTCACATGTATATATTTCCATGGATTAAAAGGTGCATATTGGGTAACATCCATTTTCCAAATTTGACATGCCTCAAGTCCACGGGGATTCACACCCATTGGAATAGACAGTCCTTGTTGTGAACAAGTGGGGCATTGTTGAATAATAGCAGCTGCCTCCCCGGGGGTATGCCAAATTGTTTAACCAAAGCCTTGGCGTTTTGATGAAAATAGCCATGACTATCCCAGGGAGTTGGTTGTTGCATAGTCATAACTTGTGTTGCCATATCCGCCCGGGAATTCCCCTCACTGAGAATTCCTGGAAACTTTTGATGACTACGGATATGTGCAATGAAATAAGGGCAATATCTTGTCTCAATTAAGTGTTGTAATGTCAAAAATAATTTCCACTCTCATCTACTACCTTTAAAGCTGCAAAAACAGCTTGTAAAATTACACCATGTAAAGCTTCATCTGGAATAGCATCCCACTGTTGGTCAACAGCAGTGAAATTTCCAGAACCATAAATTTGATCTGCCACTAACTGAGCGGTGCCTCTTTGAATAGCTTGAACACGATATTGCGAATCCCAAACTGCATACTGAGCAGGAGTTAAAATCATCTGCATTAATGCCTTCCAATCTGCTGGAATCATCCTATGAGCATACCCCAATGCCTCAAGAATGCCCATACAATATTTACTTTTCAATCCGTAATCTAACACTGCTTGTTTTATCTCTCTCAAAGTTCTTAATTGAAGTGGAGCCCATTGTCTGACTGGATTCATTTGAACATCCATGCCCACAGTTACAGGGTATAAATTTGCCATTTCATCGGCACCTAATTCTCCTGCCTCATAAGCATTCTGTAATGTTTCCTGAATAAGATTACTTGTTTTGGTTATAGCCGGAGCCGTGGCATTTAAAATAGGATCACACGACTCAACATCGCTAGGAGAAACCCTGCTGTGATTTTTAATTGTCACTGGAGTTTCAACAGCAGGGGGAAGAAGTTGAACTTCATTATAATGCGGTGGGTTCAATAAAGGCTTCAGTAAGGGCTGTTCCTGTGTTTTTAGGGCTTCAAAAACTGCCCGCCAAGTTGTTAAAATGGGAGCAGGAGCCCTGGGATTTGTATGTAAAAAATCTCCTACTGTTCGCCATGTTTCAATTTTAATACTACCCGTCTCTGGGTATGAAGGAATGTGTTTCCAAATATATTCAAGGAGAGATCGTAAATCTCCTTTGGTTAGTTTCTTCGCCATAAAATAAAAATTATTTTTTCCTGGTTATCTCTCTGAGTTCCCCTAAATGCACTTTCTGTGCCTTGGAGAGATCTCCACCCATACTCACGAGGGATCAGTCCTCGTCCAGCGATGAACTGATGAAGCGCGCTTGGCCACGTTCGGGCGGTGAGTTCAGGGGTCCAGGGACGTACAATCTCTTTGGATCATCATGCCGGGGTCACCACTTGTGGCGAAAATGTCCGTGGCGTTACCCGGCTTCCATGAATAATGACAGAGACTGGGGATTGTCTCGAAGTGGAGGCCCAGATAGAAATCCGGCACGTCCTTTTATTACACATCAAAAGCTTCTCCCCCTTCAATTGTCATCCCACAGATGCACAGCCAATCACAGTTACACATACACTTTGAAAGCACTGACACATTTCTCAGGAAACGAAACTTAATCCTTGTTCCTCCACCTCCTAGTGCAGCTATCAGCTACGTGATAGCCTGTAGGCTCGGCAGGGAAACTTATCCAGAAACTGAGAAATAGAAACTTAGTGGAGAAATGGAAACTTGTCGCAACAGAAGCTCTCACAGTTGACTGCATTTAGCTGATTCAAATAACCTCTTTATATTCATATCAAAATATTTACAATGCCATACATTCTTCTTTACAGCAACATAGCACAATGAAGACTTATTACAGAGAGATACAGAGACAGACCTGAGACTGAATAAAAAAATTCAGCTCCTAACTCAATACCTTTTTGCACAGACTCAGTAGCACTTTTCTCACATTGGCTGACTGAGTTACCACATGACTCTTCTTGCTCATAAATATTCCAACACTCCTCCCTTCACGACAGGAAGAGACATCAGACCTATTGACTTAATACATACTTAATGTCTACATGTTTACTTCTGTTCTTCACCCTGTCACCAGTTGCCATTTTTATACAGGCAGCATTGTCTTCAAATACCATTACAGATTCCTTTACATTAATATTTAAATCTTGCAACAACTGTAAATACCATGTTACTTCAGAACACAATTCAGATAAAGCAATAAACTCTGCTTCCGCTGTTGAAATAGCAACAGTTGTTTGTTTTCTGGACTTCCATCCAATCAGAGTCCCTCCAAAGAATATTATAATCCCAGAATTTGATTTCCTTGTGTTTATGTCATTTGCATAGTCACTATCGACATAACACTTTAATTTCAATTCCTCAGTAATCTGTATTTGAAGACCCAAATTTATGGTTCCCTTTAAATATCTGAGAACCCTTTTTACACCCATCCAATGTAACTTTGTAGGTGCAGCAGTAAAATGACTCAAAATGCTTACTGCGCAAGCTATGTCTGGTCTGGACCACTGTGATAGATATAACAAACTCCCTATTGCTGAGTGATATATCTCTTGATCACAGGTTTCACCTTTGTCCACACTTAAACTATTATAAAAATCCGTACTCATGGGTGTTGGAGCAGTATTGCTATCTTTCATATTATATTTTTCCAATAACTGCTCAATTTTTCTCCTTTGACTGAGAATATAACCACCTTTTTCATTTTTCTGTATCTCTACACTGAGATATTTTTTTATTTCTCCCAAATTCTTTAATTAGAATTTCTTTCCTAATTTATCAGCAAATTCCTTGACTTGTGATGCATCCTTTGCGATGAAGCAAAGATCATCCACAAATGATAACAGTAGACAATTCCCTCCTTGTAACTGTCCACTATATATACAATTATCAGCTTTGCAACTCTTAAATCCAAGACCCTTTAAAGCAATATCTAAACAGATATTCCAGTTTCTGGCTGACTGCTTCAGCCCATAAATAGCCTTGTTTAATTTATACACCATGCTAGGCTTTGCAATTTCATACCCTGGTGCTTGGATCATATAAATTTCTTCCTCTAATTCAGCATTGAGGAATGCAGTTGTGATATCAAAGTGCCAGATTTTATGTTTATATGCCACTGCCAACGCCAGTGATAATCTAATACTCTCACTTTTCACAGTTGGTGCAAATACTTCATCGTAGTGCACATTCTTTAATTGTGAAAAACCTTGTGCCACTAACCTGGCCTTATACTGTACATCATTATTTGGCAATACCTTTTTCTTATATACCCACTTACAACCCACAGCTTTGGTTCCCTGTGGCAAAGTCACTAATTTAAATACTTCATGGTCTCCCATGGATTTCATCTCTTTATCCATGGCCTCCTTCCATCTTTCTTGTTCAGCTTTTGGTAATGCCAACACCTCTTTATAACTTCTTGGCTCATACCACACATTGCAAACCTTTACCTTGCTGGCAGAATACCTGTCAGGCAGAATTCCTTTGTTACATCGCTCTGACCTACGTGGCATTAACTGCTCATGTGTCTCAAGTCTTTCTGGCTTCATGTCTTGTTCAGCCTCTCCTCTCTGAACATTGACATCTTCAATAATCATTTTTCCATCATTAGATGAGTTATTGTCATTAAATAGATCACCATCATTAAGTGAGACATACCCAGAATTTGCATTAATTCTGTCCCAATTTTGTTCTGCAAAATTAGCAGACCTTGAAATTACAATTCTTTTACTTCCATCGCTAAAGCGATATCCTTTTGACCCTGGCTCATAGCCCACAAACCTGAGCTTTCTTGCCTTTTGCTGCCCCTTTCTTCTGATTGCCTTCGGAATATGTACCCATGCAGTACTTCCAAAAATTCTCAAATGTGCCAGTGATGGCTTTCTCCCATATAGAATGGCATATGGAGTATTATTAAGGGAGGAACTCCACAGCCTGTTAACTATATAATTGGCAGTCAATATGGCTTCTCCCCAATATGACCTGCTCATACCAGAATACTCTAATAATGAATCTTTCATTGTTTGCAAAACACCATTCCTTCTTTCAGCTACACCATTCTCTGCTGCTGTGTAAGGATTTGTACGTCTGTGTATTATCCCCAACTGCCCCAACCATTGTTGGAATTTAGTTGACATAAATTCAGTACCTCTGTCAGTTTGCAACTGACACACTTGTTGTCTGTACCTTCTCTCTACAAAACTTACCCACTGTTTGAATTGTTGTAGCACCTCTGTCTTACCTCTAAGCAAGTAACAAAACAAATACCTGCTATAATCATCAACAATTACCAGTGCATATTTTGCTCCTCCCAAACTGGCTTGCATAGGTCCCACCAGATCTGCATGGACCAGCTCTAGAGCTCTTTTTGTTTGTCTTGTGCTATATTTACTAACTGGGAATGCCTTTGACTTCGATGCTTTGCATACTGCACAGTCCAAATGTGTTTTGCATCCCTTCAAATTTAGCCCTTCTGCAAACTCTTGCATTTGCTGCAAAACCTTAAAGCTTGCATGGCCAAGTCTTCTATGTAGAAGATGAACACACGAATCGTGCTCTGCAACATTCTTAAATATATGGGAACATTGAACCTTTTGTCCCTGCAATACATATAGATTATCTTCCTTTATGCCTTCTGCACAAATATTCCCATTCCTTTTGATGAGACAATTCCCATTTACAAAAATGACCTCAAAACCTTGTTTGTCTAAATTAGACACACTTAACAAATTATGTTCCATCTCAGGTACACAAGGACATTGGTAAACTTTGATTCCAAATATGGAATTTTTACATCGCCTTTTCCGATGACTTTTGCTTTCTGGCCATTTGCCAAAGCCACAGCTTCTTGTGCTACTGGAACAAACCTGCAAAATAATTCAGAGTCATTAACAATTGTTTGACTTGCCCCACTATCTATTAGCCACTTGTCTCTGTTGCTGCTATTACAAACTTTTGCAACACCAAAATGTTCCTTTTGCAAATCAGTCTTTTTTGCTTGCACAAATGTCCTTCGCTGCAAATTGTTCCTCTGCAAACAGTTCATTTTCAGATGTGTGTTTGCTCCACAAATGTAGCAATTCTTTTCTTGCTGAGCTCTCTGCTTGCAAAATCTCTCTTTTGATGCAACTTGGTCCCATCTGCTCCTTGTTTCTTCTCTGGAGACTTGCAGTCTGGACTCCCTCCTCAGGAATTTCACCTCCTCATGGCTGTTCCTAAAATGTTGCTTTTCTTCTTCATTAAGCAAACATGCCTTTAAAGCCTCAAAATTTAAGTCTTGCTCTTCTTTACACTCAAATATCGCAGAAACTATGTCCCAGGTTTTATCTAAACTGTTCAACACCAATAAAACCTTCTGGGACTCAGGGAATTTAATCCCACATTGTTCTAAGTCCAAAAATAAACTTTGCATTTTATTTAAATGCTGTTCCACAGATTTGCCTGGTTGCAAACAGGCCCTGTAAAGTTTTCTTGACAATTGCACTATATTGCATGCAGAAACATTCACGTGGACAGCTCTCAACTTCAACCAAATCTCCTTTGCAGTCTTTAAATTTGCAACATTTAGAAATTGTTCATCATCTAAATTCAAGATGAGATAAGCCATCTTATTGGTGATGGAGGGGGCAGCATGGAGCTTGGACTGTGGTCTACGGTGAGGGAAACAGCGTTTCATGCTTCCCCCTCCTTGATGAAGTGTGATTAAATATGAGGTCAAATGGAAGAACCGTAGTGGCCTCCCCCGTCCTGTCTGCTTATACACAGAATAGGAAAGTGGAATCACTTTTGGAACTCTGGAATTTTGGTCCTTACTTTAGATCGAACTGCCTGGTTCTCGCCGGACCCCGTCAATGTATCTTATCTAACTGGCTCCCTATCTGAGATCAACTCTTCTTGCATTGCGAGATTTCCCCCTCGCAATCATGGCCCTCCGCTTTATCAAGGGCCCATCTCAAGGATGGACTTTGGAGTCCTGAGAGATGGCATGCGTCAAATAAGGGGCTTTGGGGTTTTTTAAACCGTTTTTTAACGACAGTTTTAAGGGAGGGTAGAGGTGGGGAAGGGGTGCTTAGGGCGGGGGAAGGAATTGTTGGAGGGGAGCTAGAAGATAGGCCCGGCAACGGAAGGGGACATAATCCTGTGGGTTCGGATGGGGAGCTGATTAAGACTGATTTAGTTCCAATTAGTACCGTAAGCGGGAGGGGCAGATATGGCGGGAGCAGCGGGCCGTATCATAATAGGGGAGCACGTACCCACTGTTTACGAGTGGTCATGCGCTCCAACCCCCAAGGCTCTACCTGTTCTCGGGGTTATTCAGAACCACAGGGCCCTGGCTGTAGGCTGATGTTGTGCAATGCCAGGTCTGTGGTAAACAAGGCCCCCCTCATCCAAGATTTAATTTCAGAGGGGGGAGCAGACCTGGCAGGTATCACAGAGACCTGGTTAGGACCGGAGGGCGGTGTCCCTCTGGTGGAAATGTGCGCACCGGGTTTCCTTGCATTCCATCGGCCGAGAGCACAGGGCAGGGGTGGGGGAGGGGCGGTCGTGATTAGGGAAGATTACAGGCCGAGGGAGGTCACTGTTCCTCAGACGGCAGGCTGTGAATCCCTCCTGGTGAAGTGGGACCTTGGGGGTCCGAGGGCGGTGTTGATTACGTACCTGGCTCCCTGCCACGTGTCAACCACCCTGCTCGAGTTCCTGGACGTTATCGCCGCAGTGGCGGTTGAGGTTCCCAGGCTAATAGTCATGGGTGACTTCAACCTGCCATCTGTGGGCGGGACGTCCGGGGGAGCTCTAGAGTTCATGGCTTCCATGGCAGCCATGGACCTGACCCAGGTAATTCAAGGCCCCACACATACAGGGGGGAACATGCTTGACCTGGTTTTTGTCTCTGGACAGTGGCTGAGTGTTCAGAATATAGGGGATATAGTTATTGAGCCCCTGTCATGGTCTGACCACTCTCTCCTTCGCTTGGACTTTCTGACCGCTGCACCCCACTGCAGGGAGGCAGAACCAGTGAGATGGTACCGCCCCAGGTGGCTGATGGAACCCGAGCGGTTCCAGATGGAGCTTGGGCCAATTCCTGAAGTTCGGATACACAACTCGGTCGAAGAGTTGGCGGCAGCCTGGGATAGGGCTGCGGCTGGTGCTCTAGATCGGGTCGTGCCTTTGCGGCCTCTGATTCGACATACGTCTTGATTGGCCCCTTGGTTTACTGAGGGGCTGAGAGAGATGAAATGCCGGAAAAGACGCCTAGAGAGCAGTTGGAGATCGAGCCGTGCCGAATCTGACCGAACACTAGTAAGAGACCATATTAGGTCCTACCTAGTGGCGATAAAAGCAGAGAAGTGTTCTTACCTCACTGCTCTTATCGCGTCATCAGATAACCGCCCAGCCTCCTTGTTTAGGGTGACCCGCTCCCTCCTTCATCAGGAGGTGAGAGAAGACCCCTTAGAGGGTAGAGCTGAGGATTTTGGAAAATATCTGCATGATAAAATCGCTCAGATACGGGAAGGCTTTGATTTCAACTGGGTATGTCCGGTGGGAGAGACGGAGTCTGGTCTTGAGACTGCTATCTGGGCTGAGTTTGACCCCGTGACTCCCGAGGACATGGACAGGTTGCTCGGGGGACTTAGGGCGACCACTTGTTCATTGGACCCGTGCCCCTCCTGGCTGGTGTTGGCATCCCGGGAGGTGGTACGAGGCTCGTTCCAGGCAATTATTAATGCTTCTTTAAGTGAGGGTGTCTTCCCTGCCGCCTTGAAAGAGGCGGTAGTGAGGCCCCTCCTTAAGAAGCCTACCCTGGATCCAGCTGTTTTATCAAATTATCGTCCTGTCTCCAACCTTCACTTTCTTGCGAAGGTTGTCGAGAGCGTGGTTGCCCGACAGTTCCCGTGACACCTGGAGGAATCGTTATACCTGGATCCACACCATTCGGGCTTCAGGCCTGGTTACAGCACAGAAACAGCATTGGTCGCATTGGTGGATGACCTCTGGCGGGCCCGGGACAGAGGTTGTTCCTCTGCTCTGGTGCCATTGGACCTCTCGGCGGCTTTTGATACCATCGATCATGGTATCATGCTGCAACGGTTGGAGGGGTTAGGTATATGGGGCACTGTTTTGCGGTGGTTCTCCTCCTTCCTCTCCGGCCGGATGCAGTCTGTGTTGACAGGGGGCCAGAGGTCGACCCCGAGACCCCTCATATGTGGGGTACCTCAGGGATCGGTCCTCTCGCCCCTACTGTTCAACATGTATGTAAAACCGCTGGGTGAGATCATCCGTGGTTTTGGTGTGGAGTACCATCGGTACGCTGATGATACTCAGCTGTACATTTCCACGCCCAACCACCCCAACGATGCTCTTGCCGTGCTGACCCAGTGCCTGGAGGCCGTGCGGGTCTGGATGGGGAAGAATGGACTCAAGCTCAACCCTTCCAAGACCGAGTGGCTGTGGCTACCATCATCCCGGTTTAGTCAATTGATTCCTTCGTTGTCCATTGGGGGCGAAACAGTGGCCCCCGTGGAAAGGGTTCGCAATTTGGGAGTCCTCCTGGATTCACGGCTGTCTTTAGAGGACCATTTGACGGCCGTGGCTGGGAGGATGTTCTATCAGGTTCGCCTGGTACGCCAGTTGCGTCCCTTCCTAGACCGGGACTCACTATGCACAGTTACTCATGCCTTCGTCACTTCCAGGCTGGACTACTATAATGCTCTCTACATGGGGCTCCCCTTGAGGTGCACCCGGAGGCTTCAGCTGGCCCAGAATGCGGCCGCGCGGGTAGTGACCGGAGCGTCATGGTGCTCCCATGTAACATCACTCCTGCGCGAGCTGCACTGGTTGCCGGTGGCCTTCCGGGTGCGTTTCAAGGTGTTAGTGACCATCTTTAAAACGCTCCATGGCATCGGACCCGGATATTTACAGGACCGCCTTCTGCCAGCAAATACCTCCCACCGTCCGGTACGCTCCCACAGAGTGGGTCTCCTCAGGGTGCCGTCGGCCAGACAATGTCGGCTGTTGACCCCCAGGGGGAGGGCCTTCTCTGTGGGAGCTCCAACGCTTTGGAACGAGCTCCCCCCGAACTCCGTACGATGACGGAATTGCGTTCCTTCCGTCGAGAATTAAAAACATATTTATTCCGACAAACCGGCCTGGGATAGTAGCTCCGGTTCCAACAAGGCCATAATTGTTTTTAGGGAATTGAGTTTTTAGATTATGTATTGGGTTTTTAAATGATTGGGCCAAATTATTTAATTTATTTTTAATAATTTTACTTTTTGTATGTCGACGTTTTTAATTGGGCTGTACACCGCCCCGAGTCCTTCGGGAGGGGGCGGTATAAAAATCGTAAAATAAATAAATAAATAAATAAATTGCTTGATCATGACTTTTCTGATCAGCAGCTACAAACACTTGTGGTGGATTTTCTACGATATACCACAGCTCTTTTGCTTTCAGCAAACATTCCATTTTAGCAGCCCACACAATGTAATTCTTCTGGCCCAAACGAGGCACAGAGCTTTCCTTAAATTCCATTGCAGCCATTCTGCTAATTCTGCCTTGTTCTTATACTTTCTAAACAAAGGCAATTTCTTCCAGCTTTAAATTACAATGCAGTCCTTAGTAATTTCTGGGCCCATTACCTGTTAGAGAATTTTTGTTTCTCTATTGGTGAAAAAATAAATCAGAAACTCTCACAGTTGACTGCATTTAGCTGATTCAAATAAATTTCTTTATATTCATATCAAAATATTTACAATACCATACATTCTACTTTACAGCAACATAGCTCAATGAAGACTCCTTACAGAGAGATACAGAGAGAAACCTGAGACTGAAAATTGAGCTCCTAACTCAATACCCTTTTGCACAGACTCAGTAGCACTTTCTTCACATTGGCTGACTGAGTTACCACATGACTCTTCCTGCTCATGAATATTCCAACAAAGTATATATATTTAATATCTTTTTTAAAAAAGTCTGGATAGGTGATTTTGCCGGCCAATGGCAATTATTTGAAAACATGCAGAAAACCTTTTTAACAGCAGAGGGCAGCAAAAGCCAAATCACACAGACAGTCTTCCCTGCATAAAACCATAATCTACATTCCATCTGCTTTAATAGCTTCAAACAACCACTTTCTTCCAGTTTTGAGAAGGTTTGGGTAGCCTGGAGAAAAGTTAACTCCCTTCAGGTGATAAGGCAAACAATTATTACAACCATCCCTAAAGTGTTTCCAAGGAGAGGGTTTCTCTCTTTCTCTCTCTCTTTCTCTAAGCAAAAGGACAGGAAAGTGGTTAATTTTAAGATTCAAAATCTCACATTTTACCCTAAATGTTTTACTTGAAAGCAAACCCTGTTTACCTGTAGAATATTCTGTCCTTGGGAAAATCAGTGACAGGAACAGAAGGACCGACTAAACCAGTTTCTTTCCTTCCAAATTGGTATCTGGGATCATGGCCAGCGCGCAATGACATTTCCCCTTGCCTAAAGGAACAACTCAGTTTGGAAGTGCACCAGATGGATTTGCAGTGAGTTATAAAGACTCTGCCTCACCCTTCTAAGAGAAACAGAATGGCAACACTGTCAATGTCAAGAGGGAAACATGAGCATACAAGTAGGCGCAGAGATCCCAAAATATTACAGTATGGAAGTTTTGAATATAATGAGCTTGAACTGAAATATGCACCCATCACTAGGAGTCGGTTTCAATTTGCTATCTGTAAAATAGTCTCTCAGTCATTTTAGGTTTACAATAGTAGCTGCCTCACCAACTGTCTCCCCTCTCCCTAAATGCATCCTCTGCTTTAAACTGCAGAGGAGTTAAAGAGTTTATGTATTAAATTTCTCACTACGGGTTAGTGCCCCTGGCAACATCTACAACACCATAATAAAACCATCTAAGCCAGGGGTGTCAAACTCAATTTCATTGAGGGCCGCATCAGCATTGCAGTTGTCCTTGGGGGGCCAGGTGGGTGTGTCCAGGGTGGGTGCGGCCTACTAGGTGGGCATGGATGGAGTGGGTGTGGCCTACTGGGTGGGTGTGACCAGCTCTACATCATTCACGTCAAGGGTGCCTGTGGGGGCCTGGGCAGGAGTGGGACAGATCTGAGGGTCTCTGGCAGAAGAGGGTGGGACCAGGGCAAGTGCTAAGGCATGGTCCACTGGAGGAGCTTCACTGTTCCTCTCAGACCATGCGGAGGGGTGCTGGATGGTGGTGTGGGCTGCCCGGAGCCCTGGGCAGCAGAGGTCAAACGCCCAGCCTGGCCCTCAAGCACCCGCAGCACCAAGCCCAGCCCCACTTCAGAGGGAGGCCCATTCCCTCTCCATGGGAGGAGACCCAGCTTTGTATCCAAAGCTTCCTTAGCAATAGGATGGGAGACCCCCAGGATAGGCCAGGAGGAGGGGGCAAGGGGATGGTGAAAGGGCAGCAGGGCAGGACTAAGGCAAGACTTCTCTCAGATCCTCCCTCTCCTTTCCTTCTTTCCTTCCTTCCTTCCTAAGTACAGAGTGGTGGGAAAATATTTGAGATGAGGGAGGGAGAAAAACAGGCAAGAAACGCAGCTGGGAAGGTGTCACCCTTTGTGAGGAATGAAGAAATGCACCATCGCCTAGAAGTGGCCAGCACATCGCCCTCACCTACTTCACATATCTGGCTTGGTGGGCTCTGGGGGAGGGGATGCCATGAGCAGCATGAGAGTCACCGTTACCTGTGCAATGCCGCCCAGCCCTCAGCCTGCCCGGTTTCGGCAGGCAGCGAGGCGCTCTCCTCACACCACCAAGAGGCTAAGCCAGGCGGCGCGAATCCAAAAAGAAGCATGGTGACGCCCAGCCCCCAGCCTGCTGGTCTCGGCAGGCAGCAGGGCGCTCTCCTCACAGTGCTGAGAGGTTGAGCCAGGTGGTGCAAAGCTCGCCAGCTTTGCACCTTGCTGCCTGCTGAAACTGGGCAGGCTGGGGGCTAGGCAGCATTGCACTTCTCATCAGATTCACACCACCCAGCTCAGCCTCTTGGCGCTGTGAGGAGAGCGCCCCGCTGCCTGCCGAACCCCCTCCCCCGGAGCCGGATATGTGAAGTAGGCCAGGGTCATTTGATGGCCACTTCCAGGCGATGGTGCCTTTCTTCATTCCTCACAAAGGGTGACACCTCCCCAGCATGTACCCAGGGGGTGGGGCCAACACGGCAGGGGCTGGTTCCTCACTGTTTCCAGACGGCCGTGTGGAGCTAAGACTGAATGCGTTTCAGCATAGATGGCCACCACAAAATTGTACATTGGCTCCCTCCCGGCTGGCCTGGGCCAGGGCCAAGGCAGTGGGGGCCGTTCCCTCACTGTTTCCAGGATGGCTTTGCAGGCCACATGAAACCACTTTGCAGGCCGCATCCGGCCCCCGGGCCTTGTGTTTGACATGTCTGATCTAAACACATGAATAAAACAAATTAAAAACAGGTAAGAACAAATTACAACTTACAAGTAAAAATTAAAAAATCAATTAAAATTGAGAAGGTTAAAGGGTTAATTAATGTGAACTCCCAGGCAAATTCAACATTTCTCAGGGGAAAGGGAAAGCAGAGAAATCAAATCCCCAGGAAGAACTGCAGAGGAGGCTTCCACGTGGCAGGGGGCAAACCATTTCTACAGCCCTGTGAAATGCTATCCCTGGTGTATCCTGTCAGCCTCAAATTAAAGGGATTAGAAAGCAAACAGTAGATTATTAAAAGCCTCAAGAGAGTGTGCTTAATGTCTAGGAAACACCTCACTATCCATTTCTTAGGGCAAAATCTACAAATCCAAGTTAGATGGGTGAGTTGTTCAGAAACAATACAGCTCAAGTTGTTCTTGCACATAGGTCAGACTTCCTGGTCAGGTTCCTTCTTCTCTACTTTCCTTTTCAATTTTTTTTCTAACAAAGCTTAACCAAACCTCCAGATCAAACTGTTCTGCTTTCCTTTCAATTGTCTTACAATTCTCAAAAAACCCTAAGCAGCAGCTGCTTCCTTTAACAGTAAAATAAGATTTGACCATTATGTAAGCTTAACTTTAGTAATATTATTCTAAAGTTCACCAACCAGAGATAGGTACCAATGGGTCATTTTTTCAAGGTGCTAGGATCAATCCCATGATTGTGCAAGATGCAAGTGCAGATATGATTTCTTATAAATCCAGAATTCTAACAATTCCATTTGGAAAACTACCTTTTAATAACTAAACATTTGAACCTGATAGTAGTTGGTGGGATTTTCTTTATGACTTACATTACTAAGGAATTCAAGTAGTGCAATCAATCATACTTCTTCCCATAATGCTCAACTTAGCATTAGGAAACATTGTAGGAAATTAATAAAGATCATTGACTCATAGAGTGGGAAGGAACCTGAGGCCTTCTAGTCCAACCCCTTGCCCAGATCAATTATTAAGGTGACCAATCATCCTCCTTTAGGGAGGACAGTCCTTCTTTTGTAAGTTCCGTCCTCTCTCAAAAAGTGTCCTCCTACATGTCCTCCTTTTCGATATTTGAAGACTAATCTGTAAATCTCCGTATTCGATCGATGCCGATCCGATCAGTTGCGTGTGATGTGACGTATTTGTATTTGATATGATGATTTGTCAAGGCTTGGTACAGTGCGGCGAGACACGATTATGAGATGCATGCGCTCCACACAGAATAATTGTTTTGAGAGAGTGCGCCACGCACAAGAGTGCGCCGTGCGCAAGTGGCTTTGTTTACTTCTTACCGAAACATGACACGGCACACACGCATGCATTAGACTCACTTCTTTCTCAGTGACTATTCAATCATACATAGGTGAGCACAATAATTCACATTTTATTAATTCATTATCTATTTAATAATTTCCAAATATGTATAATTTTATTTACAAGTTTATTCGCTTATGTTATTGTTTCAGTTTTAATAATTATTTTATTTATTCATAATGAATGTGCTTGCATCGTTCGTGTAGCTCTATATTTTATTTTTAATTTTAAATTTCATTTAGGGATGGAAAAATCAAAAAAGAGGAAATGCCATTTCAATGATAAATTGAATAAGGAATTTCCATTCCTCATATCAAAGAAGGATAACATTGTTTTCTGCAATATTTGCAGCGGAGAATTTTGTATTGCAGTTGGGGGCAGAGCAGCTATTACGAAACACTTGACCACCAAGAAACATAAGCAATCATCAGATGCAACTGCTTCCAGTTGTAAAGTAACAAGTTTCTTTAAAACTTCAAATTATTCTGAAGATGAAAAATAGCTGCAATGGAGGGAACATTTGCATTTCATACCATAATTCACAATCAAAGTTTTCGTAGTATGGATTGTACAACTAAATTATTGAAAACGTTTCACAATGCTAAATTTTCATGCGCCAGGACAAAATGCGAGGCTATTATTAAATCAGTATTTAAAAATTACTGTGACAAAATACTTACAGAAGACTTGGAAACTGCAGCATTTGTAACAGTTTTATCTGATGCATCCAATCATAATGAAACAAAATTGTATCCAATACTAGTAAAACATGTTTTCAATATATCGAAGAATGGTATGAAACAAACATCACAGGAAATAACAGTTTTCAATTGTGTTTTTTGACTTCATCGCAAGTATATTGGACAGATATTGGATCTAAAGAAATTCCAGACATTAAAATAGATGACAATTGTCTCTTTGAAGAAATTAGAAGACTGAATGTATTTTTAAATTCTGAAAAATTAATACAATGGGAAAATAAACATGTTGAAATTGATAAAAGATGGGTGGAAATATTCAGCCATTTCAAAAATGAACATATTCCATGTGAAAATTTATTTATTCTTGTTCAATTTACATTGTGCTGCCCTGGAACTAATGCAGCAGTTGAAAGGGTTTTTTCAATTGCTAATGATTTTTGGAAAAGTGAGAAATCGAGATTGAATGTTGATACCCTAGCTGCAGCACTTGCTGTAAAATTCAATATGAAGGATATTTCTTGTTCAGATATTTCCAATATATTGTTAGAAGATGATACATTGACAAAAAATATTCATTCAATGGAAAAGTACTTATTTAAATAATAATTAATAGGCATGTAAGCATAATTACAATATAAAATATTATTGTTACAAATGTTTATTATGCATTTATCATATTATAGTGTATTCTGTATTATTGTTGCAATGAATAAAATGTTTCTTTTATTTACAATATTTTTTTCTTCAATTTATTTGTGTCCTCCTTCTCATTGTAAAAAAGTTCGTCACCTTACAATTATGTAAGTTTGCTAAACCCCTGTAACAATGGAGAAGGATTGCCTGGGTATTTTGTACATTCCCCCAAGGAGGCAATCCTGTGAATTACTTCTCTTGCCCCACCTCATGTAAATTAACCTGAAATTCCTCTCCACAGGGCTGAGATTCCTTGTTGAAAGAATTTGCATACTCCTGCAGACAAACCACAAAGAATTGGGTTTGGTGATGTAATACTAAGGAAAGGAGATTTCCTGATCATAGTAGAGAGATACAGAAGTAATTTCAGTAATAATAGCTACCTTCATTCTTGGCCTTTCAAAATTTTGGCTTTCTTTACATTCTTGGCAAGTAATAACACATTGATTCTCCTCCCTTTCAGTACAGAAACCTGATTGTGCCACCTCCCCGAATCACCTTTATTCATCAGGAAGTTTCAGTTCTCCCAAGCTGAATGTCAAAAAGTCAAAGGTGAGGAAACAAAATAAATAAATAAAAGGAACATGACATTCCAAATATGAGTAGCTTACATTTTTTACAAAAGCATGATGCATGCAATTGAAAGATTGCAGTCATGAAAGGAGGGCCAAGACTCCACCTGAGACAATAGGTCAGAGGTTTACCAGAATGCAACAACACAGGGAAGAGAATTGCTAGTCATTCTAGCACCTCCTACAACTTTCATCAGCCTACTATGACTAACAATCAGGAGCTGTGGTCACAAACATCTGGAAAGCCTGGTACCAAGTTGACTTCAAAATATAAAACATTTCTCCAGATGTTATGGCCCTGATGTATGTCCCTTTCCCCAACTGACACCTTGCAACTGTGAGATGTAAAACCCCCAAATTTTGATACTCGCAATACGAAGACAAGTCTGGTTAACAAAACAAAGGTTTATTGGAGAATAACATAAAAAGAATAAAAAGGAAAGAGAAGGAAAGAGAAGAAAGAAGAGGCGTTTGCAAACGCGGCCTCCCGGATCCTTCCCAATGGATTGGGTTCCAGGAGAGCCCTGGCCTGGTTTCAAGCTCTGCATTTTATACTTTTCACAATGCATGTCACATCTAAGAAGCTCTTTCATCTTTATAGACGTCCTTTGAAGTTGTACTTAAAGTCATCCTGACCTCTTCCACCCATCTGCTGTTATCTTGTTTATTTGTAATTTTCACCTAGGGTCAAAATCCCCCTCTTTGATAGTGATTTCTACTCAAAGTGTAAGTTCCTGTGTCCGGAGGAATTTTAGGCAGTAAACATTGAACAAACCTTCTCACACATTTGGCAGTGCATTCCTACATTTGCGTTACAGTGTTACATTTGTACTAAAGAGACAGTTTCATATATTGGCATTACATTTCTACAATTATATTTCTACAATTTTATAAAAGAATAAAGAATAATCCACTCTCCAGGAACAATGGCCAGAGACAGGTGGTAAGGCAGCCTGGGCCTGTACTGAGATAGAAGACAAAACCTGCGCCAGATTATGCAAATACTGAGTAACTTTCTTCTCTTCTTCATTGACATTCTTGAACCTTCATGTAACAAAAGCCTCCCATACATCATTTCAAAGAAACAAAAAAAAACTTTCCAGTTGAGGCCTATATTGACATGGCCTCACCACTAAATGTTGTAAAGCTTTTTTTTTTTAACTTGAATTTATCACAGATTTGTTTAACTAAAGTATAAATACAACCATCCTGTTTTAGAAAATATTAATCATCCCTTGCGACCCCCCTTCAGTGGCTGCTTCTGTGTTCTAGCCATTGTTTGTTTTTGTTTTTTTCAACATCCGTCTCCCATCTTGCAACATCCACCTCCCATCTTTAGTACATTCTTGTTCCTTCAACACTCTAAGGCTTGTGTTAAGGCATACAATTCACACGTTTGGGCTGACCACGTTAATGGCAGTCTCCCTGCTTAATGCATGCAATTCACAAGTCTGTGCAAACCAACTTAAAACAACTTTCCTGTTTCTTTCTTCTATTATCCATTCCTTCCTTCCCTTCTTCCATTCTAGCATAACTTCTTTCTTTTCTTCTTCCACCAGTATTCAAGACTCCATAAACATACTTGGAATCAGTGTATATTTTCTCCTTCTCCCTTTGTCATTTTTACACATTGCTTACATGACTCTAATGGTTGGACAGGTTTTAAGAGTATAATAAGAACCCCCCCCCCAGATATACCACCTCGTAATGTTCCAATACCTCTTCTAAGACTTAATATCACACTCTATCTCACACCCTGTGCACTGAACACAATTAATACAGTGAGAGCAGCAACAACACCCACAAAGATACCCACAAAATCAGCACATGCGGGAGGTCTTGGTTTTCATTTGGTTCTAGATAGAAAAAGAAATATAAAGTTTAGTCCTTTTTCCTCTATTACCCCTCCTTCTGTCAGGAAGATTGACTATTAGTCCATTAAGTCCTTCGGAACTTTAGCTTCAGTGGATCTCCTTGGTGAGATTACACCTTCCACTCCTCTGGGGCTGGCACGGGTCCTTTTACTTGGGAGTAATGGGTCCAACCTTTTTCAGCTGTCCGGATAGCTGTCTCAGTGGTTAACAAGACGATGTAAGGTCCTTCCCAGGTTGGAGTTAGTTTTTCGTCTCTCCAGGCTTTTATCAACACCCACTGTCCTGCTTTGTATTGGTGTACTGCAAAGTCCAAGGGTGGAGTTTGGGCAAGAATGCCTTTCTGTCGCAGGAGAGAAAAACATCTGGACAGTTTGAGTACATATTTTCTAATTATTTTATCTTTTAATTCAATTCTTGGTAATCCCTCTTTCCCCATCTACTACAGTATCGTATCTTCATTATGTCTCTCTTTTTCTTGTTCTTTTCTTTCTTTCTTTTTTTCCCCAACTACTTTGCTATGAACAAGTGTATACCTCCTTTAGGCTTCCTGATTAAAATTGTCCACACTTGATAAGAAATGCTAACCACCAAGACGTCCCCAAATGTCAATTTTAGACAAAAATGCCACTGGCTGCCTCTTTCCCCCCACTTCTGGGTCAAAACCTCCTCCAACCTTTGTCCTTGTTTATAGATAAATTACCTAACGAAGAGCCAACAAAGGAGAGCTCACCAAACTCTGTTTGCATTTGTTAACACAAGCTCTTTTTCTAACAGTTTTGCATACAAATCTTTAATCAAAACAACATAGCTATTTATAATCCCAAATTTTCTCAACTTTTTAACTTTACAAAAAAAATAAACAAGTTTAATAAGATATTCTGAGTTACTGAAATAGTTTTTTTTTCAACTCTAGTATTGCTTTTAATATAAAGTTAGTCAATTTCCAATTTAATCAAATTCCATTCAGATGGAAACAAATTTCCATTAAATAGGGAAAGCATTTATAAATCTAAGCAAAACAATTTAGAGTCATTTCTTTTGGTTGATAGGTCTAACTCTAAACAATTTAAACTAAAAAATTTCCCAAAAAAAATTGTCCAACAATTACTGGCCCCTCTTTTGAGTAGAAAAAGTGCAAGCTGAAACTGCAAAAGTGGGCATTACATTTTCACAGCCACACCACCTTTCTCAAACCTGAATTCTAAGCAGAGAAAAAGTTAAAAAGATCACCCCTTCTCCTTTCTCTCTCTCTCCCTCTCAAAGCAACACAGCCAGAAAAAAAAAAGCAGGGGAGAAGGGGATTTGTGTCTGCAGATAGAGTTTGAAAAGGCATTAACACACTTCTGAATAACATTTGCAAAAGGGAGAGAGCAGAATAGGCAAGAAAATGGTATAGGATTTCCTGCCTGAGCAGGTAACTTTGGGCTGTTCTTAAGAGTAGAGAGAGAGAAAAAAAAATAATAAACAAACAAACACATCTTTCTTCACTTTGTTTGTTGGCCAGACAAACAGAGTGAGGGTGTTTCTTTTGGTATCTTCTTTTCTCTTGAGGTTAGTAACAGTCATATTTACTTCACACACAAAGACTCTGACACACATATACATACCAAGACAAGGAAAAGAGAACAGAAAACTGATTGGGAAAAAGGTCTTCTCACTCACACACAGAGACATACACACATTTCTCTCATTCCCCTTCTTTCCCAAAACTTCATTTTGTACCCTGGCTCCACATGGGCAGAGCCTGGGAAACCCATTCACAGACACAAGGCATCTGCTTCTAGCAAGATGGGTTTTCCTGTTTGAAGCTACTCAATTTTACAGTTATTTTTTTCTTTAGGTTTACAACAATGACTTACAACAACAACCCATCTTCTTGAGAGTTTCCCTGATTATGGTTCCCTGAGGTTCTCGATTTGACGGCCACTCAAAACTCTTAACACCAGTTTGATTCCCTTCAGGCTGGCCTTCCCCCTCGTGGGAGTAAGGGACCTCAACCTTTCAGGTCCGCACTCCACTGGACTTACCAGTGTTCCCAGAACACAGCCCATCACACTCACACAGCCGTTATCGCAGAAATCCTCCCACAATCGCTCTCCTGACCACCCAGGTACAATTGCATGGTTCCCTACTTCGGGGCAAAAGGGTCTTACCTGGGCCAGTGTACTGGGTTACCTGGTTGCTGATTTTCTTCCTTTTCCAGTTCTTTGATTTTTGTAAACCAGAGTTGTCAATTTAGTTTGGCTCAGAGCCTGCAAAAGGAAACTAGATCTCAGACAACTCCAGGCAGTTGAAATAAACAGGCGCGCTCCTGATTTTACTGAGAACAGTGTCCCCTAGAGAATCTTAATGCCTGCATTGTCCACCAAGATTGTGAGATGTAAAAACCCCAAATTTTGATACTCACAATACGAAGACAAGTCTGGTTAACAAAACAAAGGTTTATTGGAGAATAACATAAAAAGAATAAAAAGGAAAGAGAAGGAAAGAGAAGAAAGAAGAGGCGTTTGCAAACGCGGCCTCCCGGATCCTTCCCAATGGATTGGGTTCCAGGAGAGCACTGGCCTGGTTTCAAGCTCTGCATTTTATACTTTTCACAATGCATGTCACATCTAAGAAGCTCTTTCACCTTTATAGACGTCCTTTGAAGTTGTACTTAAAGTCATCCTGACCTCTTCCACCCACCTGCTGTTATCTTGTTTATTTGTAATTTTCACCTAGGGTCAAAATCCCCCTCTTTGATAGTGATTTCTACTCAAAGTGTAAGTCCCTGTGTCCGGAGGAATTTTAGGCAGTAAACATTGAACAAACCTTCTCACACATTTGGCAGTGCATTGCTACATTTGCGTTACAGTGTTACTTTTGTACTAAAGAGACAGTTTCATATATTGGCATTACATTTCTACAATTATATTTCTACAATTTTATAAAAGAATAACTTTTATTTCCTTTACAACGAAGTTGGAATTGAAGCTCTCAGAATTCCAAACTGCATGAGCAAAGTCTTTGGGTTAACCTGTACTTTCTGAACATGGTGTTATGGCATTTGCCACAAGTTTTGATGGGACTGCAAATTTGTGTTGGCTGGGAATTCTGGGTGTTACAGTAAAAGTACATGTGGAATATGTCCCATTGGCCAAAACTATCTTCAATGAATCAGAAAAGTGAGGTTTTCTAAACTGCGTCTTTACGGATTAGTGGTTTACTTTGAGAATAGATATGTTAGTTCAGCCTAAGAACTATAATTTGGCCCACCAGGCTAGACACATGCATTGAAAGGAAATAAAAAGCATGTTTACAGATGAAGGGTGCTTTCTTTGAGAAATCCATACATAAAAATTATGTATTCATTATGTAATCCAGATATGTCAAACACAAGGCCTGGGGGCCGGATGTGGCCCGCAAAGTGGTTTCATGTGGCCTGCGAAGCCATCCTGGAAACAGTGAGGGAACGGCCCCCACTGCCTTGGCCCTGGCCCAGGCCGGCTGGGAGGGAGCCAATGTACAATTTTGTGGTGGCCATCTATGCTGAAACGCATTCAGTCTTAGCTCCACATGGCCATCTGGAAACAGCGAGGAACCAGCTCCTGCTGCATTGGCCCCACCCCCTGGGTGCATACTGGGGAGGTGTCACCCTTTGTGAGGAATGAAGAAATGCACCATCGCCTGGAAGTGGCCAGCAAATGACCCTGGCCTACTTCACATATCCGGCTCCGGGGGAGGGGGTTCGGCAGGTAGCGGGGCGCTCTCCTCACAGCGCCAAGAGGCTGAGCTGGGTGGCATGAATCTGATGAGAAGTGCAATGCTGCCTAGCCCCCAGCCTGCCCAGTTTCAGCAGGCAGCAAGGTGCAAAGCTGGCGAGCTTCGCATCGCCTGGCTCAACCTCTCAGCACTGTGAGGAGAGCGCCCCGCTGCCTGCCGAGACCAGCAGGCTGGGGGCTGGGTGTCGTCATGCTTCTTTTTGGATTCATGCCACCTGGCTCAGCCTCTCAGCTCTGTGAGGAGAGCATCCCACTCCCTGCCGACACCGGGCGCGCTGGGCGGCATTGCGCAGGTAACGTTGACTCTCATGCTGCTCATGGCATCCCCTCCCCCAGATCCCACCAAGCCAGATATGTGAAGTAGGTGAGGGCGATGTGCTGGCCACTTCCAGGCGATGGTGCATTTCTTCATTCCTCACAAAGGGTGACACCTTCCCAGCTGCGTTTCTTGCCTGTTTTTCTCCCTCCCTCATCTCAAATATTTTCCCACCACTCTGTACTTAGGAAGGAAGGAAGGAAGGAAAGAAGGAAAGAAGGAAAGAAGGAAAGGAGAGGGAGGGTCTGAGGGAAGTCCTGCCCTGCTGCCCTTTCACCATCCCCCTTGCCCTCTCCTCCTGGCCTATCCTGGGGGTCTCCCATCCTATTGCTAAGGAAGCTTTGGATACAAAGCTGGGTCTCCTCCAATGGAGAGGGAATGGGCCTCCCTCTGACTTTGCCCTGGTACCCATCATGAACAACCAGGCAAAGGAGAGCAAGCACAGCAGCAGCAGCCTTCAGGAGGAGGTAAATGCAGCTGGGTGCCCCCTTGGGGAAGTGGGCCTGGGCTTGGTGCTGTGGGTGCTCGAGGGCCAGGCTGGACATTTGACCTCTGCTGTCCAGGGCTCCGGGCAGCCCGCACCACCATCCACCCCCCCTCCGCATGGTCTGAGAGGAACAGTGAAGCTCCTCCAGTGGACCATGCCATGCCTGGTCCCACCCCCTTCTGCCAGAGACCCTCAGATCTGTCCCACTCCTTCCCAGGCCCCCACAGGCACCCTTGACGCGAACGATGTAGAGCTGGCCACGCCCACCCAGTAGGCCACACCCACTCCATCCATGCCCACCCAGTAGGCTGCACCCACCCTGGCCACACCCACCTGGCCCCCCAAGGGCAACCACAATGCTGATGCGGCCCTCAATGAAATTGAGTTTGACACCCCTGATGTACTCTGTAAAAAAATATCTATTTTTTCTTTAACATGAGTTTAAGACTTCCTAGAAGAAAGTTCAGCTTTAGAAATCTCTCAGAATTTTCCTGTTCTGGAAATCAACTTTCTCTCTAGGACTAGGTCAAGTTGTTATATAGTCAAAGAAATGAATAAAGAGTTCATAATTTCCTCAAAAACCAACTGCTGTAACTCTATCACCGAATCTATGGGAAGGTGTATATCTTTTCATTGTTAGCATAAGAAACATCTAACTTAAAGAAGAATGTTTACTGTTTCTTTATTCAGGACCTTTTACCCAGCTCCAGAGAAAAATGTCCTTGTTGCACAGAAAGAGAAGCCAGGAAAAAAAGTGAGGGGAATAAGTATTTTTCCACTCTCAAATATACACTTAAGCTATTCATAAGAAACTGAGACTGTTTTGCAGAATCTAACCTCATCCAGGAAGAATTTTAAACAGGATTGAGCTGAAGGGCTCAAATGAGTGTAATTGAAAGGACTGCTATCTTTAAGAAGATGTTGGGGAAATTCCATCGACTTAAAAGAAACAAAAGCATCTGTCAAATCGCAAATGAAAAATCCATTTGACACAAGTATCTTTGGTGGTGGTGGTGGGAAGTAATTCAGGCAATTCCAGCTGGGAGAATGTATCCCCATCACCCCCCATTAAAGTAGCAACATATTCAGAAGTATAAGTTCTAGATCTCCTTTTGAAAACCATAACACTTTTCCTGGTGGGGAGACAATTTTGTTCCCACCATCATTTAGTCTATCCGGAAGGTGCCTTTGAGAAATTGCAGGATGGGAATCAGTGCATCTGAGAGAGATTTTCAGCTCATTTGGGGGAGAGGGGAAGGAGCCCAGGGGACATAGAAGGAAGAGGAAGGCAGACAGCAGAGGGTTTTTGCGAGATGGCAAACCTAGTCCGGGACTCCCCAGGGAAGGGCAAAAATTGGGAGGGCTAAGGAAGGCAGGACTTGGGATGCAGAAAACGATCTCACATCTGGGAAGACATGAGGAATGCCACTTTGGGGGCTGCAGGGAGAAGGGGGGGAACCTCAAGGGGAGCATTTGGGAAGGGAGGGGTCATTTTCTATCAGCAACGTTTCCGCCCGGAGCTATTTATAAACAGAACCGGAAACATCGCCCCTCCTCTCCTTTTATCCAGGAGGGATGGAGGTCATGCCCACCGCCATTTCCTGTACCCCAACTTACCTGCCGTAAGCACCCCGGGACTCCCATGGTAACTGCCAAGCTGTTGTTGTTAAGGCTGTGGTTTAATGGGACTGGGCGGGGCCTGCGGGAGATCAGGCTCCCAAAGGGTCCCGCCCCCCCGGCCTGCCTCTGGCGACGCCCCATTTGGCCGATCCCAGGAGGCTGTTTGCATTTGGGGTGGGGGGAGGTTGCGTGGCTGGGATGCAGCTTTTGGGATGGGACTTATGTGGTAGAAGAGAGCACCGCTGAGCATGTACAGAGTGTCTTTCTTCCTTTCCCTTTGAGGCAGGGTTGATTTTGTGTGTGCTCCACCCTTGGAGGCTTTTAAGAAGAGACTGGACAGCCATTTGTCTAAAATGATACATGGTCTCTTGCTTGAACAGGGGGTTGGACTAGAAGAGCTCCAAGGTCCTTTCTAACTCTGTTATTCTGCCTGGACAAGATCTTTCCTGGCAGCATTTTTGCAAGTGGTTTGCACTTGCCTTCAGGGATTGGCTCAAGGTCACCCAGCTGACTTTGTGTCTAAGGCAGCAGGACTAGAACTCTCAACTTTCCAGTTCCTAGCCTAGTGCCTTAACCACTACACCAGTATATAATGTGGTAGCTCAGTGAGATATTTCTTCTGAGGATATTTGTGCCAGGGTTTCCTTGTTACAAAACGTCCGGCTGCACTTCTTCCCATATCCTGGAGAAAACAAGATTTTGCTTTGGTGCATCCACTTAATGCAATCCCCTTGTCTGAAAGGCTACAAGTAGAATCAAAAATAGAATCAAAATAAATAAAAATCAAAATTAGCCTGCCTCCTATTGAAAAGAGGCAATTTGGTGGAGCACAAGTGGATAATGCCTCAGATACAGGAAAAAACAAAAAGGAGGCTATGGCTGGGAGTTGGGAAGTATGTTGGGTGTGTATAGGGATTGTTAATTGGTTGGTTTTGTTTACTTGTATACACATCTTTCTTGGGTCCCACCCGTTCTACACAAGTCAAGTGGAGTGGGGGGACACAGCCAATCACACCCAGGTCAACCGCACACGCCCTTTAATGCATGAGGGAAGTTAGCCCAGAGAAGGAAATATTAAAAGGGCAGAAAAATATATTTTTCCTCAAAAGGATTTTTTAAAAACCAAACCTGGTCCCAAATCTATCTCTCTGCCCCAAGCAAGAGCTAGCCCCAGATGTAAAACCATCAGAAATTTGAAGCCAGAGCAATCAAGAAGACAAAGAGAAAATCTGCATGCCCCACCCAAACTCTAGGAGTCATTAGCCCCATCACCTGGGAAGCAGGATATGATAATAGGATTAAACCACAGATATCAAGGCCTAGAAAAACACTCAGAAATAGCCTCAAGGTTCATGCCACAGGAACAGGAAACTATTCCAAACTAGAGGGGGTATAAAAACCTACTGCCCATGTGCTCAACTCCTCTTTCCTCTCTGCTCTTCCTTGCAAGGACCATCCTTCTGCTTCTTCATTAAACTGTAACCTTCTTCCCAAAGCAGTCACCATGTTGCTTATTTATCCCAGCTTGGATGAACCAGGATGAAGACTTACTTCTGATATGCAGCCAATAACATGATTGGCATTTACACCTTTCAAGGAGCACATGGGTTTGCTTCAGCCCATACGCATGCAGAGCAAACAACAGCTGCACTGGCACACGGCAACTAGGTGAGGCACCAGCAAACTCTGTATCTCATCTGGCTATGCATTGTTTGTTTAATGTTATGTTGTTGTTTTTAATTGCGAAGTCGTGTCCGACCCATCGCGACCCCATGGACAACGTTCCTCCAGGTCTTCCTGTCCTCTGCCATCTTCTGGAGTCCATTTAAGCTCACGCCTACTGCTTCAGTGACTCCATGCAGCCACCTCATTCGCTGTCGTCCCTTTCTTCTATTGCCCTCAATCTTTCCCAGCATTAGGCTCTTCTCCAGTGAGTCATTTCATTTCATTTCATTTATTTCGACTTATATGCCGCCCTTCTCCCCAGACTCAGGGTGGCTCACAACAGAAATATAAGTACAGAAATATATAGGTCACTTAAAATAATGGTACAATATAAAACTGTGAAACTATAAAAACTATACTCACTCATACAACATACACTCCCAATCAAAGGCCCAGGGGCAGAGCACAGCTCACACGCCCCAAGCCTGTCTGCAAAGATGTGTTTTTAAAAGTTTACGGAAAGCTAGGAGGGAAGGAGCAGTATGAACCTCTGAGGAAAGTTGATTCCAGAGGGCTGGGGCAGCAACAGAGAAGGCCCTAACCCTAGGTCCCGTCAGACGGCACTGTCTAGCAGACAGGACCCGTAGGAGGCCAACCCTATGTGCCCTAACCGGTCGCTGGGATTCATGAGGCAGAAGACGGTCCCGCAAGTATCCTGGCCCATTGCCATATAGGGCTTTATAGGTCATAACCAACACTTTGAATTGTGTTCGGAGACCAATTGGCAGCCAGTGCAGCTCACGGAGGGCTGGAGTGACATGAGCATGTCTTGGGAGACCCAAGACGGCTCGTGTGGCCACATTCTGAACCACCTGTAGTCTCCGGACATTCTTCAAAGGTTGCCCCATGTAGAGAGCATTACAGTAGTCGAATCTCGAGGTGACAAGGGCATGGGTGACTGTGAGGAGTGATTCCCAGTCCAAATAGGGCTGCAACTGACGCACCAGGTGAACCTGGGCAAATGCCCCCCTCGCCACAGCCGAAAGATGGTATTCTAAACTTAGCTGTGGATCGAGGAGGACACCCAAGTTGCCAACCCTCTCCGACAGGGACAAAACTTCCCCGCCCAGGGTAATGGATGGACAGATGGAATTGTCCTTGGGAGGCAGAACCCACAGCCACTCCGTCTTGTCGGGATTGAGTCTGAGCGTGTTAGCACCCATCCAGACCCCAACAGCCTCCAGGCACCGGTTCATCACTTCCACTGCTTCGCTGTAATGACGCGGGGTAGAGATATAGAGCTGAGTGTCATCAGCATACTGATGACAACTCACCCCGTGTCGACGGATGATCTCACCCAATGGCTTCATGTATATGTTGAAAAGCAGAGGTGAGAGAACAGACCCCTGAGGGACTCCACACGGAAGAGACCTCGGAGCCGATCTCTGACCTCCTACAAACACCGACTGCGACCGGCCAGAGAGGTAGGAGGTAAACCACCGCAGAACGGTGCCCCGCACTCCAAGCCCCTCCAACCGGCGCAGAAGGATACCATGGTCGATGGTATTGAAAGCTGCTGAGAGGTCAAGAAGCACCAGGATAGTGGAATAACCTCTATCCCGGGCCCGCCAGAGATCATCGGTCAGCGCGACCAAAGCAGTTTCTGTGCTGTAACCAGACCTGAACCCAGACTGCTGAGGGCCCAGATAATCAGCTTCATTCAAGGACCATTGGAATTGGAGTGCCACCACCTTCTCAACAACCTTCCCTAAAAAGGGAAGGTTGGAGACTGGACGATAATTATTTAAAACTGCCGGGTCCAGGGAAGGCTTCTTGAGGAGGGGGCGCACAAGGGGGCACTTCCTTCTCATTAGGTGGCCAAAGTATTTGAGTTTCAACTTCAGGATCTGGCCTTCTAAAGAGCAGTCGGGGTTGATCTCTTCTAGGACTGACCAGTTTGAACGCCT
Source organism: Bothrops alternatus (assembly GCA_034064705.1). Classification (NCBI taxonomy): domain Eukaryota; kingdom Metazoa; phylum Chordata; class Lepidosauria; order Squamata; family Viperidae; genus Bothrops; species Bothrops alternatus. The sequence goes on from JARGCV010000054.1 coordinate 134,023, forward strand.
TGCAGTCCAAGGGACTCGCAGGAGTCTTCTCCAGCACCATAGTTCAAAGGCCTCAATTCTTTGTCACTCAGCCTTTCTTATGGTCCAACTTTCACATCCATACATTGCAACTGGAAAAACCATGGCCTTGACTATACTATTATTATTATTATTTATTATTATTTATTATTTATTAAATTTCTATACCGCCCCTCTCCCGAAGGACTCGGGGCGGTTTACAGCCTTAAAATTTAAAAAACATATAAATGTACAAAATTAAAATATTTAAAAATAAATTAAACAAATTAGGCCATAAAATCTATAAAACCCAATATATACAAATCCTAAAATCATAAAAATTACAAAAATCCTAAAAATTGCACAATCCCCCTAAAACATTTTTACCCGGTTGGAGCCGGAGCTTCTATGCCAGGCCGGCCTGTTGAAAAAGGAAAGTTTTCAGTTCCCGACGGAAGGTGCGTAAGTCCGTCATCGTACGGAGTTCGGGGGGGAGCTCGTTCCAAAACGTTGGAGCTCCCACAGAGAAGGCTCTCCCCCTGGGGGTCGCCAGTCGACATTGTCTGGCCGACGGCACCCTGAGGAGGCCCTCTCTGTGGGAGCGTACCGGACGGTGGGAGGTATTTGCTAGCAGTAAGCGGTCCTGTAAGTATCCGGGTCCGATGCCATGGAGCGCTTTAAAGATGGTCACTAACACCTTGAACCGCACCCGGAAGACCACCGGCAACCAGTGCAGCTCGCGCAGGAGCGGTGTTACATGGGAGCACCACGACGCTCCTGTCACTACCCGCGCGGCCGCATTCTGGGCCAGCTGAAGCCTCCGGGTGCACCTCAAGGGGAGCCCCATGTAGAGAGCATTACAATAGTCCAGCCTGGAAGTGACGAAGGCATGAGTAACTGTGCATAGCGAGTCCCGGTCTAGGAAGGGACGCAACTGGCGTACCAGGCGAACCTGATAGAACATCCTCCCGGCCACGGCCGCCAGATGGTCCTCTAAAGATAGCCGTGAATCCAGGAGGACTCCCAAATTGCGAACCCTTTCCGCGGGGGCCACTGTTTCGCCCCCAACAGACAACAAAGGAGTCAATTGACTAAACCGGGACGACGGTAGCCACAGCCACTCGGTCTTGGAAGGGTTGAGCTTGAGCCCGTTCTTCCCCATCCAGACCCGCACGGCCTCCAGGCATTGGGTCAGCACGGCAAGAGCATCGTTGGGGTGGTTCGGCGTGGAAATGTACAGCTGAGTATCATCAGCGTACAGATGGTACTCCACACCAAAACCACGGATGATCTCACCCAGCGGTTTTACATAAATGTTGAACAGTAGGGGCGAGAGGACCGACCCCTGAGGTACCCCACATACAAGGGGTCTCGGGGTCGACCTCTGACTCCCTGTCAACACAGACTGCATCCGGCCGGAGAGGAAGGAGGCGAACCACCGCAAAACAGTGCCCCCTATACCTAACCCCTCCAACCGTTGCAGCATGATACCATGATCGATGGTATCAAAAGCCGCCGAGAGGTCCAATAGCACCAGAGCAGAGGAACAACCTCTGTCCCGGGCCCGCCAGAGGTCATCCACCAACGCGACCAATGCTGTTTCCGTGCTGTAGCCAGGCCTGAAGCCCGACTGGTGTGGATCCAAGTATAACGATTCCTCCAGGTGTCGTGGGAACTGTCTGGCAACCACGCTCTCGACAACCTTCGCAAGAAAGCGAAGGTTGGAGACAGGACGATAATTTGATAAAACAGCTGGATCCAGGGTAGGCTTCTTAAGGAGGGGCCTCACTACCGCCTCTTTCAAGGCGGCAGGGAAGACACCCTCACTTAAAGAAGCATTAATAATTACCTGGAACCAGCCTCGTACCACCTCCCGGGATGCCAGCACCAGCCAGGAGGGGCACGGGTCCAATGAACAAGTGGTCGCCCTAAGTCCCCCAAACAACCTGTCCACGTCCTCGGAAGTCACGGGGTCAAACTCAGCCCAGATAACAGTCTCAAGACCGGACTCCGTCTCTCCCACCGGACACACCCAGTTGAAATCAAAGCCTTCCCGTATCTGAGCGATTTTATCATGCAGATATTTTCCGAAATCCTCAGCTCTACCCTCTAAGGGGTCTCCTCTCACCTCCTGATGAAGGAGGGAGCGGGTCACCCTAAACAAGGAGGCTGGGCGGTTATCTGATGACGCGATAAGAGCAGTGAAGTAAGAACACTTCTCTGCTTTTATCGCCGCTAGGTAGGACCTAATATGGTCTCTTACCAGTGTTCGGTCAGATTCAGCAAGGCTCAATCTCCAACTGCTCTCTAGGCGTCTTTTCCGGCGTTTCATCTCTCTCAGCCCCTCATTATACCAAGGGGCCGATCGAGACGCACGCCGAATCAGAGGCCGCAAAGGCACGACCCGGTCTAGAGCGCCGGCCGCAGCCCTATCCCAGGCTGCCGTCAGCTCCTCGACCGAGTCGTGTATCCGAACCTCAGGAATTGGCCCAAGCTCTGCCTGGAATCGCTCGGGCTCCATCAGCCGCCTGGGGCGGTACCATCTCACCGGTTCCGCCTCCCTGCGGTGGGGTGCAACGGTCAGAAAGTCCAGGCGTAGGAGAGAGTGATCAGACCATGACAGGGGTTCAATGACTATATCCCCTATATTCTGACCACTCAGCCACTGTCCAGAGACAAAAACCAGGTCAAGCGTGTTCCCCCCTGTGTGTGTGGGGCCTTGAATTACCTGGGCCAGGTCCATGGCTGTCATGGAAGCCATGAACTCCCGAGCCTCACCGGACACCCCGCCCACGGACGGCAGGTTGAAGTCACCCATAACTATCAGCCTAGGGACCTCAACCACCACCGCGGCGATAACGTCCAGGAGCTTGGGCAGGGCGGTTGACACGTGGCAGGGAGCCAGGTACGTAATCAACACCGCCCTCGGACCCCCAAGGTCCCACTTCACCAGGAGGGATTCACAGCCCGCCGTCTGAGGAACAGTGACCTCCCTTGGCCTAAAATCTTCCCTAATCACGACCGCCACTCCTCCACCCCTGCCCTGGGCTCTTGGCTGGTGGAATGCAAGGAAACCCGGTGGGCACATTTCCACCAGAGGGACACCGCCCTCTGGTCCCAACCAGGTCTCTGTTATACCCGCCAGATCTGCTCCCCCCTCTAAAATTAAATCTTGAATGAGGGGGGCCTTATTTACCACAGACCTGGCATTGCACAGCACCAGCCTACAGCCAGGGCCCTGTGGTTCTGGATAACCCCGAGAACTTTTGTTGGCAGGGTGATGTCTCTGCTTTAATGTTATAGCCTCTCCGAAAACGTAGGGCATGTTGAAGAGGAAATGCGAAAACATAGTATATCAAGTTTCCACCTAAAATCAATGTGGGCTGGAAAACATCAAAAGGAAGCCAACCCTATTATCTCTTGCTGGACTAAATAAACTATAAAATGCTATTGTTATTATTTTTGTTAAAATGATCCAACTGATCATTGTTTTTTTAAAAAATGCTTCCGAGAATCTGCTGAATTATATGCCATTGAACAGATATGTGTGTTATGTCTACAGTCTTGGTCTGAATTCTACTTAAATGTTGATTTGTTCAAAGTATAAATGATGAGTTGGGAAGATAGTGCTTGATCGAGAACAACTGAATCTTCCACTGTCTTCCACCCCTCTCTCAAAAAAGGGGGAGAATAATCACAACTGCACCCCTTCCTTAAAAGGTGGTTGTACTTCAAAAGATTGTGAGCCCCTACAAAAAGGATCCTGATCACTTACAAACATCTAAATGCTAAATTTAATATCTAAATGTGCAAGTTGGAACAAATACCTCTAATACCATTTTCTTGAGCACAGGTTCTCCTCAAGGCTGTGTTCTAAGTCCTCTGCTGTTCACCCTGTTGTGCTAGGTTTGCTACCAACCATATTGTGAAGTTCACAGATGATACAACAGTAATGCTGTTGTGCCCACAGTAAAAAAATGACAATAAAGGTTATCTTATATAAATGCTAAAAACTTCATCCACTTCTCTTGCTTTGTTATGTCCTTGAACAAAGCATAACAAAACCCCAGCTTCATCCGTTAAGCAGTAAATGTTAACAACCTCACGTAACCATTATAATAAAACAGGAGGAAGACTAAAGGAATTAAATGCTTTTGAATGATTGATATTTTTATTTTAAAAAGGAAAGTTCTGTTTCCATTTGTTACATAGCACTGGATACTCAAGTCAAATGAAAAATTGCCATGCAGGAGGGAACTTTCAAGAGAAATGGAGGAAGTTAGGCAAAGACTGTTCAGAAAACTGCCTCATCTAGACTCTCTCACATGTCATTCACAGGGCTTTTACCATCATGAGCCCTGTGGAAAGAATCCCTGAAATATCCATTTATTTTCTCTTTTTAAAAAATTCTTTGTATTTTGGATTGTGAATATCACTTGTAAGGGTTTTTTGGGGGGGCAACTTTGGGATCTATATGGTGGAATGATAATGACTGATTGACTGATTTGATTTAGATTGTACTTTATTTTAGGAGTTCCTGCCTAGTTTTCTCCCCTAACAACGCTGTGAGGTATGTCTGAGAAATTTCCTGACATTTAGAGCAATTAATCAGTCGAACAACTTGCCTCCAGATGTGGGTTCTCCAACACTGGGTTTTTTAAAGAAGAGACTGGACAACCATTTGTCTGAAATGGTATAGGGTTTCTTGCTTGAGCAGGGGGCTGGACTAGAAGACCTCCGAGGTCCCTTCCAACTCTGTTATTCTGACCCAAAGTCACCCACTGAGCTTCCATGGCTGGAAGTGGACTACTGTATAATCTGGAGCTCTTTGGTGCGCGTCCAACACCTTAAGCATTGTATCATTATATCAGCTCTTCTCCAGCATGTAGGGAATGTAGAATCCACGAATGGGTTGTTTTAGTCTTCTAGCCCAATCAGACCAAACAATCAAAGTTGCCACGCCCCTGCAGGGTCTGAGCATGCCCCAGTTTTGTTTGGTCTCAGCCCTGAAAAGACATGAGAATTTGGCTCCCAATTTAGATTGAGACAGGTAGTTATTGCTATTTGTGGATTCTCTACCCTTTTTTCCCCTTCTTTGGGGGGTATTGGTTCAGCTCTGGGCTCAGGGCTGCAGCATTTTCCTCTTATTGAATCAATTCCCTTCTCTGTTAGGCCTTTCAGAGGCAGGCAGCTGATCCTTGCAATCGCTGCCTCCTCATTGCAATCCACCCCCCACCCCTCCCCCACGATCGTTGCTGTGAATACTAAGCTTCAAATTGCTAGTTTTCATATGAAAACTTTGATTTGGCTTTCCTGGCTTCATTTCCTATTCAAACAGCCTCGGATGCCATTTTGAGCCTCTAGAAAACTTGATCTTCACATTGCTCAATTTCCTTTCTTATTACTGTTGTTTGTCAGCTACAAATTGCTTAAAAATCCACAAGGTGGTCTCTTTAGCTAAAATCATCATCTGATTACTTGCAGAAGAGGATCGTTTTCCTCAGGCCTGATCAGATCATCGCGGCCGCCATTTTGGGCTCCGCACGATCGCACACCATTAAATAGATTGTTTGACCTATTTACAGTTGCAAAGCAATCTAATTTATTTGGTGATTTTTTTTCTACGTGGGGGGGGCATAGGAGTTCTAATTCCACTCTTTTAGATCCTCCTTACCTCTCTGCTTCAGTTTCTTGGTAGATGCCATTTTAAGTTACCTCGTGGCCATAGCTTGAGTCTCTCACTCCTTCTTACTTGTAGTATTAGACCATACTGAGCTATTTACCTGTTTCATTCAAATATCCAGTGTCACACTTTGGACTGCTGCTTGCCTTGCCTGGTTTTTTTCCCGCTGTCTGCATCTAGTGGTCGGCAGTTACTGTCCTACCCATCACTACTAAGTGAGACATAAGGGTAAAAAAAAAATTAAAATAAAATAAAATAGAATTAAAATAAACAAGATATATATCTATATTCATATATAGACTTCTCATTAATTGACATTTGACATTTTATCGGCCCAATTGTCTCACTATTACAGTGGGCCTGAAAAATTGAAGGGGAGGACAGCCCCTGACTGCAACGCGGCTTATATTGCATAGTGACTCCGTGCTTAATGGTGGGCCGGACCTCACAGACCCTTGTGAAGGCCTGTACCACTCAGGTGGGCCGTAGCCTTTTTTTTTCCTGCAGACCAGGGCCGATCCAGGGATCTCTTGGTGAAAACCTGATTTATTTCTCCTGCAGACCAGGGCCGATCCAGGGATCTCCTGGTGAAAACCTGTTCTCTATTACTTGTTCTCATTATGGCGGATAACACCGTCTCACAGGCTTCCACCTCCAGTGGAAATGCAAAGCGCAAGTCACCCAGTCAGGAGGCACCTGCTAAGGCCAAGGCCAAGGTTAAATGGACCTCTAAGATGGCTGATAAGCAAGCAGATAGCAGGCACAAGGCACTGGAATGACAATTTACTAAGGCCCAGCAACGCATGGCGGAGACACAACCTGTCTCCGTTTCCCCTCGTGCATCCACATCAGGGGAACATCGTCCTTCCCCTTTGCCACGGATTTGGTTCCCCAAGTAAACCCTGGATCAGGGGTCTTTGCTTGGATACGATCGGGACCATCTGTCTATCCTTGATCAGGATCTGAGAATACAGATCCAAGATTCAATTCCAGTCACCGAACCTGGCCCATCCTAGATGTCATGTGGGTCTCAAGGGGGGTTTACTGCAGCTACCCCTCCTCAAATTCCATCAGCATCTTTCACTCAGACGGCGGTGGGCCTTCGGGCCCCTGAGCATCCTTCATTCACTGCCCAACTCCAGGCCATGATCTCACAAGCGGTGGCTCAGGTAATGGCGTCCTCAGGGAAACGAAAACTATGCATCCCAGGGAGTACGTGATCTCAGATCATGGTTCTCCACCTGAATCTGAAGGGAGCGAGATATCGGAGTATTCTGCGCAAATTCCCGAAGAAGCCATGTGGTCAGACGGGGAAGACACTCAGGCGGAGCCCACTCCTATGGTAGGGGTGTTTAATCCAAATTCCTTTCATTCACTTTTGCACAAGGCTTATGTCACTGGAAAGATTGAGCCGGTGAAACCACAAACGGCCGATCAGGACTCTGGTCAGAGTTCTGACCCACTGTTTCTGCAACCGGTCACGAAGAACCTACAGATACCTTGTCCCCCCATGTTTTTAAAATCAATTCAAGATCAATGGGGGTCTCTGGGAACTGTTGTGAGTGTCTCTAGACAGGCTGGGTACATATCAGGGGATGACGAAGCACAACCAGGCCCCTCTGGGTATTTTCCCCTCCCATCAGCCGAGCTAGACAATGAGGAGATTTGTATGCAGGATGAGTCAGACTCTCAAAGTGATGAGTCAGATTTGGATCAGGAAGCTAGATGGCTTGATCCGAGATTCCGAAGGTTTGATAGGCGGAGGAGTCAGTTAAGTGGAAAAAGGAAGTGATGTATTGAAAACTATATTAGAAGAGGAAGACGGAACTTAGTCTTTGTCACGAGCAACGTTCATATCAAGAGGCAGTCTGATGCATCACCGAGTTTGTTAGAAATCAGTTTTCTGGTGTTTTTGAAATCTACGGAAGAGTAATGAAGTCTTGGACAATGTAAACGATAAAGAGTGAGTTAATTGGAAGGTGGGAGAATGTTTAATCTAAATGTAAATAAATCAGAATTGGCCGTTCCGGCCAACAAACTGCCAGCAGCTTGCTTTGAAGTGAATCTTTTGAAATGTGTTAAATAAAACTCTTAAAGAAATATTTATGTGGATTTCACTCAGCTGAGAAGGGCCAGATACAACAGATTGCTCGTGACCCAGAAAAGACGAAAATTAGTCCGAGCTTTCAGTACTGCGCCAGTTTAGTGACGTCATGGAGCAGCTTCTCGCTGATAATCCAGCTCTGTATCAACTAATTCAAACTCTCCAGCAACAAATTGGACATTTGCAACAGCAGATTCAGCAGGCTGCCGGAGCCCCAGCCCCAGCTCCAGCCCCCCCACCCAGACAAAGCAGATGTTATTTAGCATTGCCTGATAAGTTTAATGGAGAGCGTAGTAAATTTCCAGCTTTTTTAAACCAATGCAAAACATTCATTGCTTCAACTCCAGCAGATTTCCAGCTTGATGAAACTAAAGTGGCTTTCATTTTAAGTTTACTCTCTGGTCCAGCTGCTGATTGGTCGTCTCCTCTGATAGACGGACCAGATCCTGTTCTGCGCAATTATGCAGGATTCTGCCAGCTGATGGAAAGAGAATTTGCTGACCCCCTTCGTAGACAAAATGCCACCAGGCGGATACGAGAGCTACATCAAGGATCACGCTGCGTAGCGGAATATATATCAGATTTTCGCCGCCTAGCTCAAGAAATTAATTGGAATGAAGATGTCCAAAGACTTTTGGGATTTGCGAACTATTACAGGATATTCATTCCGAGATTTTCTGCCTTGACTGCGCCCCTTACTCGACTGTTATGGAAAGGCATTAAGTTCCAGTGGGGCGATGCTGAGCAACAGGCGTTTCAGACCCTCAAAAAGGCTTTTGTTCAGGAACCCATTCTCAAGTATCCAGATCCTTGTCGTCCCTTTGTAGTGGAGGCCGACGCCTCAGATGTTGCGGTAGGGGCCGTGCTTCTTCAAACACGCCAAGATGGCGGCCCCCTGTTCCCGTGTGCTTATTACTCCAGGAAACTGAGTCCCTCCGAACGCCATTATACCATTTGGGAAAAGGAACTATTGGCCATCAAGACTGCTTTTGAGACCTGGAGACACCACCTGGAAGGAGCCCGCTATCAAGTTGAAGTTCGGACTGACCATAAAAACTTGGAATTTTTGCAATCTGCCAGGAAATTGAATCAACGTCAGATCCGTTGGTCTTTGTTCTTCGCTCGATTCAACTTCAAAGTCACCTACATTCCGAAAGGGTACAACAAAAGAGCAGATGCCTTGTCCCGTAAACCTGAGTATCTACAGATCAAGGACCCCTTGCCGCTTCGAACCGTTCTGCCTATCGAATCGATCGCAGCCATGCACGATCCGGTAGATCTACGACGACAGATTCGGGAAGCGCAACAACTAGATGACTTTGCGGCACAGAAGAGGCAAGAGGTGGGTCCCGACTCACCTTGGACCTTGTCCGAGGGTCTATTACGCTTCCGCAACCTGTTATATGTTCCAGCAGGCCCACTCCGTGGTCTCATCCTGAATCAATGCCATGATAACCCTGCGGCAGGTCATTTTGGTTTCTTTAAGACTCTCCACTTAGTGTCTCGGACTTTTTGGTGGCCCAGACTTCGCCATGATGTTCAGTCTTATGTGAATTCCTGTGTACGGTGCCGTCAGGCAAAACATGCCACAGGAGCCCCTCCGGGATTGTTACAGCCGTTGCCCACGCCGGAGAGACCCTGGGGGGCTATTTCCATGGACTTCTTGACTTGTCTACCTGTTTCTGCCGGCTACACCGTTGTCTTTGTAGCGGTGGACATGTTGACCAAGATGGCACATTTCATTCCTTGCCGAAGAATACCGACAGCCAAGGTCACTGCTCAGCTGTTCATTCAACATATCTTCTGGCTACACGGTTTGCCTGACAAAATAGTGTCCGACCGAGGAACCCAGTTCACCTCGGAGTTCTGGAGAGAACTCATGTCTGCGCTTCAAGTCCAAGTTAATCTAGCCTCCACGCATCACCCAGAGACTGATGGGGGTACAGAGAAAGTGATTGGCATCCTGGAGCAGTATTTGCGTTGTTTCATCAACGACCAACAGAACGATTGGTCCAAATATCTCTCCGTGGCCGAATTCGCTTTCAACAACTCTCAGCACACTTCCACTCAGACCACTCCGTTTTTTGCCAACTACGGCTATCATCCCAGATTTTTCCCGCTCACGCTCCTCGATTCTCCAGTTCCAGTTGCAGAGGACTATTTAACCGAACTCCAGTCAGTCCAAGAGATGGTTAAGCACCATTTGACTAAGGCCAAGGACGACTACAAGAGGGTTGCAGACCGCTCTCGCCGCGACACGCCGCCGTTAGCTGTTGGAGATCGGGTTTGGCTCTCCACCAAGTACTTGTTTCCAGGGAGAATTCACCGCAAGCTTGATCAACGTTTCCTAGGTCCTTTTCCTGTGGAGACGGTCATCAATCCGGTGACCTATCGTTTGACTTTGCCTAGGTCTCTTCGTGTACATCCCGTGTTTCATCGCTCCTTGCTTGTTCCTGTCAACCCTGATTTTCCTGTCAACCCTGATTCTCTGCTTCGACTTCCTGATCCGGGCCCGACAGCTCGCCGTGCTCACGTTCCTGTTTCCCGGTTGGAGGTGTCCGGCATCCGAGATTCCCAATGGCTCAACGACCGCTTCCAATATTTGGTTGATTGGACCGGGGGTGGGCCAGCCGCTGGCTGTTGGGTAGATGCTCATGATATGAGGCTCCCGAGTTAATGTGGGCTTTTCATACTGCGTTTCCCTCCAAACCACATCCCCTGCGACGGACCCAGGGGGAGGGGCCTGCGGGGGGGATAGTGTTGTGAGTGTCTCTAGACAGGCTGGGTACATATCAGGGGATGACGAAGCACAACCAGGCCCCTCTTGGTATTTTCCCCTCCCATCAGCCGAGCTAGACAATTAGGAGATTTGTATGCAGGATGAGTCAGACTCTCAAAGTGATGAGTCAGATTTGGATCAGGAAGCTAGATGGCTTGATCCGAGATTCCGAAGGTTTGATAGGCGGAGGAGTCAGTTAAGTGGAAAAAGGAAGTGACGTATTGAAAACTATATTAGAAGAGGAAGACGGAACTAAGTCTTTGTCACGAGCAACGTTCATATCAAGAGGCAGTCTGATGCATCACCGAGTTTGTTAGAAATCAGTTATCTGGTGTTTTTGAAATCTACGGAAGAGTAATGAAGTCTTGGACAATGTAAACGATAAAGAGTGAGTTAATTGGAAGGTGGGAGAATGTTTAATCTAAATGTAAATAAATCAACTGCCCAACTCCAGGCCATGATCTCACAAGCGGTGGCTCAGGTAATGGCGTCCTCAGGGAAACGGAAACTATGCATCCCAGGGAGTACGTGATCTCAGATCACGGTTCTCCACCTGAATCTGAAGGGAGCGAGATATCGGAGTATTCTGCGCAAATTCCCGAAGAAGCCATGTGGTCAGACGGGGAAGACACTCAGGCGGAGCCCACTCCTATGGTAGGGGTGTTTAATCCAAATTCCTTTCATTCACTTTTGCACAAGGCTTATGTCACTGGAAAGATTGAGCCGGTGAAACCACAAACGGCCGATCAGGACTCTGGTCAGAGTTCTGACCCACTGTTTCTGCAACCGGTCACGAAGAACCTACAGATACCTTGTCCCCCCATGTTTTTAAAATCAATTCAAGATCAATGGGGGTCTCTGGGAACTGTTGTGAGTGTCTCTAGACAGGCTGGGTACATATCAGGGGATGACGAAGCACAACCAGGCCCCTCTGGGTATTTTCCCCTCCCATCAGCCGAGCTAGACAATGAGGAGATTTGTATGCAGGATGAGTCAGACTATCAAAGTGATGAGTCAGATTTGGATCAGGAAGCTAGATGGCTTGATCCGAGATTCCGAAGGTTTGATAGGCGGAGGAGTCAGTTAAGTGGAAAAAGGAAGTGATGTATTGAAAACTATATTAGAAGAGGAAGACGGAACTAAGTCTTTGTCACGAGCAACGTTCATATCAAGAGGCAGTCTGATGCATCACCGAGTTTGTTAGAAATCAGTTTTCTGGTGTTTTTGAAATCTACGGAAGAGTAATGAAGTCTTGGACAATGTAAACGATAAAGAGTGAGTTAATTGGAAGGTGGGAGAATGTTTAATCTAAATGTAAATAAATCAGAATTGGCCGTTCCGGCCAACAAACTGCCAGCAGCTTGCTTTGAAGTGAATCTTTTGAAATGTGTTAAATAAAACTCTTAAAGAAATATTTATGTGGATTTCACTCAGCTGAGAAGGGCCAGATACAACAGGAACCTTCTCTACTCTTGGGGGAATAGATTGTAAACTCTTGGATACGGTCTCTTCCCTCAATGATGTTCTTGAAGTTCCGGGAGTAGACGAGGCTCTCGCTCCCATACTGTCAGACACCTAAATTCCAGGAGATATGTCAGAAGCCCTTAAGGCCGAGGACAAGAAATCTGAGATTTCCTTCCCAGGACTCATCAGGCATCGGCATGGGCTATTAGAGCCTCAATTTCTAACTCCTTCTTCGCCAGAATCTTACTGATCTGGCTCCGGGAATTACAGGCTAGGATATCCCCAGATGAGGTAAGGGTACTCCAGGATGTCACCAAGTTGAGGGCCGCACTGGAATACATGGTCGATGTGTCTTTGCAATCGGCCAAATATTCGGCTCAAGCCATAGCTTCCAACGTGGCTGCACGTAGACTGTTCTGGCTCAAAATTTGGAAGGCCGACACCAGGCTCAAGTGGAGAGTGGCTGCCGCACCATATCAAGAGGGTCACCTTTTTGGGGAGGCTCTTACTCCTTACCTGACAGAAAATAAGGAAAAGGTCAAGGTGCTATCTCACATTGTCAAACAGACGGACAGACGCTTTTCGCCATACACTCGGCGTCCGTCATTTAAGTCTGTTTCAGTCCGGACTTCCTGGAGCGGGTACCAGCCTTTTCAAGCAGGGCCGGACCGTTCCTCGGACCGATCCGGCTACAGAGACAAGCCAAAGCCACAATTCCAGGTTAAGTGGCCCTTTTGGGGCAGGGGAGGTCGTCCTTTCCGGAAGTCAAAGTAAGTCGAGCCGGATCCCACCCATCGACGGAAGACTAGTACTGTACTTCCACAAATGGGAAAGCACCACCATGGACACCTGGGTTCTCACTACCATCAGAGACGGTCTGTCTCTGGAATTTCTAACCCTCCCCCCCAGCACTTCATCTCCTGCCCCCTATCACGAAACCCCGTGAAACAAGGCCTCATGGAGGAGGCCATTCATCATCTGTTAAGCTTAGAGGCAATAGAGCGGGTACCCCTAGATCAATGGGGACTAGGCTTTTACTCCATCCTGTTCATGGTTCCAAAAGCCTCAGAAGGATGGAGGGCGATCCTAGATCTCAAAGCCCTAAATTCGTTCCTAGTGTACCACAAATTCAAGATGAAGACTCTTCATTCCATTCTAGGCAGCATTCGGCGGGGGGATTTTCTCACATCCATAGATCTGACAGAAGCTTACCTGCACATTCCCATTCATCCAAGTCACAGACTGTTTCTCAGATTCAGGTATTCCAACCATCATTATCAGTACAAGGCCTTGCCATTCGGCCTATTATCAGCTCCAAGGGTTTTCACCAAAATCCTGGCAGTTCTCATCGCCCACCTCAGGTTGGTACCTGTCCGCGTTCAGTGCTACTTGGACGATATCCTAATCCAGTCGTCTTCGGCACTGAACGCCCGATCAGACGTGGCACTGACGATAAGGATGCTCCAGGATCATGGATTGATGCTCAACTTTCAAAAGAGCCATATGATCCCAACAAACCGTTTGCTCCACTTGGGCGCAATAATTGATACCAACCAGTGCAAAGTTTTCCTGTCTCAGGAGCGTCAGGTCAGTATACGCACAATGATCATCAAGGTGCGCAAGGAAAAACGTGTGACCCTACTTCTGCTTTCACAGCTGTTAGGGAAACTGATCTCAGGTGTTGCCACAGTGCCTTGGGCCAGGCTTCACACGAGACAACTACAGTGGTTTCTACTCCCCTACCAGAAACGAGGGGTGGCATGCTTTCCACAGAGGGTGCGAGTTCCAGCAGAGACACTTACGTCCCTCATCTGGTGGCTGTCCCTGGCATTGTCCAAGGGGTCCCTGTTCCAAGAACCGACTCGAGTAACCTTGACCATGGATGCCAGTCTGTTTGGATGGGGGGCACATTTACATCTTCAATTCGCTCAGGGGCGGTGGTCTCCAAGGGATCTCAAGAAAAGCATAAAATGGTTAGAACTCATAGCCATACACCTGGCACTTCGCCATTTCCGCAGGAAGGTGGCAGGCTGTCACATGCTGGTTCTGACGGACAACGTGGCAGCAAAGGCCCATGTCAACAGACAGGGTGGCACTCGATCTTGGATCTTATTGTCCGAAACCCAGCATCGGGGGTCATGGGCGGAACGGAATCTGTTGTCCCTAAAGGCAGAACACAATTCAGGGGTGGAGAACCGTCAGGTGGATTTTCTGGGTCGATCTACGATAGATCATTCAGAGTGGTGTGTGCATCCCCGTCTCTTCCGGGAGATTACTCACTGTTTGGGTCGCCCCAACGTCGACCTGTTTGCATCTCCGGCGAACACTCAGCTCCCTCGGTTTCTCTCTCGGTACCCATCTCAGGGTTTGGAGGGAGCAGACGCCCTCCGCAGTCCTTGGCCGGTGGGCCTTCTATATGCATTTCCACCTCTTCCCTTGATCCTGGCCGTCATCAAGAAGCTGTTGCAAGAACGAGCAGAGCTAATCTTTGTGGCCCCGTATTGGCCGGTGCGTCCATGGTTCGCGGATCTCGTGAACCTCGCTGTAGCTCCCCCATGGCAGATTCCTCCAGAGAGGATAATTCTAACGCAAGGGGCTATACGGCACCCAGATCCACAGTGGCTGCAACTAGCCATCTGGCATCTGAACGCCAGTTCCTGATGCGCAGATCTTACTCTTCAAGAGTGATATCTATGATCCAAGCTTCTAGATGGCCGGCGACAAACCGGAATTATGATGCCACTTGGAAGAACTTCTGTGACTGGTGTACCCGTAAGGGTTTGTCTATATCTTCCATCAATATTCCTGTAATTCTTGAATACCTCATGAATGGAGTGGATAAAGATTTAGCGCCCAACACCTTGCGTAGGCAGGTGGCCACTCTTTCTACGGTGTTCACCTGTGCCAACTCCACTCCATTGTCCCATCATCCCAGAGTTCGGTCCGTTATGAAAGGAGTCTCCAATACCAGACCTCCGGTAGTACACAGGTATCCCTCTTGGGAACTACCTCGAATTCTACAGGCACTCACAAGATCTCCCTTTGAACCTATCAGGTCTTGTCCTCTTCGTATTTTGTCACACAAGGTGGCATTCCTAGTGGCTGTTACGTCGGCGAGGCGTGTATCAGAGCTATCTGCTGTTTCAGTCAGGGAAGACCTATGTACCTTCCACCAGGATAGAGTGGTGCTTAGGTTAGATCCCTCATTCATTCCCAAGGTGAATACACTGTTTCACCGGACTCAGGAAATTGTACTACCAAATTTTTGTCCCAATCCTTCTCACACACTAGAGAAGCAGTGGCATTCCCTAGACGTACGCAGGGCACTGCGTTATTACATTAAGAGGACAGCTCCTTTTCGCAAGTCGGGGGCATTATTTGTATCTTTCCACACAGCTTCCAAGGGACAGAAGGTTTCCTCCTCTACTATAGCCAGGTGGATCAAAGCCTGTATCGCTCAGTCTTACCAGGCTTACTCTTTACCTGTCCCTAGTCGCCTGACAGCGCATTCTACTCGGAGCGCTTCCATGTCAGTGGCGTGGCAAACTCAGGTGTCCATAGAAGACATCTGTAAGGCGGCTACGTGGTCGTCCCCTTCTCCATTCATTCGCCACTACAAGCTCGACAAGTTTGCTTCTGCAGAGGCCTCTTTTGGCCGTCGGGTTCTACAACAAGTGGTCCATTTCAACGCCGACACTTAACCAACCTGCTTCCCACCTGTGGGATCATAGGGGCTTTGGTATGTCCCATTTGTGGATTCTACATTCCCTACATGCTGGAGAAGGGGCGTTGTCTTACCTGAATGCCTTTTCTCAGCATGAGGAATGTAGAATCCACCCCCTCCCTGATTATTATTATTGGCAGTTAGGTTAGTGTCAGCAGTTCGGGAGCCATCACGTCACACAATCATTAGCTTCACCCTTTTCGAAACTGGGGCATGCTTAGACCCTGCAGGGGCGTGGCAACTTTGATTGTTTGGTCTGATTGGGCTAGAAGACTAAAACAACCCATTTGTGGATTCTACATTCCTCATGCTGAGAAAAGGCATTCAGGTAAGACAACGCCCCTTCATTATAATAACAGAAGCAGTCATTTGTTTTAATCAACCTTAATATTCTTCCATCATGTTTTACTCTTAGTGTTACATCTTAATTATTTGCTCCCTGGAAGGTTGATAAATCCAGCTTTCCCCCCTTAGCACAGGAATACAGCTGCTTTTGGATTTTACGTAGAGATGGACATAGACTTTTTAATGTATGGAGCTACTCTTTTTTACAACTGGTCTCCCAGTTTATTCTTGCTTTTTTACTTCCCAAAGTCTTTTTGGGATAATTCAAAACCATGGCAAGAGGCTCTATGGCAGAAAGTCTTGTTAAATACTAAAGGCCAGCCAATTCTAGAACAGTCTCACAATCTGTGTTGGCTTATGAGGTTTACTGTTAGATCTGAGATAAATGAGGGACAACTCTTGATACATCAAAATATCATGTAATTCATATTCCCAGCATGTTTTTTGAGGCCATGTCTTAAGAAGTTTGCAAATCCAATCACTTATGTTTCTGGGTAGGGCTGTCAATCTCAAGGAAAATGAGATATCTTCCAGAAGTTTTGGACAGTCACTTCCATGGACTTTGCCATTGCTCATATTGGCTGGGCTAATGGGAAATAAGTTCTAAACATCCATAGATTGCCTACTAGGTCAAGGGATTCAGCTCCTCCCCAAATTGAATATGTAAGCCAATTTCACAGGCCTCCTTGGAGGATTAAAGAAAAGGACCAAGATTAATATTTTTGGAAAAAGACAGGAACAAAATGTTGATGGCAATAATATTTCTTTTGTTATATGCCAACGCCAGAACCAGCCAAGGTAAATATAGGCCCAACTTTGTCTACATATTAATCCAGAGAAACAATGACTGATAATACATTTCAGGGTCAGGGAATCAAAACTTGCCAGTTAAACATTTTCATGCTTAACAAAGCAAGCTTTAAAAAAAAAACAGATTTAGCCTGAAGGTCTAGTTCACCTTAGGCACAACTGTGTGAAAAACATGTCTGTGCTGTTATCAAAGACTTAATTTGGAATGTTCACTGGAGCTGAACTTGGAATGTATTTTTATTGTTAAGGTCAGGAATTGTGCAGCTTCTGTTCACAATGCACTTATTTGAATGGGGGGGGGTTGCAGTCCCTTTATCTGGCGGGCATCACCAAGGGGAAGACTGATGAAAAGTAACATACAGATGGGGTTTAATATGATCTTGACAAACTTCTTCTCCAAGTTCAGGATGAACAATTCTGAAGTATGTTAATGGTTTGTGCCTCAGGAGCAGCTCATAAGGTGAGGAAGTGAGTTTGAAGATAACATAATGTTGATATTTTCAGCCCAATTCTTAGGTTTGGGAGGGAAGGAGGGAATTCACTAAAAACAGATTATTTATACTCCCAAAGTTTTGACTAATTTTATTTTCTTTCTTTTTTTAACCTCCCAAAGTCACACGACCAACAATTGGCATTTTGCTGTTGAATTTTGGTAGTGCAGAGAGGCAAAATGGAATTAGAGGCTGAATAAGCACACAAGTTGGCAATCCTTTTAGCTCCATAGTCTTCAGGAGTCTGAAGTGGTATTGATTTCCCCTCATTGCAATGTAATTTGGGTGGGTTATGGCATTCACACATGTGCACTTCCTTTCCCTCGCCTCAAGTAACCAAATGCAAACTGCAGTGAAATGTTGGCGTGCAGGAAGCAGATCATTTGGCCTTAAGATTTTCTACTGGACATGCTGTCATGCCAATCAATGGGAAAAGTGGGTGGGCTCCTGATTTTGGCATGCCAGGCCTTTCCTTGCTGAGGACCAAGTGTTCTGCCAATGAATTATTGCTGCCTACCACACAAGGAAGTGCAAGGCAGAGAGCTTTCTGGAGTGAGAAAAAGGGAAAGCTTCTTCATTTTTGTGATGGATTAGAATTTATTAAAACCTCAAAAGGTCCCAGAGCATTTACGATTACAGTATTTTTTACTACCACAAATCAATGCGGCAGTGGAACCATTCCACTTAAATTTCACAAAGCAAGCTGAGATTGGAGCTCTAGTAGATCTCCCAACTTGACTTTGAAATTTGCCAAAAATGTCCCATCTCAGAAGGCTCTTGCTAGCTGTCAAAACCAGAACTGGGGTTTTGGTGGCTCTTCCTCCCATAGCCAAGTTCAGCTCCACAACTGAGGAAAAGGTTCATCCCGGTGCAAAATGTAGTATCAGAAGTGAGGCAGAGGGCAGCTTTTGCACACTCAGCCGGAGTTCCCATCCATCCCATAAGCTGCAAACACAACAGAGAAGGAGGAAAATCTGGACTCTCTATCCAAGGAGGTACATACACTGCCCTGATACATTTACTTTTACTCATGAAATTTGGGCGTTTATTGAAGAGAAAACAAAGGTTCCAGAGCTCAAAGTTATATGATGAGTTTTTTTATAGTTCAATAACTACCGTGTTTCCCCGAAAGGAAGAAGTGTCTTACTTTCTTTTTATCCCCAAAAGCCCCACTATGTCTTACTTTCGGGGTACGGCTTATATTGATTGGAAAACAATTGTCAGTTTTATTTTAAGTATTTTAAGTATATTAAGTATTTTAAGTATTTTAAGTATTTTAAGTATTTAAGTATTTTAAGTATTTAAGTATTTTAAGTATTTAAGTATTTTAAGCAGGAGGCGGAAGTGGGCAGGAGTAATATGTCTTACTTTCGAGGTACGGCTTATATTAACCGACCCTCTGAAAACCCCGATACGTCTTACAATCGGGGGTGTCTTACTATCGGGGAAACACGGTAGAACAGGGATCCCAACCACAGTCTCCAATATATCCACATATATTTCTGTTTGTACCTGTTAGGGCAGGGGTCTTCAAACTTGGCCCTTTTATGGATTTGGATATTTTTTTTCTCTTTTATATCATGCTTGGCCTTGTCTCCTGGTAATAGGAGGGCCTTGGATTATAAGTGGCCATCGGGCTATTTGGTGGAATATAATTAGCCATCGGGCTTTTTGGTGGATTACAAATAAATACAATAATTAGAAGATGAGTTCTTCAAATTTAGCCAAGAGGGTAAGGAAGGGTTCCTCAGCCCCCGCTTCTACTTCGGTGAGTCCAGCTATTCAGAAATCAATTACCACTTTTCTACAACAAGACCCTCAATTGACTGACACTCAAGCAATCCTCCAGGCAATTTCTGCTCAATCTAAAAATATCGCTGATTTGAAAAAAGATTTGGAAAAAACTCATGAAGACTTGAAAATTGATCTTCTTAAAATGGATCAAAAAATGGAAAATTTTCAACAGGCGATGCTAGACACTCAAAATAGAATGCAAAAAATAGAAGATAAGGCGGTGGTGGTTGATCAGAAAATTGAAGTGTTACAAGAGGAAAATCAGAGATTGGCGCAAGTGAATGCGGGATTAGAGGACAGCTTGGCAGTGATGGAGATGGATAATGCTTCAAACTTTCTAAGATTTCAAAATATTGTAGAAGAGAAAGATGAGAACTTGTTGGAGGTGATGAGTGAATTATTAGCAGAATTGCTTGGAATGGAAAAGAATTTAATGAAAAGAGAAATAGATCAGGTTTTTAGAATGAATTCAAGCTATGCGAGAAGAAATAGAGTTCCCAGGGAGGTTCATGTAAGATTTCTTAAAAGATTTATACGGGATGAGATCTTGAGAGGAACAAGAGATCAACCACTGAAATATAAAGATAAAGAACTTGTAGTTCTTAAACAGATTCCAAGAAGGATAAGAGAAGCCCGAAGAGAATACCAATTTTTAACGAGGAAACTCTTTAATAGGGGAGTGAACTTTAGATGGCTGGTCCCAGAGGGATTATTAATCTTCTGGGACTCGAAAAGATATAGAATAGATACTCCATCTCAAGCTGAGGAATTTTTTAACAACCACAGAGCCTTTTTAGAAAAAGGTGATGCCGAATCCAAGAAAACAGAAGAGACGATGGGTGCAGGAACACCAAAACAATCGGAGGAGGGAGAATCAAAAAAGACGCAAACAGAGGAAGATGTAAGACCGAAAGATCAGAGACAGATCACTTCTCCTAGAAGATTGAGATCTAGATATAATTGAAACTATGGAAGAGATTGGAATTTTTTCAATAAACATAAATGGTCTTAACTCCCCATCAAAAAGGAGTAAAATATTTAATAGACTACAAAAATTGAAAATGGACATAATCTGTCTTCAGGAGACACATATCAAAAATTCAAAAATTTTAGAACAACCAAAGATAGGTAAACTTTATTTTTCTTTAGCACAGCAAAAGAAAAGAGGAATAGCATTTTATATAAAAGAAAAGATGAATCCAAAACAAATTTATCTTGACGAAGAAGGGAGAATACTAAATTACATTGGATCAAAAACAAATTTTGATGGTCGCAATATATGCTCCCAATGAGAAACAAGATCAGTTCTTTCAGCAATTATATGATAAATTAGTGGAGTTAAATTATCAAAATCTTTGCATACTTGGTGACTTTAATGTAATAGTTGACACAATACGGGATTATAAAAACTATAAACAAGGGAAAAAAGGGGGAAATACCCTACCTAAGTCTTTTTTAAAGATGAAAGATGAATCCAGAGAAAAGACAATATACATTTTACTCAAATAGGCATAAATCCTGGTCAAGAATTGACATGATATGGACGTCATATGATTTAAAGACTATGATACGAGAGGTGGAAATTGAACCCAATATTTGGGCTGATCATAATCCAATTAAAATGACTTTGAAAGGAACTAGGAAAAAATTAAGATGGTCGTTGAATAAATCAATATTAAAAGAAAAAGAATTTTTACAATTGGCAACAAAAGAAATGGAAATCTTTTTTCAAATAAATAAAAAAGAAGAAACTTTGATTCAAAATCTTTGGAACACTGAGAAAGCGTATTTTAGAGGCTTGGCTATAACTTACCTTGCAAAAAAGAATAAAGAAAAGAGACAGACACAACTTAAATTGAAAGGACAATTTAGGAATTTAGAACTTGAGTTACAAAATGACCCACAAAAGAAGAAGCTGAAGACACAAATAGAATTAATAAAACACAAACTAAATTTATTGGAGATGGAGACAAGGGCACAACAGATACAACATTCAAAACAGAATTTCTTTGAAAATGCCAACAAACCAGGAAGATGGCTTGCATCTGACTGAAAAAAGAAAGAGAAAAAAATTGATAAGTAACCTGCAAGATTCAAAAGGCGAAATACATTGTCATAATGACGCATTGAAAAAAATTTCTAAAACTTACTATGAGACACTTTACAAGGCGGAGGTGGTTTCTAAGGAGGCAATACAGGAATATCTAAGAAAAGCAAACCTTCCAAAGATACCAGAGAACATGCAACATATGTTGAACGAGAAAATAACAATGATGGAAATTACTGAGGCTATAAAAAGACAAAAAAAAAGATAAAACTCCAGAACCTGATGGTTTACCAGTGGAATTTTATGTAGCTTTATAAGATATAATAAGTCCGATATTGAAAGATCTTTGTAATGAAACTTTTTTGGGGATGAAAATACCAAAATCCTGGACAGAAGCTAACATTTCTCTGATTCCCAAAGATGATACTGATCTCACACAAATTAAAAACTATAGGCCAATATCACTATTAAATGTGGACTACAAAATATTTACAGCAATAATAGCGGAAAGAATGAAGAAATTTTTGAATGAATTTATTCATTCAGATCAAAATGGTTTTCTGCCTAAAAGACAGATAAAGAATAACTTAAGAATTATTTTAAATGTGTTAGAATACTATGAAAAACATCCGAGGAAACAAATGGCATTGATATTTTTGGATGCACAAAAAGCTTTTGATAATCTTAACTGGCAATTTATGTTTCATCAATTGCGAGTGATGGACTTCGGTGAAAATTTTATAAATGCAATTCAAGCAATCTACAATGAACAATCAGCAAAGATACTTATAAATGGAGACTATACAGATAATTTTGAGATTAGGAAGGGTACAAGACAGGGATGTCCATTGTCTCCCTTGTTATTTATTCTTACACTGGAAGTGTTGGCCAGGAATATTAGACAAGATGGGGAGATCAAAGGACTGGAGATAAAAGATCAGAAATATAAATTACAAGCTTTTGCAGATGATTTGGCTTTTATCTTGGAGGAGCCTTTGGAAACAGCCACTAAATTATTGCAGAAAATAGAGGAATTTGGAGAAGTGGCTGGGTTGAAAATAAATAGGGAAAAGACTGAAGTACTTATAAGAAATTTAACAGAAAAACAGAAAGCTCAATTTGTGGAAAAAACAAATCTCCAGATAGTTAAAAAAGTTAAATATCTAGGTATTTATTTAACATCAAAATGTATAACAATAAAAGAAGATAACTATGGAAGATTATTGAATCAAATAAAAATGGATTTGGAGAAGTGGAAAAATTTTCAATTATGGGGCTTCCGGTGGCTTCACCGGCGTCGCTGGTCTCTATGGAGAGGCTCCGTTCTCTGGGTTTGTAAAGCCGCTAACAACAGCGCTCATCAGCTGTTTGTTGTGGTGGAAAAACCCCTCTTCGGGCTAAGAAGAGGTGTAGAGCCTCAAGAGCAAGGTTGAGCCCTTCTAAGATCCCTGGAAGAAATTTTCAGGGGCAGAGAAGGTGTGCTCCCTAGGCACTTGAAACGCTCCTGCCCAGAGACGCTTCTGTCGGCTGACAGAAATAGACGTCGTGACCGCCTCTGCTTTTAAGAGAAAATAACAAGGATTCTATACAGACGGAGTGAATACAGGAGTCCTTTGAGTATCGCAAGTATCCTGTTACTTTGTTTCTGCCTTTGTACTTACAATCTTTTTTGAATCAACATAATCCTTTCAAAATGGCGATTGCTCTTTGTTCTGAATGAAAGTGAAGAAAATGAAAGTGATGAAAGTGCTGGAAAGTGAAACTGAATTCTCTCTTCTCTGCTTGAAGTGATGTTTGAGAGACTATTTAGACTGGATTTATTTATTAAACTATAACGCAACTGGATTTTAAAAGAAATTGAGAAGGGAGGAATTGGCAACTTTTTAAAAAATCTTTTCTAGTTTTTCTTTTTTCTTTTTCCCCTCTTTTTTTCTTTTTAACTATGACTACGAGACAAAAGGCAGCAATTGCGAAGGCGGCTATGCCTTCTCCAGGAAATGAATGTATTGCCGAAATTTTTATTTTTGTTTCAAATGTTGCCAATACTTAAAAAGGATGGGAATCTTGAGGAATGGCAGAAAGGTATAAACAAATTTATTTGGGATGGCAAGAAACCAAGGGTTAAATTCAAAATTATTCAAGACACAAGAGAGAGAGGTGGTTTGAAAATGCCTAACTTTAAATTATATTATTATGCTGCAGTTCTAGTGGCAATAAGTGATTGGATCAACTTAACAAATGAAAGAATATTGAATATAGAAGGATATGGGTTAGTGTATGGGTTCCACGCGTATTTAGTTTATGACAAAAAATTGGATAGGAGTTTTAAAGAGCATATATTAAGAAACTCTATGTTGCGTGTCTGGAAAAAGTATTATTATAAATTACGTGGTAAAATTCCTTTATGGACAGTTCCCAGGCATGCAATACAGAGTGTAGGTATACAACAAATTCAGGATGTGGTGCCATATGATAAACTTTTAATTAAAGAAGGGAATAGCCTAGAACTGAAATCATTAGATAGATTAAAGGAGGAAGGTATAGCTCACAATTGGTATCATCATGCACAACTTCAAGCTAGATGGCAAAAAGATGTTAAGATGGGTTTTTCTTTAAAGGATGAAAAATTAATTATACAAGCTAGAGACCAAAGAGTTATGCATATCAAAATAATATATGACGCTTTAATTGAAATTGATTCTGGAACTGAATTAGTTAAAGATTGTATGATTAAGTGGGAAGGTAATTTTGGACACCCAATTATGATAGAAACTTGGAAAAGAATATGGGTGAAAAATGTTAAATTTACACAAGCTCAGCATTTAAGAGAAAATTTTTATAAAATGTTTTATAGATGGCATTTAGATCCAAAAAAATTATCGCTTATGTACCCAAATATGCAACCCAAATGTTGGAGATGTGATTCCATGGACGCTACTTATTTTCACATTTGGTGGACTTGTAAAAAAATTAAGGCTTTTTGGATAAAAATATGGTGGATTCTTCAAAATATTTTGAAAAAGCGTATTGAGTTTTTACCTCAGTTATTCTTGTTGGGTATTACAAAGGACTGTACCACCATAGAGACTAAGCTGATCTTGAACTTGATTACGGCCGCAAGATTGTTGGTGGGACAATATTGGAAGACATCTGAAATACCATCTATTGAAGAATGGACACTAAAAGTTACCCATCTTGTGGAGATGGCTAAGATATCAGCATACCTGAAAAACCACTCAAATGAAGCATTTTTGATGGACTGGAAAAAATGGATTGACTATATGCAAAAGAAATATCAATTGAAAGAATTAGATTTGATATACAGATAAATAGTTATAAAATAGTTATAAAATAGTAGTTTAGCGGGGTTTCTTGCGTTCTTACTCTGTATTCACTCTGGGAAGCCTGGGGGGGGAAGGGGGAGGGAGATAATAAGTAACAGATTATGTTTCTCAACTGTAGTTGGGGGTATTAAGGGAATAGATTTTTTCTTTTTTAGGGCGCTCGGGAAAACTCTAGACACCGCATTGGATGGTGAGGAAGGTGGAGTGAAGGTTAGGTATGTGTAGAGGGTTAGAGGGTGGAGATAGGGAATAGAGGTGAGTGGAGGGAAGATGTACAGAAAGGCGAAAGTATGTATTTAGAAGGATAGAAGAGGGTTTAGGTTGTTGGAGGATGTGGTGGGGGGGGGTTCCGAGCAGCTATTTGTAGTGATTGTTAAATATGTTATTTGCTTGTTTTCAGTTGAGTTATTATGTTATTATGTTATAATTTTGTTAAAAGTTTCTAAAATTTAATAAAAAAATATTTAAAAAAAATTTTTTTCAATTATCATTACTAGGAAGGATAGCGACTATTAAGATGAATATCCTACCTAAATTGTTATTTTTATTTCAGACGGTTCCTGTTAAACTAAGCCAGAAATTTTTTGATGACTTAAATGCAACAATAATGAGATTTATATGGCAAGGGAAAAAAGCAAGAATCAAAATTAAACTGCTACAAGAATCAAAAGTCAGAGGGGGCTTCGGGCTCCCAGACTGGAGACTTTATTACCAAGCCACTATTTTGTTGTGGCTTAAAGAATGGATCACACTGAGAAATAAACAACTTCTTTACTTAGAGCCGCGGTTCTCAACCTTCCTAATGCCACGACCCTTTAATACAGTTCCTCATGTTGTGGTGACCCCCAACCATAAAATTATTTTCGTTGCTACTTCATAACTGCAATTTTGCTACTGTTATGAATCGTAATGTAAATATCTGATATGCAGGATGTATTTTCATTGTTACAAATTGAACATAATTAAAGCATAGTGGTTAATCACAAAAACAATATGTAATTATATATTGTGAAATATTTATTTCTAATTACAAATAAATGAAATTTTGTCTTGAAGCGTGGGTGCCGAATCACACCTTCAGCTGCTCCACCTATGGCTCTGAAGGGAGACCTGACCTTTTCTCTTCTCCCCTTGCCCTACAACACACACACATACACAAACACATTTTCGGGGCTCCGGTGCCAACCCTGCCAGACCTGAGCAGAGGCCCTCAAGGAAACTTTCCCTTGCCTACCTGGCTCACTACCCGGGAGAAGGCAGCTGTCGGATCCGGGGCGAAAAGGCTTGGAGGCAGCAGAAGGAGCCCTGCCACCAGCCCGAGCAACTCGCCAGTTGGATGCTTGGCAACTGGTATGCATTTATGATGGTTGCAGCATCCCAGGGTCATGTGATTGCCATTTACGACCTTCCCAGCCAATTTCCAACAAGCAGAATCAATGGGGAAAGCCAGATTTGCTTAATGACATGATTCAATTAACAACTGCAGTGATTTACTTAATAACTATGGCAAAAAATTGAGTGCAACTCACTTAACAACCACCTTAGCAATGGAAATTCTGGTCCCACTTGTCATAAGTTGAGGACTACATATACATGTATGCATACAGTCAGTCTGTCTCTCTCTGGCTATTTTTATGTAAAGCAAGTTTATTTGACTAACAGGAAACATTACATTCTATTCCTAGTGATTATGTGGAGAAATGCTTGCCATTCCAAGCATTAAAACATTTAAAAATGCTCTGGTTCCTTTGGAATAGGCTCCCTTTCATTATAACAGGAAACACTGTTTTTTGCTGAAGGCCCCTAACCTCAGGTGTAATGTATTACAGCCGAATGATAGGTAGGAGAGAAGCAAAGGAACAGTGGGATCAGAGGCAAAAACAAATCTTTTTTGGATTGTGGACTAGGATTTAGAAATTAGGATGAAAGCTTCTTATTTCCCATCCTCATGTTAGCAAAACTAGGGCATACATATACCTTTCAAGAGTATTTCAGGTTGCAGTGAGCAAGTGTAGGAGTGACTTTAATTTCTCTTGTGCATCAGTTCACCTTTAATAGATGTTCCTGTGGTGGTTTAGCTGTTGGTATCCATCCTTAGTCCTAGAGAAATTAAGAAAATTAAGGAATTCTCTTAATCCTGGAATTCCCATTAAATTCTTCATGTGTCTTCTCAAAAGTGAGTCTCAAGTCATGTTTAGCAGAGACAATAAAACTCTTTTTCCATAATTTATCTAAATCATGTCCATAGGGCAAAACTTGCAGATTATAGAAGAGTGTTATCACATGAGCCAGCCGCGGAGCTACGCCAGATCCTAACTCCCCCGCGCCTTGCCTGGCTAGAAAACAAGAGCGTTTTCTGGAGTTGAACAAGCAAAAAAATAAACCAGCCGCAGCAGGAAAGCTCACCCACATAGCCTCAAATTAAGGAAACTGGGTTGGGGAGGGGAACGACTCAGCTTCAGAGCCTTTTGCCAAGCCTTGCTTCAGAAAGCATGTGGAAGTCGCAATCGAGAACACGACGCTGCCTTATGGAAGCACAAACCATTTTGCAGAGCTCGGTGGCCCAGGAGTTGGCAAGCATGCGCGTGCGCTCTTTCTCTCTCCTCTCTCTCTCTCTCTCACATATACACATGCCAGCAGGAGAAGAGGGCGGTCGGTGGAGAGGATTCCCTCACCGTGCACAGCCGGCTTGCTATCGCCCCCTTTCTAGTTATTTTTGCTCATTTGGGAGAGCCCAGTCCTTCCTACGAAAGCAAGAAAGCGAGCAAATGAACCCAATGCGCAACTCTTCATTGCCTTCCTCAAGGGCCTAAATTTTAGTGTCTCGGTTCCTAAGACCATCGGAAATATGTGTTTTCCAATGGTCTTAGGTGACCCCTGTAAAAGGGTCATTCGACCCCCAAAGGAGTCACGACCCACAGGTTGAGAACCGCTGACTTAGAGGGACATGATTTGCAACTGGGTTGGCATGCTTTCCTTTGGTACAAGAAAAACAAAGTACATAAATACTTTCAAACCCATGCCATAAGGAATGTATTACTTTCAGAGTGGGAGATAGTTGAAAAGAAAATTTATATGAAAATACCTGAGTGGCTTTCAACAATGGAAGCATTTGCGTATCCAAATTTAATTAACTATGACAAACTTGTGGCCTATAAAGACATTTTAGATAAAGAAGGAAAACTTAAAGATAGGCAAGAACTTCAACAAACTGGCATTGATTTAACATGGTGGTCATACTTGCAAATTCAAACAAGATATGAAAAAGATGTAAAAGTAATTGGATTTTACAAAGAACAGACACCACTAGATAAAATACTTTTGAAAACAGATGAAAATCTGATTAAGAAACTTTATAAATTCCTGCTAAACTGGAAGATGGAAGAAGAACAAGTGAAAGAAACAATGATAGTGTGGGCAAAGAATTTTGGTTATTCTATAAATTTAGACTGAAATATTAAACTTACTAAAGCAGCTCTATATAAAATGTTTTATAGATGGCACATGACACCAGTTAGATTAGAGAAAATGTTTAAAAATGTATCAAATGTGTGTTGGAAATGTAAACAACAACCAGGCACTTATTACCATCTCTGGTGGATATGTCCTAATGCTAAAAAGTTTTGGTTTAAGATCCATATGTGGCTAGAAGAGATGATTAAAATACAGATAGAATTTAAACCAGAACTCTGTTTGTTAGGAATATTAGGTTTGAATTATGGAAAAGAGAATGAGTATTTAATATTGCATGTGCTGACAGCCGCAAGAATAATATTTGCCAATTTTGGAAAAATGAAAATTTACCATCTGACCAGGCTATAATAACAAAAAAACTCGAATGTGCAGAAATGGATAGATTGACTTTAGAAATGAAAGAGAAAGAAGACACAATTTACTTTAAAACATGGGGAAAATTTTATTATTGGTTAGAAACACGCTAGAATGAAAAAAGGTTATGAAATTTAAAGAGATGATTGATAATTTGTATTTATATTCCATGATTATTTGTATGAACTTGTTCTTATTTCTTATTCTTCCTCTTTGTATATTTGTGATCTTAAAAAATATCGTAAACTATAATTAATATGTAATATACTATTATTTTAAAGTGATTATAATTAATTAATACGAAGCATTGTTAAGTAGTGAAATGAATGAGATTTATTGACTAATTTGTTATTTACATGATTATATGGAAAGTTGTTTAATAATAGAGTAATTATTAAGATTTAATATGTAAACCCGGACTGGTAGACTTGCTGAAGCGATGTTATTTTGTGGGATTAATCCCACTTTTGTGTTACCCCTTTCCCCTGGTCTAACCTTTTTGTATGTTTCCTGTTGTCTTATCCTTTTTGACCCTATCCCTTTATTACCTTTATAAAACTCAATAAAAATATTTATTAAAAAAAATCTTGGCCCTTTTATGACTTGTGGACTTCAACTCCCAGAATTCCTCAGCCAGCATGCCTGGCTGAGGAATTCTGGGAGTTGAAGTCCACAAGTCGTAAAAGGGCCAAGTTTGAAGACCCCTGTGCTAGAGTGTACCAGCTAAGTACATAAACCAGAAGAGTCGATCATCACCTTTATTTCCAAACATTGCAAAGTCCCACAAGAATGTTTAAAAAAATAAAAATGGGTGGCAGCAGCCTGTAATTTGGTTTGGAAGCATGTTCTCCCACCCATTAAAACCAAAAACAAATGGGTTGATGTTTTTCTATTTTTCTATTTTCTATCTTTGTGGAAGTTGGAGAAAGGCAGGTGGATCAGCTTTTGTTTCTTTGTTCTGTGATGGCATAGCAGGCCATCGATACCCCAATCAATAATTAAAAAGCCACACACAATCAGGCACCACATAAATACTATGCATAGAATAGCCCAAAGCACACAGTCGGTGAGAGAGAAGTGCCTTCTGGATGGGCTCCAGCACAAGTTCTAAAAGCTCGGAAGATTAAATATCTGGTCCCGGTGATTGACCCGGATTGGATCCTGCGGCATTGTATAGTTTTATATTTTTATTTGGCTTTTGATAAATTAGTGTTTTGTGATTCGCCATATTCGCTCTGGAAAAATTTCAAATTAAGGCCCACTTGGGGAAGTGCTGCAAACATGCCCCTTCAACCTAAAATGTATGGGGACCCCAAGGTAGAAAGTCAGGCTAAGAGTGACTTCCATTTGGCTCACCAGAGGGACTTCCAAAGCTTCTGCGTGACAAGGAAAGCAACTAAGCTAAACAGATAATATATGTAGGTATCCTTAATTTGTACAATGCAAGGATATTGCTGTTCTTGCTATAAAAGCCTTGGTTGTATTTTCACAATGTTTATATATGGACCTCTGAAACATTATCTAAATTGCTCAATCTTACAGTCCCCATTTCCCCACAATGCACTTGCCTGGGCCTCTTTGCCTTCCTTGATCATTGCCTCTACATTGGCTGCCTGACTTGCAAGCTTTTCCCATCCAGGAGTCCAAATATTGCTGGGTGAGATGCTGGAATTCCAATGGTTAGAAAGTGTTGATGGGGAAAACATTGTGGAAGAGCAACTAAATTGATCCGCTTTTATGTAAGAAATGCTTCACAATTTCGTATTCTTATTTTTATAAATGTAACCTCATTAAATTAAATCAAAACTGCCAAACATATGCTAGTGCAGAGGTTGGCAACATAGCACAAATGAATACCAGGGCAAAACTGCCACCTTGCAAATCAACTCTTTTCCAAAAGTGAAAAATATTTAAGAATATCACGGGCCTGCTAAAAATATCATGGACTGCTGTGAATCATATATTGGAATGATAAAATCGCAAGGAGAATTCTGTATGTATTTATTTGGTAACAATATAATTCTACTGATTTACTCTCAAGTAGCTTAGCTCTGCCCTGCCAATAAACTGGGGCTCCTTGGCTGATGTTTTAAAAGCTAAATTGGCAACCAGGAAATCCTTGTAAACTAGATTGGGGTAGTTAAAAAAAAAAACAGGTAGTCCTTAACCTACAACCACAATTGAGCCCAAAATTTCTGTTGTTAAGCTACACAGTTGTTAAGTGAATTTTTGCCCCATTTTATTATCTTTCTTGCCACAGTTGTTAAGTGAACCACTGCAGTGGTTAATGGCTGTTAAGTGAATTTGGCTTCTCCATTGACTTTGCTTGTCAGAAGGTCACGAAAGGTAATCACATGACCCCAAGACACCACAACCGTCATAAATATGAGTCAGTTAACAAGTACCTGAATTTTGATAACGTGACTGTGGGGATGCTGCAATGGTCATAAGTTTGAAAAAGTTACAATGACATGAAAAAAATGACACAACCATTTTTCAAAAACGGTCATGTCACTTTTTTCATGTCATTGTAACTTTGAACGGTCACTAAACAAACTGTTAAGTCGAGCACTACCTATACATTCTAGAAAAACGAACTAGCAAACCACTTCTGTAATCTTTCCAGAAAAGGATGTCCATTGTTTAAAACACAGTCCATCTAATTTCTCATTCTCTTTCTTAACTCTATCATATGTTCTATCATCTCTCTCTCTGTCTCTCCTATGTCTGTCCGTCCATCCATCCATTCTAACAGGCAGGATGGAACTACTTTCTATGTGGCTTTTCTGTTAAGGAATTAGTCCCTGAATTCAGCGGCAATTTCAGACTTCTGTGAATACAACCTTGACTAGACCTCCAGTAGATGATTGAAGTGGGAGGGGACAACTGCCTGTTTTTCTAGCAAAAGGCTGCATCTCCTTGAAGTAATCTATTGAGAACCAAAGGTCTGAGGTGAAGGGCTGCACAAAATCATCAGGGGCCACATTTGACCGGAGAGTTACAGGTTGTCCATCCCAGCAGGAAAAAAAAGACTCTTCTCTAATGTTGTTTTTTTTGGGGGTGGGGGTGGGGAATCATTTGTTAAATTCCAGAAATGATATTGAACCAGGATCTTTATCACAAGACATTTTGCAAAGGGCCACATTTGCTAACCATGCAGATCAATCAATATTACCTGTTGACTCTAACGCCATATTGGCTTTCATCTTCTATAGCCATAGCTTTAGTCATCGCAATCACAGCACCCTGAAAATTGAAAGCATTGAGAAGTTATAAAGGGAATTTGACAATTTCTCTCCTGCCTATCAGGCCATCTTTTCATGTCATTAGCTTCCATCTACAGTACAACCTCCACCAAGGCTGGATTTGACAGAAAAGTTAATAATCTCCCTCTCCCTCTCCCTCCCCCCCCTCTCTCCATATCCACCCATCCATCCATCCACTATTAATGATCTTCAAATAATCTCAGGAAACCCTGACACTCACTTGCTGATAAGATGAAAGTAAGAATCCTTCAGTTAATTAAGTGGCTCTATTCCTTAAAGTGAATTTAGATATTAAATTCTAAGACAATTTAACCTTCCTGGAATTGGAAGGGTTTTTTTTATCAAAAAATTTTTTTTATTAAAGCAATCAACATTAATCATAATATCATATTAGGAAGCATTCATCATAGATCATTTATCTTGCCTTTAGGCAAAAAAGCTCCCCCACATCACAACATGGAAAGCACTTCTGACGCTTTAAACAAAATTACCAAAATCAGAAAAATACCGCAAACTGGAGCCTACAGTCCTTAGGAGCAGCTTGATACAGAGAAATGAGCAAAAAAATATTTTCACTGGCAGAGATTTTATGACTTGGCAATCTAGATGAGAAAATGGACTTACAAGACCGGAACATTTTGATCTGGATTACCTTGGTTGTCACATATGGTACAGCTAACATTTGTCCAAAATGGCCAACGATGCTTGCAATGTTAATGATGTTTCCTTTCGTTTTCCGGAGGTAGGGCAGTGCAAACTGTTAAGGTCAAAATGAAGAGAAATGGAGAATTACAATAAGAAAGCATCATGTTCTGATCCCCTTTTGTGCCCTCCTGGCAAGCAAAGTCAATGGAGAAGCCAGATTCACTTAACATCCGTGGCAAGAAAGGTTGTAAAACAGGGCAAAAGTCACTTAACAACTGTCTCACTTAGCAACAGAAATTTTGGTCTCAATTGTGGTCATTAAGTCGAGGACTAACTGTACTGTGTCCGTATGACCACACAGTCCAAAGAAAAGAGCAGCCATAAAAGGAAGTAGATTGTTCCTGCCCCTATAACTTGCCCATTTCCTCACTAGGGAGAACGTAGATAAGAATCTAGGCAAGAAGAAAAAGGTCCCATCAGGAATTCTGTATTGCTATCTCCCCAAAACTCTGCACCAATCCTTGATCTACAACTGTAAGGTAAGCAATGAGATGTAGGCCATACCAGTGTGGTAAAAAGCCACCTTGTATGCATATGTTGTGCTATTTGTGTATGTAGAAATATATATATGAAAAGCTACCTTGGCCATTAAGAAACAGCTGACAACGTTGAGGTCCATGAGACTGCGGAATTCTTGTGCAGACACATCATCGATTCTTTGATCGGGGGATATGTTTGGCAGAGAAAGAGAGAAAGGATATTGCATAGATCTATACAGATTGCCTTCCTGCCCGCTGGTGGATGTATTTTGCTTTTCTAGCACTGTAAAGTTTTTTATTCCAAATTCATCCCAAGGACCACACCTCACCCAGATCAGTTTGTACACCAATTAAAAGTCAAAGTTATCCTTGCTGGTTCTCTTTCTTGTTTCTTCAAAGTGATGACCGAGGAGAACCAAATCAAGTCTCCTCTTGACTAGAGCTCACTGGTTAATTACATTCTCTCTCTATCCATCTTTCTCACAGGGTTGCTGTGGAGATAAAATTGGAGAGACTTTCACAGGGTGATGGAAATTGTAGTATAACACATAGGAGAGTGTCAGGTTGAGGAAAGTATTCTGCTCATAAAGATCAACCAAAGAGAGAAGCCACCTAGAACAAAGGAGAAACTTCCTGACAGTTAGAACAGTTAACCAGTGGAACAACCTGCCTCCAGAAGTTATGAATGCTCCAACACTGGACGTTTTAAAGAAGAGACTGGACAGCCATTTGTCTGAAATGGTATAGGGTTTCCTTCCTGAGCAGGGGGTTGGACTAGATGACCTCCAAGGTCCCTTCCAACATTATTATTATTATTATTATTATTATTATTATTAGTAGTAGTAGTAGTAGTAGTAGTAGTAGTAGTAGTAGTATATCAACAGATGCCTTTACAGAAATCTACAGATACTCAGTGTGATAAAAGCTTCAGACAGAAACAATGGACAAAACCATCAAAATAAATAAGAATGAGGCTGGAGGTTCATTCTCTGAGCTTGTGGGTTGGTTTCCAAATGTTTTGTTATCAGTCTAGGTAACATCTTCAGCAGAGTTTAGGGGATGTCAGTGTCAGTGCTCCTTTGTTTATAAGGGCTCTGTGTGGTCAGTAGGTCTTGTGATAGGGAGATCACATCAGGTGAGGTGAGGGTCTTGTGATGGGTCTTGTGACCTTCCCATCACAAGACCTACTGACCACATGAACAGAGGAACACGGACACTGACATCGCCTAAACTTCCCTGAAGATTTTGTCTAGCCTGGTAACGAAACGTTTGGAAACCAACCCACAAGCTGAGAGAATGAACCTCCACCCTCATCCTCCACCTGAGCGATGGATATTCGCCACCATCACATAAATAAGAATATTGTCAGGATTAGTGGGATGAGTAACAACTTTTTAAATGGTTAGCGAGACAGGCCCAATCATTTTGGAAATGACTCACACCCGCCAGCATTGTTCACCAGGCAATCTAGTTGTCCATACTGTTTTCCCACCCCCTGGGTGCATGCTGGGGAGGTGTCACCCTTTGTGAGGAATCAAGAAATGCACCATCGCCTGGAAGTGGCCAGCAAATGACCCTGGCCTACTTCACATATCCGGCTCCGGGGAAGGGGGTTCGGCAGGCAGCGGGGCGCTGTCCTCACAGCACCAAGAGGCTGAGCTGGGTGGTGTGAATCTGATGAGAAGTGCAATGCTGCCTAGCCCCCAGCCTGCCCAGTTTCAGCAGGCAGCAAGGTGCAATGCTGGCGAACTTCACACCGCCTGGCTCAACCTCTCAGCACTGTGAGGAGAGCACCCTGCTGCCTGCCGAGACTGGCAGGCTGGGGGCTGGGTGGCGTCGTGCTTCTTTCTGGATTCGCGCCGCCTGGTTCAACCTCTCGGCACTGTGAGGAGAGCGCCCCACTGCCTGCCGAAACCGGGCAGGCTGGGGGCTGGGCGGCATTTCGCAGGTAACGTTGACTCTCATGCTGCTCATGGCATCCCCTCCCCCAGAGCCCACCAAGCCAGATATGTGAAGTAGGTGAGGGCAATGTGCTGGCCACTTCCAGGCGATGGTGCATTTCTTCATTCCTCACAAAGGGTGACACCTTCCCAGCTGCGTTTCTTGCCTGTTTTTCTCCCTCCCTCATCTCAAATATTTTCCCACCACTCTGTAATTAGGAAGGAAGGAAAGAAGGAAAGGAGAGGGAGGATCTGAGGGAAGTCCTGCCTTAGTTCTGCCCTACTGCCCTTTCACCATCCCCTTGCCCCCTCCTCCTGGCCTATCCTGGGGGTCTCCCATCCTATTGCTAAGGAAGCTTTGGATACAAAGCTGGGTCTCCTCCCATGGAGAGGGAATGGGCCTCCCTCTGACTTTGCCCTGGTACCCATCATGAACAACCAGGCAAAGGAGAGCAAGCACAGCAGCAGCAGCCTTGAGGAGGAGGTAAGTGCAGCTGGGCGCCCCCTTGGGGAAGTGGGGCTGGGCTTGGTGCCGCGGGTGCTCGAGGGCCAGGCTGGGCATTTGACCTCTGCTGCCCAGGGCTCCGGGCAGCCCGCACCACCATCCAGCCCCCCCCACATGGTGTGATGACCCAGGGCCCCGAACAGAGGCAAAGCAATCAGCTGGCCAGAGCAATAGTCTTTTAATCACTGCCAATGTTCACCCAAGAGCCCCCACATATGCTGGCATGAGTTCAAACAAAACAGCCAGGGAAGTTTACACTGTTCTTAAAGCAAGACAGATAACAAGCAAACGTATAATCCTTTTAACTCCCAGCTTGCCTGTGAACTGCGAAGGTGTGGCTCAAATATTTATTTGGAGTCCACCATGCTTTGCAAACCGTTGTAGCCAATAAATCTCTGTCTAATTTCAACTTTGATAAAATACAAATTTGATAAAATAAATATTTTGTTGTGAGCTGCCCCGAGTCTCAGGAGAGGGGCGGCATACAAATTTGATTAAATAAATAAATAAATAAATAAATAAATAAATAAATAAATAAATAAATAAATAAACAAACTTGCTGTTTGGTGTTATTCAGTGGGCTAGAATTTCTACCAACACCCTGGTCCCACCCTCTTCTGCCAGATACCCTCAGATCTGTCCCACTCCTGCCCAGGCCCCCACAGGCACCCTTGACGCGAACGATGTAGAGCTGGCCATGCCCACCCAGTAGGCCACACCCACTCCATCCACAGCCACCCAGTAGGCCGCACCCACCCTGGCCACACCCACCCTGGCCCCCCAAGGGCAACCGCAATGCTGATGCGGCCCTCAATGAAATTGAGTTTGACACCCCTGGCCTAAAACCACTGTCCTTCCCATGTTCCAGGAAGCCTGTTTGTCCATATCCTATCTTTCACCATCGTTAGCACAGTTCATCTCCTATAGTTATTTCAATATTTCCTCTGCTTGCAATTTCAGTTAGCTAGCAACTTCTGCTTTTCTTATTTGTCTGTAATTTGCTTGTCTGATTTTATGACTTTCAGGTGACTTCTTCTATCTACCTTTATTAGAAATTTCTGAATAATACTTTATTCCTTTCAAGTAGCATTCTCAAATACAACCCATTGTGGAAAGGCTTGTCCATTTTAATGCCAATTTACTACGTTCACACCATTGACAAGACACATTGCCAGTCTGGTAAGTATAATTGTTGTGAGTTTGTTTTAAACCAGGAAAATCTGCAGCCAAAGAGTTCTACCTACTATTAGGTCTAGCCCAGCATTATGGGGTTGGAAAGACTATTTAAGCTGTCAAGGCAAATTGCCTACTCTATTTAACCAAGGAAGGAATGTAAACTTCAGGAAGAGGAAGAGGAAGGCTGAGAGCTAACTCAGTCAGTTAGTACTAAGTTTGGATATTTTCTTCTTTCTTTCTTTCTTTCTTTCTTTCTTTCTTTCTTTCTTTCTTTCTTTCTTTCTTTCTTTCTTTCTTTCTTTCTTTCTTTCTTTCTTTCTTTCTTTCTTTCTTTCTTTCCAAGACAGATAAGCTTACTTTATCTATCGTTACATTGTGTGAATTTTCCTGACACCATGCGGTGTTCCCAGCGGGTATTTTTTTCCGCCACTAACTAGGATTGAATTCTCAACCTTCCAAGTGGGAGGCGAGGGTCTTCACCACTAGGCCACTACACTACAGTTTGATTCAAGAACAAAATAAAATAGGTAGCCAGAACCCAAGCCAAAGTGAGGTTAGTGAGCCTTAGATGATAAGTTTTTTTACAGAATAATTTACAGAATAACAGAGTTGGAAGGGACCTTGTAGGTCAGGCATGTCA
The DNA here is from genome assembly GCA_034064705.1 of Bothrops alternatus. Lineage (NCBI taxonomy): Eukaryota > Metazoa > Chordata > Lepidosauria > Squamata > Viperidae > Bothrops > Bothrops alternatus. The sequence continues at coordinate 171,144 of JARGCV010000054.1, forward strand.
AACTTGCGACGTCACATGACATCACGCGACGTATCGCGACTTTTTCCCCATTGCCAGCAATGGGGTGGGCGCCGTTTCTGCGTGACGCATCCAGCCCGCGGACCGACAGTTTGACATGCCTGTGGAGACCTTATAGCCTGTGTGTGATGAATCCAGCATCCCGCAAGTTTAAACTGCTGCTCAATTAAAAAGGTCATTATTATATATTTTGCTTTCCTTAGAAAAGATCACACATCCCATTTTCCTAAATGAAAATCATCTCCCCAGAAAAAAATAAAATTGCCTTTGTAGCAAGTGGGCATGCTAGTGATTTAGTGAGTGTTTGATTTTTCTGGTCAGAAAATATTGATTTTTCTCATTGCTTTCATTTTTTGCAAAGGTAGGTTGCTGAATTTTTACTTCTAGTAAAACTCCAAGAAGTAGGTACTTACCTTCTTTCATCTAAAAATCAGAATGTGTCTTACAGCACCATGTGAGGTTGATGGATTTTGTTAAAAGACACGTGCTGCCATGAACTATATGTTCATCGTTGCTTCATCTACATATTATTTTTCCCTTAGAGATTTGGCAACTTCCTGTTTGTCCAAACCTGGTACAGGTAGTCCTCAGCTTACAGCAGTTCACTTAATGACCGTTCAAAGTTACAACCGCACTGAAAAATGTGACTTATGACCGTTTTTCACACTTGTGACCTTTGCAGCATCCCCATGATCATGTGATCAAAATTCAGATGCTTGGCAACTGGTTCATGTTTAGGATCTTTGCTGTGTCCCAATGTCATGTGAACTTCTGACAAGCCAAGTCAATTGGGAAGCCTGATTTACTTAATAACCGGGTTACTATCTTATCAACTGCAGTGATTCACTTAACAACTGTGGCAAGAAAGGTTGTAAAATGGGGCAAAACTCACTTAACAAATGTCTCATTTAACAACAGAAATTTGGGGCTCAATTGTGGTCGTAAGTCGAGGACTACCTGGATTTCCTTTTAGACTGTCACTCTGATTAACTCGGATGGGAGCAGGATCATAAATCATCCAGTATAAAGCAAGGATAGTGAGAGAGCTTCTAGGCCTCACCTTCTGATGCTGGTGCACAGAAGACCACTTTGGCTCCATGATGAACTGGAAAGGAAAAGAAACCGAGTGGGAGATGCTCAAGACAAACTCCAGTGACTTCGTTCACCACACAATTTGATGAGCAATACAGGAAGGGCATATAGCAAGTTACAGGTAAATTCTTGACTGTCAACCATTTGTTTAGTGACCGTTCGAAGTTATATCAGCACTGAAAACAGTGACTTATGTCTAATCCTCACACTTATGACCATCACAGCATTCCCATGGTCATATGACCAAAATTTGGGTGCTTGGCAACCAGCATGTATTTACGATGGTTGCAGCATCCTGGGAATTACGTGGTCACCATTTACAACCTTACCTCTGGTTTCCAACAAGCAAAGTCAATAGGGGAAGCTGGATTTGCTTAATAAAAATGTCTGGTTTACATAACAACTGCAGTGATTTGGTTAACGACCACGGGAAAAAAATTGTAAAATCAGGCATGACTCACTCAACAATCATCTTCCTTAGGAACAAAAATTCTGGTCCCAATTGTTGACTTAAATCAAGGACTACCTGTATAATATTGATTCCTTTCACCCAATAACAACTTATGAATATAGAAACTACGACATGTCAGACCAGAGTTTATCAATCTTGGCAACTTTTAAAATATGTGAATTCCAACCCCCAGAATTCTGGAAGTTGAAGTCCACACATCTTAAAGTTGCCAAGGTTGACTATTGGTCCATTAGATTAGATTATTAGACTATTGGTCTGTTAAATCAATATGACTTGGGGCAATTGGCTATAGTTTGAAAAGGCATATGTTTCATTGCCTCCCACGTAAGTGGCAGCACCCAAATGACCTTCACTGATCTTGAAAAATAAGCAGAGTAAGGTCTGGTGATTACTTTGTTGGGAGATCACTAGGGAATCCCAAGACTTTGGGCTAAACTAGGGTATTGAAAAAATATCCTGGAAGAATATCACAAGCCACTTCGGAATTGATAACATAAAACTGCAAATCATGTCCATTAGTCAGTAGGAGTCAAGATTGACTCAATAGAAACTTTCCCTTTATATGTTTGATTAAATTAAACTAATCCAATGATCATTAATTCCAAGCCCTTCCAAGCAACAAAGATGATTAGGGGACTGGAGGCTAAAACATATAAGGAACGGTTGCTGGAATTGGGTATGTCTAGTTTAATGAAGAGAAGGACGTGGGGGAACATGATAGCAGTGTTCCCATATCTCAGGGGCTGCCACAAAGAAGAGGGAGTCAAGCTATTTTCCAAAGTGCTTGAAGGCAGGACAAGAAGCAACAGATGGAAACTGATCAAAGAGAGAAGCAACCTAGAACTAAGGAGAAACTTCCTGACAGTTAGAACAATTAACCAGTGGAACAACCTGCCTCCAGAAGCGGTGAACGCTCCAACACTGGAAGTTTTTAAGAAGAGACTGGACAGCCATTTGTCTGAAATGGTTTAGGGTTTCCTGCCTGAGCAGGGGGTTGGACTAGATGACCTCCAAGGTCACTTACACCTTTATTATTATTATTATTATTATTATTATTATTATTATTATTATTATTATTATTATTATTATTATTAGTATTAGTATTATTATTATTAGTATTAGTATTATTATTATTTATTTGACTTATATGCCGCCCTTCTCCCAAGACTCAGGGCGGCTCACAGAAAAAATACAAGTACAAAAATATAATATAAATCAATTAAAATACTAATTAACAATGTAAAAACTATAAAACTATTTCCACTCATGCAACACACAGTCACAATCAGAGGCCCTGGGGCAGAGTGCAACTCACACGCCCCAAACCTACCTGCATAAATGTGTTTTTCAGAGTTTTCGAAAAGCTAGGAGGGAGGGAGCAGTACGAACCTCTGAGGGAAGTTGGTTCCAGAGGGCTGGGGCAGCAACAGAGAAGGCCCTAACCCTAGGCCCTGCCAGATGACATTGTCTAACAGACGGGACCCGTAGGAGGCCAACCCTATGCGCCCTAACCGGTCGCTGGGATTCATGGGGCAGAAGACGATCCCACAAGTATCCTGGCCCATTGCCATAAAGGGCTTTATAGGTCATAACCAACACTTTGAATTGTGTTCGGAGACCAATTGGTAGCCAGTGCAGCTCACGGAGGGCTGGAGTGATATGAGCATGTCTTGGGAGACCCAAGACGGATTGCGCGGCCGCATTCTGGACTACTTGCAGTCTCCGGACATTCTTCAAAGGTTGCCCCATGTAGAGAGCATTACAGTAGTCGAATCTCGAGGTGACAAGGGCATGGGTGACTGTGAGGAGTGACTCCCGGTCCAAATAGGACCGCAACTGACGCACCAGGCGAACCTGGGCGAACGCCCCCCTCGCCACAGCCGAAAGATGGTGTTCTAAACTTAGCTGTGGATCGAGGAGGACACCCAAGTTGCGAACCCTCTCCGACAGGGATAAAACTTCCCCTCCCAGAGTGATGGATGGACAGATGGAATTGTCCTTGGGAGGCAGAACCCATAGCCACTCCGTCTTGTCGGGATTGAGTCTGAGCCTGTTGGCACCCATCCAGACCTCAACAGCCTCCAGGCACCGGTTCATCACTTCCACTGCTCCGCTGTAATGACGCGGGGTAGAGATATTGAGCTGAGTATCATCAGCATATTGATGACAACTCACCCCGTGTCGACGGATGATCTCACCCAACGGCTTCATGTATATGTTAAAAAGCAGAGGTGAGAGAACAGACCCCTGAGGGACTCCACACGGAAGAGACATCGGAGCCGATCTCTGACCTCCTGCGAACACCGACTGCGACCGGCCAGAGAGGTAGGAGATGAACCACCACAGAACGGTGCCCCGCACTCCAAGCCCCTCCAACCGGCGCAGAAGGATACCATGGTCGATGGTATCGAAAGCTGCTGAGAGGTCAAGAAGCACCAGGATAGTGGAATGACCTCTATCCCGAGCCCGCCAGAGATCATCGGTCAGCGCGACCAAAGCAGTTTCTGTGCTGTAACCGGACCTGAACCCAGACTGCTGAGGGCTCAGATAAGCAGCTTCATTCAAGGACCGTTGGAGTTGGAGTGCCACCACCTTCTCAACAACCTTCCCTAAAAAGGGAAGGTTGGAGACTGGACGATAATTATTTAAAACTGCCGGGTCCAGGGAAGGCTTCTTGAGGAGAAGGTGCACAAGTGCCTCCTTTAAGGGAGCCGGAAAGGACCCCTCCCTCAGTGAAGCATTAACAACAGCCTGGACCCAGCTCCGTGTCACCGCCCTGTGTTTGTGATTAAGAAAAAAATCTGGTAAATGGAGACTATTACAAGATTTGAGAGCTGTAAATGCTATTATTGAACCAATGGGTCCTTTGCAATGTGGTCTACCTAACCCAAATCTTATTCCAAGAGATCACACCTTATTTGTTATAGATTTGCAAGATGCCTTTTTTTCCATTCCTTTAGTACAAAAGGATCGTAAATTGTTTGCGTTTACTATCCCTGTTTTGAATTCTCACTCTCCTGCTTCTCGTTATCAATGGACAGTTCTCCCTCAGGGGATGTTGAATAGTCCAACTATGTGTCAGCATTATATTCATTGTGTCTTGACTCCTTTTTGCATTCAATATCCCGATTTTCTTTGTTTACATTATATGGATGATATTTTACTTTCTTCTTCTCTACCTCATTCTCACGTACAACGAGTTTTAGACTGTCTTATTGCTCATTTGGCTTCATATGGACTATCTGTGGCTCCGGAAAAATCCAAAAGGTGCTACCCTAGTCATATTTGGGTTTTAAAATTATGGTCGCTAGGGCTGTTCCGATATTGCCACAATTAGTTCTCCCAGCAAAAAACACTCTTGTGCAGCTTGAACAATATCTTGGAACTATTAATTGGGCACGCCCTTATATGGGTTTAACCACCCAACAACTTGCCCCACTTTTTTCTGCCCTTGCAGGAGGAAAAACCCCTTCGGATCCTATTTCTTTGACACCCAGGCAGCAATCAGTTCTTTCTCTTGTGAATCACGCGTTATCTCTCACCTGGGTCGATAGATGCGTGTCTGATCTTCCCCTTTTGATGATTCTTTTAAATACTCCTTCTCTTCCTACTGCTGCGTTAGCGCAGACAACAGATAATAAATTACTAATTGCTGAATGGCTTCATTTACCACATACCCCCCGTGCAACTCTTAGTAGTAGATATTTTTTGTGGTCTCTTTTAATTCATAAAGGTCACAAACGTGCAAAGTCATTGATGGGCACAGAACCATCCATATTGTATGTCCCTGTGCCCTTGCAAGTTTGGGAAAATTTGTTCCAACTATCCCATGACTTGCAGATGGCTTTGATTGATTGGCCCGGTGCTGTTTCTTGTCATTGTCCTCCTGACTATTGATTTGTTTTATTACAAACCATCCCGGTCCGATGGAATCAAATGCAATCTACTCACCCTATACAGGGCACCACTACAGTTTTTACTGATGGCTCCAAAAATCATGGTTCTTGTGCTTATCAAATTAATGGAGAATGGGTTGTTTATCACACTTCCCCTCAAACCTCTGCACAACGTTCTGAACTTGCTGCTGTTATCTTAGCATTCACCAAATTACAGGATGCCCCTTTTAATCTCATTTCTGACTCTCTCTATGTTACTTAAATTGTCACGAATATTTTTGACTCCTATCTTTCTCCTGAAGTGGAGCCGCACTTGTTGTCGCTGTTTTCTTCCTTGCAGCATTGTGTGGAACATCGTATGCATCCTTATTTTATTGCCCATATTCAAAGTCATCAGCCTTTTCCAGGACCCATATCGGAAGGCAATGCCTTAGCTTATGATGCTAGTAAAAGTGTGTTAGCCCTCTCTCCTCTTACTCCTTGGGACAGTCATTCTTATTTTCATCAAAATGCAAAAGCCTTGAGGAAGCAATTCTCACTTTCTTCCACTGAAGCTTCCGCTATTATTCAACAATGCCCTACTTGTAGTAAGCAGGGCTCATCTCTCCCCATGGGTGTTAATCCCAGAGGATTGGCACGAGCTTCTGTTTGGCAAATGGATGTTACCCATTATACCCCATTTGCCCAATGGAAATTTCTGCATGTTACCGTAGATACGTATTCTGGATTTATTATGGCTTCCCCTCAACGGGGTGAAACTGTAAAGCATGTTATTAACCATTGCATTCGTACCTTTGCTTCGATGGGACGTCCGCTCGAATTAAAAACTGATAACGGGCCAGCATATACTAGCACATCCTTTGCTCAATTTTGTAATACATGGTCCATTTTGCATAAATTTGGCATTCCTTATAATTCTCAGAGCCAAGCTATAGTGGAAAGGGCCAACCAAACATTAAAACATGCTTTACAAAAATTGGAAACGGAGAAAATACCTCCTGGCCTCCCATCGATTCAAAATCGTCTTAATAAAGCCCTGTTCACTGTTAACTTTCTTAACTTGACAGGCTCCCCTGAGACGTCTGCTGCAGAGCACCATTTTTCTTTCCCCCCTCTTCTTCCGCTCCAAAACCGCAGGTGTATTATCGCCGGTTGCCGGATTTGACTTGGCAAGGCCCTGCATCTTTACTCATGTGGGGTCGTGGATACGCCGCCATTCAATTGGACGATAAAGTCTTGTGGGTTCCTGGTCGACACGTAAGACCTTGTTTGGTGTAATCGTCATCTGAAAAGGATGGCTGTAAATGAGACCCCACCTCCACCTGCATATGACTTTGTGTTTGTGTCCCCTTCTCCCTCTTATACCCCCCTCCCCCGGTTGTTTCGTTTAATAAACCACGGCCACCTCCCTTTCTTATTTCTCTTCGATGGCCTATTTTGAATTTATGTTTTCTGGTCTTGTTAATGATTTTTATTTTTATGACAATTTTTGCTGTCTTGTATTTTACTTGCTCTTTTTCAGGTTAACCAAGAATTCGTCGGTCCCTGGTTACCCGTACGGGTGACTTGGGACCAGACTATTGGGATAATAATGCATATATGAAAGATGTTTCTCACTATGCTCTGTTGCTGAATGCATCGAATTGTTGGATTTGTATGCACATGCCAGCACAGGGCAAGCATGCTTTTCCCCTTCATGGTGTGCCTTATGTGTCTGCCTTGCCTCGCAATTCTTCCCTTAATACGTTCCCATGGATGAACGGTACTTCTCCCTCTTTCACTTTGAATTCTTCCTTACGGGTCTCTCTTGCTTTGCGCCACCCTGCTCAAGTATGCATTAATCGCACAGCTTCGTCAGTTAGTAATAGCACCTTTCTAGGTATTTGGCAATTTTGTAATATAACTATCCCTTGGCAGCTAGACTACAGAACTAAATATTATAATGAGACAAACAATGGCAACAGGAAAGCATGTACCGGTTGTGTTCCTTTGTTTGATTTTGGTGAAATTTTTGAAACCTTGTATAACTTTTCTACAGACAATGTTCATATATCTGATAGTGCTTGGATTTTATGTGGGGAAAATGCATATCGGTCAATACCCCAGAATTGGTCTGGCATATGTACGTATGGAGCTGTTATTCCTGTTTTATATAAACTTGATAAACTACCCTCTTTCCGCTTGCGCAATATACGCGCTGTTGAAGCTTCCAATGAGTTTACTTTGGGGGGCAGTTGGTCTGTTCAAACTGCTAGAGCGTTAATTCCTGCAATGGGTGTTGCCATGAATTATAGGGATTTGCATATATTAAATAATTGGACCATTGCAATGTTTAATGATACTATTCGCTCAATACAATTGTTAAATGAGGAGCAGCAGCAAATAAGAGAAGTTACCCTACAGAATCGTTATGCATTGGATGTTCTTCTTGCTGCAAAAGGAGGCGTGTGTGCTCTTATTCAAAGTCATTGCTGTATGTATATTTCTGACAACTCACCCAATATTTCTGCCACAGTCGCTCATATGGAAAGTATGGTACAAAACAATCCCTTATCACAAGGAACTGGTGCCCTGATTGATTGGGACAGTTTGTTTTCCTGGCTACCTAATGATGGGTGGCTCAAAAAATTGGTTATTGCTATAATAGTGATTGTAATATTTTGTGTAACAATCTGTTGCTGCGTACAATGTATTCCTCACCTATTGAATATGTGTAAGTCTCCCGCTTCTGTCCACCTCCTGGATAAGCAACAACTGCAGCCTCTGATGACTGAGCAACAACTGCAATGGCAGAAGACAAAACCATGTCCCACTTTCTCAGATGACAGAGACTTGGACTCCTTTTAACAGAAAAAAAGGAGGAGATGTTGATATGATGGCCTACACCCTAGGATCGTGTGTGAGCTGAACGGAGCGTAGGCGGAAGAAGGAAACTGCCATGAGGAGTCAGAGGAAACAGTCTTGTGAAACAAAGGACAATGGAGTTTAGAGGAAAAAGGGAGGCAACAAGAAGAGAGGAAGAAAGGTTGATAGGTGGAGGAAAGTTGTGGCACGGCTTGAAACTATTGGCTACATGTGTAACTATGCTATTGGCTACATGTGTATTTGATGCTTTGTGTAACCACCCATAATGGAAAGTAATAAAAGGGGGATGCAGCCTTTTGTCTGGGTCGATTCACCCCAAGGAAATTCGCGTGTCCGCATATGTTCCTGTATTCGGCTACCGTGATCGACCCTCCACGGGTTGAGACACAATACGCGGTGCCTCAAGCCAGGTCTCAGTTACACATGCCAGGTCGACCTCCTCATCTAGAATCAAGTCCTGGATGAGGAGAGCTTTATTTACCACCGACCTGGCATTGAGCAGCAGCAGCCTGAGTCCAGGGTCCGGATTTCGCTCATTACCAGTACTCCGGGAGAGGTTCCGGGGGCCGGAACAAGAGATCGCTTTCAAGCAGCGAGGCCTTGTTCCCCGTGAGCAGCCTACCCCAGGCCTCCCGTCGTATCTGCCTCTTCCCCATAAGACCAGTATAGACTGGCCCTCTGATCCCTCAGAGCAAGGCTCCTCCACTTCACTAGCTTCCACAAATGCAGACAGGTCAGCCCTTCTATTTATCATACAACCACCCATCCATTCAACCCGATTCACTCCACAATCAAACAATCCCCCCCACATCATTCATAACATCCAGAAGAATAAATTAAAACAGTACTAAACAGATTTAAATTATTTAAAATTTAGACAATAAATATTAAAACATTAAAATAATTAAAATATACATAAAAGATTAAAAGCATTTTGTCCAAGCCGTGTTGTAATTGTGCTTGCATTTGGGAACAGTGTTCCTCCAAAACCAGTCCGGGCTCCCCTCAGAGAAAGTCCTATGTACACAGTTATAGTTGTTATAGTTGGAGCCGTGGTGCCTCCCAAATTTAATATAAAACCTTATTACTATAATAACATTATTATTATTATTATTATTATTATTATTATTATTATTATTATTATCATCATCATCATCATCATCATCATCATCATCGCACAGTCAGCCAGATGTTCAGACTGGATTTGGCATTTTGTCTACCTATCGAGTCCTTACCAAGGATCTGGGCTAGGCAGACGTGGATGTATGATGGTATTACAGATATTGTCGCAGGATGGAAGCAGTTCCTAGTAAGGCCGCCTTTTGCAATTGATTAATGGCGAATTTGTCAATGCCAATGGTGTTCAAGTGGTGCTCCAGTTGTTTTGGGATTGCACCCAAGGCACCTATTACTATTGGTACTACCCTTGCTTGCTTTTGCCACAGTCTTTCTATTTCTATTTGTAGGTCTTTGTATTTTGTTATCTTCTCCAGTTCTTTCTCATCTATTCTGCTGTCTCCAGGCACTGCCACGTCCACTATCCAGACTTTTTTGTCTTTCTTATCGACAATTGTTAAGTCCGGGGTGTTATGTTGCAGGTGCTTGTCTGTTTGAATTCTGAAGTCCCAGAGAAGTTTAATTTTATCATTTTCTATGACTTTCTCTATTTTATGATCCCACCAGTTTTTGCTTACAGGCAAATGATATTTCTTGCAGATCTTCCAATGCACCATTGTTGCTACTTTGTCATGCCTCTGCTTGTAGTCAGTCTGTGCGATCTTCTTGCAGCAGCTTACCAGGTGGTCCACTGTTTCTTCGGCTTCTTTGCATAGGCGGCACTTACTGTCTGTTGCTATCTTCTCAATTTTGACTTTATATGCATTTGTCCTTAAGGCTTGGTGGTGGTGGTTGTTGTTGTTGTTGTTGTTATTATTATTATTAATTAAATATTGTAATTTAGTAGCAAGTTTGGGGGGGCTTGTCAGTTGCATCTAAAATGTTAAGGGAGACTGCACAATGTGTACTCTTGTTTTAAACCTTTGTAATCTGCTAAGAATCCTAAAGTTTATTACTCTCCCTATCCTATATTTAATTTTGTTCTTCGTTGCTGGGTCTCATTTTTTAAACCAAGGTGTTTATAATCATTACATTGTATATTGTTTAACATTGGGTGATTAAACAGCTGCTTTCTAAGTTTCTATAAACTGGCATGGGGGAGAATACTTATTTTTAAAGGTAGAACAGAAAGCAAATAATTTTAATTCATTTTCAGGCTATGGTGAAAAACTGGAAATGGCAACTGAACTGAAAGAAATACCAAAGCTAATTCATTAAAATCTATTTCTACCCTTGAAATATGAAAAAGTCTGAAAATACAGGTAGTCCTTGATTTACAACAGTCCATTTAGTGACTGTTCGAAATTATAATGGCACTGAAAAAGTGACTTATGACCATTTTTCAAACTTACAACCATTGCAGTATGCCCATGGTCACATGATCAAAATTCAGATGCTTGGCAACTGACTCATATTTATGACGGTGGCAGTGTCCTGGGGTCATGTGATCACCTTTTGTGGTCTGCCAAACGAAGTCAATAGGGAAGTCAGATTTGCTTAACAACTGTGTTACTAACTTAATAACGGCAGTGATTCACTTAACAACTGTGGCAAGAAAGATCGTAAAATGGGGCAAACTTTTGGGCTCAGTTGTGGTCTTAAATTGAGGAGTACCTGTACCAGTGGTGGGATTCAGCCAGTTCTTTGGCAGAACCGGTAGCTAATTTTTGTTGCCCAGGCCCAGAATGGACTTCCGGAAGCGACATCCACACAGAGAACTGGTTGTTCACATATTTGAATCCCACCACTGACCTGTACTATAAATATCCACATATAGAGAGAGTCTCCATCAATTTCTGAACAGAAATTCAGTTTTCTGAATTTATTTTGTTCCTCATTTGGCAGCATGAACAGAATCTCTGTGCGTGTGTGTGTGTGTGTGCCCATCAGACAGACAGGATGTTGTTTCAATCTGTTTCCTGGATGGAACAGGCTTTTTGATACCACAGGCAGAATTTGTTCTGCTAGTGAAGTGTTTCTTAACCTTGGCAAATTTTAGCTGTGTGGACTTCAACTCCCACAATTCCCCAGCTGACTGATTGAGCAACACTGTACACAGACTAGTACAGTGGTGGTGAACCTATGGCACGGGTGAGCCCTCTCTGTGGGCACGCGCGTCATCGCTGGGTTTTATAAAACCTTTTCGCTTTAGGCCTCCGCCGCCGTGTACAAAAAAAAGGTTCAATCAATCAGTCAATTTCAACTTCTCGCGGGAAAAAAAAGATCTTGCAAAGTTGGAATTGATTGATTGAACTTTTTAGTCCCACCCAGTCTGCTGTTACCATCGCAGCCACGCCCACCCAATGGGCCACACCCACCCGGCACCCAACAATGCATAAGTGGGTTTTGGGTTGCACTTTGGGCACTCGGTCTCTAAAAGGTTCGCCATCACTGGACTAGTAGTTAATCTTTGAACAGAGGGGCTCATTGTAAAAAGGCTGATATCAAGAACTGATAATTGGGAAAAATACACATTCCAAAGTCCTGCAGTTTACACAACGGTTGGATTCACACAAAACACTAAACCCTCTGAGTACAACACAGAGCCATGTTTCAGCTGAAAAAGATTCTTTCATTTTCTTTAATAGCATCTTAAAGGCTAATGAATTTATATATGCTAAACCTCTAACTAACTAACTAACTAACCTCTAACTAAATGGCAATGATGTTCAGGTGTAGTCCCCGATAGCGGATGCTGCTGGGAGTTCCTTGAATTTAGACAATCCAGAGACAATCGTGCCTCTGAGCACATATTGAGTTCACCTCTTTCATTCCAAATTTTGTCTACTCTAGACCCCCTCCAGTTCAACACAGTAACTTTGAGGATAAAGTTTCATGCCAGATGCTGCACTGAAGATCCAAAGACTTTGGGGAGGGGGTAAAATTTTCCTGCTCCTCTTCCCACTCCCCACTCCATCTCCCTAATCTCACCAAATTCTCTCACGCCTTCGCCAATGCCGCTGGTCCCCCCCCCATTACTATGACGACCTTGTCCGGGTACCACTGCCCACTTGCCATTCCGGCTGCGATCAAAATCAATCCCGGTTTCCAAGCGATCCAGCTAATTTTCGGACACAAAGTTTCAGCCTCCTGTGGTTTCGACACTTACGCATGCTCCTTCGCCAGCGGCATGCTGAGAAATTGAGTCTTTTTGTTCTCAGCTGTTTTCATTAGGGGGGAAAAACCCGTCATAATTCACTCCCGCGTTTGGAAGAGATTACTCTGAAGCAGTAAGGGAGAATAGGAGTGCAGTAATTTTATTTATTTCATCATTTATGTACAATCATAGATCAAGGTACAGAGTTAAAATATGAAAATTAAAAGCATGCTTACTCTATCAAAGAGAAGGATTAGCGGGGACATGATAACCATCTGAAGTAATGGGTGGAAGCTTACTAAAGAGAGATCCAACCTAGAAGTAAGGAGAAATTTTCTGACGGGAGCTGTGAGTGCTCCATCACTGGAGGTTTTCAAAAATAGACTGGACAGTCATTTGGCTGAGATATATAAAGTCTCCTGCCTCAAGCAGGAGGTTAGACTAGAAGACTAGATTCTATGTTCTATGTTTGCTGGGGAATTCTGGGAGTCGAAGTCCACACATCTTAAAGTTGGCACAATTGAGAAACACTGCTCTAGACTAGTTGTACTTTTATAACAGTTTTATGAAACTGGAGTTTCATGGACCACGGTTAACCACTGCAGGACTTGTGGTCCACACTCAGGGCCTTCCAAAAGATGCTGCTAAATTGGAATCTTTATTATATCAGAGAAATCTTATTAAATAAATGGGAAACAATGCGGACTGCATTAATTTCATCTTAATGAAACTCACATGAAAATGGAGTGGAATGAAGTTTATTTTTGCCCTGACAATACCTATCTTTTGGAATATGGTCTCCAGCATTTCATTCAAGACTGAGTGCTGCCACTAACTCTCCAAAAGTTGTGTCTTCCTGGTTGCTGATAGGATGAAACCCAATTACGTCAAATATCAATGAAAAGGAATGAAACAAAGAGAGGAAGCTTCTTACTTGTACTTACCTGGTAAAGATATGTAAAGTCATTTCCCCTCTCATATCCCTTGGCCTTCATCTCAAGCTTCAGTCTGTTGAATTCAACTGGGCACGTGAAAGGCTGAAATAACCATGCTAATTATCTTCAGCATTGTTTCCAGTGGCTCTAAAAACTTTTGGGTGTATTCAGAGATGAGATAGAGATGAGATGAGATGTAGATAGGTAGGTTGGGTAAATTGTTGGCTTTAGTTTACAGGTAGTCCTTGACTTATGTCTTATGACCTCAACTGAGCCCAAAATTTCTGTTGCTAAGCAAGATTGGGGAACTCTGCTCTACAGTGATTCCTCTTCCGATACTTTCGGTCAATAGGAGTTGACCCACAGAACTCTAGAAGCAGGCAAATGCCTACAGGACATATTATCCTGAGTTCCTGCTGGAAAAATATGTTTCAATATTCTCTGAATTGCAGAACCACATTTTGGCAAATTCATTCCATTTTCAGAACGATTTTCTCAAGTAATGTTCCACTTGCAAAACTAGGAAGCCAAAGGAGATAGTTGGAACTCTGCTCCTGGATTATCACTGTCTAAACACAATATAATTTGCAGATAGAACATTGCTTTAAAAAAAGGGCACATGCCAAAAGACTCAAGGAAAGAATTAGAATAGAACAGAAATAGAAATCTGGAAGGGACCTTGGAGGTCTTCTAGTCCAGCCCCCTGCTCAAGCAGGAGAACCTATACCATTTCAGATAAGTGACTGTCTAGCTTCTTCTTAAAGAGAATGGGATGAATTGGCGAAAATGTCATTGTTTCATTGCTTCTAATACATGTTCCCCCAAGATCCAATTATTCCTATTTCTTTTGTTTCTTGTAAGCATATGTGTATCTATATATAAAAGGGAAATTTGGTGTATTCATTATTATTTGGAAGTAGCTGGGTGGAATAATGATGAGATGCACTTTCTTAGATCTGTACATTGAAAAAATCTTTACATTCTAAAGCAAACTTATAAAGAACAGATAGACAAATTATTTGGAGCATAAAACAGTGTAGCTAAATTAAAAGTGGAAAGGAAGCCCCTTGCTAGGCATTGAAGTTACTGATTTCACTTACTTGGAATGTAGAACAAGTTTTCAGATGTTAGTTTTGAAATCTTTCCTGCTCCAAAGTGAATGACTGTTTCCAAATCTTAATCCAGGGGTCTTCAAACTTGGCCCTTTTATGACTTGTGGACTTCAACTCCCAGAATTCCTCAGCCAGCATGCCTGGCTGAGGAATTCTGGGAGTTGAAGTCCACAAGTCATAAAAGGGCCAAGTTTGAAGACCCCTGTCCTAATCTGTCAGCACCACTCAATGAACAGGCAAAGGCTCAGAAATATATTATGTTAAAACATTTATTGATTATACAAATTGGAATAATTCATACATGGAAAGGCTTAGTGTTTACGTCTGAGGAAGTTCCCGCAGTAGCTGGCACATTCTCCTTAAATACAGTAGAAATATTCTAATTCTTAAGAGGAAATTATAATTCTGCATGGAAAGACAGGTGCTTCAACAGAGCAAGGAGCTGTTACAACCGGAGTCTTTGACTGCTTTGCTCAGATTCTTGAGTTGTTGTGCTCCAGGATACAATTTTGAGTGCTGTTTGCTTAACCTCTTAACAAAGTCTGTACAAGAATCTCTTAGACAAGGACAAATTTTGCAGCTAATCTTACCTCAGCAATGTAGCTAAGTAGGCCTACCGAATCTGTTGGGATTGTTAGAAAGACTTTAAGGCTGGCAGATAAGTCCAGACAAACACAAGCTGGCAGTCAAGAATTAGGATTTCTGCTTCTCTTTGCTTATCTCTACTGGTTGCCCACATGTTGTAGCCTAGGTATCACAGGCTTAGTATTTTAGTATTTTTTTCTTCCTATTCGATTCTTGAATATTGTTTAGAAAGTCCCTGCAGTTTTCTTGGCATTTTTTTTTTCAGAAATGGTTTGACACTGCCTTTTTTGAACTGAGAGAAACTGACTGGCCCAAGGTCACCTAGTATGCTTTGTGCTTAGGCAGGGCTAGAACTCTACAGACTTCTGGTTTCTACCCTGATTCTTTAACCAGTACACCAAACTGGCACTCACATTATGGTTTAATTCTCATTATGTTTAATTCTCCAGGTAAGCAAATCCTTCATCCAGGCTCCTACATTTCAGACACCAGAAATGGAAGAAAATGTCCATCGTCAATAATTCCTATCACTTTTTTAAATTCTTGTCTAGATTTAAGTTCCCCTTGTTCATTTATAATATCTCTGTACGTAACTACTTTTCCCAAGTTCATGAAATTTGGATGCACTAGCGCTTCCAGTGTTGAGAGCCATACCGGTGTTTCTATATAGTTCTGTTGTTTAACTTCAATCCACACATTTAGTAATGCTGCTCTGATATGGTGTCTCTGGAAGTATTGATGAATGTTATATCGCTCATCCCACAAAAATGCATGCCATCTAGATTGTAAATCATGACCCTCTAGAGTTAATAGCCTTCTGTTTTTTAAATTTATCCAATCCTGCACCCAAGTGAGTATTGCAGCTTGGTAGTACAGCTCCCAGTCAGGTAGTCCGAATCCCCCACTCTCTTTGGCTTCTTGTAGTAGTTTTAATTTAATTCTAGGTTTCTTCCCCTGCCAAATAAATTTCAATATTATCTTATTCAAATTTACAAAATATTTTTTCTTTAATTTTATGGGGACATTCTGAAATAGAAAGAGTAATTTAGGTAAAATGTTCATCTTTACTGCTGCAATTCTCCCCATGAAGGAGAGTTACAAATTTTTCCATCTTTCTAAGTCTTTCCTTATCTGGTTGTTTAAATTAACATAGTTATCTTCTTTAATTGTAATACACCTTGCTGTTAGCTGTACTCCCAAGTATTTAACTTTCTTCACTATTTGTATATTTACTTTCTCCACCAGGTCATTTTTCTGTGTACTAGTCATATTTTTAACTATCATTTTTGTTTTATCTTTGTTGATTTTCAGTCCAGCTACCTCTCCATATTCTTCTAATATTTCCACAAGTCTTGTACCCGAATGTAGCGGTTCCTCTAAGATAAATACGAGGTCATCCGCAAATGCTTGCAGTGTGTAGGTTTCTGTAATATTTAAGCCTCTAATTTGGCTTTCCTTTCGGATCATTCTAGCAGTACTTCGAGGGTTAGTATAAACATTAACAGCGAGAGTGCACACCCTTGTCTTGTACCTTTCCTAATTTGGAAGCTTTGTGTCGCTTCTCCATTAATTATAACTCTCGCCTCTTGTTTATTGTATATAGCTCTGAATATGTTTATAAAATTTCCGCCAAAGTCCATATAGCCTAACTGCCTCAACAAAAAATTCCAACTTACGTTGTCAAAGGCTTTTTGTGCATCCAAAAACATCAGAGTTGCTTGATTTTCACTTTGGATCTCGTAGTACTCCAAAATATTCAAAATCATCCTCATATTGTTTCAAATTTGCCTTCGTGGTAGGAAACCATTTTGATCTACGTGTATAAATTTGTTTAGGTATCTTTTTAGGCTTCTCGCAATTATTGCCATAAATATTTTATAATCCGAATTTAAAAGCGATATTGGCCTATAATTATTGATTTTTGTTAAGTCCAAATTTTCTTTTGGGATCAACACAATGTTTGCTTCTATCCAGGATGCTGGCATTTTTGCTTCCTTTAGAACTGCATTGAACGTCTCCAGTAATATTTTGCCAAATGAGTCTTGAAATTCTTTGTATATTTCTACTGGCAGTCCGTCTGGGCCCGGTGCTTTATTGCTCTTCTCTTTTTTCAATGCCTCAGTTAATTCAATCATTGTTATCTCCGCATTTAACATACACTTTGTTTCGTCCGGAATTTTTGGTAGATCAGCTTTTTTAAAACATTGAAGTATTTTTTCATCCATAGCCCACTTATTCTCATCGTATAGTTTCGTATAGTAATTTTGAATTATCTTTTTCTTTTCTTCGCTTTCATGTTGTATATTTCCCTCTTCATTGTGTAATTTATTTATTTATTTTACTATTTTTATACCGCCCCCCTCCCGAAGGACTCGGGGCGGTGTACAGCCCAATTAAAAACATCAACGTACAAAAGGTAAAATTATTAAAAATAAATTAAATAATTTGGCCCAATCATTTAAAAACCCAATACATAATCTTAAAAACAATTAAAAACATCAAAAGATAAGGTTATTAAAAATAGATTAAGTAATTTAGTCCGTTCATTTAAAACCAATGCTTAATCTTAAAACTCAATGCCCTAAAAACAATTATGGCCTTGTTGGAACCGGAGCTACTATCCCAGGCCGGCTTGTCGAAATAAATATGTTTTTAATTCTCGACGGAAGGAACGCAATTCCGTCAACGTACGGAGTTCGGGGGGGAGCTTGTTCCAAAGCATTGGAGCTCCCACAGAGAAGGCCCTCCCCCTGGGGGTCAATAGCCGACATTGTCTGGCCGACGGCACCCTGAGGAGACCCACTCTGTGGGAGCGTACCGGACGGCGGGAGGTATTTGCTGGCAGAAGGCGGTCCTGTAAATATCCGGGTCCGATGCCATGGAGCATTTTAAAGATGGTCACTAACACCTTGAAACGCACCCGGAAGGCCACCGGCAACCAGTGCAGCTCACGCAGGAGCGATGTTACATGGGAGCGCCATGGCGCTCCGGTCACTACCCGCGCGGCTGCATTCTGGGCCAGCTGAAGCCTCCGGGTGCACCTCAAGGGGAGCCCCATGTAGAGAGCATTACAATAGTCCAGCCTGGAAGTGACGAAGGCATGAGTAACTGTGCATAGCGAGTCCCGATCTAGGAAGGGACGCAACTGGCGTACCAGGCGAACCTGATAGAACATCCTCCCGGCCACGGCCACC
This sequence comes from Bothrops alternatus, assembly GCA_034064705.1. Lineage (NCBI taxonomy): Eukaryota > Metazoa > Chordata > Lepidosauria > Squamata > Viperidae > Bothrops > Bothrops alternatus. Next base: position 189,526 of record JARGCV010000054.1, read on the forward strand.
AGATGGTCCTCTAAAGACAGCCGTGAATCCAGGAGGACTCCCAAATTGCGAACCCTTTCCGCTTCTTTCTCTCTGCTTCTTTAGCTTATACGATAGCCATCTCCCTGGCTTGTTCGCATTCTCAAAGAAATTCTGGCCACTCCTTCTAATTTGTTGTGCTAGTTCTTCTTTCTCAAGAATGGACAACTTACGTTTAATCACTTCCATTTGTTGTTTCAGGCTTTCATTTTGGGGGTTATGTTGTAGTTCTATTTCTAATCTTTGGAATTCCTCTTCTAGGTTTTTTCCCTTTTGTTTCTTTTTTTTGTTTTCTCTTGCCATATAAGATATAGCCACTCCTCTCACATACGCCTTCGTTGTATCCCATAAATTTTGTATGTTCGTATCCTCTTTTTTATTTTCCTGGAAGAACAACTTTAGCTGTTCCTCCAGTTTTATTTTAAATTCTTTGTGTTTTATAATCACTCTTTTTAGTGTCCATCTGCCTATTTTTCCCCCTCTCCACCTGATTCTCACCGGGTTGTGGTCTGCCCAAAGGTTCGTTTCTATTTCCACTTCCCCCATTTCCTGCGATAGTTCTGTCGATACCCAAACCATATCTGTCCTGGACTACATCTTATATCTACTCGAATAGTATGTATATTGGCTTCCCCCTTGGTTCCTTTCTCTCCAAATATTTCACATCCTTAGTTCGTCCACCATCTTAAAGAAAGCTTTTGGCAATATTCTTCTAGGTCCATTTCTTTCTTCCTTGCTTTTATAGTCTAGCTTCCTATCTATTATTGTGTTAAAAGTCGCCCATAATACAGATGTTCTCACAATCTATCACCCGTAGTGTATTATATAGTTTCCTATAGAACTGTTCTTGCCCCCCATTTGGGGCATAGATTCCTACTACTATTATCCATTTTTGGTTAATTGTCATCTCCACTACCAAAATCCTGCCTTCTGTATCTTTATAGATTTGCTTGGCTAAGATTGACTCTCTGATATATATCACTACTCCTTTTTTGTGCTGTGATAAAGATGCAAACATCTTCCCCATTTTAGGGCATTCCAACACCTGTCTATGCTGTTCCTTAATGTGAGTCTCTTGAATAACTATAACATCTAAATTTCTTCTGATCAATTTATTAAAAGTTTTTCCCCTTTTTTGAGGAGAATTTAGGCCATTAATATTCAAAGATAGGATTTGGAGTTCTCCCATCATGTTTCTACTTATATCTAGTTTTTATACCCCTCGTTATTCTAGTCTCCTTTGGCTCCTCTCTCAGCTCGTTTTTCCCTTTCATAGCTTACCGTTTCCTCTCTCTTCTCTTCTCGTTTTCCCGTTGTCCCTCCTCTTCTACTCTAGCCAACCTTAACTCCCTCACTTCTTCAACATCTCTCTCTAGTTCTTCTTCACTGCTAAAGTTTTACTTATAAAATTCCTCTGCCTTATCTGGAGTATCTATTCTAATCTTCTTGTTCTGCCACGAAATCAGTATTCCCTCTGGAATCAACCATCGAAAGTTAACATATCTAGTCAGTTTCGTTGCCAAGAAGTGGTAGGGTCTTCGTAGATCCCTAACTCTTTTTGGCACCTGCTTTAAGACAATCAGCTGGCTCATCTCTAATGGCTCATCTCTCGCTCTGTGGAGGATCTCGTCCCTAATCGACTTTTTAATGAACCTAACATGAATCTCTTTAGGCAGGTTATGTCGTCTTGTGTAGTTTGTGCAGATCTGATAGACCTCATCCATTTCACTCAGCATTTTTTTCTTTCCCTATTCCCAGAACTTTTGCTAGTAAATCCGCCATCATTTCCAATAGATCCTCTCCCCTGTCCTCTCTTATGTTCTGAAACCGTAAGTATCGGTCAGCTTTTTCAGATTCTAGGGCAATAACTGTTGCTTCTAGTTCTTTATTCGCTCTGGTTAGCTTCTCATTTATTTCTTCTACTCTTTTTTCTTCCTTTTCCATCCTTTCCTCCATCTTTTGTAATTTCTGTTCATTCTTTGCCATCTGCTGTTGGAACGATTCCAATCTTCCATCCATTACTTGCATCCATTCTTTGAGAAGAAAACGGGGTACAATTGGAATGGTGGGTGTACCTGCAAATTCAGTCACGTTATAAGAAAGACAAAGAGGAATGTGGTATATGGAGGGATCTGACAACACTAGATAAAATATTATTAGGAACGGAGGAGAAAGCAATCAAAAGAACATATAAATATTTATTGGAATATAAAATGGAAGAGGAGCAGGTAAAAGAAGTGATGGTAACATGGGTCCAAAATTTCGGATATAATATCGATTTAGACAAATGGCAAATGTTATGGGAAAGAAATAGAAAGTTAACCTTGGAGAATTTGTACAAAATGTTTTACAGGTGGCACTTCTCCCCAACAAGACTGGCAAAGATGAGAAAAGATATGTCACCACAGTGTTGGAAGTGCAAGAAAGTGTTAGGGACTTATTATCATATGTGGTGGACTTGTTCCAAAGCCAAAGAATTTTGGTGGCTAATAAAGACTTGGTTGGAGGAAATGTTGGGACTGAAGATAGATCCCAGACCAGAACTGTTTTTACTGGGAATGATAGAAGGGAAGTTTAACAAAGGAGAGACATATCTAGTGTTGCATATTATAACAGCAGCAAGGTTGGTCTATGCCCAGAACTGGAAAAACAGAAATTCCCTGGTGGAGAGTGAAGGAAATAAAAGTTATTCTTTTAGTAATTGTAGAAATATAATTGTAGAAATGTAATGCCAATATATGAGACTGTCTATTTAACACAAATGTAACACTGTAATGCAAATGTAGCAATGCACTGCCAAATGTGTGAGAAGGTTTGTTCAATGTTTACTGCCTAAAATTCCTCCGGACACAGTAGGAATCACTATCAAAGAGGGGGATTTTGACCCTAGGTGAAAATTACAAATAAACAAGATAACAGCAGATGGGTGGAAGAGGTCAGGATGACTTTAAGTACAACTTCAAAGTTCATCTATAAAGATGAAAGAGCTTCTTAGATGTGACATGCATTCTAGAGGTATAAAATGCAGAGCTTGAAACCAGGCCAGGGCTCTCCTGGAACCCAATCCATTGGGAAGGATCTGGGAGGCCGCATTTGCAAACGCCTCTTCTTTCTTCTCTTTCCTTCTCTTTCCTTTTTATTCTTTTTATGTTATTCTCCAATAAACCTTTGTTTTGTTAACCAGACTTGTCTTCGTATTGTGAGTATCAAAATTTGGGTTTTTTTACATCTCACAAGAGTGAACTAATTAAAATTTTTTTGATATGTGCAGAGATGGATAGACTAACATTAGAAATTAAAGACAAGGATGAAACAGAGTATTACGAAGTTTGGGATAAGATGTACTATTGGTTAGACTCGAGGAGAAAAAGTCAGAACAAAGAAAGCTCGTCTAGAAGAAAGTGTAGATTTTCAACCTCAAAGTGAGCGTAAGATAGAGATCAGAAAGAATATGAAATAAGAATGGAAATGGAAGTTATGATGTAAATAGACATAAATATATATGTAAATATATAAATATGTAAATAGTATAAAATGCAATATGTAAATGGTATAAAAGATCAATGAATAGGGAGATATATGGTATATGGTATAGTATGTATGGCAAATAACAGCCAGAAAGGCCACACTGTGTTCAACCTGTTTTTAAATGTTTACTCAATAAAATTAAAAAAAAAATTCCTATCACTTTTTCTTCTTCAGCTTTTCTAGCTAGCTCTTTTTCTTTGGTCATTTATTTCTGAAATCAATCCAATTCCATTCAATGTATTCTCACTTCCCACACTTCTCATCACTTTCCTGTTCATTACCTTACTAACCTCCCTACCTTTGTTTGCTGCGGCTCTAGGCAAAATGGCATGTCCATTCTGATCAAGAACTATGGGATGTGCTCCTGCACAGGCCACCAACTGTTTGTACTGGGAATGAGTCAGCCAGTCTTGAGTTGCATTCAAAACATAAATCACTGCCTTTGTTTTAAGAGGCACCAATTTTCAGGAGAAACATTCCTTGTGCTTGCTAGGACAGATCAAAATGTTTTTTCAACACAAACCATTGCCCAATCATTCTCCCCACACAATCACACTATTCTTTCTCTTCCCAATTGGAGATAAAACTCCCAGTCACAGATCTTAGTGGCAATTTCCTTGCTATATTTTCTTCTTCTTATGCAAGTACAGCTGCTTCTTGAGTCATCTAGAAGGAGAGCTTGCATTTTGATAGGGCTTTTCAAGAAAATAATCCTTATCTCTGAAACCCATCCCTATTTAAAGGGGGAAAAAAACCAATTTACAACCCAAAAGACACTTACTCTCTCTCTCTCTCTCTCTCTCTCTCTCTCTCTCTCTCTCTCTCTCTCACACACACACACACACACACACACACACACGGAATGCTCAAATATCTTCCATTCTGATATGAAAAATTGCAATCTGGGGGTTGAGTGATGTCTCAAAAATGCACTGAAACATAGGTGCTTGCAAGATGGAATGAGAAATTGTCTCTCTCAAGCCAGAAATTTCTGCAAAGTTGTAAGCAAAAGTGAAATGCAAATTCTAGTCCCACCTTAAGCATGAAAGCTGGCTGGGTGACTTTGGGACAATTAGGAGATGGTAAGTTCTAGTCCCACTTTAGGCATGAAAACCAGCTGGGTGACTTTGGGACAATCACTCTCTCTCAGTCCAACTCACCTTATGGAATTATTGTTGTGGGGAAAATAGGATGAGGAAGAAGTATTAGTTATGTTTGCCATCTTGAATTATTTATAAAAATAATAAAGGTGGGATTTATCAAATAATAAAGGTGGGAATCTTTAAAAAAATGCAGGAAGTATTAGTATCATCCAGCTAGGATGTACAGTATATGTCTTTGGAATGGCTTTGTTGAATATGAACGAGTATTTGCAGAGACCAATAGTCAGGGATATCCATTAATGTCTACCTTTTTTTATCAAACACTTGTACATCTTTAAACATGGTAATCTTATTTTTTTAGGAGTATCCCACTACAAACAGGTATCTGTACCTGGATAGCTTAGCTTTTTTTTCCCCTTAAAGGGAAAACACTTCCTACTGCTGTCTCCTTAGGCAATCTTGGTGGGTTTTGATCTCCTAAACATCAAGGAGTTAAGAGCATTCTCTGCCATAACTACTAAATTTCTTGAACATGTATAGATTTAAAATTGTGTGCTCCCATTTCCCAACCTAGTATGTAAACCAAGATCATGGAACTCATCATGATTTATTTCAGGGAGTGTCTAGAATTACAGCAACAATGAAAGCTAAAAAAACAAAACATGATTTTTCTAGACTGGATGAGTTGATGAGAAAGTAACCGAAAAAAGCTGGTCGACAAATATAGATGATATGCTGGAGATGTTCATATGCAGGAGATATAGTGTTTCTGACCTAAAAGGTCAAGGTTTTAACTGTTCTTGTTTTGAATATTTCTAGGGTTTAGAGCAGGCAACCATCTCCAGGGGCTTGTCCCTATTCTTTTATCACACTTTAAATCTTCTCTTCATCTCTGCCCACTTCATTTAAAAACTTGATTTTATCAAGGTGACCTTGACAGGCTGTGCCACTTCTCCAAAATATGCTGCCACCTGTTGAGGCTCACCTCTCCAAGGGATGCATCTACCATTGTTTAGGCTCGGATTGCCGACTAGCTTTTGATCAGCTGCCCACATCTCTAAGTCCCATACAGGAGGCAGAACCCAATTGGCCATTCTGCAAAAACATGTGTTCCAATTGGTCGGCTGAGGCAAAGGTTCCTCCCAATGAGGGCTGCTGAATAGGAATGGCTCCTCTCTGGCTGAGTCAAACAGGTGAGGTGTCGGCTGTGGAGTCTTCATTTAGGATGACAACCAACTTTCCTTGTAAGGACAAGGTGAGGACCAGTCAGAAGCTTCTGAGGCACTCGACAATGGTTTGGTTGCTTGGGGTGAAGCTGGTATCTGATTTGCAACTTTAGAGTCGGTGCTGCAGCTGGGATTCTGAGCAACTGTTTGATTGTGTCCAGCTGTTGTGTTGCTAGAGTGTTGCCTTTATGCAGGTGCCATTCCCAGGAAAATAGTGATGGTTCAAGCCATCTTGTGAGGCGCGCAAATCATCTAGGGAGGAGCCAGAACTGGTCCTTCCTGGGGAGAAAAGGACACGAACTATATTAGGAAACCTTGATCTACCAAGCACTCAAGCTCTGTGGACAATAGACATAATCACTTGACATATAAGTTGGTCAATAGTTTCAATAGGAGGGCAACAATAGCCAACTTTGGCTGATCTGGAAGCTACAGCAGAGTCAGCTCTGGTTAGTGAGTGGTGGGGGAGATGACCAGAGAATGACAGGGTAATTGGCTAGAGTAACTAATGATAGTGAATTGTGGCTACCAGATGAGGAGTCCTCAGCACAATATTGTGAGCTATTGCTCTATCCAAATCTTCTGGGACGTAGCAGAGCCTTGGCTGCAAGGCCCCAAAACACCAAAGTCAACTCCGATTGGGAAGCTACAAGACAGCCACAAATCATATTTTTACATTTCTAACAAGCTGCACAGAAATTCGGAGGGCTATTTGTGGCTTCATTTTAAAGTTCGGCACATAGCTTTAATTAAAAATGTCCTGAAGACATATATTGAAAAGGAGAGAGCAAAAACAAATAACAAAAAGCAGAAAGGATTAAACTAATCCCAGTCAACTGTGAATATTCCCTCGGGTTGCAGGCACGAGCATGTGTTTTTATTATATTATGTAAGCAATGATCAGTTTTCATCTGGCATCTTGGATGGGCTTGATATGCAAGTCAGTCTCAGGGTTCAACAAACAGGCGAATGGGAGGTCCATGCAATGATAAGGGCGTAGTGCAGGGGTCTTCAAACTTGGCCCTTTTATGACTTGTGGGCTTCAACTCCCAGAATTCCTCAGCCAGCATGCCTGGCTGAGGAATTCTGGGAGTTGAAGTCCACAAGTCATAAAAGGGCCAAGTTTGAAGACCCCTGGTGTAGTGGAACAACAATGCAGCCTCTGTAGCCTTGGCTTGAACATCCAGGTAATCCTTGACTTAAAACCATCCATTTAGTGACCCTTCGAAGTTACAACAGCACTGAAAACTGACTTATGACCAGTCCTTGCACTTATGACGGTAGCAGCATTTCCAGGGTCACGTGATCAAAATTTGAGTGCTTGGCAACTGGAATGTATTTCCAAGAGTTGCAGCATCCCAGGGTCACATGATCACCATTTGCTCCTGACAAGTAAAGTAAATGGGGGAGGGTGGATTTGCTTACGATCCACACGATTCATTTAACAACTGAAGTGATTCACTTAACAACCATACAGTATCAAAATAAGTCATAAAATCAGGCGTGACTCACTTAAGATGCATGGAAAAGGAAATTCTAGTCCCAATTCTGGTTGTTAAGTCAAGGACTACCTGTACAGGGCTCCATGGCTTAAACGAAGTGTTAATTCATTGGCATTTATTCAACTCTTCATACCTAGGCATGCTGAAAGTAGGCTACTGGCTTCTGTTTGTAAAGCACAGGGACAAACCTATTATGTGGGGAACCCACTAACGAAGGCACCATGTGGCATCCTAGATAGTACTTAAACTACAGATACTCCTCAATGTACAACCATAATTGACTCTAAAATTTATGTTGCTAAGTGAAAAATTTCTTAAGTGAGTTTTGCCCCATTGTACGACCTTTCTTGCCACAGTTAAGTGAATCACTGCAGTTGTTAATTTTGTAACACGGTTGTTAAATGAATCTGGTTTCCCCACTGACTTCGCTTATCAGAAGGTTGCAAAAGGGGATCCCGTGACCCCGGGATACTGCAAACCGTCATAAATCTGAGTCAGTTGTCAAGCATCTGAATATAAATCACATGACCATGGGGAATGCTGCAATGGTCATAAGTGTGAAAAATGATAATAAGTCATTTTTTTCAATTAAAATAGAGCTGGAAGGTACCTTAGAGGTCTTCTAGTCCAACCCCCTGCTCAAGCAGGAGACCCTATTTCAGATAGATGGCTGTCCAGTCCTTTCTTAAAAATTGTCAGTGATGAAGCACCCACAGCTTCAGAAGGCTAATTGTTCTCACTATTAGGAAGTTTCTCCTTAATTCCAGATTGCTTCTCTCCTTGATTAGCTTCCATCCATTGTTTCTTGTCTTGCCTCCTGGTGCTTTGGAAAATAAGTTGACCCCCCTCTTTACTTTGTAGCAGTCCCTCAAATACTGGAATACTGCTATCATGTCCCCCCCCCCCAGTCTTTCTTTTCTCTAGGCTGGCCGAGGACAATCTGTATATTGAAAGAGCTACAGGCCAGACTGGATAGCTGAAAAAAAACAACACTTTCCCAAGAAGGCAGCGATGAATTACTTCTGTATCATTGCCAGGAAAACATCACAGATCTGTCCAAGTAATCACCAGAAGCTGACTCAAGGGAGCCTTTGCTTTTTTGGTCAAGAACACATAAGCGAAATAGTTTTATTATGTCTTCTGCAGTTAACAAAGTCAGTATTGTGTACAGGATTTTGGATAGGAAAACAGATTGACCACAGAAAAAGTCCAGGTACACAGAGTCTTTAGTCTTCATACATAGAGCCCATCTATAAGGGAGATGGATGGTTAAGAAGTTTGATGTATAAATAAATAGTCCAAAGTTAGCAACTATTCATTCAGCCAGCATTCAAAATTATGAAGGCCCTTCCGGGTGGTCCTCAAGTTGTGCTGAGGTAACAGGGCCACTGTCGTATGAGCGTGATCCAAACATTTGGGAACTGGCTTGCAATTATTATAGTTGCAGTGTCCCCATGTGATGGGCATTTGTGATCTTCACTCACAAAGTCAATGGGGGAAGCCAACGGGAGGTTATCAATGGGGATGAGGTGACATCACACCTAATAATTACAGGATTCACCTTAGGTGAATTATGACCGCAATTGGAACTGCTGTCATAAATCACATGATGTCATGCTTTATAACTGTATCACTTAGTGATGGAATTTCCAGTCCCAATTACCGTTGTTAACTGAGGACTATCTGCACCTGTTGGGAAGTGACTGACAGGAAAAGAAAAAATATGAGATTATATCCAAATAAAACACAAAGGAAAATCATGTGAAGCTTAAGGCTCCTGGGCTGTATCTAAGACAATGATGAGGTTCTGACAACGCCTTGGAAAACGTGTGAATGAGGCATACCAGTGTCCAGAGGTTGTAGAACAATATTTGTATACAGGTGGTCCTTGACTTACAACAACTCATTTAGTGGCCGTTCAAAGTTACAACGGCACTGAAAAAAGTGACTTATGACCATTTTTCATACTTACGACCGTTGCAGCATCCCCATGGCCATGTGATCCAAATTCAGACGCTTGGCAACGGATTCATATTTATGACGGCTGCAGTGGTCTGGGGTCACACGATCCCCCTTTTGTGACCTTTTTATAAATGAAGTCAATGGGGAAACCTGATTCACTTAACCATGTTATAAACTTAATAAGTGCAGTGATTCACTTAACAACTGTGGCAAAAAAGGTCGTAAAATGGGGCAAAACTCACTTAACAAATCTTTTGCTTAGAAACAGAAATGTTGGGCTCAATTACGGTCATAAGTCGAGGACTACCTGTATTACTTGAACAAGGCATTTGCTTTTAGGCAAATAAAAGGCAGAACAAGACAACCCAAGAGGCGATGCAGAATTAAGGATCAGGTTTTGCAAAAAAACCACAACCAAAATGTAACCTCCAGGGACGATACCCTTGCCTATCAGGGATCTGATTCAGCATTTTACCCACTTAGGTGCATCACCACCCTAACATGGATATTCTGACTCTGAGTTAAAAATGCCTTCTTTTAAATCAAGTCAGATAGACAACGCAATAGAAATGATTTCATAACAAAAAATATTTTTAATCAGAAAGATTACTTGCAGTCATGCTGTGGCTTCTGGGAAATACATCTTTTGTCCATTCCTATAGGTAAAAGGATGATGCTCTCTTCCATACCATCTTTATAACGGCTCAGGCCCATCGGGTGACATCTGATGGCCCATGCTTCTTTCAGACAAAGACATTCCAATCTGGCTTGTGTCCAGGAAGTCTCCCAATGCCCTTTAGAGACTCCTCCCACTGACTCATTAACAAATCATCATTTAACCCAATAACTACCAGATATTCTAACATACTGATACATGCTCTCTAGTTAGGGTTACATAGAGCTATACGAGGTTACATAGAGCTATACGTGTCAGAATACTCCCCACTTGGAAATTTATATTTCCACTACTAACTAACTGAAATAGCAAAAAACGTAGCATTAAGGCATGCAATACTCATTGTTAACTAACTTGTGACTAAATAAGTAAAAACTTGGTATCAAACATGCATAACTATTGGTAAATATAAAACATGCACAATTATGCAAAAAAAACAAGCGTTACATCAAACAATGCATAAGACAATACATAATTTGAGGTTTGATCTTCTGGTTCAGTCTTCATCAGCAACGGGACCAAATCGGTGATCAGCCTGGTACAAGTGTCTTTGAGTCACGACCTGACTCACGTGGCTTCACGATCTGGACCTCAGCTTGGCAAAGTAGTTCATCAACTGGGTGGGCCCAGTGCGCAAGTCCCGTGGGCCAATAGTTCTGGTATGCATTATTGTCTCCCAGTGAGACAAGGGGAGACTGGCCCCGTCAATTACTGTTGCAGGCAATTGAAGGAATGTAGCCACATCCAATTACTATTTGCCTTTATAAAGCTGATATGAGTTCTGAGCATCCTTTTACTATTCTGACTCTGAGTTAAAAATGCCTTCTTTTAAATCAAGTCAGATAGACAACTCAATAAAAATGATTTCATAACAAAAATATATTTTTAATCAGAAAGATTACTTGCAGTCATGCTGTGGCTTCTGGGAAATACATCTTTTGTAAGCACACCATCCTTTCCTTCTGGTTTTGATTTACAAAGCCTGGAAGACAATCCTTTGGTTTCACTGGATACATGTGCAAAATCATAACACATCTTGGTGGGAACCTTTCCTTTTCTCAGCCCCCTCCCCACACACAAGCATGAAGCAGCCCCTTTCACTCCTGCTTCAGAAGACCCGGCTGTCTTTATCTGATCCTTCTTCCGGCTTCCTCTTAACAAACCCAAATGGCTGGTTTCCACCACAGAAAGAGAGTCTGGAAATCTATCCTTCTCCTACCCAACTGCCCAATGTATTTTGGCTCCTCTCTGGGCCACAGAACCTCTCTCCCACTTAGTATCTAAAGCATCCGCCCAAGACCCCTGCCGTTCTACGCTCCTCCTCCTCCTCCCCACAAGGCTTCACACCCACCCGGCTAGACCCATGCTTGAGAGAGTCTCACCAGTGGCCCAGGGGAGGGGGCTGGGCAGCCTCAGATTTCCGTTTGGCCTCCTGGTGCTACTGCATCCTGTCCAGCTGTTCCTGGGCGCTCGTGTGGGACCACCGAGGGACCATCGTTTTGGAAGAGGCCACCTGGACGTGAGGGAAGAAGGGAGGGCTGGGAGAAGTCACGGCCCAGGTGCCACCCTTTTTCCTGCAAAGGTTTTTTTTCCTTTCAGTCCTTTAATACTACAACTTCAAAAATGAATAAGCTGCACCCCAAGAGAATGGGAAGCTACCTCAGCACCCTCTTTACCTCCCCTACATTGGGCAGGATTGAATTTTGAACCCCCTTTTCCCATAAAGGGATGAAATTAATGGCTGGGCTGAACCTGAAGACATCTGTGGCATTCCTTTAAAATCCTAAGCCAGCTCCCAAATCAGGCCAATTTTCCACTTCTTAAGGAACCCTATATTGCACCTCCAACAAACATTGGCCCTGCCCACTCCAGTGATACCATGTTATAAGGCACATCCCTGACGGCTTCCAGGCAGGACACAAAGAAATGTGTGGCCGATTCCTAAGCTACTGCTTTGCCACGCTGGCATTCTTTTACCACCATGCATGGCCTTTGCAATCATTTATGACTTGCCCGCCATCCATCCATTACAATGGGTGGGGAACCATGGCCCTTTTATGACTTGTGGACTTCAACTCCCAGAATTCCTGAGCCAGCATGGCTTATAGCTGGCTCAAGAATTCTGGGAGTTGAAGTCCACAAGTCATAAAAGGGCCATGGTTCCCCATGCCTGCATTAGGACTTCATCCCTTTCCTAATACATTCCAGAAACTGTTAAAACAAGGGTTTTTTAGTTGTAGTTCTAAGACCCATTGAATGTTCATGAAAAGCTGGAATGAATAAAACAATTGTTTAAATCCCTTCAACTGCCATCCCTCATCAATCTTCCCCAACCAGATGTCTTGGAACTACAGTTCCCAGAATTCCCCAGGTCACATCTGAAAAACACTAGAGGAGAGCCAGGATGGCATTATGGTTAAGGAGTTGGTCTAGATCAGTGTTTCTCAAGTTCAAAATTTTGTGTGGACTTCAGCTGCCAGAATTCCTCAGCTGCTGGCCACTGGCTGAGTTGACGAGATTGAAAAACACTCATTTAGCACCATAAAGATTAAATTCAACTCCATTCTCATCCTGCCTGGGGGCTACTCGCTGTGTCTCAGCCCAACCTACCTCATAGGACTGTTCTTTGGAAAAACAAAAGGGAATGCCATGGATGACACTTTTGAGCTCTTGGAGGAAAGGCAGGGTAGAACCTAACAAATAAATAAATAAATAACCAAATGAGGAAGGCGGCAATAATTTTGCCATCTGTCATACCTTGACAACACTGTGTTCAGGAACTTCACTTCTATGGATGCAGCCTTCATGGTCTATGGAGTGGAAGGGAAGCAAGGAAAAAAAAACCTGTCAAGCTTAAATTTCCTGTCTCTCCCTAGTTTCTGCTTCCACACCAGAAGAAACCATTTGAGTAAGCAATCAATAAATGGCATCCTATTAGTTGCAGGACAGAGAAGCATCCATCCTTCAAGGTTAGAGCAGGTGATAGATGTGTCCTGCTTCTCCCAAGGGAACATTTTCTGACCAATGGGAAAGCAGCCTGATATGGGAAGGGAAAAAGCAATTGTTTCTATTGCTCCCCTCTGGGAGGAGTTTCAAAGTATTTATAGCAGAACTACTGGATTCTGTAACAGCTTTGTTCCTTATGTCATCTGTCTTGTAAATTCGCAGGATTCTTTTCTTTTTTTGCCATATATATGTATACATTCAAACTAGACTGTGATGTTTCTCTGTGTCATATATGTGTGTATGTGGGCATATGGCAAAATGGTATTTTTTTGAGAGCTGAATGCAACTAAATTTCATTTTAATGTATGCTGATTAGTGTACATTTAAAGTGACAATAAAGTTTTCATTCTATTCATTATGGGTAATTTAAGAAATGAAGCAAGAAGTGATAAAGGGGATAGGATAGGATAGGATAGGATAGGATAGGATAGGATAGGGTAGGGTAGGGTAGGGTAAGGTAAGATTTATTGTCATTTTTTTACAGTGGGCACACTGGCACACATTAAAAATGAAGTTCTGTTGCCTGCTCTCAAAAGTGTACACATACATAACACACATATAAACATGCTATATACAACATGTGTATATACCTACACTCTTACATATAATACATATAAATATTAATCACTGTCCATCTTAAATACATAGCGGAAAGAGGAAGCTTGAGAGTTCATAAGTTAATACTATATGGAACAAAACTGTGACTGAATCTGGATGTTCTGCTTTGGATACCACGGAGCCCCCTCCTCCCAGAAGGTAACAAGGAAAACAGGTTGTGAAGAGGATGTGTAGTGTCCCAGACAATCTTGTGGACCCTGCTCAAGCAATGCTTATATGCTATGTCCTGGATGGAAGGGGGGGAACTGCCAATGATCTTTTCTGCCATCCTCACCACTCTCTGCACCGCCTTTCTGTCTGAAGCAGTGATGCTTCCAAACCAGACAGTAATGCCATATGGCAGGATGCTCTCAATCATCCCTTTGTACAAAGTGGTCAGGACAGGGGAAGGAAGATGTGCTTTTCTCATGAGACGCAGAAAATGCAGGCACTGCTGTGCTCGCTTCACCAGTGTCTAGCTGTTGAGTGACCAAGCTTAAGGTAGGAAGGAGATGACCTGGCCATCTTCTCAAGCCTTAATTCCATTAAGATTATAATATTTTAATGCACTATTTAGGGAGATGCTTTTATTCTAGTCTAAAGTGATGTGCAGGTAATCCTCGACTTATGATCACAATTGGAACCAGAATTTCTGTCGTTAAGTCATTGGAGTTACAGTATAAGTCAAGTCAGACCTGATTTCATGATCAGTTTTACAGCAATCATTAAGCAAATCACACAGTCATTACAGTAAATCCAGTTTCCTCAATGGGCATTTTTTTCTGGAAAATGGCAAAAAGGGTCACAAATTGCGATCGTGGTGACCACTGCAAATGGGAGCTGGTTGCTAAGTGACCGCATTCAGTCACCAAGCTTCAGGGGTGATGAGGTGGTTGTACCGATAAGTGCAAATACAGGTTGTAAGCAACTTTTCCTGAGGCCATCGTAACTTTGAACCATTGTTAAATGAATGGTTGTAAGTCAAAGACTACCCACAGTTAGGAGTTTCTGCTGCACAGTGCTTGAAATCCAGTCATTTGTTGTTTCCAATGGAAATTTCCTTTCCAGATGGAAAAATCTGCAGCTGTCAATATTAGGAAGAATTGCTACAGTAAAAATGATTGTGCTGCCGAAGATTTTATTTCTATTTCAAATGATTCTGATAAAACTTGAGAGAAAATTCTTTCAAGATTTAACTTCATTGGTTTTGAACTTTATTTGGCGGGGGGGGGGGAAGCTAGAATTAAGATGAAAACATTACAAGATGCTAAGGAAAATGGAGGTTTTGGGTCGCCAGAATGGACGTTGTATTACCAAGCATCTGTGTTAACATGGATAACACTTAGAAATAGAAGGTTATTGTATTTGGGGTGGCACGCTTTCTTATGGTACGGGAAAAATAAAGTCCATAAGTACTTTCAAAATCATTTTATAAGAAATGCCTTGTCAACAGTACGGGAAAAAATTAAAGCTAAAATATATTTAAAAATTCCAGGGTGGTTATCAACAATGGAGGCATTTATACATCCGAACTTGGTAGACTTTGAAAAAATATGGACATATAAAGATATTCTAGATATTGATGGGAAATTAAAATCTAAACAAGAACTGGAAAATCAGGGAATTAACTTGTCCTGGTGGGCACATTTACAGATACAAAGTAGATATGAAAAAGATGTAAAAATGTATGGATTTTATAAGGATCAAACTGTGTTTGATAAGATTTTGTTAACCTCAGATGAGAAATTAATCAAGAAAATGTATAACTTTTTGTTAATTTTGGATATGGAAAGTGAACAAGTGAAAGAAACAATGACAAGATGGGCAAAATTTTTTGGCTATAATATAGAATTAGAAAAATGGCAAATGTTATGGGAGAGAAACTACAAATTAACAATGTCAACCTCATACAAAGAAAATCTGTATAAAATGTTTTATAGATGGCACCTGCCGCCAGCAAGATTAGCAAAAATGTTTAAAAATATGTCAGATAGATGTTGGAAATGTAAACATAACATAGGCACGTATTATCACATTTGGTGGACATGTGGGAAGGCAAAGGCCTATTGGAGAAAGATACATATGTGGTTAGAAAAAATATTGGGTGAACAAGTGGATTTTAAACCTGAACTTTTTTTACTAGGTATTATGCCTGAAAAGACTAATAAGCAGAAATTATATTTAATCTTACACATTACTACAGCAGCGAGGATAATTTTTGCACAATACTGGAAGAATGAAGGACTGCCATCAGAAGAAGAAATAATCAGGAAAATATTGGAATGTGCAGAGATGGACAGATTAACTATGAGGTTGAAAGATAAAGAAGATACAGACTACTATCAAATTTGGAACCTATTTTATTCTTGTCTAGAGGAAAGAATGAAGGATTAGGAATTGAACATGTATTAGCATAGCAAACTCCAGACAACTTGTTGATTGGAAAAATTAACATATGTTGATGAAAAAAAAACCAATAAAATCTTTACAAAAAGAAGGAAATTTCCTTTCCATTTTTTAAAATTGCATTATCATCTTCATTATTACTATTAATAATAAAAAATACTAGTTCTACCTGTACTGCAGTTCATGCTACTTTACTTGGGGGTGTTGTTGTTGTTGTTTTTGGCTTGGGTGATTTGTCCTGATTGATTCTTACTGGAGCTTTTGTCTTTATTTCATTTTCTCAGCAGACTTGCTGGAGCAGACGGATGGAAAAGCAGGGAACAAATAATTTAAACAAAATCAGACATCATCCATATATACCAGTAACAACCTTGATTCTCCAACTGCATGTTCCAATATAGGCAAAAGAGCATACATTCACATACCACTGTTTAATACAGAGATCTGACACAAGTATTGCTTGTAATATCATTTGGGTCAGTAAAAGACCCCCCATCCTCTGTTTTTCATGCCTGGTTCCTGTCTGATGGATAAAACACTTGATCATGTCCAATTTTATAATTAATAGTTGATTATCAAAGTTGTCATAATTCTCCAACAGTTGTAATTTCAAGTCCATTTCTGTTAGTTTTGCAATTAGTTAGTTTTGCAATTAGTTACAATCATTTTTTGGTCATCCAAAGTCTCCATAGGTTGTATGTAAATTAATTCCTCTTCTGTTGCTTTTTGGTCTGTAGAATGATCAAATAGAGTCTGAAGGTCAGTTTGTAAATTCACAGTAGAATTTCTGTTTATTATTTCTGCAGTTCTCTCTCTTATTTGGGAACATATTTCCTCAGTAGCTTCATAATTTTTTCCAGTATGAGTTTACAGTTGAGTTGTGAATATAGTTTCTCCATTTCAATAGTAACACAAAGAAGAAACGGTTGCAGTTAAATTTCTCCACAAGATGTCCTCAGTAAACTATGAAAGTCTCTTCCAGACATCAAGGATGAGATTAGCAAAGTCAAAGAGCTATGGAGTCTCTTTTCCGGCTTCTCATAGAGTTGTTGTTGTTTTTTTCAAACAATAAAGATTTATCCCTTTAAAAAAGTAAGTCCAAGACATAGGAAGACACTATTCTCCAGCTTAGAAGATATAATAATAAAGTTTTATGATAAGGATTTTCCCAGGCCCCCCAAGTAACCAAAAATAAAAATAGTCAATAAGAAGTTTTTTCCTTTGTTATGGAAAGCTCTTTTCCCCAGATAAACAAAGGCAGCTCTTTCAAAGCAGGGAAGTAATTCCAAAAGGCTTTTGACAGGAGAGTAGTTAGGCAGAAAGAGAGAGGTAAAAGTCTCACCGGGATCATCCACGATGGTTTCTTAACGCTTAGATGTTCTTTTGACTTTCAGCTGGAGCAGCTAAATAATCGGCCATGTTACTGGCCGATCTTTCTCTCCATCGGCCCTGAGGAGCTGCCTCGGACCACGGAAGGAGCTGCCTCCTCCCCCCGCAATCAACGAGAGTCCTCCTCTTCGGTAGTCACCCATCCAGGGTGACTTTTCGACCCTATTGAGGGTCTACCGGCAGAGGAAAAGCAGGTAACAAAGAGAGAGAGCCTCTTCGTGTGCCTGCACCCACTGCAACCCAAACAGGAAGTCATTTAATGACCTTTTTTTGACCGCCGTTCAAACTTTGAATCCAGGTCATAAGTATCTTTTTTGGAGTCTATTGCAACTTTGAATGGTCACTAAGCAGGCAGTCAAAAGTCAAGGACTGAATGTGGTTGCTAAGAGTTGACAAGGGTTTTGTAGTACAGAATCAATCAATCTACAGCCACTTTGCAGGGTGTACATCAGTGCCACCAAATCTCCAGGCTAGGTGGCAAAGCCACATCTTCAGGTCCTTCCAGAAGGCCAACAAAATCAGGCTAGTCTGACCTCAGAGGAAATGATGTTCCATAGGACAGGTAACAAAACAGAAAAGGCTCTCCTCCTGGGTCCCACCAGGTGACATTCCTTCATGGATGGAGCCCACAAAATACTCTTTCTGCTGGACCTGATAGGATGGGTTGATGTGATTGTGCATTCTCTGGAGTTGTCCCTGGACAACAGAGGAGTTGAGCAACATGGGAAAAGAGAGATGCCCACCACACCGGACAACCTTTTCTTCCTGTATGGTCACCTGTTAATTCAACTATTTTAAAGTCCAGATTCAAGCACAATTTCAAAAGGAGCCTGAACTTGGATTAACTGTTCTTTCAAAAGAAAATTTAACCTAGGTTTAATAACTGCTAGGGGCTGGATGGGAGGATCTTCCCCAAGCTGTTTCTCAAACACTGATAAGTGTTGGGGAGCTGCACAGTCATAGGCAGAAGGAGGGGAGGAACAAAGTTAAGGGAACCCACCATTCCTTCTCTTGCCCTTCCCTGCATGCCACAAAGAAGGACACCACCATTTGATGGCATCTCTAACTGGGGATGGCACTAGGGGCAGCACAATTTATGCCAGTAAAGTTGTTTGCTGGATAGCTTTTCAACTGAATCACACAGGGAAGTGGATCCATGCTCAAATTGTGACCCAGATATGTACTTATTTCTCAATTTCATTCACCTGGTCTAACAGACTCTGCTCCTCTGCCAAGCTTCCCTTTCTCGCTCTCTGGGGGCTCAATGGAGGAATGGTTGGGGGGGCCTTGAGTCCATCCAGATGCTGAGATGCTCCCAAATGCCCTCTGCTGGAGGTAGATGGACTTTGCTGGAAGGGAATACAAAGGCGGTCAAGTTGAGGGCACTGCCCAGAGAGGAGGGCAGAGTTGGGGAAGGGAACGGAGCCCACACCTGATGCACTAGAAACAGCCTTACCTGCCAGTCTGCTGAACTAGGGCCATCCTGCTGTTTGCTCTCCATTCTTGCCTGGTTTTCCTGTATCTGGCCCATAGCTGGGCATAGATTCCTAGAATAAATGGTAAAAGTTGGAGAAGCTGTTTCAGATTCCATCGAGTGGCTTCCACAGCAAGATAATGTGTCATGGTTCCGACAGATAAAACTCTTCAAAGAACTTTGAGGCATTGTTTACCTTAAAGTATCTTTATGGGAGTAGCATAGCTTCGGCACTAAATAGTTGAAGCCAAAAACTGGATTCCCCTCCCCTGAGCACATAGTATCAAAGCACAATTCCATCCTCCAATTAACAGTCATAAATCACATTCTCCAATTAGTTTGAAATGCAGGCTTTCCCTCCTGTTCTGCAACCCGCCAATTTTTATCATCTCTTATTTCAAGCTCTAATTCACACACTAGTACAATATTGTTATGTCTAACTAACTCCCACCACATTCCTCCTCCTCCCCCAGCATCATCTAATTCTAAGAGTAAAGCATAAAAAAGAAAAAGGCTGCATCTTCATATGTTGTCAAAGCAAGAACATCCAATGTTAGCAGTGTTGACAGAATGTTTAATTAAGGCCACGTCCTCAGGTTGCCTTCTGAAATACCACAACACACAGCACACATTTTCCAATGGACAAAATCAGGATTATATCATTGTGTTATGGATAAGGTGACAGGTTAGAGGGAAATCTGCTCCTCTGGGGAAGCAGAAAATATATATATAGACAGGATGGGAGAAAACCACTGAATCGGTTGAAATATTCACAGAATCCAGTACGGGTAGTCCTCGACTTACAACAGTTCGTTTAATGTGAAAAATGGGGCAAAATTCACCTAACAACCGTCTTGCTTAATCAACAGAAATTTGGGGCTCTATTGGGGTCATAAGTTGTATAGGTAGTCCTTGGTTTCCAACCATTTGTTTAGCAACCATTTGAAGTTACAACAGCACTGAAAAACACGATGACCGATCCTCACACTTATGACCGTTGCAACATCCCCCACTGTCATGAGGAGGACATTTGCCCAGGTTCGCCTGGTGCACCAGTTGCGGCCCTATTTGGACCGGGAGTCTCTTCTCACAGTCACTCATGCCCTTATCACCTCGAGGTTCGACTACTGCAATGCTCTCTACATGGGGCTACCTTTGAAAAATGTTCGGAGACTTCAGGTAATGCAGAATGCAGCCGCGCGAGCAGTGTTGGGCTTGCCTAGAAATGCCCACATTTCGGCATCACTCCGCGAGCTGCATTGGCTGCCAATTGGTCTCCGAACCCAATTCAAAGTGTTGGTTATGACCTATAAAGCCCTACATGGCATTGGACCAGGTTATTTACGGGACCGTCTGCTGCCCCATGAATCCCAGCGGCCGGTTAGGGCCCACAGAGTGGGCCTTCTCCAGGTCCCGTCAGCCAGACAGTGTCGCCTGGCGGGGCCTAGGGGAAGGGCCTTCTCTGTTGCGGCCCCGGCCCTCTGGAACCAACTTCCCCCGGAGATCCGTGTCGCCCCCACCCTCTTCGCCTTTCGTAGATTGCTTAAAACATACTTTTGCCGGCAGGCCTGGGGCAGCTAACACCTTGCCCCTAGCCAGTGTATGTTTCTGTGTATGTTTGTGGAGTGATTGGTTTCTTTTAGCTCAAGGGTTTTTTATAGATATGTGTTTATTGTAATTTCTATCATGCTGTGAGCCGCCCTGAGTTCTTTGGAATAGGGCGGCATAGAAATTAAATAAATAATAATAATAATAATAATAATAATTCAGGTGCATGGCAACCAAGATGTATTTAATTACAATGGTTGCAGCATCCTGGGGTTGTGTGATTGCCATTTGCAACCTTCCAACCACAAAGTCAACAGTGAACCCAGATTTGCTCAACAATCATGCGATTTACTGAACAACTGCAGTGATTCGCTTAATAAACCTGGCCCAAAAAAGGCTATTAAAAAGGTCGTAAAATTGGGTGCAGCCCACTTGATAAATATCTTGCTTAGCAACAAAAAAATCTGGTCTGAACTGTGGTCATAAGATGAGGACTACCTGTATCTGGTTTACAGAAAGGCCAGCCAGTTGATTCAAGGAAGCTCAGATTCATGTCACAAAGGAAGAAGCTGGAACTTTAGTGCAGCTTCCAGAATTTTTTCAGTGAAAATAGTTGTCAAATTGATATCCACCGCCACCTACTGGAGTATTAGAGAAATTGATATAATATATACTCTTCTTGCTTTGACTAAATTGTTGGACTGGTGACTGAGAATTTTCAGATTTTACCACTTTTTAAGAACACATTATGACACAAAAATCAGAGGAAGAATAAAATGACCAAGCAGAATCCAAGTACTTCTTTCCCTTGAATGGAGCTCCTATTTATCTCTAACACCAATACTTTTTGCAAAATTATTTGCTTTTCTGAAGCAAGATTAAAGGTTGCGTGTTGCCCCTTTTGTAACAAATCCTAAAAGCCACAGGAAAGTTACCACAAAGTCCAATGAAGCTTATTACCGGGTAACATGGTTTCATTAATTACCTTGGGGATCCCATGATGGTTACACGATGGTTAACTGGAATGCACTGGGTCCCCCCCCGTTTTGCTTTATCATCTTTTTAAATTTATTTTGATTGTATTTTAAATTTGTTTTTAATCTATTTGGGTTGTTTTATTCTGTATGCTGCCCTGAAGCACTACATGAGATGGGTGGCTATATAAATATGATTTGATAAATAAATAAAAGTGTAGGAAGACACATCCTAATAAATCAGGTGCTGCGTTTTAGGGAAGACTATACAGTAGTCCTCGACTTACAACAGTTCATTTAGTAAGTGTTCAAAGTTACAACAGCACTGAAAAAAGTGATTTATGTGTGTTTTCACGCTTAGGACCACTGCAGCATCCGTATGGTCATGTGATCAAAATCTAGATGCTTGGCAACTGACTCATATTTATGACGGTTGCAGCGTCCCAGGGTCATGGAACAAGCAAAACCAATGGGGAAGCCAGATTCATTTAACAACCATGTTGCTAACTTAACAACTGCAGTGATTCACTTAACAACTGTGGCAAGAAAGGTCATGCCACGGGGCAAAACTCACTTAACAACTGTCTCACTTAGCAATAGAAATTTTGGGCTCAATTGTGGTCGTAAGTCAAGGACTACCTGTGTAATTAGTGGTCTTTGAATGTGTACCCTTATACCCTCATGCACATGCACAAACACTGCCATGTCTTCTGGCAGGAGATTCTTGTATTCAATACACAGCATTAAACAGAGAGAATGTTCAGCCTCTAAAGAATGTTTCCAAAAATAGAACAGGACAGAAGTCTAAAAGAAAGACAAAAGGGGAGAGTCCATCGCGCTCTGAAGCCAAACTCCAGATGAAGTGACTTGTTCTTTTTGAAGTACCTCTGTTTTGGTGCAGGATAGCAGAGGGTGATGATTTGCCCCCAGATGTGAATCCAGAGGTGAGGGTGAGCCTGGAGACACACCTACAATGAAGAAAACAAAAGATATTGCAGTGGATTCCTTTCTCCCAAGATTCTTCTCTTAGCATAGTCAGAACACTATCAGGGATATGTTTAATTACACTTTTGATGGTGTTTTAATTACACGGTAGTCTCAGGAGATGGTAGCTTGGTAATTAGATAACAATTAGGGGACTGGAGACCGAAACATATGAAGAATGGTTGCAGGAATTGGGTATGTCTAGCTGAATGAAAAGAAGGACTAGGGGTGATGTGATAACAGTGTTCCAATACCGGTATCTAAGGGGCTGCAACAAAGAGGAGGGGGTCATCCTTCAAAGCACCTGAAGGCAGGACAAGAAGCAATAGATAGAAACTAATCAAGGAGGGAAGCAACCTAGAATTAAGGAGTAATTTCCTGACAGTTAGAACAATTAATCAGTGGAACATTGGTACATTAATCAGAAGTTGTGGGTGCTCCATCCCTGGAGGTTCTTAAGAAGAAACGGGACAGGCATTTGCTTGAAATGGTATAGAGTTTCTTGCCTGAGCTGGGGGTTGGACTAGAAGACCCCCAAGGTCTGTTCCAACTCTGTTATTCTGTTAATTGGAGGTGAGCCCTCCCCCTCCCCCCCAGGAATAAATTACAGGACTGTAGCTTAGACCGGGAAACTGGAAGTCATCTCAGAAAAATGAAAAAAAGTCTGCATGTGAGGGTTCAGATAGTCATTGAGAATCACACTGAATCAAGAGGAACTTTACCTTCTCAGCTGCATTGTTGATGTCATTTCTTTGACAGCAATCAACAATCATTACACAGCAATCAACAATCATTACTCCCATCTATTGGTGGAAAGGTGGGGTACCATTCCCAGGAACAAATCCCAGTATAATAATGGGACATACCTGATGAGGAAGGAACCCTCCTGGTTGCAATGCTGATTATTCATAACAGAGAACTACCCCACTCTGGCCCCATCCCCACACCTAGTGCAGTGCAGTGCTGATCACATTGCATTAACCACCTGATCTTCGGTTCTCCAGGGTGCGGTAATTTGCATGGCTGCATCTCAATCCCACCAGGATGTCATGGATTCTCCACAAATCCTGCTGAGCTGCTGCTTGGTCCTAAAGGAAGGGAATTGATGGACAAATGGAGACAACTGCCACACCTCCTATCCCTCTGGCTTTTCCCATCACCGCTTCTGAACAAGAGCCGAAATTTCTCAACTGACAGGAGCGCTGTTGTCGAACACTCCCCTATGTTTTTAAGGCAGAGCGTTATTTCTAAACCTGTGCAGTATTTCTTCCATGGACAGGAATTTTCAATATGTGTTGATATCAAACGTACAGATATTGAGGCCTTTTTTAGTTTTTCTTTCATTGTTTAAAAGTAATTTTCTAGTATTTAAAACAGCAGTTAATCAAAGAAAAACAGGAATTCCTATAAATGAAAAAAGAGGGTGGATGACCCTGAAGATAGGAATCCAAGTTGTCTCCTGCTTTCTGTTCCTATTATTAAATAATTAGACTAGGAATGCAGAATAATTTGCATAAAACGAAAGTATCTTTTTATGGCTATAAGATACCAAATCAATTGTTTATTAGTTCCACGCATTCATTTTAGTTATCATTAAGGTTCAAAAGTTGACTTATCAATGAAACTCTCCTATATGTACATCCTTTAAAATTTAACAGTTAAAAAGCCAGCAAATTCTGTATTACTAAATTAATAACAGAAACAAGAAAAAAACTTGATATATTGTATCACCCAATAAAGTGTTAACTCGGTCAAAGGCTCCTGTCAGTGAGTGACTATGGTCTAATTAGCAATGCAGCCTAGTGGGTGTCCACTAGATTAGAGTTTTGTATGTTTGGAGAAAGCTCTGTCCCTCATATTTAAGATTTACCTGGGGATGCCCGGAAGTCCGGATATGCTCCAAGGAGCCCTTCAGCATCTGTACGTCATTTTCCAAGGCCGTATAATCTTCCCATACTCATTCACTGTCCTGGACAGAAACAGTGCCTCAGCTACTTAGTCAGACATTCCCTACTGAATATATATTCATACAATAACCAAATCTTAAGATATGATCTGGCTTACCTGTGTTTATGGTAAGAGAGAAAGCTGATGAGATTCAGCACGGTGGTGCCTTGGTACTCAACTGCTTTGAAACTCATCACATTTGGTATTCAAAGCATTTTGATGTGAAAATTTTGTCCTGGTACTCATTGTCTGTTTGATACTCAATGCACAAGCTAGAACTTGTTGGTGTTGGCTGCCTTGTGACTCATTATGTTATTCCTTATGAGAAAAAATTGTTTGGTGCTATTGTTTTTGATACTCATCACGCCTCCCAGAGCAATTAACAAGTACCGAGGTACCATTGCATATAAGGTCTTAATGAATCTGTCCTGCAAAATATCAGGACAACCACCAGGTGGCTAGCAGTCATCTGGATTTTTGCAGCACAGAAATATAGCCAGCTGGCTGGCATTGTGTACAGAAACCCTGTGCACATTGTCTGGGTGACACTCTCCCAAGTCCAGATGGGAAATTCCAAAGAAGGTCATGGAGAATAAGAGGGTTAAGATCCTGTGGGATTTTCAGATCCAGACAGTCAGGCAGGTACTGGGTAATCAACCAGACATTGTGGTAGGAGACAAGGGCCAGAAGACAAGGGTGGCGATAGATATAGTACAGGGGTCCCCAGTCTATGGTCCGCAGCCCACTGCTGGGCCGTGGGCTACCAGCCACCAGGCCGCAAGACAGGCTGGCCAGTGCACGCACGTTTGTGTGTGCACTCACCCCCACTCATGCTAGAGCCTGCAGACCTCGTTGCCCATGCGCGCAGGGCTAGCAGCAGCGGTGGCTAGAACATGCAAGCATGCACAAACGGGGCCGCTAGCACGCAGTGGTTACACAGCCCGTTTGCACATCTGTGTAGGACTAGCAGAGGCGGCAGCTAGCTCCAGTGTGCATGCGCAAATGGGGCTGCTAGCCCCATGCAGGTGCCCACAGCCCTGTTCGTGCAGGCGTATGCGTGCATGCACACACAAATTTCCCACCTGCTCCCTCTCCCTCCAGGCTGCCAGCATGAAAAGGTTGCAACATCAGGAAGGAGGAGGAGTACCAGGGCCTGAAGGAGGAATTAGAGAGGATATGCAAATAAAGGCTGAAGTGATCCCAGCGGTGATAGGAGCACTCTGAGCTGGGGAATGGCTACAACATGAACATCTCATGAACAACTTCAGAGCTCTCTGTCCAGAACAGCGCAATGCTAGGAATAACTAAGGTACTCCGCAGAACCCTCAATGCATTTGGATGTTTCCAGGCTGGGAAAGACAAATATACAGCATTTCTTTCCTATAAGTACTACCAGCTGATGATCAAACAGCTGGACCTCACCTGATAAACAGCTACCAATTGACCTATGTGCACATCTACTCAGGATGTTTCTTCAAAAAATATTTTCACTCAAGTATCAGGGAGCTGCAACCACTCACCAATGCAAGATCGCAGAGACGGGCACGGATGTGCACCAGTTCATCTTGCAGTTGCCTTTGTTGATAGCAGATCTTGTCCAGGGTGGCATCTTGGCTTTTAAACTCCTTCAGCCTCAAGTGTGTTACTTCCAAGGCCTTTTCAAGACGTTCCTGAAACAATACCATTTCAAGAACTGTCAACCCAGCAGAGATTTTCCTTCATTGCAGTTTGATGAATCTGTCACGGTTCCGACAGACAGAGACGAATAAAGCAGAACTCCAAGGCTTGCAAGTTCCTCAAAGAACAGGTTTATTAGTTACAAAGTATCAGCACGGTCAAGAGTGAAACCAAGTCTGGATACACAAGCAACAATTTCCCAATACAAAGTTAAATGTCCCACCCACAAAAGCTATGTAAGCAACTACATTCCCCAATATGATTATTTGGCAGGCTTTTTATGAAACGCCCAGTCCACAGTTTCGGGAGCAGCCGGTGACCTTGGTTCCCACAGGACAAAATATTATTTTGATGAGCGAAGCACCTGGGCAACCCCCCTCCCTCCGTTCTATGTGGCAACCTAGAATGAGAAGGAAAATGGCTGCAGCCATGCTCATTTGTAGAGTTGACAGAATCAACAAAACAAATGTTTGTTTCAAGGCCTTTTGCAGAACCACAGAAATGGACAGTATCACAGACTACTTAGCACAGGGAGAGAACCAGTCCCAAGACCTTGCAGCTGATATTTGGCAGCAAATGACAACAGGACTTCTAATCAATCTGAGATTGAAAGTCAATTCTAATAGATATATAAGACAATATCATGATATGTGAAAAAGACCTTGGGAAACAAAAGGAATAGCCACAGGCTAGACAAAGGTCAAACAAGTGGAAATTGAGTCCACAGAAGGAATGGGGGGGGCACGGCAAACATCTCAGAAGGGACCAATCCTAGTTTCTTACACTGTAAAGATGAGGAGAGAAGAGCTGTGCCTTCAGATTTTTAACATTCTGTTAATGTCATTTTATGGTAAACATAGCACTTTTTGTCTGGACTACCTCTCAAGACTGATGAAGAAAACATTTAAAAAGAGGCGAACTAGCCTATCTCTTCTGGTGATGGCACGGCTCCATCAGTCTTCTCAATGAACACTTTGGCAGGATAACTAAGTTATTATTATTATTATTATTATTATTATTATTATTATTATTATTATTATTATTATTATTATTATTATTATTATTTATTCGATTTCTATGCCGCCCTATTCCGGAGTTAGAGAAGAAAGTGCACACAGACAGAGAGTCTGTTCTGGTGTTGACAGAACTCTGGCTACAGGGGAGAAGGTTTTTTTTTTTCAATTTTTCAATTATTTTTTATTAATTTAATACATAAAACAGTGCACTGTGAATAGTGCCCTCCACCGAACAAGTTACAAAAATACAAACATTAACCCACCACCAATAGGGAAGATTCAATTTCTATTACATATATACTTCTCAACTCTGGATTACATTATTCATACTTTATAGAGTGACTGAATTTTATTCTTTATTTTTGCATCGCCTATTAAGTTTAACATATAATTTTTTACCTTTTCCCACCGCTTCATCGTTGCTACCAATTTACCTTCATTATAATTATGTAATCTAATTTCCATTATTTGATAGTGAATGTGGTCTACCATGTACTTACACCAATTTTGTATATTCCATTTCTTCGCATCTTTCCACCCAAGCACTATAGTTGCCTGGGCGCTTTCTATTGCTGCAGTTTTAATTTCCTCGTATTCCTTTACCTCACTATTTTTTATTAATAGCGCCGCCTCCTTAGTTATTCTCCAATTAATATTTAGCATCTTATTTACCTCAATTTGTATTTGCTTCCAAAATTTTTGAACTTCAGCACATTCCCAAAACATATGCATAAATACTCCCTTTTCTTTACATCCATGCCAACAATTCCCTTTCTTCTCCCTTTGGAAGTGCGCTAATTGTAATGGTGTGTAATACCATTTATGTAAAATTTTTCTTCTCATCTCTCTTATCCTTGTATTTTTAATCTTCCTGATGTCTTCTACTACGCTTTCCAGTTCCCATTCATTAATTTCTAATTCGTCCTGCCAATACCTTGTCAATCCTTTTACAACTTCCTCCTCCACTTGCAATAAAACCCTATATATATTACCTACTTGCACTTTTGTGCTCTTATTCTTTTCTTTTAATATCTTTTCTAAAATTGTTTCTTGTCTGAGGAATGTTTCTTTATTCTCACTTCTACTTAAATATGTGCATATTGCGTTAACTTGTAACCATCTTTCTTGGCCAAGACATTGCTCTAATTTACTTCTAATAATCTTTCCATCTTTTTCATATAATTGCTCAATTCTCATTATTCCTTTACTCCTTAATTCCCTTATTATCTTTGTGAGATTACCTTCCTTATTTGTATTTATTACTTGCAGCGTCGCTAGTTTAGAATTCGTCATTTTCAATTTACTTTGCCATTTCGTCCAACTCTCTATAACTGCCTTAGCGGGGTCTATTAAACTGTTTATATCTATCCTATTCCATTTCCTAAATAATAATTCTTCATCCTTTATATCATTAATTTCTTTTTCTAATCTTACCCAGAATTTCTCTTCAAATAGTTGTAAATCCATTAGTCTATCTATTTGATAAGCATCCCTATAATATTCCAAGCATGGGTTTCCCCACCCCCCCTTCGCTCTCCGTGGCTACTAACCACTTTTTTTTTAATTCTTGGTCTCTTATTACCTTCAATCCAAAGGTTCAATTTATTATCCCACTCTTTTAATTTTGCTTTAGGGAAGGTCCTCGGCATTACTTGTAATATATATAACATTTTTGTAATTATCATCATTTTTAATGCCCTAATCTTTGCCATTCTTCTCAAATTTTTATTTTTCCAGTTTTTGATCTGCTTCTGAATCTTTTTCCATACTAAATTATAATTAAACTCAGCCATTCTTTCTGGATTTTTTAGTAACCATATTCCTAGGTATTTCATCTTTTTACTTCCCAATTTTAAACCTGATACTTTACGTATCTCAATCTGTTCTCTGGGTCCAGTATTTGAACAAATAATTTCTGATTTTTCCATATTTACTCTTAACCCTGATTGATCTTTAAATTCTTGAAGTAAAATAGTCATTCTATTTACCATATCTATTGGTGTTTCTGTAACTATTATGGCATCGTCGGCAAAGAGATTTAATTTTAATTCTAAGTTTCCAATTCGGTATCCCTTCCACTGTTTATCTTTTCTAATTGCATTAGCTAATGTTTCAATTGCCATTACGAAGAGCATCGGAGATAGGGGACACCCCTGTTTAGTTCCATTATTTATTTCTATCTCATCCGTTCTATTCCCATTTACTCTAATATAAGCTGTATTTTTTTAATATATTTCTTTTATTATATGACTGAACCTATTTCCCATATCTAAAGTTTTACATAATCGGAATAAATAATCATGATTTATTTTGTCAAAAGCTTTATAAACGTCTAACTTCAGCAATCCTAATTTCCGTTTAGTTCTTGTAGCATGGTGTAGCACATTCACTATGTTTCTAATTGGTTCATAAATTCTTCTTCTTTTTATAAACCCATATTGATCTTTCCCTATTATTCTAGGTAATATTTTTTCTAATCTATTTGCTAGAATTTTCATAAAAATCTTATAATCTTGGTTTAGCAAACTGATTGGGCGGTAGGAACCAGGTTCTTTTAAATCTCGTTCTGGTTTTGGGGTTGTTACGATTTCAGAATTTCTCCACGTTTGTGGAATGTCCATGTTTAATAAAACATTATTATATAATTTCTCCAAATGTGGTAATAAAACCTCCATATACATTTTATAATATTCTCCTGTAAACCTGTCAGGGCCTGGGGCCTTCCCAGGTTTCAAATTTCTAATGACTCTAGTTATTTCTTCCTTTGTTATATTTGCATTCAACAGTTGTCTTTCTTCTTCGTTTAACTCTTCATTAACCTCTATATCTTGTACAATGACATGTTCTTTCTCATATAGTTTTCCATAAAATTCTTTCATTACAACTTCTAACTCTCTATTATCATATTTTAATAAACCATTTTTGTATCTTAAAACATTAATAGTTGATTTTTCTTTCCTTCTTTTCAAATAATTTGCCATTTGTTTTGCTGACTTTTCCCCCCATATTTCAATTCTCTGCTTTACCGCCATCCTCATGTTATTCCATTGTTGTTCTTCTATATCCTTTAATTGTCTTTGCTTAATTTTTAATAAATTATTCCATTCCCTATTCCTTGTTATCCTTAATCTTTCACGTATTGTCTCTATCTCTCTAATTTTTTCCTCTCTTTCCCATCCCCAACTTTGTTTAATAAAAGACTCCAGGCTAATACAATTTCCTCTAACTTCCTTTTTAGTATCCCAAATTACTGATTGCTTTATTTCCCCATCCTCATTTGTTTTAAAAAATTCCTGAATGTCTTTCTGTATTTTTTCTTTATTTTTTTCATTCATTGAGACAACCTGATTATATCTCCAAATTCTTTGTTTCCTACTAAAATGTATTTTCAAGACCGCCATTATAGGAGCATGATCTGAGATCCAATTACCTTTTATTTCTGCTTTTTTAATTTGAATACTCCCTAATTTATTCACTAGTATATAATCAATACAACTAAACTTATTGTGTCTTGCAGAGTAAAACGTTCCCCTATTTAGTTTATCAGCATGAGTATCTATCATATTTAATTTATTTAAATTCAATTGTTTCTTTTCTTTCTTATTAACCATTATTTCCACGTTGAAATCCCCTGCGAATACCACAGTCCCTTCTGAGAAAACGTCTAGCTTATGTTTTGCATTCAATATAAATTGTTTAGCATTTACATTTGGAGCATATATTACTGCTAAAGTTATCATCATTTGATTTACTTTACCTTTAACAAATAATAATCTTCCTTCATTATCCCCTTTTGTTTGTATCACTTGAAACTGATTCCGTTGATGAATTAATATCGCCACACCCTTACTGTTTGTTTTCCCCCGAGATTCAAAAATCCATTTCCATTCACTATTATTAATCAATTTATCCATCTTTTTCCTTGCCTTATGAGTCTCAGTGAGGAACAAAAAGTCCATGCTGTTTTCTTTTGCTAGTTTCATTAATCTATACCTTTTCAAGGACGATGCCAAACCATTTATATTCACTGCCATAATTGTTTGATCACTCATAACTTTTCCATTTAACATTTTTCCCTCCTGCAACCCAGAGCTTTAATGAGATTTCCACGTTTATTAAAAAATCTTCCCACCAGAGTGCCCCCCCCACTTCTCTCGACAGGAAAAAAGAGCGGAAAAAAATTCCGCTATAACGGCCGGGCACCATTGGAGGCGCGGTTCTGCTGAATCTGCTGCTCCCCCTAAACATTTTTTAATAAAAAAGTCACATCAAGAATAAAACCCCCGCACTCCCCCTCCCCAAGCCTCCCTTACTTATTTCATTCAAAATTTAAAGTTGAAACTAAGGACTAAGCCTTTATCACTCCCCTACAAGTAGGTAAGACCTTGAGAATCGCACTATTTCAAACTGTTCATTTTTTCTTCTGTCTCGTGACCCTGCCCTCCTTGGCCGGGTCATCTGCTGCCTCTTTCTCTTTGTACGAAAAACACTCCATTTTCTCCTTTTCCTTTGAGGCCAGCAGCTCCGCTCTCTCCAGTTCTTTCTTTTCTTTTTCTTTTAAAAGTGCCAGTCTTTCTTCCAGCGCTTTAATTTCTCCGCCTACTTCCATTTCCAAAGGCTGGAGTGCCGATGCAAATAACTCAGTAACACTTTTAACTCTTGCACCTCCTACTGCTCCAACTGCTCCAGCTGCCCCCGCTTCTTTCTCCGCCTGCTGATTTAAATCCAAATCAAAGCCGAGCTTCACCAACAATTCTTTTCCTTCATCCAAGGATTTCGCCCGATACATTTTCCCATCTTTAAAAACAATTATAATCGCCGGATATTGCCAGCTAAACCTGATGCCTCTTTGAAATAAGGCATCCGCAACTGGTCACATTTTATTTCTGGATTGTAATGTTTGCCTGGATAAATCTTTCAGAACCCTGATTGGGATCCCCTTACAATTAAGGTTGGTAATTTTCTTTAAATCTTTATAGACTTCCATAGCTGTTTTTTCAGAAAGAAATTTAATTATAATGTCCCTTTGGATTCCGCCTCTACGTATGCCAAAAACCCAATGCGCACGCTCAATTTGATCTTCTTCAATTTCAATTTTATTGTCTTTAAACCATTGGCGAACATTCTGAATCATGTTTCTACCGTCAGCGAAATCTTGTTTGAACCCCCTCAAACGTATATTAGCCCTTCTTGATCTGTCCTCCAAAATATTTAACCGAAGATGATCTTGGTCTCTATCATCCTCCAACTTCATCACCCTGACACCCTGCGCTTTCTGCTCTGTTTTCACCTCTTTTAACTCACTTGCTGTTTTCACAACAATATCTTGCATATCTTTTATCTGCTGGCCAATAACAGAAAAAGTTTGCACCAAAGCATCCATTCTTTTTGTGAGTTCTACCTCCGTGGCCGTCGCCATTTTCGGTCTTTGTTACAACTTTGTTTACTCACAGTTCAGAACGGAAAATAAAGTTTCCAGCAGCTCTTTATCCTCTTCCAATCCACCCAGGGTGTTTCCAGGTTCAGAAGTTTTAACTTTTTTCTTTAGTCCAAAATTGTTTGAGGCTCTGAAGGGTTTAACGGAGGTTAAATTCCGATGTTTTAATATTTGTTTGGAGAGCGTCCGGCAGAGCGTCTATCCACCTTGACGCATGTGCAAAAACCCGCTACAGGGGAGAAGGTAAGGCCAAACATCCTTAGTAATCCATTGTGTGTCCAGTTCTATTTTATAAAAGAAATGTAACAAGGACTATTAAGGAATGTCAGCCTTGCAAGAAGCACACCCAGAAGTACTAGCTGAAACTTTATTGTAAGGATACATAAACAGAATCTTGCAAGTCTTTTTCCCACCATAGCAAAAAGAGGGAAGATCCCAAAATGATTCACCAAACACAAAGTTCTCAAACATAACAGAGCTAAGCAAATGCTCGTTTGTTCAATGGAAGTGGGGTTAGATACCTTTTCAGCACGAAGCTGCCCTGTCTCTTCTTCCAGACCTCGAAGCAGTTTGTCTTGGCCACACAATTTTGTCAAAAGAGCCTGAAAACATAGGGAAAAAAATGGACTGATTCCAATTAAAGCTCTCAGAAGATGCTGTGCTGCCCAGGCACAGAAGGTTTTTTTAAAAGGATTTATTTATTTATTTATTTATTTATTTATTTATTTATTTATTTATTTATTTAAACTTATATGCCGCCCTTCTCCTAAGACCCAGGGCGGCTCACAATAACTTACAAGTTAAAATTATTTGAAAGAACATTTGGGGTTTTTACAATGAGGACTGCAATGTCCAACATTTTTGGATATGCTAGGCAGGAGATTGGAAGTTACAGCCCCAACTCATCCGGAGAAGGTTGACCACAGAAGCTTACTACTCATGGAAGAAATCCTTTGTTTTATGATGATAAAAGTTCCATGTTTCCAAAATTCAATTGATCAACCTTTGAAATTAATTCACTGCAAAGTTCCAAATTAAGCATGTGCTTCTGCCAGCTGCTTGACCACCTGCTACAAACAAATGTTTATATTGTGTAAAGCTTTCTCTGCTGATAAAAGTGTGAATAAGGCATGGACATAGGCCAGGGCTGGTCCCTCACTCCCAATGAGCTACCCTCTATCCATGCAATGTAAGGGAACCTATTGTCTGGCCCCAGGGAGTGGAAAACTGATTAGAGATGTGAATCCCAAACCTGGTTAAGTTACCAAAATTGGGTAAAAGTGTTTTTGGGGGGGGGGCTAACAACACAGAAACCTATCAAATAGCTCGTTTGATTGTGTGTTGTCGGGGGGGTACTGTTCTTTATTCTTTTATATTGTTTTTTTTTTAATTTTTTGTAAGCAGCCCAGAGCCACTGAAAGTGAGTGGGTCACTATATATGTAAATCTCATATATGCATGCATATACATACACACACACACACACACACACACACACATATACACACACATATACATACATACTCAATCACAACAGGAACATTTGAATAAGAACTTTCTGATAAACAGTGAAAGGGCTTTCTGATAAGCATTTTGGGATAATGAAGGGAAAAGTTTGGGAAGCACTGGATTAGAGGGATATCAGAGATATTATAAGAGCAGAACTTTAGGCCTGAACCCACAGTTCCAAGATCAAAAGGCAAAAACATGTGGCCAAATGATGGGAAGTTTGATCTGGTGATTAAGGTCCTAGAATAATAAAGGAAAATACCTCTTCCATTGATCATGGTGTATGCATGCCTTCAAGTCAGTTTTGACTCCTGGTGACTGCCTAGAGTAGTACGTGCAGGTTTTTTGGCAAGGTATTTTGGAAGTGGATTGCCATTGCCTCTTTTCTAGGGTTGAGACAGAATGACTGGCCCAAAATCACACAGTTGGCTTTGCACCCAAAGTGGGAGAAAAATTCATGGTCTCCCATTTTCCAGCCTGATGCCTTAACCACAAGCTCTCTCAAAGAGGCTGTAGGCCCATGTAAAATTATTTATTTATTTTATTTTTTATTTTATTCGGATTTGTATGCCGCTCCTCTCCGAAGACTGAAACTAAAATAATCTTCTAGACTTGGATGGAACCTTTTCTGGGGGGGGGGACCAGATTTTTGCCATTTGGTCCTGGAGGAATCTGCCTAATCGCCTTTTTTGCTGTTCTTAGGCCAACAGTGAAATATATTTCTTCATTTTCATTTTACAATGAACCTTTGAGATTTTCTTTCTTTTCTTTTTCAAATGGTACTTTTTTTTTTACTGCCACTGCGTTTGGAATAGTTTGGTTTTATTCAATTTACTTTTCCACCGCTATTTATACCATTCTAAAATCTCAGCTTGGTGATAAGACTCCGGGGAGAAGGGGAAGAATGACCTCTTTCTGAGGTAAATCAGTACAGGTAGTCCTCGACTTATGACCACAATTGAGCCTCAAATTTCTGTTGCTAAGTGAGACATTTGTTAAGTGAGCTTTGCCCACATTTTACGACCTTTCCTGCAACACTTGTTAAGTAAATCGCTGCAGTTGTTAGTAACACGGTTGTTAAATGAATCTGGCTTCCCCATTGACTTTGCTTGTCAAAAGGTCACAAAAGGGGATCACATGATCTCAGGACACTGCAACTGTCATTAAGTATGAGTCAGTTGCCAAGCATCTGAATTTTGATCACGGTACAATGGGGATGCTGCAACGGCCGTAAGTGTGAAAACCGGTCGTAAGTCCCTTTTTCAGTGCTGTTGTAACTTCGAACAGTCACTAAGTGAACTGTTGTAAGTCAAGGACTGCCTGTGAGGGAAATTGGCAAAGCAAAAGCAATGCATATCGTCCATTGGTAAGAGAAGAGAAATGCATACATCGATGTCACTTTCAAACCGCTGCCTGCCAGGAGACCGGCTGCTCCTTTCCCTCAGCGCGTTTCAACCCTAGAAAGACAGTAAACAGAGCGTCCATGTTATCACCCCACAAACAGAAGGCGGAAGAAGTGGCAGCACTGGCTTTTGCATCAAAGCAGGGGACACTGTGCACGTGCTCAAGAGACTTGCCCAAACCTGGATCTAACAAGGTTTCTATGAGTACTTTGGTGCAACACTTGCATAAAGAAACCTAGCCAGTCAGGGAGAAAGTGAGGCAAAACCTTAGTTTAAGGGACTAGATTTTCACACGTGGGGAGTTGTTGATATCAAGTCGGATTCAGTCATATTATGACTGTTTGCATCTCAAAACCAGGAGCCCGAAAGAAATTGTTTAAAATCCAAATGCTGATTCTTGCTAAAATTAACTGAGTAAAAGTGACGCGGTTAAACAGGGTTTAGCCAAAATCTTGCTAAGCTATATTACCTCAGCAGCAATACAATATTCTAATGGGACATTCAAGATCGCAAACGGCAATCAGATAACCCAAGGACGCTGCAGCCATCATAAATGCATGCCAAGTGCCTGAATTCTCATCACATGACTGTGTCTCTTTTTTCATTGCCGTGGTAACTTTGAATGGTTGCTAAACGAAGGGTTGTAAGTGAAAAACTGCCTGTTACTATCTATGTCTTACTAAAATTCTTGCATCTGTTTTCCTGCAGTTCTTGCAATTGGGCAAAACGTTGCATCATAGGGAAACCATTTTTGAATCAACGTATCTCAAATAGGCTAACTTAAAGAATGCGACCAAAATCCAGAAGCCCTAACTCCCGTGGGACAGAAATTTGGCAAAATTGTGACTGTTCCAATGCCACCAACTGCTGCACCGCTGTAGTCAGCCATGGCCACATGACTGTCACTTCTTACTATACTTCTCAAAAATGGCTCTCTGTCCCACCTCCCTCTGGCCTCTGCGCCCAATTGGCTGGCTGCAAGGCCCGATGGGTGAGCAGCAATTGGCTGCCTTGAAACCAAGACCGAAATCTGAGATTTCTTAACCGTGGTGGGCAGAGAGGAAAGGATGAGAGCGTGCCTTAGATGCCTTCTGGCAAGTTAAGGCTGGTTGGGGGTTGCTGGCAGTTGACAGGTGAGTCTCCCTGGAGGGAGGAGATCAACAGTTCCCTTGGTTCCCCCTATCCCTGTTATGTCTGGCCACTCCCAGCTCATTAAAATCCACATAAAGATGTCTTTAATAGTTTTTAATTAACACATTTCAAACGAAGTCATTTCAAAGCAAACTGCTGGCATTATTTTGGCTGGAACGGCCAACACTGAGTTATTTACATTTAGGATAAATATGCTATCCTCCCACCTTCCAATTTAAAACACTCTTTCTTATCACATTGTCCAAGACCTCATTATTTTTCGGGAGGTTTCAAAAACACCAGAAAACTCCGTTTCAACTCACTGTGAAAGTTTCCATGCCAATCTCTAATTAACGTTGCTCGTGACAAAGGCTTAATTTCTCTCTCCTCCTCTAATACAGTTTCCGATACGTCACTTCCTTTTTCTACTTAACTGAACCCTCCTCCTATTAACCCTTCGAACTCTCGGATCCAGCCATACATTCTCCTGTTCCAAGTCTGATTCTGCACCTTGAGACTCCGATGCAGACTGCATCTCAATCTCCTCCCTGTCTGCCTCGGCTGCCGGGAGGGGAAAGCACCCAGAGGGGCCTGGCTCGGCTGCCGGGAGGGGAAAACACTCAGAGGGGCCTGGCTCGGCTGCCGGGAGGGGCAAACACTCAGAGGGGCCCGGCTCCCCCTCCTCATCCTCCGACACCTCCCCAGCTGGTCCAGAGACACCCACAACACTATCCCCCCCCGCAGGCCCCTCCCCTCGGGTCCGTTGCAGGGGATGTGGTTTGTAGGGAAACGCAGCATGAAAATCCCGAATTAACTCAGGAGCCGCAATATCATGAGCATCAACCCAACAGCAAGCGGCTTGCCCACCCCCGGTCCAATCAACCAGATATTGGAAGCGGTCGTTGAGCCATCGGGAATCTCGGATGCCGGACACCTCCAACCGGGAAACAGGAACGTGAGCACGGCGAGCTGTAGGGCCCGGATCAGGAGGTCGAAGCGGAGAATCAGGGTATACAGGAACAAGCAAGGAGCGATGAAACACGGGATGTACACGAAGAGACCTAGGCAAAGTCAAACGATAGGTCACCGGATTGATGACCGTCTCCACAGGAAAAGGACCTAGGAAACGTTGGTCAAGCTTGCGGTGAATTCTCCCTGGAAACAAGTACTTGGTGGAGAGCCAAACCCGATCTCCAACAGCTAACGGCGGCGTGTCGCGACGAGAGCGGTCTGCAACCCTCTTGTAGTCTTCCTTGGCCTTAGCCAAGTGCTGCTTAACCATCTCTTGGACTGACTGGAGCTCGGATAAATATTCCTCCGCAACTGGAACTGGAGAATCAAGGAGCGTGAGCGGGAAAAATCTGGGATGGTATCCGTAGTTGGCCAAAAACGGAGTGGTCTGAGTGGAAGTGTGCTGAGAGTTGTTGAAAGCAAATTCGGCCACGGAGAGATATTTGGACCAATCGTTCTGTTGGTCGTTGATGAAACAACGCAAATACTGCTCCAGGATGCCAATTACTTTCTCTGTACCCCCATCAGTCTCTGGGTGATGCGTGGAGGCTAGATTAACTTGGACTTGTAGCGCAGACATGAGTTCTCTCCAGAACGCCGAGGTGAACTGGGTTCCTCGGTCGGACACTATTTTGTCAGGCAACCCGTGTAGCCGGAAGATATGTTGAATGAACAGCTGAGCAGTGACCTTGGCTGATGGTATTCTTCGGCAAGGAATGAAATGTGCCATCTTGGTCAGCATGTCCACCACTACAAAGACAACGGTGTAGCCGGCAGAAACAGGTAGACAAGTTAAGAAGTCCATGGAAATAGCCCCCCAGGGTCTCTCCGGCGTGGGTAACGGCTGTAACAATCCCGGAGGGGCTCCCGTGGCATGTTTTGCCTGACGGCACCGTACACAGGAATTCACATAAGAATGAACATCACGGCGAAGCCTGGGCCACCAAAAAGTCCGAGACACTAAGTGGAGAGTCTTAAAGAAACCAAAATGACCCGCCGCAGGGTTATCATGGCATTGAGTCAGAATGAGACCATGGAGTGGGCCTGCTGGAACATATAACAGGTTGCGGAAGCGTAATAGACCCTCGGACAAGGTCCAAGGTGAGTCGGGACCCACCTCTTGCTGCCTCTGTGCCACAAAGTCATCTAGTTGTTGCGCTTCCCTAATCTGTCGTCGTAGATCTACCGGATCGTGCACGGCTGCGATCGATTCGACAGGCAGAATGGTTCAAAGCGGCAAGCGGTCCTTGATCTGTAAATACTCCGGTTTACGGGACAAGGCATCTGCTCTTTTGTTGTACCCTTTCGGAATGTAGGTGACTTTGAAATTGAATCGAGCGAAGAACAAAGACCAACGGATCTGACGTTGATTCAATTTCCTGGCAGATTGCAGAAATTCCAAGTTTTTATGGTCAGTCCGAACTTCAACTTGGTAGCGGGCTCCTTCCAGGTGGTGTCTCCAGGTCTCAAAAGCCGTCTTGATGGCTAATAGCTCCTTCTCCCAAATGGTATAATGGCGTTCGGAGGGATTTAGTTTCCTGGAGTAATAAGCACACGGAAACAGGAGGCCGCCATCTTGGCGTGTTTGAAGAAGCACGGCCCCTACAGCAACATCTGAGGCGTCGGCCTCCACTACAAAGGGACGACAAGGATCTGGATACTTGAGAATGGGTTCCTGAACAAAAGCCTTTTTGAGGGTCTGAAACGCCTGTTGCTCGGCATCGCCCCACTGGAACTTAATGCCTTTCCGTAACAGTCGAGTAAGGGGCGCAGTCAAGGCAGAAAATCTCGGAATGAATATCCTGTAATAGTTCGCAAACCCCAAAAGTCTTTGGACATCTTTTGCTTTACATGGTGGTTGCCAGGTTTGCAAGGCCTCAACCTTGCCAGGATCCATGGCGATGCCTTGTGGAGAAATCACATGTCCCAGAAACTCAATGGTGGTTTGATAGAATTGACATTTCTCTAACTTGGCGTAAAGGTGATGCTCTCTCAAGCGTTGCAGAACTTGTCGGAGATGCTGAAGATGAGTTGCTCGTGACGGGGAGTAAATCAGGATGTCATCGAGGTAAACCACCACAAATTGATCTAATAAATCCAGGAAGATGTCATTCATGAAATGTTGAAAAACGGCCGGAGCATTGGTGAGTCCAAAGGGCATGACTGTATATTCAAAATGGCCATACCTGGTCCCAAACGCGGTCTTCCACTCGTCTCCCTCTCGGATGCGAACCAGGTTGTAAGCACCCCGTAAGTCTATCTTGGTGAAGATGGCCGCTGATCGGAGACGGTCCATGAGATCAGGAATTAAAGGCAGAGGGTACCGGTTGCGCACCGTGATGGCATTGAGCTTGCGATAGTCACAGCATAGGCGTAAATCTCCGGTTTCGGTTTTCTTCTTCACGAATAACACAGGAGCTGACAAAGGCGAGGAAGAGGGACGAATGAAACCTCTGGCCAGGTTTTTGTCCACAAAGTCTTTTAAGGCGGCCAACTCGGGTTCTGACATGGAGTAAAGGCGTCCCCCTGGAAGTTTGGCATTTGGCAGCAAATCAATGGCACAGTCATATGGTCTATGCGGAGGCAATTGGTCCGCCTCTTTCTCATTGAATATATCTGCAAAGTCCGCTAGGTCGGCCGGCAAGGTGATGTCAGAGTGGGATGGTAGCTGGGCTGCGCAAACTTGGCGTACGTGGTCAACGCATTGCAAACTGGGAAATGAAACAAAGTTCTGGGACCACACCACACAAGGATCATGGGTTCTCAACCAGGCTAAGCCGAGAACTAAGGGGAAATGAAGTCCCTTGGTAACATAGAATTGGATGGCTTCTTCATGTTGTCCTATGACCAGGCGTATGGGCTGGGTCATAAACTTGATCGGTCCAGACAACAATTCACGACCATCAATTGTCTCAACCAACATAGGCGGCTTTACAGAGCACAAAGGTATGGCATGCTGACGAGCGAAAGCTTCATTCATGAAGTTGGTGGTGGCTCCAGAATCCAACAAGGCATGTGCCGGAATGCCCTGGGCATGATTTCCCAGAAGTATATTGGTTGCTAGGATCAGATGTCTCGGAGGACCGGGGTCTTTGTCTGCGGAACTGGAACTGGGTTTGGCGCCTGCCCGACCCAATGTTTCCATCAGGCCGGGCTCTGGCCGTTTCCCGGCAAGGTGGCTTGAAATTGCTGAATGGGAGGCCGAGTTGGAATAGGAGTAGGATCTGCCGTAGCACGTCTCTTCTGGGGGCAGGCCATGACGAAGTGACCCATCTCTCCACAGTACAGGCACAATCCCTCAACTCTCCGTCTTGTCTTCTCAGCCTCGGTCAAGCGAGATCTGGCTGCCCCAAGATCCATGGGCTCCTCTCTGGCCATGGGTACGGGACGCCTCTCAGTGTAAGCCGGCAATGATTGGAAAATACGTCTGGGGGCCGGGACGGGTGGAGTGATAGGTAGGGTCTGGAATCCTCTGCGTGGTGCAGGAACTGGCTTGGCACTTCCGGTGACTGGAACCATCTGTTTGACCAGGCGGGCATCCATGGCTTGCGTTCGCGCTTCAATAGCCAAACAATGTTGGTATAATGCATCCAGGGTTGCGGGTATTTCAGTAACTTTCAATCCATTCAAGATCTGGGAAGACAGACCATCTAGAAAGATTTCCATGAGAGCCTCATCATTCCAATTAATTTCTTGAGCCAGGCGGCGAAAATCTGAGATATATTCCGCTACGCAGCGCGATCCTTGACGTAGCTCTCGTATCCGCCGGGTGGCATTTTGTCTACGAAGGGGGTCAACAAATTCTCTTTCCATCAGCTGGCAGAATCCTGCATAATTGCTCAGGACAGGATCTTGTCCGTCTATCAGAGGAGACGACCAATCAGCAGCTGTCCCAGAGAGTAAACTTAAAATGAAAGCTACTTTCGTTTCATCAAGCTGGAAGTCTGCTGGAGTTGAGGCAATGAATGTTTTGCATTGGTTTAAAAAAGCTGGAAATTTACTACGCTCTCCAGTAAACTTATCAGGCAAGGCTAAATAACATCTGCTCCGTCTGGGAGGGGGGGCTGGAGCTGGGGCTCCTGCGGCCTGAATCTGCTGTTGCAAATGTCCAATTTGTTGCTGGAGAGTTTGAACTAATTGATGCAGAGCCGGGTTATCAGCGAGGAGTTGCTCCATGACGTCACTGAAAGCTCGGACTAAGTTTTGTCTTTTCTGTTCTTTTTTGGGTCACGAGCAATCTGTTATGTCTGGCCACTCCCAGCTCATTAAAATCCACATAAAGATGTCTTTAATAGTTTTTAATTAACACATTTCAAACGAAGTCATTTCAAAGCAAACTGCTGGCATTATTTTGGCTGGAACGGCCAACACTGAGTTATTTACATTTAGGATAAATATGCTATCCTCCCACCTTCCAATTTAAAACACTCTTTCTTATCACATTGTCCAAGACCTCATTATTTTTCGGGAGGTTTCAAAAACACCAGAAAACTCCGTTTCAACTCACTGCGAAAGTTTCCATGCCAATCTCTAATTAACGTTGCTCGTGACAAAGGCTTAATTTCTCTCTCCTCCTCTAATACAGTTTCCGATACGTCACTTCCTTTTTCTACTTAACTGAACCCTCCTCCTATTAACCCTTCGAACTCTCGGATCCAGCCATACATTCTCCTGTTCCAAGTCTGATTCTGCACCTTGAGACTCCGATGCAGACTGCATCTCAATCTCCTCCCTGTCTGCCTCGGCTGCCGGGAGGGGAAAGCACCCAGAGGGGCCTGGCTCGGCTGCCGGGAGGGGCAAACACTCAGAGGGGCCTGGCTCGGCTGCTGGGAGGGGCAAACACTCAGAGGGGCCCGGCTCCCCCTCCTCATCCTCCGACACCTCCCCAGCTGGTCCAGAGACACCCACAACAATCCCCAGCACAGGGGCAGGCAGTTCCATGGGTCAGCTGAAGAGGAGAAGGATGGTAGGAGGAAGAGGTGGAGACAGAAGCTTCCACATAGCTTTGCTAAAGGTGATGAAGAAAGAGAAACACTGCCAACCTATATTATATGTGGAAAGAAGGAAAACCCAATGGGTGATGGGTTGTCCATCACTACATACCATTATTTTTGAATACTTAAAAGTTCTTCCAAGACAATTTGGATCTGGTTGTTCATGGGTCAGCTGAGGAGGAGGAGAAAGAGGAGGAGGAGGAGGAGGAGGAGGAGGAGGTGGAGACAGAAGCTTCAACATGGCTTTGCTAAAGGTCATGAAGAGAAACACTGCCAACCCATATTATATGTGGAAAGAAGAAAAACCCAATGGATGGGTGATGGGTTGACCATCACCCACATACCATTATATTTGAATACTTAAAAGTTCTTCCAAGACAATTTGGATCTGCTTGTTCACATCCCTGCCCAAATCCTTACTGCGAAACCAGGAATAAATGTTCCAGCTACTGGCTGATTCGTATTACTATGAACAATGGTAGAAAAGAGTCATATAAATATAACCACTAGACATTCTATGCAGCTATCTAGTCATTTGTTTGCACTAACATGGTCTGTGATGGTAAGGTTGTTGGCCGAGAACAGAGGAGGAAC
This sequence comes from Bothrops alternatus, assembly GCA_034064705.1. Taxonomy (NCBI): domain Eukaryota; kingdom Metazoa; phylum Chordata; class Lepidosauria; order Squamata; family Viperidae; genus Bothrops; species Bothrops alternatus. The sequence goes on from JARGCV010000054.1 coordinate 232,637, forward strand.
TGAGTACAAATCTACATACCGTGATCCCTATGGATGTCCTTTTCCCTGGGGCGGGCCGAGTGGGCAGGGGAGGAAGGGGTGGTAGGTGCAGGTAGCTTGATGAGGCAGAGGGGGGGGTTATCTGTAGGAAAAGGGAAGGCAATATTAAGGAATATAGCCAAGAAGGGTTAGGAGCAGGTTGTGTGACAGTGCAAAAAAAACCCCTTGAATGTACATTATACACGAAGTACTTTTCACAAAACTCTTTAGAGCTTTCATTCTAGGCAGGAAGCAGGTTTCTAGCTCTAATGATCACAAAGGAATTCTCAAAGACAAACATGGAAACTTCAAAAGTGGTTGAGGACAAGGATCAGCTTCTTGCAAGACAATCCAAGTTGCTACAGGTAATCTTCAGCAGGGCAATTATGGTCCTAAGTTGTAACAGTCGTAAAGCAGGTCATAACATGACCAGACCCAATTTTATTATGCTTTTTTGCAGCAGTCATTAAATAAACACAGTGGTCATAAAGCAAAAACTGCAGTTGCTAAGCAAACTTATCGTTCACTGTAACTAAATGCCAATTTCCAGGGGGGGGAAAATGTAAAATGCAGTCACGTGATCACGGGATGCTGTAAATATCGGTTGATTGCCAAGTGTGCAACATGCGGTCATGTGACCTGGGGGGAGGCGGCTGTTGGAACTTCAGAAACAGGTCATAAGTACCCCAGGAAGCTGCATTGCAACACAGAATGATTGCTAAGCAACTGGTTATAAGTTGAGGACTACCTGTATTTTGCTTTATTGGCATCGTTTATACCATTTATATAATTGGGCCGGAGAACTCAGCTTTTGCTGGGGCAGAATTACCGGTAGTCCTCAACTTACGACCACAATTGAGTCCAAAATGTATTTTGCTAAGTGAGAAATTTGTTAAGTGAGCTTTGTCCCATTTGTACGACTTTCCTCGCCACATTTGTAAAGTGAATCACTGGAGTTCTTAAATTAGTAACACTGTTATTAAGTGAATTTGGTTTTCCCCCACTGACTTTGCTTGTCAGAAGGTCGCAAAAGTGGATCATATGACTCCGGGACACTGCAGAACCATCACAAATGTGAGTCAGTTGTCAAGCATCTGAATGTAAATCACGTAACCATGGGGATGCTACAACGGTCATAAGCATGCAAAATGGTTGTAAGTCACTTTTCGCAGTGCCGTTGCAACTTTGAACAGTCATTTAAATGAACTGTTGTAAGTCAAGAGCTACCTGTACTTAGCCACAGAATGCAATATTTTCACAAAAAAATGCAGGAAACCACACACAGTCCTGGTCATGATGAATGCAGAGGGCACATTCTGTCTGTGTGTGTGATACTCCAGACCTAGCATATCTAGATTTTGCAGGCTAGATACAGATGGGAGGGAGCATAGCCCATAGAGCAGGAAAATGAAAAATGCTATACATCTCTGCCTCTCCAATACTCACCAGTCAGCCGTGAAGCTGAGACATGACCAAAGCACGGGACAGGCCAACCGATGGAGAGAGGTAACCTTGGTCTGTAAACTGGCAGAGACAGAGAGACATTCAAACTCAGATTATAGAGTGAATTCAAAGTTTATTTCTTGGTTGACTTGATCAATAAAAATAAAAACACGAAAGTGCTGAACCAGCAGTAGAAACATAAGCAGCACAAAAAAAAACAACCCCAAGGATCAATGGCAGGATTAATGAATACATTACATGCAATTCAACCATTGGAAAAAAAAAATCTCCAAAACCATCAGACCACCCCAAGGTGTTGGCAAAATCACTGACAAGCTTAGGAAATCAGGAGCCAAGGCAGTTCAAATGAATACAGCTTTATTGCATGCTAACGCTCTCTACAAGAATCTTAACTACTAATGGTCAAAGCAAATTGGCGGTAGATGAGTGTCAATGGAATTCAAGGTGGGCTGGACTTAAGATCTCTTGTGGGTGCAAAGGGAGGTGAGACTGATGACATGTTTGACCCCTCCCTTGGGCTCAGCCTGGTCATCTCCTACAGCAGGGGTCTTCAAACTTGGCCCTTTTATGACTTGTGAACTTCAACTCCCAGAATTCCTCAGCCAGGCACGCTGGCTAAGGAATTCTGGGAGTTGAAGTCCACAAGTCATAAAAGGGCCATGTTTGAAGACCCCTGTCCTACAGTCACATCTTCAGAGCCGTCCTAAAGTCCAGGAGGATTGTGTCTAGTCTAAGCTCAGGAGGAACAATATTCCAGTGAGATTGTTGTGCTTACTGAAGACGAAATTCCCACTTACTCTGTTTTGTTGCGGTCTCCCCATTGAAGGGGCCAAGCCATCTTCACACACAGGCTGGACTCTATGGAGATGAGGACTTTGAGTGTAGTGCCTGGCATAGGAGTCCTCAGAAGCAGGGAACACATCGTACTGGTCTGCAGGGGTCAGAGAGTGGCCTTTGTGGGGTGGCGATGCAACAGCATAAGGGTTATTGAGAAGGCATTTGTTGTGGGCAATATCCACCCTTCCCATGGGGGTGTTGGCATGCAGAGTCCTAGGATAGCTCATGATGGAGCTGATCGCGGAGGGCTCCGACGGGCATCCTGCATGTCTGATGGGTGAGTCCGTGGCAACTTGGGGGACTCAGCTGGGGCTAGCGGGAGGGAGTAGGCTCAGGAGGAACGCAGGGAAAGCACAGGGGAAGGTTGAGATATCCGGGATGGAGAAGGAGGAGGTGGGCTTTCCGATGAAGGCAGTAGCGGGGTCCGTGGCTGGGAAGAGAACTTAGTGCAACTAACAGGAGAAGGACATCCATGTGTCTGGGAAGACAGGGAGCTGCCAAGAGAAGATGAAGGAGAAGAGAAAGTCAACTGGGGTGATCCTTAAGGGCTTTGGAGAGCCAGAGTAGCCATCTGCTACTACATCCTTCCCACTCTTTACAGCGGGGATATGTCCAACCTTGGCCACTTTAAGACCGGCGGACTTCAACTCCCAGAATTTCCCAGCCAGCCATGCTAGCTGGGGAATTCTGGAAGTTGAAGTCCACCGGTCTTAAAGTGGCCAAGGTTGGACATCCCTCTTCTACAGCATCCACTGCAGTGAATCTGGTTTTGCCTCTCCTTACCTCAGTTCTGGCTGCTCTTTCTTTTCATGGCAGTAGCTCCCATTCAGCGAACTGGTTAAAGAAGCCCTCTTAAGGCAAGGGGATCCCTTCTGGATGTCAGGCAGGTGGAGGTTCTCGGATGAGGAGGCCCGGGCCTCCTGGATCCCTGAGAGATGGGCAACTTCCAGCGACTCAGTGCTTTTGGCACAATCATCCAGGGGGAGCCGAATGTCCTCAAAGCTGGTGTGGGCAGACACTGAGTGGCTGTGGAGACCCCCTTGGTTGCTGAGGTGGAGCAGAAGGGGACATTTTTATTTTATTGTATTTATTTTATAACTCACCTTTATTGCTTTTTACAAATCACTTAAAGTGGTGAACAAATGCACCTTCCTTCTCCTATTTTCCCCACAACAAAAACCCTGTGAGGTGTGTTAAGCTGAGAGTGAGCGGCTGGCCCAAAGTCACCCAGCCAACTTTCATGCCTAAGACAGGACTAGAACTCACAGACTCCTGGTAATTGATGATGCGCCCAAAGTCTAGCTGCTTTTCTTGCCTAAGGTGGGACTAGAACTCACAGTCTCCTGGTGATTGCCCCAAAGTCACCCAGCTGGCTGTCATGCCTAAGGCAGGACTAGAACTCACAGACTCCTGGTGATTGGTAATTAGCCCAAAGTCTAGCTGCTTTTCTTGCCTAAGGTGGGACTAGAACTCACAGTCTCCTGGTGATTGCCCCAAAGTTACCCAGCTGGCTGTCATGCCTAAGGCAGGACTAGAACTCACAGACTCCTGGTGATTGGTAATTGGCCCAAAGTCTAGCTGCTTTTCTTGGCTAAGGTGGGACTAGAACTCACTGTCTCCTGGTGATTGCCCCAAAGTCACCCAGCTGGCTGTCATGCCTAAGGCAGGACTAGAACTCACAGACTCCTGGTGATTGGTAATTGGCCCAAAGTCTAGCTGCTTTTCTTGCCTAAGACAGGACTAGAACTCACAGTCTCCTGGTTTCTAGTCTTGTGCCTTAAACATTAGACCAATAAATTCAAGTGACTGTTCCAGGTCTCCATAACATTGCCCATCATTCCTAGTGCGAAATCCAGCTCCTCCCTCTTCAACCAAATGCTGCCCTGTCTGACTAGCTCCAAGATGCCTTCCCAGTTCTTCCACAAGGACAACTTACAAATTCAGTTTTCTCATAAAATTCAGTTCTTGTGTTCTTCCACTATCTTTTTTTTCTTGTCCAATTCTGACTTTAATAGCATTCACTCTCTTTTCATGGGATTATTCTTTCCAGAACTTTCTATGGTACATTATGTCCTATCTCCTTAGACCAGGGGTAGGCAACCTTGGCTCTTTTATGACTCGTGGACTTCAACTCCCAGAATTCCTGAGCCAGCCATGCTGAGGGGAAAAGAAGAGGTTTCCAAGCTGAGCCATGCTGGCTCAGGAATTCTGGGAATTGAAGTCCACGAGTCATAAAAGAGCCAAGGTTGCCTACCCCTGCCTTAGACACCTGACTACACAAAATTGGCAATGCACTCACAACTGGGCTGTGTGTCTGTCCCCATACCCAGCCCTTACAGGTTTCCACAGTTGCACTCAGCCACAGATGACTGGTTCATGGCCCTGACCCAGCTATTCATATCCAACTGGGTGTCTGCACTGAAATAGTAAGTCCGCATGCCAGGGTGTTCAGCCTACAGGAAAAAGAAAAAGAAGTTTCTTGTAATGGTCGGAGTCTCCACAAGAGGGCAGAAGATACACTTAGAACACCAGCAGAAAAGGAGAGAGTTGGAATTGTTGGTTTCCTATAACAGGGGTCCTCAACCTTGGCAACTTTAAGACTTGTGGACTTCAACTCCCAGAATTTCTCAGCCAGCAAAGAATTCTGGGAGTTGAAGTCCACAAGTCTTAAAGTTGCCAAGGTTGGAGACCCCTGTCCTATACTACTTCTAGCAAATAAAGTCACTCTGCTTTATAGTGGCTGGACTCTTGCTCGTTTCGTTTTGTGGGGAGCTTCAAGATACTCTGTAGCAGTATTTTGCAACCTTGGCAACTTGAAGATATGAGGACTTCAACTCCCAGAATTCCCTAGCATGGCTGGCTGGGGAATTCTGGGAGTTGAAGTCCACACATCTTCAAGCTGCCAAGGTTGAGAAAGGCTGCTCTTTAGGATGGTTGCATGACTGCCTTAGCAAGGAGACACCACATGGCTATTTCGCAATCCATCTTTTTTTTTAGTAAAGATTTTATTGGTTTTTTTTCATAAACATATGTTTGTCATGGTTCCGACTAATGAAACACTTCAAAGAACTTCCAGGCATGTTTATCCTAAAGCCTTTATTAACAGTGTTACAAATTGACAGCACATCATGGAGGTTTGTGCCAGAATCTGAATTCCTCTTGCTGGCTTCTAACTTTTCTTGCTAAACCCCTCCCTTATCTTGCAGTCACAAGTCACATCTTCCAATTAGCCCAGAGGGCAGAGATTCAATTCCGTTCCGGGCTTTTGTTATTTCCCCTCCCTTTCCTCTGTCATCTAAATTAACTCTAAAAATACCAGACAGTTCTGCATATTGTCAAAGCAAGAATATACAGTATTTGCAGCATTGACATCCGGCCCCCCTTACAAGAAGGACAGATGCTGTAAAGTAAACAAAAGCATATGTTAAGGGTTATCTTTCGGTTTGTTGGGGTGTTTCACATGAAACCTTTTGACCAATCTGTCAGCTTTCACTTCACTAGATTTCACCCAGGAGGCTTCAGACAACGGGTATCCCTTCCATTGTACTAGGTACTGCAATTTCCCTCTAAAGATTCTAGAGTCAAGAATACGTTTCACTTCATAGTGGGTCTGCCCTGCAGCTACTAGGGGCCCAGGTGCCTTCTTTGGGGGAGGTCTTAAAGTGGAGCCTCAATAAGGCTTCAACAAGCTACAATGGAAAACTGGGTGAATTTTCCCTAAAAGTCTAGGCAGTTTTAGTTCTACTGTGACCGGGTTAATGATACTTACTATGGGGAAAGGCCCCAAGAATTTAGGTCCTAATTTCTTGCTGGGCAATTTGAGGCGTAGATATTTAGTTGACAAGTAAACCTTTTCCCCAACTTGGAATGTTCTTTGGGGAGCCCTCTTTTTATCAGACTGTTTTTATAAGTTTCAAAAGTCTTTTTTAAAGCAGTTTTTGTATTTTTCCAAACTTCTTCCCACCCTTTCACCCACTGGTTAAGCGTCTGGGAAGCGGAGGGCAACTGAGGATATTCAGGCATTGGGCTGAACTCTTTTCCTGTGGCCACTCTGAAAGGCGTGTAGCCAGTGCTGCTGTGCACAGAATTATTGTACGCCACCTCTGCAAAAGGGAGGAGATCAGTCCAGTTTGTCTATTGGTAAGAAACGTAGCATCTAAGATATTGCTCCACCATCTTGTTAGCAGCTTCTGCAGCCCCATTGGTGGCCAGATGAAAAGCAGAGGATAACCCCTGAGACAATCCAATTAGTTTAAGAAAACTTCTCCAAAACTGCGCTGTGAACTGCACCCCCCCCGTCCGAAATTATTCGCTTAGGGGCGCCATGCAGCCGGTAGACATGTTTCAGGAACAATTTGGTCAGTCGTTGGGTGGATGGGAGTCCTTTGCAGGCGATGAAATGAGCCTGCTTTGAAAACAGGTCTATTACAGTCCAGATGACAGTATTTCCACTACTTTCAGGTAGGTCTACTATAAAGTCCATAGCTATTTCTTCCCATGATTGAGAAGGGTCTGCCATGGGTTGCAGTAACCCAGGGATTTTCCCTGGGATTCTTTTCATTGTGGCACATACAGTACAACTTTTTACAGGTTACTTACGGGACCGTCTGCTGCCCCATGAATCTCAGCGGCCAGTTAGGGCCCACAGAGTCGGCCTTCTCCAGGTCCCGTCAGCCAGACAGTGTCGCCTGGCAGGGCCTAGGGGAAGAGCCTTCTCTGTTGCGGCCCCAGCCCTCTGGAACCAACTTCCCACGGAGATCCGTGTCGCCCCCACCCTCTCCGCCTTTCGTAAATTACTCAAAACACACCTCTGCCGGCAGGCCTGGGGTAGTTAACATCTTGCCCCAAGCCAGTGTATGTCTGTGTGTATGCTGAATGATTGGGTTTTTTAAAAAAAAAATTAAGAGGTTTTATATTTATATGTATTTTTATGTTGATTTCTACTGTGTTGTGAGCCGCCCTGAGTTCTCCGGAATAGGGCGGCATAGAAATCGAATAAATAAATAAATAAATAAATAAATAAATAAAATAGTTTTCCACATCCCTTTTCAGCCCCGGCCACCAAAATTGCTGGCGGGTGAGGTGTAGGGTTTTCAAATATCCAAAGTGTCCAGCCTGTTTTACATCGCGGCTGTGTTTGAGGGCATTAAGACAGAGAGCTTCTGGCAAATATAGCTTCCCCCCTTTGTAAGCCAAGCCATCCCTGCACGTTAGGGAGGTTTGATTATCTTTGAACCATTGGTCGCTGAGGAGCTCTCGTTTTATTTTCTTTACTCCAGGGTCATCAGGATTGGGGACCCTGCGAGGTGTAAGTTGAGCAGCAGTTTGTGGATTGGGAATAATTGCCTCATTAACCTCCTCTCGTTCGCTTTTGTATTGGGGTAACTGGGATAGCGCATCAGCTAGGAAGTTCTTTCCGCCTGGTATGTACTTTAGAGTGAAGTTGAAGTGGTTAAAGTACTGTGTCCAATGTACTTGCTTTGGGGACAATTTGCGGGGAGTTTTCAGTGCTTCTAGATTTTTGTGATCTGTCCAGACCTCAAATGGCACCTTGCTCCCTTCTAGATAGTGTCGCCAGGTTAATAGTGCCCATCTAATCGCAAAGGCCTCTTTCTCCCAGATTGCCCACCTCCGTTCGCTCTCAGTAAAATTTCTTAGAGGTGTAGGCACAGGGTTGCAGGATCCCATTTTTGTTCTTTTGCAGTAACACAGCTCCAACTGCCACATCGCTGGCATCGGCTTGAATCACAAAGGGTTCCCCTGGGCATGGGTGCTTTAGGACCGGTTCAGCAGCAAATAGTCTCTTTAAATTCTCAAAACCTGTTTGACAGTCCATTGTCCATGCTAGTGGTTGGCCTGGTCGTGGCTTCCCTTCTCCTTTGCCTGTTTTGAGTAGTTCTGTAAGAGGTAGGGCAATCTCAGCAAAAGAGGGGATGAATTGACAATAAAAGTTGGCAAAAACCAGAAAACTCTGGAGCTGTTTGCGAGTCTTTGTGGGCTGCCATTCGATTATAGCTTTCACCTTGGCTGGATCCATTTCAATACCCTCGTTGGAAATTCTGTAGCCAAGATAATCTAATCGGGTCTGGTGAAATTCACATTTTGACAATTTGGCATAGAGTTTGGCATTCAATAGTTTCTTTAACACTTCTCTCACCAGCTTTATGTGATCAGTCATATTCGTGCTGTATATCAAGATATCATCAAGATACACCAAAACCCCTTTGTACAAGTGATCATGTAGAACCTCATTAATCAACTGCATAAATACGGCTGGGGGCCCCTGTAGGCCAAATGGCATGACTTTGAACTGATAGCTTCCCATAGGACAGTTGAAGGCAGTTTTCCACTCGTCTCCCTCTTTTATTCTCACCCGGTAATATGCCTCTCTTAGGTCTAACTTAGTGAAGACACTCCCCTTAGCCAGATGGGTTAATAAATCCTTTAGGAGGGGGAGGGGGTATTTATTTTCCACACTCACCGCGTTGAGACCCTTATAATCTACGCAGAGATGAAGAGACCCATCTTTCTTCTCTTTGAACAACACAGGGGCTCCCACGGTAGATTTGGCCTGTTCGATAAACCCCCTTGCTAGGTTTTTGTTTACGTATCGCTGCATCTCCTTTCGAGGGGGGACATGGCATACATTCTCGATCGTGGGAGTTTGGCTCCTGGCACCAGTTCGATGGAGCAGTCATTGGGTCTGTGAGGGGGTAGAGCATCACATTCATTTTCACTAAACGCCTCCGCCAGGTCCCAGTATTCCTTGGGGATGGCTGGTTTGCCTGGAGGCAGTGAGGTGGCCATGTGCGCTCACTCATTGGGTGGCCTAAGATGCCCAGCAACATCTGTTGAATCAACGGGGGGATCAGGCCCTATAGGTAGTCTTACAGTTCTCATTCCTTTCTCCCACCAGATAAATGGCTTCCATTTGTCTAACCATGCTAGCCCTAGGATCACCGTCTCAGTCATTTTTGGAGCCACCAGGAAGCGAATAAACTCCCAGTGTGCACCTATTCCTAGGCGTAAGGGCTCAGTTACTTGTGTGACCAGAGTTCCTCCCATGAGGGAGCCATCGGCTTGCTCAAACCTCATGGGTTTGGAGAGCAATTTTGCTCATATGCCCATTTTCATGGCAAACGCCAGACTAATAATGCAACGGGTGTATCCCGAATCAATTAGTATGTTCAAGTCCATTTGTGCCCCAGACTTAGGGATTATAAGTTTGATGGCCAGTGAAAAAGGCGGGATTTGTCGACTCACCATCGGGTCGTTCTCTCCTTCATCATTGCCGTCAAAGAAGGGTAGAGCAGGGACGGGTCCACCCAGAGTCCCGGCATCCTCCTGTGTGGGGGATGTAATCTGGGCGACTGGTTGTTGCGTGAGTCGGTTGAATTTTTCTCTCGTTAGCCGCTGAGCAGTTTTCTTTTGCATTGCTGGTTCTGGTCTGCTCTGCAGTCGGGGGTAGGTGACTGGACATGTGGCCACTTGGTGTCCTGTTTGTCCACACCAGAAACACTTGAAGGAAGGGTGTGTAGGTGGCCTGGGTCTCTCAGCCATTGCAGTAGTTGAAGGCTTTCGTGGGGGTGATTGCTGTCCGGGTTGCTCTGGTTGCTGCTCAGGTTCATGTGGGGAGGCTTCTTATAGCAAGAGAGCTTAACATCTAGCTTCACGGCTGTCTGGTACCAGTCCTGTATCCGATCAGGTACTTCTCGATAGATGCAGGCCTGAGAGAGGTGATCATCTAATCCCTCGATGAAGTAATGGATCAGGGACTGTTCAGGCCACCCCTCTATTCGGCCTGCTATCTTGCGAAATTCCTGAACGTACTCCTGGGCAGGCCTGCTGGCTTGTTTTATTTTGTGGATCTGTTCTCTTGCTTTAAGACCAATAGATGGGTCCTCAAATCTTTCCCTCAGCCCTAGGAGGAAGAGTTGGGGGTCTTCCAATTCGGAGGCTTGCTCATTATATAAATAATTCAGCCATTCTGATGCTTCTCCCTCTAGGTTGGACGCAATGACATCGACCATGGCCCCCGGGTCCGGGTAGAGATAGGCCCAGCAATTCAAATGAGAGCGCACTTGGTTGAGGGAAAAAACAGCTTCTCTGGGTCCCCATTGAAGGTTGATCTGAAAGGGGGTGCCATTATAGGCTGTTGTGGCCCCCAGTGGGGCTGCTGGTGCAACGGTTGCTGGGCTTCCTACTGCTCTTGTGGCCCCCCCAGTTGCTGTTGGCCCCATCCTGGTTGCAGATTTATGCCCAGGGGTTGCATGTTTGAGAGCTGTGGCCAATCGCCTTGCTGTGGCTGTTCTCCCACCAGCTGCTGATCTCCTGGCTTCTGTACCACGCCAAGGCATTGCAAGGCCTCTATTAGCTGTGGCAAGTTCAGAGGATATGGATCAGCCACCTGCTGGGGAACCCAATCTCCCCACTGTTGCAGAGGACTCAGACTGGGATTCCCCCTCTCTTCAGGGCTGGAGTCCCTGGCAGGAACATCTGCAATGGAAGGGCTGTATGCTTCCCTCTGTAGGAATTGATTTCTGGTTTTCATCTCTGAGGTTTGAAATCTTTCCAGTGACTCACCCACAACTCTGTTATCGGTCCATTCTGCTTTTGAAGTCTCTGCTCTCAGCTGGGAAATCTGCCAGATTCCTCTCTCCCCCAGCTTGCCAGCTGTCGCTCCCCCCCCCCGGGGAAACTGTTGCAGCCAGGGGGCTGGACTCAGGCAATCTTTCTTTCTCCATAATGAGATCTTCCCCGAATCTTTATCAGTCTACCCCTTAGTTTAGGAATAGTGATTGGAGTTCGGGACTCCTTAATTGATTTGAAAAAATGTTGGATTCTGGCACGATGTCATGGTTCCGACTAATGAAACACTTCAAAGAACTTCCAGGCATGTTTATCCTAAAGCCTTTATTACAGTGCTAAAAATTGACGGCACATCTTGGAGGTTTGTGCCAGAATCTGAATTCCTCTTGCTGGCTTCTAACTTTTCTTGCTAAACCCCTCCCTTATCTTGTAGTCACAAGTCACATCTTCCAATTAGCCCAGAGGGCAGAGATTCAATTCCGTTCCCGGGCTTTTGTTATTTCCCCTCCCTTTTCTCTGTCATCTAAATTAAATTTAAAAATACCAGACAGTTCTGCATATTGTCAAAGCAAGAATATACAGTATTTGCAGCGTTGACATGTTAATTTTTCCAATCAACAAGTTGTCTGGAGTTTGCTATGCTAATACATGTTCAATTCCTAATCCTTCATTCTTTCCTCTAGACAAGAATAAAATAGGTTCCAAATTTGATAGTAGTCTGTATCTTCTTTATCTTTCAACCTCATAGTTAATCTGTCCATCTCTGCACATTCCAATATTTTCCTGATTATTTCTTCTTCTGATGGCAGTCCTTCATTCTTCCAGTATTGTGCAAAAATTATCCTCGCTGCTGTAGTAATGTGTAAGATTAAATATAATTTCTGCTTATTAGTCTTTTTAGGCATAATACCTAGTAAAAAAAGTTCAGGTTTAAAATCCACTTGTTCACCCAATATTTTTTCTAACCACATATGTATCTTTCTCCAATAGGCCTTTGCCTTCCCACATGTCCACCAAATGTGATAATACGTGCCTATGTTATGTTTACATTTCCAACATCTATCTGACATATTTTTAAACATTTTTGCTAATCTTGCTGGCGGCAGGTGCCATCTATAAAACATTTTATACAGATTTTCTTTGTATGAGGTTGACATTGTTAATTTGTAGTTTCTCTCCCATAACATTTGCCATTTTTCTAATTCTATATTATAGCCAAAAAATTTTGCCCATCTTGTCATTGTTTCTTTCACTTGTTCACTTTCCATATCCAAAATTAACAAAAAGTTATACATTTTCTTGATTAATTTCTCATCTGAGGTTAACAAAATCTTATCAAACACAGTTTGATCCTTATAAAATCCATACATTTTTACATCTTTTTCATATCTACTTTGTATCTGTAAATGTGCCCACCAGGACAAGTTAATTCCCTGATTTTCCAGTTCTTGTTTAGATTTTAATTTCCCATCAATATCTAGAATATCTTTATATGTCCATATTTTTTCAAGGTCTACCAAGTTTGGATGTATAAATGCCGCCATCGTTGATAACCACCCTGAAATTTTTAAATATATTTTAGCTTTAATTTTTTCCCATACTGTTGACAAGGCATTTCTTATGAAATGATTTTGAAAGTACTTATGGACTTTATTTTTCCCGTACCATAAGAAAGTGTGCCACCCCAATTGTAAATCATGTCCCTCTAAATCAGTGGTTCTCAACCTTTTAAATGCCGTGACCCCCAACCAGTCGTAAGTCGAGGACTACCTGTATTTCCCTGCCCGGGAGATCCGGCAATGCATGGTGTCGCCCCCTGCGCCAGCTGAGGCGTAGCTGGCAAGGGCCAGCGATGGCGCAGGGCGACCACCGGCTGGGCTACCAGCTGGCCCAGCCCAAGGGAGGTAAGGCACCCTCCCTGCACCCGCCGCTGCCCCACTAGCCTTACCTTGGCCACCGCCCATTCGGGGCGGCGGTAGGCAGGCCCAGGTGCTCCTGGGCGGCCGCGGCAGTGACAGCGCAGGGCGACCACCGGTAAGGGAGGTAAGGCACCCGCGGGCCCCACGTGTGCCAGCAACCCTCCCTGCACCCGCCGGCCTCCCACCTCCCACCCCTGGCCCTCTTTTACTTACATTTTTAGTAGTTGCTCAGCAGGGAGGGGTGGAAACTTCCAGACAGCTTGCCTTCGCTGCAGACAACTTGCAGCACCGTTTGCAGACTGGGACTTTTGGCGGGCTCAGCAGGGCAGAGACAGCCTGGACAATTCCTATTGGCTTTTGAAAGCTAATAGAATTAGACTCTATTCAAGACAGTCTATTCTATGGGCTTTCAAAAGCCAATAGAATAAGAGGGAGTAGCACAGCTAAGGAAAAGGGGAAAAATGGTGGACTGCGTTGTTTGGCGACCCCCGTGAAATGGTTGTTCGACCCCAAATGGGGTCACGACCCACAGGTTGAGAACCGCTGCTCTAAATACAATAACCTTTTATTTCTAAGTGTTATCCACTCTTTCATCCATGTTAACACAGATGCTTGGTAATACAACGTCCATTCCGGCAACCCAAAACCTCCATTTTCCTTAGCATCTTGTAATGTTTTCATCTTAATTCTAGCTTTCCCCCCTGCCAAATAAAGTTCAAAACCAATGAATTTAAATCTTGAAAGAATTTATCGTAGTGGTTCTCAACCTGTGGGTTGCAACCCTTTTGGGGGTTGCACGAGCCTTTCACAGGGGTAGCCTAAGACCATCGGAAAACACATATTTCCGATGGTCTTAGGCAGGGTATGTCAACCGCCTTCTCTCCCTCACCCCCCTCTGCTCCACCTCACTTGTTTGTGGACAATATGCTGCTTGGCGGCAGTCTGCACGAACTCTACCAAATGTGCCCTGCAGGGGGTGCATGAAGAGCGCAGGCGCAGAGCAAGGCCCCGCCCTCCCCAGAGACTCATTGTGCAGCAACTGGATTGACTTCTTCTTGTGCACGCAGGTCAGCGAAGGGGAGGCCGCCGCAGCACCCAACTCCTGCATCCGTCAGCTGGCGACCCCCGAACTTGCGCTTGTCAGCCGTGAGGTCTGGCGACGGCCACCGGTCTCCTTTGCCACCCCACCCGTCCTTGTCTCCTCCTCCACCCGTTCATGTTGAGCCCACTGGGGCTTGACAGGGAGAGAGGGAGGGAAGGAGGAAGGGACTCCTCCTCCTCTCCTAAGCTTCAAAGCACAATTGGCTTCCCAAGGGCGCCACAATCCTCACAAAAGTGGGGGGGGAGAAGCAAAGGGGCGAAAAAGCTTGCAGCGGGCTCGAAGGAGCACCTGTCAGCGTTGGTGACGAGAAATTCCCCACAAACCCAGGGAAGGGGTGGAGAAAAGGAGCCCCCTTTGGGAGGAAACCACCACCTTCTTCTCCTTGGCTTTGCGCTCTTCTGTTCCTCGGCAGCCGGGCTGCCAAGCCTCTGCTGGCTGGAACTTCCTTTCCTTCCCTCCCTCTTGGTCTCTTCCTCCTTCCCTCCCTCTCCCATTGTCCCTTCCTTCCTTCCTTTCCTTCGCCTCCCTCTTTGTCCCTCCTTCCCTCCCTCTCCCCCTTGTCCCTTTCTTCCTTCCTTCCTTCCTTCCTTCCTTCCTTCCTTCCTTCCTTCCTTCCTTCCTTCCTTCCTTCCTTCCGGCTCCCTCTTTGTCCCTCCTTCCCTCCCTCTTTCCCCTTGTCCCTTCCGTCCTTCCTTCCTTCCCTCTTGTCCAGGATCGGGGCAAGCCTCTACAGCTGATCCGCGCTTCTGCAGCTGTAGCTGCTCTCCTTGGCTCCTGCCCAGCAAACTTGCAAGAGCTTTGCTAGAAAACATGCCGCTTGCTAATTTAGCAGAAGCGCGAATCAGCTGTAGCCCGGTACTGATCCTGGAGCTTCTAACTTAGCAAGCAGCATGTCTTTCGGCGAAGCTGAGCAAGTGAGCTAGGCGGAGATCTCCTCTGTCTCTGCCTGTGCACAGGCAGGTTTGCCGGCAGCAAAGCCCCCAGCCACGCTGGCAGCCTATCCCCCTCCCCTTGTCCCTTCCTGGGCACGGAGGGGGGAGGAAGGAAGGGACGAAGAGGGAGGGAAGTAAGGAACAATGAGAGAGGGAAGAAAGGAAGGAACAATGGAAGGGAGGGAAGGAAGGAAGGGACAAAGAGGGAAGGAAGGAAGGGACAAGGGAAGGAAGGAAGGAACAATGGAAGGGAGGGAAGGAGGAAGAGACTAAGAGGGAGGGGAAGGAAAGGAAGGAAAGAAGGAAGGGACAGTGGGAGAGAGGGAGGGAAGGAGGAAGAGACTAAGAAGGAGGTGAAGGAAAGGAAGGAAAGAAGGAAGGAAGGGACAATGAGAAAGGGAGGGAAGGAGGAAGACACTAAGGGAGGTGAAGGAAAGGAAGGAAAGAAGGAAGGAAGGGACAATGGGAGAGAGGGAGGGAAAGAGGAACAGACTAAGAAGGAGGTGAAGGAAAGGAAGGAAAGAAGGAAAGAAGGAAGGAAGGAAGGAAGGAAGGAAGGAAGGGACAATGGGAGAGAGGGAGGGAAGGAGGAAGGGACTAAGGGAGGGGAAGGAAAGGAAGGAAGGAAGGAAGGGACAATGGGAGAGAGGGAGGGAAGGAGGAAGAGACTAAGGGAAGTGAAGGAAAGGAAAAAAAGAAGGAAGGAAGGGACAAGGGGAGGGAAGGAAGGCAGGCACCCACCCCAGTCCCATCCCAGAGACCCACAGTTTCCCCCCCACAGCCACTCTGCAACCTGAGTGATCAGCTGGCCACGCCCCCTGGCCATTGATCATGTGACCCTGGGACACTGTGAATGTCATAAGTATGAATCAGTTGTCAAGCATCCGAATGTAAATCACATGACCCTGGGGATGCTGAAACAATCCTAAGTGTGAAAAATGATCATAATTCGCTTTTTCAGTGCTGTTGTAACTTCTAACAGTCACTAAGCGAATTGTTGTAAGTCGAGGACTACCTATACTTTCCAATTTTTTACTCTTTTTTTGGTCAAGTTTTTGATACCCCCTGGCCAGCTGGATGGGGGGTTGGGGGTCACCACAACATGAGGAACTGTATTAAAGGGTCACGGCATTAGGAAGGTTGAGGAGGACTGGCTTAATGTATCTTGTAGATTTTTATAAAGTTCCACCGGTAGCCCATCTGGGCCTGGTATTTTCCCATTCTTTTGTCGTTTTATAGCCTCTAATATCTCCATCATATTTATTCTTTCTTCTAACATAGTTTTGAATGTCTCTGGAATTTTTGGCAATTTACTTTCTTCTAGATATTGAGCAATTATCTCTCTTGCAGCCTCCTCTTTGCCATACAATTCCTTATAATATTTCTTAATTATCTTTTTTATTTCTTCCTTTTTAAATTGTAAACAACCTTTCCCATCTACTAAGTTATGTATTATTTTCTTCTCTTTCTGTTTTTTGAGCTTATAAGCTAGCCATCTTCCTGGCTTGTTGGCATTTTCAAAGAAATTTTGTTTTGCTCTCTTTATTTGTTCCGCCAATTTTTCTGAGTCCAACAAATTCAGCTTATGCTTTATTTATTTATTTATTTATCTATTTCTCAAATTTATATACCGCCCCTCTCCCGAAGGACTCGGGGCGGTGTACAGCCTTAAAATTTAAAAACATATAAATATACAAAATTAGAATAATTAAAAATGAATTAAACAATTTTGGCCATAAAATCCCCATTTAAAACCCAATATTTACGAATCATAAAAATTACTCAATCCCCCTAAAACATTTTAACCCTGCTGGAACCGGAGCTTCTATGCCAGGCCGGTCTGTCAAAAAAGGAATGTTTTTAGTTCCCGATGGAAGGTGCGTAAATCTGTCATCGTACGGAGTTCGGGGGGGAGCTCGTTCCATAGCGTGGGAGCTCCCACAGAGAAGGCTCTCCCCCTGGGGGTCGCCAGCCGACATTGTCTGGCCGATGGCACCCTGAGGAGGCCCTCTCTGTGGGAGCGTACTGGATGGCGGGAGGTATTTGCTAGCAGTAGGCGGTCCTGTAAGTATCCGGGTCCAATGCCATGGAGCGCTTTAAAGGTGGTCACTAGCACCTTGAACCGCACCCGGAAGACCACCGGCAACCAGTGCAGCACGCGCAGGAGCGGTGTTACATGGGAGCTCCACGACGCTCCCGTCACTACCCGCGCGGCCGCATTCTGGGCCAGTTGGAGCTTCCGGGTGCACCTCAAGGGGAGTCCCATGTAGAGAGCATTACAGTAGTCCAGCCTGGAGGTAACGAAGGCATGAGTGACTGTGCGTAGCGAGTCCCAGTCTTGGAAGGGATGCAACTGGTGCACCAGGCGAACCTGATAGAACATCCTCCCGGCCACGACCATCAGATGGTCCTCTAAGGACAGCCGTGAATCCAGGAGGGCTCGCAAATTGCGAGCCCTTCCCGTGGGGCCACTGTTTCGCCCCCAATAGATAGAGATGGAGTCAATTGGCTATACCAGGACGACGGTAACCACAGCCACTCGGTCTTGGAGGGGTTGAGCTTGAGTCCGTTCTTCCCCATCCAGACCCGCATGGCCTCCAGGCACTGGGTCAGCATGGCAAGGGCATCGTTGGGGTGGTTCAGCGTGGAAATGTACAGCTGAGTATCATCAGCGTACTGGTGATATTCCACACCAAAACCATGGATGATCTCACCCAGCGGCTTTACATAAATGTTGAACAGTAGAGGCGAGAGGACCGACCACTGAGGTACCCCACATACGAGGGGTCTCGGGGTGGACCTCTGGCCCCCTGTCAACACAGACTGCATGCAGACGGAGAGGAAGGAGGAGAACCACTGCAAAACAGTGCCTCCTATACCCAGCCCCTCCAACCGTTGCAGCATGATACCATGATACTAGCTCTTGATTTGTTTGTTCCAGTCCTTCATTCTTTTGCAATAACATTTCCACCTTTTTGTCAATGTCTTCAGTTTTATTTTCCACTTCCTGGATTTTCTGTTCATTTTTTATGATCTTTTGATTTTGAGCTTCAAATTGTGCCTTTATATCCGTAATTTCTTTGCTTACTTTCTCCAGGTTACTTTGTGTTTCTTCATGGTTTCTCTGCAAAGTTTCTTGAATTAATTTTAAAGAGGCCTGTGTTTCATCTTGGGCCGTGCTTGCTTTGTCACGCTGTAGCAATGTGCTGACAGAACTCTGAGTTGTTGGACTGGCTTGTCCAACAGAGGGCGCTGAAGAGGTTTTCTTTGCAAGTCTGGAAATATTAGATGTACTCATTTTGTGGCTCACAGTCTTAAACTTATATCCAAAGCGTAATCAGGAATCAGCTGTTGTGAGGCAAACCTACCTCCTCCAGTCTCTTCTTGGATCTAAAATGTTCTCTTTTTCTTTTCTTTTCCCCGAATAATGTCTATTTAGTTTTTAGCCAATGTCAACAAGTATAGCTATAAACAGTCTTTCACTTGTTATCTTAGACCAAGGCTTTGTTTTGTTCTCAAGCTTTCCAAGGTCACTGTGTTTTTAATTCTTATTTTTTGCCAGTAGGTGTCCTCGTTGGCTTATTTATCAGCTCTCCACACTCCAGTACTCAGGTAATTTGATATTCATTAACATTTCCCCTTAATGTTAAATTGCCACTCCAAAAGTCTCTCTGGGGGTCTTTACTCTTTCAAGTTCTCCCTTTCAAGGTCTCAATATTTTCAAACACAAGGAGAAGGAAAAGACTTCAGCTCACCCAGACATAACATGTTGTTGGAGATCAGCTGTTTTTCATAGCTTCCCTTCCGGCTGCAGACAACTTGGGCTGGGTGGGTTTTTTTCTTTGGAATAGCGTTAAGTGTAGCTGGCGGTGCTTTCTTAGCCGTTGGTTCGCTTTGTTTATTCATCTGCTGGCATTTGAGCCTGGCAGCTGAGACAAAAGGGGTTGGGGCAGCTGGTCGCGGGGGCAAAGAAGCATACTTCGCATCAGTCACAGGGCTTCGTGTGTCCGCATAACCCTGGGCACACCCAGAAGCCGCCTCCTGCCACTTTCGCCCCTATGCCTAAAACAGTGGTTCTCAACCTTCCTAATGCCACGACCCTTTAATACAGTTCCTCGTGTTGTGGTGACCCCCAACCATAAAATTATTTTCGTTGCTACTTCATAACTGTAATTTTGCTACTGTTATGAATCGTAATGTAAATATCTGATATGCAGGATGTATTTTCATTGTTACAAATTGAACATAATTAAAGCATAGTGATTAATCACAAAAACAATATGTAATTATATATTGTGAAATATTTATTTCTAATTACAAATAAATGAAATTTTGTCTTGAAGCGTGGGTGCCGAATCACACCTTCAGCTGCTCCACCTATGGCTCTGAAGGCAGACCTGACCTTTTCTCTTCTCCCCTTGCCCTACAACACACACACATACACAAACACATTTTCTGGGCTCCGGTGCCAACCCTGCCAGACCTGAGCAGAGGCCCTCAAGGAAACTTTCCCTTGCCTACCTGGCTCACTACCCGGGAGAAGGCAGCTGTCGGATCCGGGGCGAAAAGGCTTGGAGGCAGCAGAAGGAGCCCTGCCACCAGCCCGAGCAACTCGCCAGTTGGATGCGTGGCAACTGGTATGCATTTATGATGGTTGCAGCATCCCAGGGTCATGTGATTGCCATTTACGACCTTCCCAGCCAATTTCCAACAAGCAGAATCAATGGGGAAAGCCAGATTTGCTTAATGACATGATTCAATTAACAACTGCAGTGATTTATTTAATAACTATGGCAAAAAATTGAGTGCAACTCACTTAACAACCACCTTAGCAATGGAAATTCTGGTCCCAGTTGTCATAAGTTGAGGACTACATATACATGTATGCATACAGTCAGTCTGTCTCTCTCTGGCTATTTTTATGTAAAGCAAGTTTATTTCACTAACAGGAAACATTACATTCTATTCCTAGTGATTATGTGGAGAAATGCTTGACATTCCGAGCATTAAAACATTTAAAAATGCTCTGGTTCCTTTGGAATAGGCTCCATGGGCTCTTAAAATGGCCGGTCTTCAGTCTCCCTTTCATTATAACAGGAAACACTGTTTTTTGCTGAAGGCCCCTAACCTCAGGTGTACTGTATTACAGCCGAATGATAGGTAGGAGAGAAGCAAAGGAACAGTGGGATCAGAGGCAAAAACAAATCTTTTTTGGATTGTGGACTAGGATTTAGAAATTAGGATGAAAGTTTCCTATTTCCCATCCTCATGTTAGCAAAACTAGGGCATACATATACCTTTCAAGAGTATTTCAGGTTGCAGTGAGCAAGTGTAGGAGTGACTTTAATTTCTCTTGTGCATCAGTTCACCTTTAATAGATGTTCCTGTGGTGGTTTAGCTGTTGGTATCCATCCTTAGTCCTAGAGAAATTAAGAAAATTAAGGAATTCTCTTAATCCTGGAATTCCCATTAAATTCTTCATGTGTCTTCTCAAAAGTGAGTCTCAAGTCATGTTTAGCGGAGACAATAAAACTCTTTTTCCATAATTTAGCTAAATCATGTCCATAGGGCAAAACTTGCAGATTATAGAAGAGTGTTATCACATGAGCCAGCCGCGGAGCTACGCCAGATCCTAACTCCCCCGCGCCTTGCCTGGCTAGAAAACAAGAGCGTTTTCTGGAGTTGAACAAGCAAAAAAATAAACCAGCCGCAGCAGGAAAGCTCACCCACATAGCCTCAAATTAAGGAAACTGGGTTGGGGAGGGGAACGACTCAGCTTCAGAGCCTTTTGCCAAGCCTTACTTCAGAAAGCACGTGGAAGTCGCAATCGAGAACACGACGCTGCCTCATGGAAGCACAAACCATTTTGCAGAGCTCGGTGGCCCAGGAGTCGGCAAGCATGCACGTGCGCTCTTTCTCTCTCCTCTCTCTCTCTCTCACATATACACACGCCGGCAGGAGAAGAGGGCGGTCAGTGGAGAGGATTCCCTCACCGTGCACAGCCGGCTTGCTACCGATAGCCCCCTTTCTAGTTATTTTTGCTCATTTGGGAGAGCCCAGTCCTTCCTACGAAAGCAAGCAAGCGAGCAAATGAACCCAATGCGCAACTCTTCATTGCCTTCCTCAAGGGCCTAAATTTTAGTGTCTCGGTTCCTAAGACCATCGGAAATATGTGTTTTCCAATGGTCTTAGGCGACCCCTGTAAAAGGGTTATTCGACCCCCAAAGGGGTCGCGACCCACAGGTTGAGAACCGCTGCATTAGAGAAGGCTAGCCAACTATACTGGCAAAGCATTCTGGGCAGCCTCTTGTCTGAAATGCAGTGAAGGATAATGAGTGTGTTTGCATTCAATTTGTCACTGCCTGCCATCGAATGTGGCTGGTTCACTGTCCTAAAGGTAGGGTAGGAGCTTCAGTAAGCAATTCTAAAACCTTGCCAAAAATGCTGCAGGGACTTGTTTAGGCAGTAGTAGCCAGGAGTCAATGCTAACTCAGAGACACCAACAACAACAACAAAAAGGTCTTGAATTAGATTTGGTACCATTTGTACATCTTCCAATCTGTGCATCTCATGGTATTGAGTAGGGGGTTGGACTAGTCACTAGAAGATCTCCAAGGTCCCTTCCAACCCTATTATTCTCTGTTCTGGTTCGTCTGTTGTGCAGGCAGAGCAAGAAATCCTAGTTGATGCAGCTTTTAAACTAGGTTAAGTGAAGCACTGTTTTGCTAGAAGCTAGATGCACGCATGCCCTTGAGTTCCTTGATGAGAAAAAAAGCAGGCTCAAAGATTCTAAATCAATATATCATACAGTTAGTCCTCAACTTACAAAACTTACAACTAGAAATGAGCCTGGAATTTTGATTAAAAATCATTGTGGTCATTAAGCGGGTCAACAAATGACTTGACTTGATTTTTATGACCCCTTTTTTGATGATTCATAAAGCAAACTCACATGGTCGTTCGACAAAACCTCCATGGTCATTAAGCAAATCCAGTGTATTCAACAGGTGGCTTTTGCCATTTTCTTCTGGAAAACGTGAGCCAGCTGCCAATCACCCAAAATGTAATCAGGTGACTGGGGGGGGGGAAAGGGTAGTAGCATTTGTATCTTCAAGGTCCTAACTAGCTTTTTTTGAAGTCTGTCATAATTTTGCACTGTGGTTAAGTGAACGTTCATTAAGTCGAAGACCACCTGTATTAGATAGATGAGCCAACAATGGGGGCAAACAGCTTCCCATAAGGTATTCACCACATATAGACCTTGCTGCTTAAAGCTGAGGCAATGGTCAGACTCTATGGTGGTGACCATGGATAGATTAAGAGAAATTCCATCATCACAGGAAGGACAAAAGCATAAATGAGGGTCCTTCCTCCTGATCTTGAATACAAAGCGGCGGTTCTTCTTCTCCTTGGAGAAAGCTGTCCGAATCTCGTAGCTGGGGAGGAGGATACTGCCCCAAACCATCTCTTCATGGCTGTCTGGAACACACCCCGCAAAACTCCACAGAAAAAAGCTGGTCAGGGCTCCTGATCAAAGCAGATGGGGAGAAAACTCCTCATTTCCCACCAACACGACTGTTTCAAGGAACTGGGTTACGCTTACAGCAGTGCTTCTTGACTTCAAACCGTCACTAAATGAACAGTCGTCAGCCGAGGACTACCTGCATTTCTTTTTTTAAATTTCTGTTCCTAGTACTTAGGAATTGTTGCCTTTGATTTCTGCCTGTTGATGCTTCGCCACACTTGGCCCTCAAAACAGGCCTACCCAGTGGTGGGATTCAAATATGTGAACAACCAGTTCTCTGTATGGATGCAGCTTCCGGGAGTCCATTCTGGGCCTGGGCAACAAAAAATTAGCTACTGGTTCTGCCGAACTGGTGCGAACCGGCTGAATCCCACCACTGGTCCTACCTCCAAATGATTTGCTTCCACCTCAAGGAAACCGAAACAGAAACTCAAGAAAATCCAAATTACCTCGGTAGTAGAAGAGGCAGTAATTGGAAAGGACAAACCAGTGCCGTTTCCACAATTTGAGCCCAGAGCTATCCTGAAAGAAACAAAAAGAAAAGGTGGTGGGTTAGTCCAAAGCCGTGTCAGAAGTTTTACCTAGGTAGACCAGGATTCCCTGATTTTAACTCTTTGTTGGGCCCAGGTCTGCTAGAGTTCTGCAATGATATCAAGTGATTTGGGGCCATTTCACACCCATGATCAGAATTTTTCATTTTTTCTGGGTTTTAAAAAGTGAATTGTGAAGAGTTGTTTCGTTTTCACATGATGCTAAACCCAATTTAAAACTGGCTACAATTTTAGCATGCTTCCAAACTCAAGCTAGCAAGAAAAAAACAGTTCAGCAATAGTATCGGCAGCCCCCAACTTACAACCATTTGTTTAGTAACCGTTTGAAGTTACAATGGCCCTGAACAAAGTGACTTATGACTGTTTTTCACCCTTACGACTGTTGCAGCTTCCCCACAGACATGTGATCAAAATTCAGCCGCTTGGCAACTGGCGTGTATTTACGGTAGGGCAGTTGCATGTCCCGGGGTCACGTAACCACCTTTTGCAACCTTCTGATAAGCAAAGTCAATGGGGAAGCCAGATTCACTTATTGTGTTACTAACTTAACAACTGCAACTATTCGCTTAACAACTGTGGCAAGAACGGTCGTAAAATGAAGCATAGCTCGTTTAACAACTGTCTCGCTTAACAATAGAAATTTTGGGCTCAATTGCGGTCATATGTCAAAGAGTGCCTGGATTCAATTTTGTGAAAGCTTATCCTTTGAAATAAAAATTGCTTAGTCTTAAAAGGTGCCCTCAGACTCCTTCTGATTTTGGGCTCCTTAGATTAACATGGTGTCTTTCCCACAGCTCTCCCTTAAGGTCCATCCTCCCTCAAGCTAAGAAATCTGCATTTCTTAGAAACCATTTACCTGCTTATAAAGCCAGCCACGCATTACAACGGGAGAGTTAGGATCCCTCTTGATGGAGTTTGCTCTCTTCCCAAATGTGTGCACTTTCCGGACAGGCCAGGCTACGTGTGGCTATGGGAGAAACTAATGGATAAATGCAAAATAAACTTACTATATTAAAGAGTACACTCTCTACTGAGCTATCCATCTATTTAGCTCAGTATTACTGATCTTAAACAGTCCTCCAGAACTACGTTCAAACCAAGAGTCCTAGTTAAAAAGCTAAGAACTGAATCAAAATTCTTTGTGAAGAAAACCATGTCTCTGTCTGTGACCCATAGCAGGAAAAAAAAGTGTTTTTGCTAACATATTTTGTTGTCAGGACATTTCATTAACAAAGCCTTTGCCGGGCTTTAGTAGCAGTGAAGACTTTTTTTAAAAAAAAATTCTGTTAAGCATAACACAGAGAATAGGAAAAATATTGTGTCCTGCTAAGTCTTTACTTCCACCCCACAAACCCAGCACCCCACAAACCTCTCTGTCAAATCCACCCCTTCCTCTCAATTTATGAATCATTTTCTTCACATTTACAGCCTAATCTTCAAGGGGAAAAAAACCACTCCTCGTATCGATCAAACTTATGTAAAATCTGTATTAACCTGTTGTGTTCCCTTCCCTACTTTACGTCAGAGCAAAATTTGAAAAAGGGGGGAGGGGCACAGAATTAAAAGTTCTTACAGGGCAGAAGCAGAAAGGCTTACAAACAATCCAGCCTGCTTTAATTAAAATCCTTTCGTTCATTCCTGCATCTACACATTTACCATGAGATTTTTACATGCCCCATGGATCTTTTCTCCTTCTTTTAAATGGAGCCAAAACTCAAAATGGAAGTATTGAAACTAGAAAAGTTACCCTTTTCTTTGGCCCTTAGCCATTAATTCCCTTCAGTTATTTTTGGATCAAACCCACCTGCTTGTGTCTGGCATCCCTTTCCAGACAGCATTGACTTGGAGATGGGAAATTCCATCCCCATCACTGCCAGAAGGGTTCTGCGGTTACTTGTCCCCTTTGTTGTTAAAACCCAGAACCTCCACATTTCTAAATATCTGAGATTTTTAACTCTTGCAGGCCACTTTTGATTCACGCTTAAGTGGCATTCTGAGCTTCCTGCTTCTCGGTTACCGATAACTCTTTGTTATGGTTGATTTCCATGCATAATTCATATTTTGTTGAGCGCAAGCGTGATTTGACACCCTACAAGTCTACTGTGCTGCAATTAGAATAATTTTCAAATACCACGGCTTCTATTTTACAGGAATGCTGTTGCTGCAAATTATACCTACATGTTTAAAAAACTTTAATTATTAGTGGATCCCTAAGCGGTCAATGGAGTACCACATGTGTCCTCTCCCAAACTGCTATTGAAATGTAAGTTTTAATGTGAAAGAAATAAGTATTAGATAGATAGGAAGTAATCTAATTATATTAAAATAATTTATTTTTTAAATTACATTAATATTTAAATCAAATTTTTGCAAAACTCAAAACTTTGTCCTGTCCTACCCAATTTTTGGAACCCTCCATCCGTGGATGCCAAAAGCAGCCTTTGCCCGCCCCTGAAAAAGTGTCACAGCTCTAATGTATACTATCAAATATGCTAAAACAATCCTGTAAAATCCTGTAAAATTACAGTACAAGTAGTCCTCAACTTACAACAGTTCATTTAGTAACTGCTCAAAGTTACAAGGGCATTGAAAAAAGTGAGTTATGACCATTTTTCACACTTATGACCATTGCAGCATCCCCGTGGTCACATGATCAAAATTCAGATGCTTGGCAACTGACTCATTGTCAAGACTGCTAACATCAGATGTTCTTGCTTGCCATATATGAAGAAGCAAGCATGTTTTATTTAGCCTGCATATGCTTCTAGAGTTAAAGTCAGACAATGTTAGAACAGCGGGTGGGAAAGTAAAATAGTTAACCAGAGTTTGTCTGTGGGCAAGAGACTTTCGATATTGCAGATAATCTGGTCACCCCAGCACCACTTGAATCAATTGCTTATGCTGAGCTGAAAAGAATGCTGCAAGAACATTTTGAACCGAAGCTTTCGGTGATTGCATGGCAACACGCATTCGAGCAGAGGGACCAGAGGCCTGGTGAGTCTGCTGTGGACTTTATTGCTGTGTTATGACAAGCAGCTAGGCCATGCGAATTCAAGGATCTGGAAGAAAGACTTCGAGATCGTTTAGTTTGTGGACTGAGAAGTCATGAGCTGCAACAGAAGATCTTCGCAAAGGAAGACGTCTCTTTCCAAAATGCCTTGAGGGAAATTGCAGCCGAAGAAGTGGCAGGCGGAGCTGGAAGGCCTTGCGGCTCGCCAAAAACCCTCCAACTTCGATCTCTGTCCATCAAGAGGTTGCTCGAGAAGAATCTGAACAGGATCCAGAGATGGAGGTGGACCGACTACAGCAGCCAGCGGAGAGAAGGCCTCAAGAGCGCAGAGACAAGGCAACCTCATTCCCTCAGTGTTTCGGATGTGGAGGATGCCACAAGCACTCCGATTGCCGTTTCCGCTCCGCCATTTGCTGGACATGTGGTAAGCAAGGCCACATTGCCTCTGTCTGTTTGGGTCGCCAGAAGGACCGGTCTTCGGAAGAATTGCTTCAGAAAGGTGCCAGGGTCCCCGGCCAGAACAGGGAGGTTTTTTGCACGTCCCGTAGAAGCATTTTTAAAACCGGGGCCCATAGGCCGCTTAGGAAGAAGCTTCACATTGATGTGAAGTTGCAAAGGGTTCCCTTATTGATGGAGTTGGACACAGGGTCTGCTTTATCGATCATTTCCCAATACACTTTCAAAAATATTTGTTGTAGAAGTGGCCTATGAGTTAAACTCAGGCCTTCGAATTTAATTCTTACTGACTTCCAGAATTCCCGAGTCAGCATGAAGGGGGAGGCCACGCTCAAGGTGTAGCGTAGGAATTTTTTTTTAAAATATATTTTTATTGGTTTTTTTTAAAATTTTACAGAAGAAAAAAATTAGTCAAATCAAATCATAGTATTAAAATAAACAATCATCCATAAACAAAACATAAATACATTGTTCAATACATCTAATACTAATAACTCAACTGAAAATAATCATCCCAAACAATTAACATCACTGCTCGGCACCCCCACCACCACATCCCCCCAACCCTATCCTTCCCCCCTCACTTACCAACTAACTACGGTACCTACCTTCCTCCCTCCTTCTCTTCTTTCTTCATCCTTCTCTATCTCCATCCTACTCTTCCCCCTTCTTATCAACTTCCACTTACATCAGCCTTCACTCCTCCTTCCTCTTTTCCATCAGATGTGGTGCCCAGAGGCCACCCGAGCAACCCCTTAATAACAGTAATTACATATATTCTTCCACCAACCCCAATTACAGTTGAGAAAACATCATATATAAAATTATAAACCCTCCCTAACCCTCCCCCCCCGACTTCCCAGAGTGAGTACAGGGTACAACAAAAGAAAACCCCACTACATCAAACAAAATTATTATATAATCCTAACAAGAATTTTAAACTATATACTATATACACTCTCTAAATCAATTCAATCCATTAAACAAAACAAACAACTCATCTTGTTAAGAATAATAATTATCATTTACATCTAAACCATCAATCTAAGTCAAATCTTAAATCACTTCAATCCATTGAGAGGTTATATAAAATCACCCAAACCATCAAGTTTAATATATACCATTCTTTTTTTAAAAAAAATAAACAAATAATATCAATAACAATAAATCCCTCAATTCAAAAAGAAAAATTATGTTCTTAATCAATTTAATATATCTTAATATATCTTAATATATCTTCATTTAAACATCCTCTCTTACAACTTACTTATAAAATTGATCTTTAATTCAACCCATAGTCTTAGATTGGCCTTAATTCCTTTCATTTAATTATAAATCATTATCAATCGACTTCTGGGCTCTCTCATCTGTCAAATAAACCTCCATAACAAATACAGTCTATTTATTCCATTTCTAACTTACATTCCTTCAACTTTATCCAATCACTTAATGCTTATCTATCTCATCAATAAATCAATCTAATGTCAAACCTAGATCATCAAAACAAATACATTCTTCATCAATTTAATTATATCAACCATTAATCATCTTCTCTTACATCTTACTCATAATCTTAGTCCTTAATTCAGTCCATAATTTTAGATTACCCATAATTCCTTACATACAATTTTAAATTTCATTTCTTCAGACGAATTCTAGGTTTTTTTTTAACCAAGTAAACCTCCATAACGAGGCCTCCCATCCAAATAATAAGTCTCTCTTCTTTATTTCTTCAGTCCCATAAATAAGTTGCTTCTTAAACTGAATCAATGTCTCTTTTTTCTCAATTAAATCCTCTTCTTGCTGCTTAACTAAAGAAAAAAATAGCCGTCCTTTCCTTTCTTGAAACAAATCCTCTTCCTCTCCATAAATAAACTGTTCATCAAGCAGGATCCATTTCCCTTTATAGTCTTTATTCTCAGAACTATCTTCTTCTTTTTCCTGTTGTTCTTCTAGTTTATATTGTATTATAAAATGCTCAGCAGTCAGTTGTAAATCAGTTTCATTTGGGAGAAAGATTCTAGTTAATTGTTCTTGCTCTTCTTCTTGTTTAGATTGTATTATAAATTGTTCAGCAGTCGGTTGTAAATCAATTTCATTTGGAAAAAGAAATTTAGTTAATATTTCTGTAAAAGTTTCTTTCAATATTGCTTTAAACTCTTGCGTAAAACTCTTCACTATTTCAAGCCTTTCTTCATGAAATTTCTCAATACAGTCCAGAATAGGTTCAGCATTTAACTGTAAATTCCACTCCATTTTAACTTTAAGACAATCACAGCCGTCTCTCTGACTTCGCTTACGAGAACAGGAAGAGAGAAAAAAGTAAAGAATTCACTTTCACTTTCCAGCACTTTCCCTAACAATGAAAGCAGTGAAAGCTATACGCCATCTTGAAAGCATTATGTTGATTGTAGACATTAGAAATATATAGCCAGAAAAACAATAAAAAAAATACTTGCAATCCATTAAGAACTCCTGTATTCACTCAGTCTGCTTACAATCTCTCCTGTGTTGTATTTTAAAAAAGCAGAAGTGGTCGCGGCGTCTTTCTCTGTCTGATGACAGAAGCGTCTCTGGGCAGGAGCGTCCTCCGGAGCTTTAGGGAGCTCACTCTTGATCCCTGAAAACTTCTTTCCCAGGGATTTAAGAGGGGCTCAACCTTGCTCCCGATGCTCTACACCTCTCCTTTGCCCGGAGAGGGGGTTTTTCACCACGAAAAACAGCTGGTGTGCGCTGTTTTTTGTGGCTTTACAAACCCAGAGAACGGAGTCTCACAGAGGAGACCCTGGCGGCGCCGGCGGAGCCACCGGAAGTCCCCGTGTAGCGTAGGAATTTTGAAGGGTTGCTAGATGTGGTAGATCATGGTATCATGCTGCAACGGTTGGAGGGGTTAGGTATAGGGGGCACTGTTTTGCGGTGGTTCGCCTCCTTCCTCATCTCTGGCCGGGTGCAGTCTGTGTTGACAGGGGGTCAGAGGTCGACCCCGAGACCCCTTGTATGTGGGGTACCTCAGGGGTCAGTCCTCTCGCCCCTACTGTTCAACATTTATGTAAAACCGCTGGGTGAGATCATCCGTGGTTTTGGTGTGGAGTACCATCTGTACGCTGATGATACTCAGCTGTACATTTCCACGCCGAACCACCCCAACGATGCTCTTGCCGTGCTGACCCAATGCCTGGAGGCCGTGCGGGTCTGGATGGGGAAGAACGGGCTCAAGCTCAACCCTTCCAAGACCGAGTGGCTGTGGCTACCGTCGTCCCGGTTTAGTCAATTGACTCCTTTGTTGTCTGTTGGGGGCGAAACAGTGGCCCCCGCGGAAAGGGTTCGCAATTTGGGAGTCCTCCTGGATTCACGGCTATCTTTAGAGGACCATCTGGCGGCCGTGGCCGGGAGGATGTTCTATCAGGTTCGCCTGGTACGCCAGTTGCGTCCCTTCCTAGACCGGGACTCGCTATGCACAGTTACTCATGCCTTCGTCACTTCCAGGCTGGACTATTGTAATGCTCTCTACATGGGGCTCCCCTTGAGGTGCACCCGGAGGCTTCAGCTGGCCCAGAATGCGGCCGCGCGGGTAGTGACAGGAGCGTCGTGGCGCTCCCATGTAACACCGCTCCTGCGCGAGCTGCACTGGTTGCCGGTGGTCTTCCGGGTGCGGTTCAAGGTGTTAGTGACCACCTTTAAAGCGCTCCATGGCATTGGACCCGGATACTTACAGGACCGCTTACTGCTAGCAAATACCTCCCGCCGTCCGGTACGCTCCCACAGAGAGGGCCTTCTCAGGGTGCCGTCGGACAGACAATGTCGACTGGCGACCCCCAGGGGGAGAGCCTTCTCTGTGGGAGCTCCAACGTTTTGGAACGAGCTCCCCCCCGAACTCCGTACGATGACGGACTTACGCACCTTCCGTCGGGAACTGAAAACTTTCCTTTTTCAACAGGCCGGCCTGGCATAGAAGCTCCGGCTCCAACCGGGTGAAAATGTTTTAGGGGGATTGTGCAATTTTTAGGATTTTTGTAATTTTTATGATTTTAGGATTTGTATATATTGGGTTTTATAGATTTTATGGCCTAATTTGTTTAATTTATTTTTAAATATTTTAATTTTGTACATTTATATGTTTTTTAAATTTTAAGGCTGTAAACCGCCCCGAGTCCTTCGGGAGAGGGGCGGTATAGAAATTTAATAAATAATAATAATAATAATAATAATAATAATAATAATAATAATAATAATAATAATAATAATAATGGTGGTGGTGGTACTTGTGGGTGATTGCACGAGTCTTATTGGACTCGATTGGTTCGAGGCCCTTGGAATCCAAGTGACTGGACTTCACAGTTTGCAAACGACAGGCCTTGCAGAAGTTTGCAAGGAGTTGGCTGATCTGTTCAGTTCAGAGCTTGACTCGTACAAGGGGCCTCCCATTGCTTTACGTTTAGACCCAGCAGTCACACCCATTAGGATTAAGCCCAGACGGGTGTCCTTCGCGTTGAAGAACAAGATTAATGCAGAGTTGGACAAGATGCTCCAGCAGGGCATTTTAGAGCCTGTGGACAGCAGTCCACGGGAAACCCCCATAGTCACACCAATGAAGGCCAATGGAGAAGTCCAAATTTGTGCGGACTATAAGTGTACACTTAACAAAGCATTGCAGCAGCACTCGTACCCGGTGCCAGTGGTGAGCCACATTCTGGCCTCCCTCAAAGGAGGCCACGTTTTTGCCAAACTTGACTTGGCTCAGGCCTATCAACAATTACTAGTTGATGAGGCAATGGCAGAGGCCCAAACAATTGTAACGCACCAGGGAGCATTTAAAGTTAAAAGGCTGCAGTTTGGGGTTAATGTAGCCCCTGGCATCTTCCAGAGTGTGATGGAGCGAACACTCTGCAATATTCCAGGCATTTGCCCGTACTTTGATGATGTCCTCATCGCTGGTGAATCATCTGAAAATCTGACTGAAAGGCTTAGAGCTGTCTTGCTGCATTTCTGCCAAGCAGGGCTGAAGCTAAAGCAAGACAAATGTAAGATTGGAGTCACTTCCACAGAGTTTCTGGGGTTCCGTATAGATGCTGAGGGCATCCATCCTGCTGAATCTAAGCTTAAAGCAATTCAGCAGGCCCCAAGTCCCAAGTCCAAAAGTGAACTTCAGGCTTTTCTGGGACTGTTAAACTTTTACCATTCATTCCTCCCTCACAAGGCTGCAGTGGCTGAGCCGTTACACCGGCTCTTGGATAAAGAGGCTCCATGGCTGTGGACAAAAGTCCATGAAAGGAGTTTTGCAGAGGTCAAGGCCTTGCTTTCTTCAAATGCGGTTCTAGCGCATTTCGATGAGCATTTGCCTGTATGCATAGCCTGTGATGATATCCCTTATGGGATTGGGGCTGTGTTGAGTCACTTGAAGGCTGATGGGACACAAGTCCCTGTAGCCTACTATTCTAGGACCCTATCATCTGCTGAACCTAATTATGCACAGATAGATAGGGAAGCCTTGGCCATGGTGGCTGGCATAAAAAAGTTTCATGACTTTTTATATGGCAGCCATTGCACGGTCTTTACAGACTATAAGCCACTGCTGGGGTTGTATCAGACCCTAAGAGGCCCCAGCTGTCCAGATGGGTAGAGGCGGTTGCTACATACCCGTTTCACAGTCTGCTCTGCTGCTCATCATGCCTTGCTGCTGCAGGTTCCAGGCAAACGCCGACATCCTCTTGGGCATGATGATGTCATCACAAGGCGACTTGCAGGTCTTCTGGTTCAGAGTGGTGGGGCCGTTGAATGATTCCTGGACTGGCTTTGTGTTCCCAGGAATGTATGGCATGCAGGAAGGCATAGAAGAGCAGGGATCACAGACTTTGTTAAACCATGACTGTGGTTTGATGGGTGGGGCTGGGCCGGTCGTGGGTGGGGTTTGGTGACGGAGGGGTGTGTCTAGAGTATATGAGCCGCTGGAAGCAGACTATTCTCAGTGCTAACTTTTTCTCCATTTGGCGAATAAAGCAAATGGTTATTTGTCGTTCCTGGTTTATGGTTTGTTCCCGGAGCTCAAGAAGGACGGCATAACAGGTTGTTTACAACCAACAAGCAAACCCCACACATCATCTCTCCTAGAATGCTGAGATGGTCAATTTTCCTTTCTACATATGACTATACACTGGTTCACAAACCGGGCAAAGAAATGGGCCATGCAGATGGCCTCAGCAGATTACCTCTACAGCTAGTGGAGTCAGATTCTGCTCCAGCTTACCACATACTTTCCATTCAGGAGTTGCCTGAGTCTCCCCTCAATGCTAGGGATGTGGCTGCCGAAACAGCCACTGATCACACGCTAACACATGTGCTGACATGGGTGCTGACACGTGTCCTGGCACAGAGTTCCAGAGTTTCTGGAAGAGGAAGCACAAGCTATCCACCTTCAAGGGTTGTGTCCTCTGGGTAGTAGGGTAGTGATCCCAACCTCATTGAGGACTAGAGTCTTGCTCTCTCTGCATGAGGGACATCCGGGTATAGCCATTTTTGGTGGCCTGGGCTTGATCAAGAGATCGAGGCCCAGGTCCACGGGTGTACTGTTTGCCACAGTCCAGGCCTGAAATGCCTCCGGCTCCTGTACATAGGTGGGAGGTGACACACGCCCCTTGGTTGAGGGTTCATATCGACTACACTGGGCCCTTTCAGGGGCAATTTTTCCTTCTCCTCGTGGACAGCCATTCCAAGTGGCTAGAGGTCATTCCAGTCTCCTCCACTACTACTGCCAGGACCATCCAGGTGTTGAGAGGGATCTTCGCCTCTCATGGGCTTCCAGATGTCCTTGTCTCCAACAACGGACCCCAATTCA
Source organism: Bothrops alternatus (assembly GCA_034064705.1). Taxonomy (NCBI): domain Eukaryota; kingdom Metazoa; phylum Chordata; class Lepidosauria; order Squamata; family Viperidae; genus Bothrops; species Bothrops alternatus. The sequence goes on from JARGCV010000054.1 coordinate 265,872, forward strand.
CTTCTTCTGAGTTTTAGGCTTTTCTACAGGCCAACTTGATCCGTCATGTCACATCAGCACCGTTTCATCCTTCATCCAACGGCCAAGCTGAGCGTATGGTGTGTACAACCAAAGATGCTTTAAAGAGGATAACTCATGGCAGTTGTCATCCCAGGTTAGCTGACTTTCTTTTGTGCCACCGCACCACACCTTGCACAGCTACTGGCAAGAGCCCAGCTGAACTCTGCTGGGGTCGCAGACTCATTACAAAACTGGACAGGTTGCACCCAGACCGGGTGTCTTCACAGGTGTCACAGCCGTGGGCACCTAGGAGACTTCAGGCGGGCGATCCGGTCTGGGCAAGGAACTATGGACCTGGACATCTCTGGGTGACAGCAGTGGTATGCAAGGCCTCTGGGCTGCTGTCATACGAAGTGGCCTTGGATGATGGTCGGGTGATCCGTCGATACATCGACCAACTGCACTGGAGGCTTCCCAGCCACACTTCCGCTCCTGGCTCTGCTCTTGGGGGGGAGGAGGACCCCAATTATAATTGTGGACCACAGTCTCTCCGCAAATGCGGAATTTCCCAGGCGCCAGTAGGGGGTCTTGCCATGGAGGCAGCTCCTGACTCTGGCACTCCTGACCCTGGCAATGGCACCGGGTCAATGGGACATTGCTCGCAATTGGCTTTTAAGGCCAATCCATCTACTTCTCTTGGGCTCATGGGACAGCGCTCCCAAGAGGGGTCCATTGTGGATTTGGGGAATTCCACCCCACCAATGGACTTGGGAAATTACACCCCACCAAGGAACTCTGGTCTGGGTTTAGAGGATCCAGCCAGTCAGCAGCATGGAGGGTCGCCTGAGTCTAGGGGGCATCAAAGTCCTGGTCTGCCTAGCCTGGCAGGCGAGCTGGCAGACCAGGCAATCACAACTGCTCCAAGAAGGTCAGAGCGAGCCAGAGGTCCACCCAAGCACTTACAGGAGTATGTAAGACTCCTGTCAGTAGGTGGGCAGGCATAGGGGTACTTAGAAATCAGAACATGCTCAAAAAGACAAATGTCTGTTTTATAGTAATGCAAAAATAGCAAGTATTACTGTGCTGTGAATAAGGGAGTGACAAGGTATTAGATTTGTAGTATTGTAAAATATTAAGTACCATGTTTTGATCCAAGAGGGGAGGGGTGTTATGTCCTGGGCCTGGTGCAGGAGGCTGCAGAAAGGCCCGGACAGACCACGTGAATGCCCAGGACCAGACAGGCTGTCTCCTGCCTTGCGTGCATGCACAAGGCGGGAGAAATGCCTTGCATTGATTGGCTTATCCTATCCCTGCAAAGGGGTATAAGAGCAATCTACGCTAAGGCAGGACATACATCATGAAACAAGACATGATAAGTCATAAAGCAGAACAGGAGACTTAAATATGTGTATTACAGGACATAAAGCAGGACTTAAATCATAAAACAGGACATGAGTCTTAAATGCGTGTATTAGTTAGAAGGAGAACAAAAGGAAATGGAAGAAGTCAAAACCACAAGTTCATTTGTCAGTCGCACAGAGGTGTTAAGTTTGAAGCTCTGCTACAGCTAACCACATGTGTCTTTATGTCTCATTTGCAGCTAACCACAAGTATGTTACCGGAAATTTAGACAAAAGCTTTAGCAAGGTGTTTTAGCTACTTTAGCATAGCAACAGGGGGGCTTTAAGGGGCCTGTGATTCAAAGCAACCAATCCATGCTATCAATTACATTTCCGTGTTTTGCTGTTTCTGACGAGAATATATAAACTTGTGTTTTGTTATGAGAAGCTGTTCAGATGTGGCTACAAATATAGTGCTCTGAACCTTTGAGCAAAACAAAGCAACTTCTTTTGATTCCGTGGTCTGAGTCCTGTGATTTTCTGCAATATTTCTGGCGACCCAGATGGGACTTGGAGCGATATTTCACTGAGGATGGCATGGACCAACCGGTGCCCAGACAGGGCCGTCACGCTGACCCTTCAAGCCGGCATGGATGATTTCTCTGGAAGGAGGCGGACGGCACTGCAGGGGTATTTGGTAGACAACCGACCGATCCAAGAACCTGAACGGGATCAAAACAAGTCACGAAACAAAGCCGGCTGGAAAAGGAGATGCCTGCAGGCAAGTATTGAGGAAATTGTAGACCCACTTGTTTAGAGAGTGGAAGAGGGGGCCCGATCACCCCCCTGGGTCCGGGATCGGTGTATCCTAACGAGGCCCAAGAGTTGTGTGGGTGGTTAAGCCATTGCAGTTCCTGTTGGTGACCGTTGGAACGTCCAGCATCGCAGGTCAGTGGCAGTGTCTTAGAAAATGGGTGGTGGAGGAAGTGTCCCTCGGACACCTCTGCAATGTATGTTGAGGAATTTAAAGAAAGGTTTTAGTGGAGATTATGGAGTCCCCAAGGCCAATTTCAAGAACAAGTAGAGGCCATAGGCTTGGCCGCAGCTGAACAATGGCCTGAGGACTGAAGGGGACCGGGTTTAAGTCAAGACCCCCCTAAACCCTTGGTCCGAATGAAGATAGGGGGCAATTATAAATGTACAAGGAGTTGATGGCTCCGTAAATTGCCGCCCTTTTCTAAAGCCCCTGAGATGTTCCCTAAATGGAAGGAATATTGAACATCAATTCCTATACATGCCTGAGTGTCCCATTCCTTTGTTGGGGCGAGACATGTTGTGCAAAATGGGGGCAACTTTGTCATTTAAAGAAAATGAAATAACACTAGTAATGAAGCATCCTCCAGATGAGATGTGGCGAATAATGGTTGCCCAAGAGGTTCAAGTCCTCGATACTTGGCAGGAGTTTGATGTGCCCCGCTTATGGGCAGAAGGTAATCCGCCAGGATATGCAGCTCACCATACACCACTAGTCATTCAAGTGAAGCCTCTGGCAGTGCCTATTTGTCTCAGGCAGAGGAATTACCCTCATCCCATTGCACAAGTAATTCAAGACCATATCACCAAATACTTAAAGGCAGGCATTGTAACAACTCTTTACTATCCTGATACATAAGAACAGTCAGAAACTGTTTGCTTTTGAGTGGGAAGACCCACTAACAGGCCAGAGAAGACAATACACTTGGACCAGACTTCCTCAGGGATTTGAAAATTCACCTACTCTTTTTGGTAATGCCTTGGCCTCAGACATAGAAGACTTCCAGCCATGTGAGGAAGTAGATGTGTTACTCCAATATGTTGATAATGTGTATATTCATAACTGGACAGACAAAGGAAACTTGTTGGGACAACACCAACCAACTACTTCATCTGTTGATGGACAAAAGATACCGTGCCTCAAGGAAGAAAGCCCAATTAGTGAAACCCCAGGTTAAATATTTAGGTTATACTATAAGTCAGGGCCAGAGAACTATAGGACATGAGAGAAAGGAAGCTGTGTGCAGAATTGCAGAGCCAACTAATAGAGAATTATGGGGGTTTTTAGGAGTAGCAGGTTATTGTAGAACATGGATACCAAATTTTGCCCTACTAGCCAAACCACTCTATGAGTCCACAAAGGGGGGAGAAAGGGAGCCCTTTATTTGGACGCGTGAACAAAAACAGGCTTTTGAGGCTTTAAAATTGGCATTATCTCAAGCGCCTGTTATGGGACTTCCCAACCTCGAAAAACCTTTCAATTTGTATGTGAACTCAAAGCATAATTTGGTTCTAGGCGTCCTGACTCAAGAAAAAGGAAGTTGGCAACAACCCATAGCTTATCTGTCAAAGCAGCTTGACGGCATCTCGAAAGGATGGCCACATTGCCTTAAAATTCTGGCAGCCACAGCTCTCCTGATAGAGGAATCTAATAAATTGACTTTTGGACAGCCAACCACAATAGATACCGGTCATGCAATTCGTGGAGTTTTGGAAACAAAGGGACATTTATGGATACCAGGTTCTCCTCATACAAAACCCTTAAGTGACATTGAAGCAGACAAATGGCCTGAACCCAGCCACCCTATTGACTATACCAGGTCCTAAAGTTGAACATAACTATGCAAGCAATAGAAAGTCAATTCTCATGCAGGCCTGATTTAACTGATGTACCATTGAAAGAGGTGGACTATAATTTGTTTATTGATGGGTCAAGTTTTATGGCAACAGGAGAACGATATGCAGGCTATGCAGTAGTCTCACTTGATAAAGTCATAGAAACTGGGCCACTCCCAAAAGGCACAAGTGCTCAATCAGCAGAACTGTGGGCTCTCATAAGGGCAATGGAAAGAGCAAGAGATGAAAGTATAAACATTTGGACTGATTCTAAATATGCATTCCTCACATTACATGTACATGCTGCAGCCTATAGAGAGAGAGGACTTATAACAGCTGCAGGGAAAGAAATTAAACATCCTCTTTTGATTGAAAGACTTATAACAGCTGTGCGTGGACCACAGAGGGTAGCTGTCATGCATTGTAAAAGGCATCAGAAGGGCCACGATGAAGTAGCCCGAGGAAATAGAGCAACTGATAAAGAAGCAAGGTTATCAGCAACTTGAGATAATCACGTTTATCCTGACATGACAGCTTGTGTAGTATTGGAAGTGCCAAAAGGACTGAGCCCTACATATACTAAAGCGGAGGAACTACAGGCAAATGTAGATTTGCACGGACACAAGCAGGGAGACTGGTACGTACTCCCAGATGGAAGGATTTTTATACCTGAGAATCTAGCCTGGCCAGTGGTAAAAGAAGCTCATTCAACTACTCACATGGGAAAGAGTGCACTAGCTGAAGCCCTATACCGTATTGTGTACATTAATCGCCTTCATTCGCTATGTGCCCATGCAACTGAGAGATGTAACATTTGTGCCCAGGTTAATCCAAGACAAGGACCTATTCTTCCGCCAGGAAGTCAGCCTAAGGGATATTACCCTATGGATTCATTGGTTGTTGATTTTACAGAAATGCCTAAGTGTGGACTATATAAAGCAATGCTAGTCCTAGTGTGCAATTATACTGGGTGGCCTGAATGTTTCCCCACCAAGACAAAGCAGGCGAGAGAAGTGGCCAGAATCTTGCTCAAGGAGATTATCCCCCGATATGGAATAGCCTCCTTCATCTCATCAGATAATAGACCTGAGTTTGTACATCAAGTAAATCAGACATTGGCTAAATCCTTGGGGACCCACTGGAGGTTCCATTGTTCTTTTCGTCCTCAATCGGGAGGACGGGTAGAGAGGATGAACAGGACTATAAAGGAAAAGGTGACAAAGGTGTGCCTTGAAACTCACCTTAAGTGGGTAGATGCATTGCCACTTGCACTTTGGTCTGTGAGGTGCACCCCTCGAAAAGGAATCAGGCTATCTCCTTTTGAAATGATGTTTGGCAGACCCCCTGTCATAAGTACTAGCTTGAAAAATCATGTAGGGGACTTAAGTCAAATAGGGACTTCATGGGTAAGTCAAATGGTGGGAGAATTAAACAAGCAAATACAAGAAATCCAGCAATATTCTATGTCCCTTAGTCCACCATTTTTGAGTACTCCCAGTCATAATATTCAAGTGGGAGACAAAGTATGGGTAAAACACTGGAAAGGGGAAAACTTGAAACCCAGATGGAAGGGACCGTATACTGTGGTCATGTGTTATTCACGTGCAATAAAGGTGTTAGAATCCAAGTCTTGGATTCACTGGACTCGAGTTAAGCCTGCAGCTGATGAATATTGGGAGGCAGAGCAGGATGAGGCCCGTCCTTTAGTGGTGCACTTAAAGAAGCGCCCCTTATAACTGCCCTACCGGCAACAGGCAGGCAACATACGGGGCAGAAGAGGCCTTACTGGTGTCACCCCAGAAGCTGACCCTCTACGTACGGCTGAAGACAAGAACCAGGAAAAAAGTTGTTAATGTGTTAGTAGTGGACTGTGTAGTGTAGGTTGAATCTTCTTTTAAGGAATGGTAGTCTGACAATACATAGCCATAGGTGCAGTGTGTCTGGCCTTAGTGAGTCTGATCACCCTGGTTGTGACCTGCTGTATTGGACACCTTTTCTTCTGGAATCGTCCCAATCCCACAGAAACAGGTGTTGCACCTAAAACCACTGCACAGTGTGTATCTCCTGGAGACACTTATGTTTGAAGAACCCTGGGAGTGGGTCCTCTGTAGTTTAATAGGGGCCTTGGGAGTGTGGGCATTATATTTAGCAAATAAGACTTGGCTGTGTGGCTCACCCAAGGCTGACCCTGTCCTTTCCCAAATCACCCTTAATCCCATCCATCTCCCTGATGTGGTAAATTCATAATTGTAATTGTTTCCCTTGTTGTGGCTGTGCGTGTGAAACTGAGTGGGACATTGGTTTTACAGTGACTCATTTTGGATTGACAAACATGAATTTTCTATGGCTTTGGTTACTATTTACAAGTGGCCTGGTGAGTGATAAGGCCCTGGACGGTAGTCCCAAATGTTGTGAGAATGGCCAATTAACTCCTCCCACACTTGAAGAAGGCTCTGGGGACGTTAAGTATCTCAAAGAGCGAGGCAGGATCAGGGCCCAGGGTTTGGGTCCTTGGAGAAAATGGGAAGGAAATGCTACTTTGATAAAGTGCCCAAGCCAATTTGAACCACCCAGATTCCCACTTTGGCTCTGTAGCCAGCCCATGAAGGGATTCTGTATTCCATTTCCCTTTGGAAATAAAATCTCCCGTTATCTCCTTGAAGCCCCCTATATCAGGGATGAACAAAGAAACCCTCGTCAAAAACCTCCACTACAGCCGTTAACTGGCATGTTTATGGCTGGCACCTTGGGGGTCTGGAGTAATGAGAATGGCCATCGATTTCATGCCTTCTCCATGAACATGGCAGTGTGCTTAGAAGAAAATGGGGTATTTTTCTTATGTGAGGAAAAGGCATATGCATGTTTACCTACCAGCTGGACTGGGACTTGTACTCTGGTACATCTCTTCCCAGGGATGGGTGTTATTAATGGGGAACAAGCCCTCCCTGTTCCTCTCATGGGACATATAAAAGTTCCCCTAGTTATTAGCCATCCTAGGGATGGGCACTGCAGTTGGAACAGGCGTCGGTAGTTTAGCCCATTCCACAATACAGTTTCAGCATCTTTCTGAAGAATTTCAACAAAGCCTAAGCCTGATTGCTGGGATTCTGGTAGAAGTCCAAGATCAGATAGACTCTTTGGCAGCAATAGTCTTACAAAACTGCCGTGCTCTAGAATAATAATAGTGGAGTTGGAAGGGACCTTGGAGGTCATCTAGCCCAAACCCCTGCTCAGGCAGGAAACCCTATACCATTTCAGACAAATAGTGGCAAAGGCAAAAAAAAATTGGCAAAGGACTTGCAAGATAGAGCATCCAGAATTAGACAAGGAATACAAGGAACTGACTCGTGGTTCTTGTGGCTACCAGGCACTGTCTGGGTCAAACAAATGTTGTTTGTCATGTTATGTGGCATAGCAGGACTACCCTTCATCCCATGTGTAATTCCTTTACTCAGACAATTAGTTATGAGGTCAGTAAAAGAAATCAGGGTTGAAAAGGAATTGGTTATGATAGAAGGATCCTTGGCAAATAGGATCACCTCAGACTCACGGAGGGAACATGAGGATCCAGACAATGGAGTGTATGTATGGCTTACACCCTGAGGATTGGAGGAAATGCCTGAGGAAGATGATTTCTGAGAATCACTTTATGGATTTTTCATTCTTTCTTATTATTGTTATCTGCCTCTAGCTTGAACTGGCAACAGGAAACAAAAAGGTGGGTGCCAGTCTAAAGTGTTATTCATGCCCTATGTTATGCCTCTCCATATATGCATAAATTCTACTAAGCTATCTTCGCTTCCTGGGAAACAGCTAATGTTTAAAAAGCAACTATAAAAGTGAGACTCAAATTATTACCTAAAATTTGGTCTCAAAGGGGGGAATAAGGCAGGACATACATCATGAAACAAGACATGATAAGTCATAAAGCAGAACAGGAGACTTAAATACGTGTATTACAGGACATAAAGCAGGACTTAAGTCATAAAACAGGACATGAGTCTTAAATGCGTGTATTAGTTAGAAGGAGAACAAAAGGAAATGGAAGAAGTCAAAACCACAAGTTCATTTGTCGGTCGCACAGAGGTGTTACGTTTGAAGCTCTGCTACAGCTAACCACATGTGTCTTTATGTCTCATTTGCAGCTAACCACAAGTATGTTACCAGAAATTTAGACAAAAGCTTTAGCAAGGTATTTTAGCTACTTTAGCATAGCAACAGGGGGGCTGCAAGGGGCCTGTGATTCAAAGCAACCAATCCATGCTATCAGTTACATTTCCGTGTTTTGCTGTTTCTGACGAGAATATATAAACTTGTGTTTTGTTATGAGAAGCTGTTCAGATGTGGCTACAAATATAGTGCTCTGAACCTTTGCGCAAAATAAAGCAACTTCTTTTGATTCTGTGGTCTGAGTCCTGTGATTTTCTGCAATAACGCCATTTTGTTTTTGGTTCTGTTGTGAATTGAATAAAGACAAGACTGCTTGTTACTCCTGCCTCATCTCAATACCTTTTACTTGGAAACAGAATATACAGTGCTCCACAATACTTCATCCTACATTTTATAGATTTTTAATATTTGTAATCCAAGTTTCATCCTGACATTCTAATGCAGCATGCAATAAGGCAAAGTATTTAAGTGATAGAACTGCAGCTTTGCCAAACCAATGTAGAATAATGGTGCCGTCCCCATGTAAGCAATGCATCTCTGGAGGCAACCATATCAAAACTTAAATTGTGTGGGAAAATGCATACACTATAACCTGAGATTGAAATTTAGAAAGTCCTTCCAAACACCACTGGAACGCATGGGGCCACTGAAAACAAGATCCTTTTCTGTGCAAACGCAGCATCTAATACAGGTGGCTTTTGCTCTTTTAGGGACATGCAATCTATACTCGATAAATGGAAAATTACATATAATTTCAAATTATTAAGATAGCGTCAGAGCAGGAAAAGCTGCCTCTGAGTTTTCATCTCATCTGTGGAAGCTAAAAGTAGAAGGTCGGTAGCTAAAAATCCTTTTTAATGCCCTGGAAATACTACTTGGGTTGCAACAAAGGCACCTGTTTCTTGCTACTCCTAGAATCGGAGTACATACATTGGCAGCCAGGCAGCCTCCCAATCCTTTCCAGATGTTTGGAATTGTGTCAGCTCCCAGCATTCCCCAAAGATCCCGCTTTTGCACTTCCAGGGCTCAAATCTTGCAACCGAATTTGCCCCGATGAACTAGGTAACGCTCCGCAGCGCGTTGTAGGTAAAACTTTCTGCGAGCCCATTGTAACAAAGCGGGTTACAATCAGATGTAACACGCAGCCTGGGAAGCTAACGGCCAGCCAACTGTGGCATGAGTTCAACAGGTCGAGTTCCCCGCCCAGAAACTTCCTCCAAATCACAGCCCCTTGAGCCTCCGCTTGCAAAAGACCCCCATCCAACTACTCTCTCCCTTACTTCCAGTGGGGCTAGTCCTCTGCGAGGTGCGGCAATGAAACCAGGAGCCCCGATTCTCACACAGGGTGTGCCGAAGTGAACCGAGGGCTGGGTGGGGTTTTTCTTTGGAATAGCGTTAAGTGTAGCTGGCGGTGCTTTCTCAGCCGTTGGATCGCTTCGTTTATTCATCCGCTGGCATTTGAGCCCGGCAGCTGAGACAAAAGGGGTCGGGGCAGCTGGTCGCGGGGGCAAAGAAGCATACTTCGCATCAGTCACAGGGCTTCGTGTGTCCGCATAACCCTGGCCCCACCCAGAAGCCGCCTCCTGCCACTTTCGCCCCTATGCCTAAAACAGTGGTTCTCAACCTTCCTAATGCCATGACCCTTTAATACAGTTCCTCATGTTGTGGTGACCCCCAACCATAAAATTATTTTCGTTGCTACTTCATAACTGTAATTTTGCTACTGTTATGAATCGTAATGTAAATATCTGATATGCAGGATGTGTTTTCATTGTTACAAATTGAACATAATTAAAGCATAATGATTAATCACAAAAACAATATGTAATTATATATTGTGAAATATTTATTTCTAATTACAAATAAATGAAATTTTGTCTTGAAGCATGGGTGCCGAATCACACCTTCAGCTGCTCCACCTATGGCTCTGAAGGGAGACCTGACCTTTTCTCTTCTCCCCTTGCCCTACAACACACACACATACACAAACACATTTTCTGGGCTCCAGTGCCAACCCTGCCAGACCTGAGCAGAGGCCCTCAAGGAAACTTTCCCTTGCCTACCTGGCTCACTACCCGGGAGAAGGCAGCTGTCGGATCCGGGGTGAAAAGGCTTGGAGGCAGCAGAAGGAGCCCTGCCACCAGCCCGAGCAACTCGCCAGTTGGATGCTTGGCAACTGGTATGCATTTATGATGGTTGCAGCATCCCAGGGTCATGTGATTGCCATTTACGACCTCCCCAGCCAATTTCCAACAAGCAGAATCAATGGGGAAAGCCAGATTTGCTTAATGACATGATTCAATTAACAACTGCAGTGATTTACTTAATAACTATGGCAAAAAATTGAGTGCAACTTACTTAACAACCACCTTAGCAATGGAAATTCTGGTCCCAGTTGTCATAAGTTGAGGACTACATATACATGTATGCATATAGTCAGTCTGTCTCTCTCTGGCTATTTTTATGTAAAGCAAGTTTATTTCACTAACAGGAAACATTACATTCTATTCCTAGTGATTATGTGGAGAAATGCTTGCCATTCCGAGCATTAAAACATTTAAAGATGCTCTGATTCGTTTAGAATAGGCTCCATGGGCTCTTAAAATGGCCGGTCTTCAGTCTCCCTTTCATTATAACAGGAAACACTGTTTTTTGCTGAAGGCCCCTAACCTCAGGTGTAATGTATTACAGCCGAATGATAGGTAGGAGAGAAGCAAAGGAACAGTGGGATCAGAGGCAAAACCAATCTTTTTTGGATTGTGGACTAGGATTTAGAAATTAGGATGAAAGTTTCCTATTTCCCATCCTCATGTTAGCAAAACTAGGGCATACATATACCTTTCAAGAGTATTTCAGGTTGCAGTGAGCAAGTGTAGGAGTGACTTTAATTTCTCTTGTGCATCAGTTCACCTTTAATAGATGTTCCTGTGGTGGTTTAGCTGTTGGTATCCATCCTTAGTCCTAGAGAAATTAAGAAAATTAAGGAATTCTCTTAATCCTGGAATTCCCATTAAATTCTTCATGTGTCTTCTCAAAAGTGAGTCTCAAGTCATGTTTAGCAGAGACAATACAACTCTTTTTCCATAATTTAGCTAAATCATGTCCATAGGGCAAAACTTGCAGATTATAGAAGAGTGTTATCACATGAGCCAGCCGTGGAGCTACGCCAGATCCTAACTCCCCCGCGCCTTGCCTGGCTAGAAAACAAGAGCGTTTTCTGGAGTTGAACAAGCAAAAAAATAAACCAGCCGCAGCAGGAAAGCTCACCCACATAGCCTCAAATTAAGGAAACTGGGTTGGGGAAGGGAACGACTCAGCTTCAGAGCCTTTTGCCAAGCCTTGCTTCAGAAAGCACGTGGAAGTCACAATCGAGACTCTCTCTCACATATACACACGCCGGCAGGAGAAGAGGGCGGTTGGTGGAGAGGATTCCCTCACCGCGCACAGCCGGCTTGCTACCGATTGCCCCCTTTCTAGTTATTTTTGCTCATTTGGGAGAGCCCAGTCCTTCCTACGAAAGCAAGCAAGTGAGCAAGCGAACCCAACGCGCAACCCTTCATTGCCTTCCTCAAGGGCCTAAATTTTAGTGTCTCGGTTCCTAAGACGACCCACAGGTTGAGAACCGCTGATCTACACCAACCTTAGTCACTTCCAGATTTGCAAACTTCAACCCTTGATGTTCTTGGCAGTAACTCTGCTGGCTGGGGATTTCTAAGAATTGAAGACCACAAATCTGGAAGTAGCAGCGATTGAGAAATGGTGCTTACATAAGCATCCTTCCAGGCCATAAGATTCTTTTCTCAGCCTACATGGAGATATTGATGACCGAAACTGGGATTTTCTCCAGGTTGTTATCAGAGCAATCGTTCTCCCTATCCCGCCAAGTTCCAAATGTGAATCACATCTGCCAATTTATTTCTAAGGCTGTACTAAAATTGGTGTAAACACTAATTTAGTATATTCAGGTTTGCCGGTTGAAGAGAGGCTGCTTGAGACAGTATCCACATTGTTAAATTATGTAAGGGGTGTCAAACTCGCAACGTCACGTGATGTGTTGTGACGTATTACGACTTTTTTGCCATTGCCAGCAATTGGGTGGGCACAGTTTCGCCATGATGCATCCGGCCTGCGGCCTGGAAGTTCAACACCCCTGAATTATGTGATGTTCTCAAAGCTTTTAAGCTTGGATTTTTCTTTTTTTAAAAACACTGGTTTTAAATGTTTGGTAGGTCAGTTTTTGATCAGCTTGTATGTTGACTCTACCTATGAACTGCCCTTAGAGCAGGGGTGTCAAACTGCCAGTCCATGGGCTGGTTGCATCATGTGGAGACCGCGCCCACTCCAGCTCCAGCAATGTGAAAAAAGTTGCAACACATCACGGCGCATCACGTGACATGGCGAGTTTGACACCCGTGCCCTAGGCCAAATTGATGAGATGAAGATATATTAGGTAGTCCAGCTTATGACCACAATTGAGCCCAAAATATCCATTGCTGAGCAAGGCAGTTAAGTTATTTTTGCCCCATTTTATGACTTTTGGGGCACAGCTATTCAGCGAAATCACTGCAGTTAAGTGAATCATGCAGTCATTAAGCAAATCTGGCTTCCCCCATTTGCTTAGTTGGTTGGAAGTTGGCTGGGAAGGTTGCAAGTGATGACCACATGACCCCAGGACAGTGCAAATGTCATAAATACATGCCAGTTGCCAAGAGCGCCAAATTTTGATCACATGACTGTGGGGATGCTGCAATGGTTGTAACTGTGAAAACTGGTCATAAGTCACTTTTTTCAGTGCCATTTATTTGAACAGTCACTAAACAAATGAGAACCATCTGTACCTAAGAAATAAATAATGGCAACTAGATATAAGAAGAAAGGTATTTCCCACCTTTTGCCAGTTTTGTCCTCATATGGACACAGCTATAAAAAAAAAGTATCTGGAAGAAACAATTGGTGTAAAAGGGCTCAAATCAGAGCCACAGAAATGACTTGTGCTGAATCTGAACCTTTTCATGCAACAGGAATGCAAGCTGACATACCAAGGGTGATTCAGTCATCAACATTAAAAATAACCTAAGCCAAAGCCTGACACAAACAGTCTAAGGAACCATCCTAAAATAACTGAGGTGGGAAAAAATATAAGCGTACTATTACATGTTTTATTAGATAACCCCTGACGTGAGATAGACTTCTGCCAGTACCATAATATTAGGCCTAAATTTGGATGACAAATCGTCAAGATTGGGATCTGTAATACCCAGCTTGGAGGCTTTACAGATAACCTTAGACTACAATTTACAGAATTCTCCATATTGGATGGAAGGCTTGTGATTAAGGAAAATTATAACTACTGAAAGGAAGAAGGGAAAAGAACAATTCATTTGGGCAAATCTCCATCCATCCATATCTAAATACATACACTATATTCGATTTCATTATGGCAAGTAAGGAAAACGAGTAATACATAGCAAGCCAAAGTATTGATGACATAAGGGAAAATAAAAGGAAATACAATTAAATTTAGTTTAAGACGGCATCATTCACTATACCTCTCTACATTTTTCTGTCCTTGCAAACATTTTAGCCTTTTTATTTATATATTGATTACTGGTGTTAGTTTTTATTTTTTATTATTGTCACCATTATTGTGTGTTTATGCTGTACGCCACCTGGAGTCACACAGTTTGAGTTGAGTGGTCTTATAAATCTTCAAATAAATAAAATTCAGACTTCTACCATGCCACATATACCAATTCATATGTTGCCTTTGGTTCTTAAGATTTACCTTTCTTTTACAGAGTTTCATCATCTCTATCTAATCCTACTTTACTTTGTCATTCCCTGACTCTTAACCTACTTTATTCTTGCTTCATAGAATGTTTTTGTACCTTGATCCAACTTCATTCTCTGTTTAATCAAACCCCTGAGTTTACTTCTTTCGTGTAACCTGGTCATCCCATTTCATACATGGCCCATACACATTCATGACTCTTTTTCTTTGTGTACCATCACACAAACTCCTTAAAGTAACTCATTCCCATGTCCTTCAGCTTATTTTTGTTTCTTCCAAAATTCTGTCTTACTCCATATAATTAAGCAGAAACACTTGACAGACAGCCATGTGTGCTTCTATTGACAAACACTTTGTTCCTTGCAACAGATTACATAGATCTCACTACCTTTCTGACAGCATTTGGAAATACTTCCTGTTTAAAGTTTGTGTTATTATGGTAAGAATTTTTCCACCCCTACAATGAGAAGCATATAATAGAATTAAAAGGCTTGGCTATATAAGCAAGATTTAAGCATGTTTACTTCTGAGACACTCCAAATGTGTTGGCCTATGAAGGAATCAATCCTCAGTCATTGCAGGGTGCAAATTTGGCTGACTGCTTTCGCAGTGTTTATTCCTTTTATACAGGTATTTCAAATAGCATAAAGTAACATGGCATCAGCATAGTAACAGCATTTCTATTGGTGAAACCCCTTGCCAATCCTTAAGAATATACCAGCTAGGAGGCCCCAGCCAGGGAGCAGTTTCTACTACATCCTGTTGATGTAACCTAGCTGATATCAGGTAGGTGAGGTCATTGTATCAGCCTGGGGTAGTTTCCCACATTGCCATGGCAATGTGAATGGATGAGATCATGTAGAGAGAAGAGGCACGCAGGCTTTGGAAAGGCAGTTTGCTGCTCATGACCTCTACCTGTCCCCTATCTCTACATCTCACTCTTTTTTGTTTTGTTAGACGAAACATCATCTAGTACAAGGATCATAATCAGGAGAGGAACATCCTTGCAGTTATTTATACAGGGCAAAAACTTGACCCTGAGGCAATGTGGGAGAGGATTTGGGGCTAAAAACTCTGATACATATATTGCAAACGGAAGGAATACACTGAACAAAACAGCACCCACCAATCAAAATAGCACAATTAATGACTGAATAATGTAGGATATTGCCCAGTAATCCTGTGGACAACCAAGCCCAAAGGCTTTCCCACCAATATCCTAAAGTATCAATTTTCAAATCAGAGGCCAAATTGTGTAATATATTGAGCTGGTGCTGGATGGTTCGTGAATTATCAGAAATAATTTCTGATAACACATTCCCTCAAAACTTTCACAACCCAAATGCTGGCGCAGAAGCAAATAATCGATAATAGCGCGTTTTTGCAAAATAGCCTTTCTCAAATCTTGCAGCTCATGGTTGATTGCTGAGATAGCTGAAGAAGTAGCATTAATTGTTTTTGCTAAATTACACGCAATAGCATTAATGTTGAGGTGAGCACGAACAGCAAGTCCTGGTACACCCACTAGAGACATAGTCAGTGCTACATATTCTGCTTTATTAAGTAAGGCTGTCTCAGAGTCACAAGTGCTGTCTAGCGTGACCCCACGTCAAGAACGGTTCGAGTGAACTTGTTGTTTGGAAAGCAAAACAGGAATCAGCCAGCTGAGGCAACACTGTGCTTCACTAATATTAGCAGGAATATAATTAAAAGTTTCTTGACCACATGTAAAAAAACCATCCTTGTGGTAGCCAAACATGTCCAAAATGAAAGGAAGTCTCTTCAAAAGCTGTGCAGTTTAAAACAGGTGAACTAATGCGGCGACAGTGAGGTTTTTTACCTGAAGAAGTACAATTAACTATTTTTGCACATGTTATATTTGCAGGGATTGCTACCACCGGGGTGTGCAAAGCAATAGCGTCGGGGTGGATAATAAGCAGTAACCCCCCATCTAGATATAGCCTTATACTTAAAGTTCCCATTTAATAAAATTCTGCTCAAGCCAGTGAAGTTTTGAATTACTGCAGAAGGGATACAAACAGGGACTAAACATGGAGAAAGCAAATTTTGCATGTCATACGCTTCAGATAAGCAAAAGACATCATTTTGTGTGATGTTAGCCAGCTGCACCCATATATTTTGCTTCATTCGTTGCTCGAGCGATTGTTTGGGTGGGATGACAGCTGCTGTTGTCAAAGGGTAGATGTTAACGATCAGACACAAATAAATGATGGCTAAGGAATTTGCAGTTAAAACCGCAAAAATGGCAGCGCACAGGTTCTCGGGGGTTTGCTCTACTTGTTGCTGCTGCAGCACTGCCTGCGCTTTGGTGGTCAAGTTCTTCACATCTCCCCACGTCACTGGCCAACTGGCATGCCGGGATCGGACTGGTCACTGTGCCATCTGTAGAGTCACCCTTGCCATTTCTGGGACCGGGTCCAGGGAGTGGTGCCACGACATCCCTGGCTGGGTGAACGTAATGTGCTGGAATCCACAAAGGTCCTGTAGGAGTAAGCACAGCAGCATAGCCTCGCACCCAAGTGATCAGAGGGACCGGTCCCAACCATGCTTTGTCTGGTAAAGCCCGATAATATACCAGAGGCAGAGGCAAGCTTGTTTTCTATTGAAAATGTCTCTGATAAGTGATCAAATTTTGAATGGAAACATTCAATTGGTTTAATGTAAATAATACTTTTTTTACCTGTTGTGTTACCCATGACAAATTGGGTACCCTAGATCCATCCTTTTTAAATTTGTTTGTGTGGAAGCAGTCCTTAAAGGATTGGTTAGCATGTTCCACGATGGCTTGACCCGTGGAATTATAGGGAAGGCCATGAGTAAGAACAATATTCCAGGTTGTACAAAATTGCAAAAAGGCCACTGAAGAATAGGCTGGCCCATTATCAGTTTTTAAGGACGAGGGCCTACCCAAGGCTGTAATGGCCAAAAAAAGATGAAAAATAACATGTGCAGCTGTTGCTCCTCGTTGAGGCTTGGCCCAAATTGCTCCTGAATAGGTATCAATAGATAAATGAATATATTTCCAGGGAGCCAAAAAGTGAACATGGGTAATATCCATTTGCCATAATTGATTAGAGACAAAACCACAGGGATTAGGAAGACATAAAAAAGAGGCCCAGGAAGGGAGGAGTGACTGCGTATATGAGAAATAAAATATAAATGCTTTTGGTCTTGTAGCAGCTGCTGCAAAGTGAAAAACAAAGCCATAAAATTGGGGTCAATCCTGGGTGTGATATAAGCACCTGGAAGATTAAAAATAAGTTGACACACATAATGAGAGTCAGAGATTAAGTTAAAAGGCTGTTGAGAAAAGGTGTGAAAAGCTAAAATAGCAGCAGATAATTCTGAGCGTTGTGGTGAGGATTGTATTGCAGTGTAGGACACTTTCCAGGTATCATCATGAGGATCCTTGTAAGCAATTGCTCCTCTCGTTCGCCCTCCATCGGAAAAAACAGTAGGAGCTTGTGGCAAGGGAGAAGGAGAAAGCAGTGGGCGGACAGGAAAGGAAAAAGTCATTAAACAAGCAAGTCAAGGATCTTTAGGCAGATGATATGAAATAGAGCCTATATAGTTAATTAAAGCACACTGAAGAGATAAGTTATTCTGAAAATAAAATTGAAATTCAGATTTTGGGATAGGAAGACCAATATTAATTAAATCAGTCCCATTCTGATGGCAAGCTCGTGTGCGTCCTAAGGTTATTATTTCAGCAACCACCTGGATAAAAAATAAAACATTTTGGGATGGGGTGTGGGGTATGTAAAGCCATTCAATACAATATACTTTTTGCACTTCTGTGGGTAGCTTACTAGTAAGAAATATCGAAAGTGTTAACTGACAATTTTTTATGTGGAATTTGTCCACAAATTGAGTACTCAAGATGTCATTAATTTGTTCAACCTGGTAAGTGCTACAGGTGGATTCTCTTGTTAAAGAATCTGTGGAATAATATGGGTTCAAAAGGATGTTGATTCCACGTTTTTAAGAGTTAAATGGATCTTCCTAAGGAGCTCCATTTCTTACTTGCTCTGAATAACTTTAGCCTCTTAGAAATCACAAGGGAAAAAGATAATGACCTACGTTCTAATTCTTGTCACTGACTCAGAAGTAGTTGTTGAATAGGTTGTGACCACAAAGAGAATAATTCACTTCTTAGGTCATTAGTTAGGTTCCATGTGGATGCGTATCATCTCTGGTTTCCAATATACCTTAGAAGGGCAGGCATGTTTACACATGTCTACACCCATGGACCAGGTTTTGCTCTGTGGACGTCCAGGAAAATAATGGATCTGATTCAGTGAGTGACCAACTGTAAGGCTTCTACAGTTCGGAAAACGTTAAGTGAAAAGATGGGAAACAATACATAAATAATTATAGTTTGAAACATAAGCTTCCTATGGCTCATTACATTCCTTCATAGATGTGGTTGAGCTCCTCTAGCAAGGGTTGTAACTATGACAGGACTGTGGGAATGACTGTTTGCAAGACATCTTTCAATTAAGCAAGTATTTTGCAGGCAATGTGACATGTCATTGCTAAGTTTGAAATAACATCAGCTGCCCTATGGGAAGGTACCATAGAGGAAGGAGGAAGAGACATGTCCGCCTCACAGGAGGTTCAGTAAGGTTCTCTCAATGTCTTGGACCATTCCTACCAATTGATCTTTGGGAAGGATTCTAAAAATACCTTCATGTTCATTTAAATAATACATTTGTATTCCTATTATCACAATCAGCCAGATGTGTTTAGACTGGATTTGGCAACTTTATATACCTTTTGAGTCCTTTACTAAGTCCCGGGACAGGCAGATGTTATGTGCTATAGCAGGGGTCTTCAAACTTGGCCCTTTTATGACTTGTGGACTTCAACTCCCAGAATTCCTCAGCCAGGCGTGCCTGGCTGAGGAATTCTGGGAGCTGAAGTCCACAAGTCATAAAAGGGCCAAGTTTGAAGACCCCTGTGCTACAGTATAGTCAAAATTTCTGTTGCTAAGTGAGACTGTTAAATGAAGTCTGAACCATTTTACAACCTTTCCTGCCACTTCACTTGTTAAGTTAGTAACGCGGTTAAGCAAATCTGGCTTCCCCCACTGACTCTGCTTGTCAGAATATCCCAGTGACTCTGGAGCATGTCATAAACACATGCCAGTTGCCAAGTGGCTGAATTTTGATCACATGACCATGGGGATGCTGTGACTCTTGTAAGTGTGAAAAAACAGTCATGTTACTTTTTTCAGTGCCACTGTAAC
The DNA here is from genome assembly GCA_034064705.1 of Bothrops alternatus. Taxonomy (NCBI): domain Eukaryota; kingdom Metazoa; phylum Chordata; class Lepidosauria; order Squamata; family Viperidae; genus Bothrops; species Bothrops alternatus. Next base: position 285,091 of record JARGCV010000054.1, read on the forward strand.
TTTGAATAGACACTAAACAAATAGTTGTTAAGTTGAAGACTGCCTGTATTGTCACAGGATGTAAGCTTTTCCAAGCAAAGCTGCCTTTTACAATTGATCGCAACTTTGACAATGTTGATAGTGTTCAAATGGTGCTCCAAATATTTTGGGATTGCACCTAAGGCACCTATCACTATTGGTACTCTTTGCTTTTTTTTGCCACAAGTCATTCTGTTTTCATTTGCAGGTCTTTGCATCATTATAAACTGTAATATTAACTAAAAATGTCACAACCCAAGCTTAAATTATCTGAATGTATTTTTTCAACGTTATTAAAAAAAACAAACCACGAGTACTAAGAAAACCATGTGACTTGCTATTTTGGCTGGAAGAAACAGCGAGTCATGAGGCAGCCAATGTCAGCAAGTTCTTCCTTACACATTGACTACTGGGAGAAAGATGAGTGCCAGGACAAGATTTCTGCTTCAAAATGAAGAGCAAAGCAGTCAAGTGCCAAGGTATACTGTAAGTGCCAAAGTTTAAATTTAAAATTTTCCATGAAAGCTTGAAAGCCCAGTTGAATAACTGGAATCAATAAAGTAAGTCCCAGGATCAGAGGTGAACATGCTCCTCCTAATCTTGAAGACATTCCACAGGTTCAAAGTTCAATCAATAGGGCAAGACAGGGCTGTTTTTTTAATTTTCTCTCACACATATTTGCCTAATTACTTCTCCTGGATCATCTCTGTACTTTCCCATGTGTCAAAAGTTAGGCCTCGCATATCTGGGCTGCACAAATCATGACAACAGCTAGATGGCAGCAAAAAGCTCCTTTTCCGTTACCTCTTTCCTACCACCACCTAGTGGCTATTTTATAACTTCTGCAATCTACAGATGGGAAAACCCTTCAATACTGTTAGGGTAGGGACCATACTTAAAGCAAGCATGTACCAGCTTTTTAGGGCAGCGGTTCTCAACCTGTGGGTTGCGACCACTTTGGGAGTCGAACAACCCTTTCACAGGGGTCGCCTAAGACCATCAGAAAACACATATTTCCGATGGTCTTAGGAACCGAGACACCGCTCCTCTATCCCAGGGCTTTTCAACCGGGATACCAATCGAACATTCCAATGCCCCCATGCTGTGAAACCGATCTGGGCACTGCAGCAGAAGCCGCAAACTGTGGGGGATCCCTGCTGCCACCAGCAGAGCCAGCTACAATGGAGCACTAGCCAGCTGCTTCAACCAGGCGCCGCCGGCGGCCTCCTCAGGATGCCCCACCCATCGGTGACATTGCCGCGCCGCATTCCGTGATGACAGGAAATCCCTGCCCTGCCAGAGCTGGCCACAATGGAGTGCCGGCCAGCTACTCTAACCAGGCGCCGGCAGACCGTCCTAGGGTGCACTGGAATCCCGCATGCCACCCGGTAGGCTGCCGTCAGCTGTTCTTCCTTCATGGTGTTTCTGGCAGCTGGCTGCATGCTTCAGAGGCCGGCTGCATGGGCCCCTCCCCTCGTAGGAATGTCGAGCCCACGGGGCTTGACAGCCACAATGGTGCCGCACATAGTCGCCACCTCTCAAGCACCAACCCCCACTCAGCACTCATTGGCCATTATGCACTGCCTGTTGGGCACAGCACAGTCTCATCGGGCCACGGCGGCAGATCGAGGTGATCGCCGTCTCCTCAGTTCAGGCCGCCCGCCTGTCAGAATCTATGTCCCGCGATTGGTTGGCTCCCTCATTGTGTCCCTCCCCCACAGAAAGGGCATGGCTCTTATGCAGGCTTGCCCCCTCACAGGGCTCCTGATTGGCCCTGCGCCCGGGTGCCCCACCCCGAGAAGTGCGGCCAGGAAGTCCCTTTCCCAGGGAACCACACGATCCTGGCGCTACCGTAGGCCCAGCTGGCCGGAAAGGCGGAACAGAGTCCCGGCTCCCGGGAAGGTGATCGGCTCGCTCCTCTCCCATCGCCCGCTCTGCCCGGCTCGAGCCTGGCTGGAGCAGCATTGGTACTTCCAAAGGTGGCCACTTCAAGGTCACACGGGCAGCCCTCGGCCACTCCCCTCCCCACCTCCAAATCAGTCCCCGATCGGAGAGAGAGAGGGAGGGAGGAAGAGAGGGAAAGAGAGAGGGAGAGAAAGGGAAAGAGAGGGAGAGAGAGAAAGAGAGAGAAATAGAGAGGGAGAGAAAGCGGGAGAGAGGGAGAGAGAAAGAGAGAGAAAGATAGGGAGAAAGAAAGAGGGAGAGAGGGAGAAAGAAAAAGGGAGAGAGGGAGGGAAAGAGGGAGAGAGAGAGGGAGATGGAGAAATAGAGAGGGAGAGAGAGAAAGAGAGAGGGAGAGAGAAAGAGGGAGAGATTAAATTAGTAACATGGTTCTTAAGCAAAATTACAGTTATGAAGTAGCAACGAAAATAATTTTATGGTTGGGGGTCACCACAACATGAGGAACTGTATTAAAGGGTCACGGCATTAGGAAAGTTGAGAACCACTGTTTTAGGGCATTAGAATGACGTGTCTTGGGAATGCTGCACTCCCGGTAAAACTCGGGAAAGGAGTGCATCGGTCTCGGTTACTCCCACGACATTCACCTTCCTTCCATTGGGAGGAGCTGCCTGTGAAAATGACGGACAAGGACTTAATCATACGGTACAGTATCACAGGCTCCTGTGATTCACAGCTGCTTCAAACTCCATTCAACAACCGGATGAGATTGTTGGCAAGCTACTGGCACTTTTTTCCAGAGCCTGGAGCCAATTATGGAGTACTGCATCTCCTCCAGGGATTGTAGCATCTAGCAATACTTGGTCCACTTTGTAGGGACTTGGCAGCAAAGCCTTACCCCTGCCTAGTACTTGAATAGGTGACCTCCTAAGGAATATGGGCTAGAGCAGGGTATCTCAGCCCTGGCAACTTGAAGATGGGTGGACTTCAACTCCCAGCATTCACCCAAATAAGAGACTTTCAACCAGTCTTCACACAACCACTGCAGTGTCCCTCGGGCGACATCATCAAAATTTGGGTATTTGCCAATCGGTATGTATTTACAATAGTTGCAGCGTCCCAGGGTTCTGTGATCACCATTTATGACCTTCCCTGAGGTCTCCAATGAAAAAAGTCAATGGGGGAAGCCGGATCCGCTTAATGACCATGGTGATTCTTTTACAGCCACAACAAAAAGGTGCAACTCACTTTACAACTGCACCATTCCAGTCCCAACTGTAATTGTAAGTCAAGGACTACCTGTATAAGATGGGCAAAGTATTACAGAAGCCAAGATAGGAAGAAATAGGTTTTTAAAAATTATTTTGGTCTTCCAGACTAAAAGAAGTTATGGCAAAAATAGAAGAAATGTCAATGGCCATTCACCCAAAATTGTACATATTTGGTAAGACATACTGCCAAGTAAGGAGCACGGTGACTCGGGCAGTTGGAACGCTGGGCAGGAGGTTTAGCAAGCCTGTGTTTGCAACCGGAGACCTGCTGTGGGGTGGGATCAAGCTCTTATCCTTCACTCCAGCTCCTGCTGGGGACATGAAAGGAGACCCCTCCAACTGGGTGTCCCCAGGGCAATGGTGATGTCACCTGCCAATCCTTTCATCCGGGAAGTGCCGGGAAGTGCCTCGGTGCTTCTGGCACAACTGTAAAAAACCCTTCCAAGTATACAGATACTGAAACCATGTCACATGCAAAGGGAAGATGGTGCACCAGGGAAAAAAAATGCAAAAAAGACTCCAAGGGATTCAATTTATTAAATAAAATGGAACCAAATTGTTTTAAAATAAAATCCAGCAACTCTCAACATGTATTTTGCAAACAGATGCAACACTGTATTTCTGGGAATTAACTGTGGATATGGAGGAAAGAGGGCAAAGCACAATACTCTAGTTAAGAGGCATCATACTCATTACCTTAGCTTCCCTTTTATTTACCCATAAGCATTTCTGACACTGTGGGATAAAATTACCCGAGCACGTCAGGATGCCTAACCCTTGCTTCCTTCTCTTTTGCCTGCCCCAACCGTCTGAACAGCAAAGCCATCCTTATTCCCTCCCTTAATTACTTCCCTCTGCCAAGGTATCCCCAAGAGAGTCACAGCCGTCTGTTCGGTAAAATAAGGTTGCTTGCTTGAAAAAAGTGGAGGATTGGGTGTACAGGACAACCATTAAGCTTTCTCCTTTCGTAAACAATGCCTTGCATGGTCCCTCTTTCACAGTCCTGGGGTGAAGTTTGATTCAGATACCCTGACCATGAGAAAAGAAGAATATGGCAGAATATGCCATAGCTGTGTTCTATTGGACAGCAACTTCTGGGTGTGCTTGGTTTTGAAGAGGTTCTGCTTGGTCTTTCTGAGCATCATGCTCTGGTGCTCCAGGGGCTCCTGGATGGGACTCAGGAAGAGAAGCATGATTTGGAGAAAAGAGATAAGTGTTACACCCACTGGTGCGATTCATCTTAAGAGCCTTGTTCCTCAAAATACCTACTTACCCACAGGTTTGGGAGTGAAACCAACACCTGAGGGACACCTTCTCTAGAAGTTTTTTTCACAGAGGTTAGACTTATGAAGATGGCCTGGTGTTTGTAGCTTGAACTGAGCAAGGATCAGGAAACAGATGGGTTTACAGATGTTGACTACTACAGCGCTCAACAGCTCCGACAGCAATTGCCAATGAGGCAGGAAGCTGTAGCCCAGCAACAATTGTAGCATCACAGATTTCCCATTTGGGTCCCTATCATTTCTATGAGTTTATAAATTTGGTTTACTGCAGCCTGCACTGCCACCTTGTGGGATGATATGCAACCAGCCATCCCATAGTCCAGGGGTGTCAAACTCAATTTCATCGAGGGCCACATCAGCATTGTGGTTGCCCTTAGGCGGTGGGAGGTGGGTGTGGCTGGGATAGGCGTGGCCTACTGGGTGAGCGTGGCCACCTCAACATCACTTGCTTCAGGGTTGCCTGGGCAGGACTGGGGCAGATCTGAGGGTCTCCGGCGGAGGAGGGTGGGACTGGGGCGAGTGCCGGGACATGGTCCCTCCCACCCTCCCTCCCTCTGTTCCTTCCTTCCTCCCTCCATTCTCCATTCCTTCCTCTGTTCCTCCCTCCCTCCCTCCCACCCTCCATTCCTTCCTCCCTTCCTCCCTCTTCCTTCCTTCCTCCCTCTCACCCTCTGTTCCTTTCCCCCTGTTCCTTCCTCCCTCCCTTCCTTCCCCCCTCCATTCCTTCCTTCGCCTTCTCATCTCTTTCCTTCCCCTGCGCTCAGGAAGGGGTGATGGAAAGGGGAGAGATTGCCAGCACTAATATGCTGCTGCTGGCCATTCCTATACCATTTGGGCGGTCCCATTGAAAGGGATGCCTCATGGCTGTGAGGCTGGAGATGGTGGTGGGGTGGGTGGCGCTGATCTACAACCTGGTTGTGTCCATCAAGGCCAGAATGCACTCAGCCTAAGATCCATTGGAACCAGCAAGGAGCTGCCTCGCTGCCTCTGTCCTGCCCCCCCAGGTGTGCTCACAGGAGATGGCCAGTGCTGGCATCCTAGTGAAGTCAGCCTGCAGGGAAAGACAGCCAGCAGGGACGCTGGACTCCGCTTGCGTGCGTACCCAGGGGGCAGGGCGGGGCTGCTCTGTGGATTTAACGCTGAGCACATTCTGGCTTTGATGGACGCAACCAGGTTATAGATCAGCGCCCAGTCGGCCTGGGCTAGTCCAAGGTGCAGTGGGCCGGTTTTTCACTCTTTCCAGAGCAGGTCCCCGGGCCAGACGAAACCACATATCGGGCCGCATCCAGCCCGCGGGCTTTATGTTTGACATGTCTGCCATAGTCACTGGACATTAGCTAACCTCTTTACCTTGACCCACACAAACTTTCAGGATTTTTGGATGAGTAAAAAATAGAGGTGAACCTTTATTGAAAACCTTACGAATTTTCTTGCCGTATTTGTTAAGTGAATCACTGCAGTTGTTAAATTAGTAACACAGTTGTTAAGTGAATCTGGTTTCCCCATTGACTTTGCTTGTCAGAAGTTTGCAAAAGGGGATCATGTGACTCCAGGATACCAACCGTCATAAATGTGAGTCTGTTGTTAAGCATTTGAAAGCAAATCATGTGATCTTGGGGATGCTGCAATGGTTGTAAGTGTGAAAAATGGTCACAAGTTGCTTTTTTCAGTGTCGTAATTTCGAACAGTCACTTTTGATTACCTTTTCTCTTGGAAAAGGAGGGGAGGGGGAGTCCTTGGTTGCTGCATAGCTAGTGTGAAGTCCTGTGCAAGAGTTATGCTTCCAGATCTTCTTAGTGCCAGAGGACCTGCTTAGTTGAAGCTAGAACAGTTTACACCTAACTTCCCTCAGAAGGGAAGAGTAAGGATGCTTTTACAGTAACGTTTGGCAGAAGGGCTCTGATTTATAGCTAAGCATTATTTTTATGAAGAATACTTCTATCAACTGATGAGAGAACCAGATCACTTCCATATATCCCAGCACTGGATGAGAACCTACCTTAGGATTCTGATTCTCACATTCACTTAAAAAAAAAAAACCATGACAACCCTAGCTTTTAACTAAATGTTTTGGACTATAACTCTGGTCGTCCCAAACTGCAAGACAGTCTTACACAGGTCAAGGTCCTAAATACCCGAGGTGACTGAGGACTGATCCAACTAAATTAAGCTAGAATAAGGAAAATCTGCAGTCAAACAGAAAATGACACTTTATCCCTTATCCTATTTTCCCTTTGCCCTGGTTTTCTACATTTTCACTTGGCTAACAGAAACGGCCAAATGCTTATGTGTCTGAAGAATTTTTCCCACCTTAAAGGGTTCTTTGACCCACCAGGATTTACACATGCATCCTAACAAACTTTGAATGAAGCTTGGCGTTATCCTCTATATGTAACAAGGAAGATGAAACTTTGGGCTAACTAAGAAAATAGAGGATTATTTGTACAGATAGTTCTCGACTTACAACAGTTCATTTAGTGACCATTCAAAGTTACAGTGACATTGAAAAAAGTGACTTATGACAATTTTCCACACTTACGACCGTCGCAGCATCGCCATTGTCATGTGATCAAAATTCAGATGCTTGGCAACTGGTTCATATTTATGATGGTTGCAGGGTCCTGGAATCATGTGATCACATTTTGCAAACTTTGGACAAGCAAAGTCTACGGGAAGCCAGATTCACTTAACAACTATGGCAGGAAAAGTCATAAAATGGGGCAAACTCACTTAATGTTTCATTTGGCAACATAAATTTTGGGCTCAATTGTGGTTGTAACTTAAGGACTACTTGTATTATGTGGTCTTGAGGCATTGCCAAACAGGCTAGCAGTAAACAACAGCCCAATCAAGGAACTATAAAGACTATTCCCACTAACACTGATAGGGCAAGCCTTGAGTGTGTAAAATATGAGCAAATCCCATTCATTACTAGCACTGAGGATGTCACCTATTTTGGCAATGAAACATCTGCAAGAAAATAACCAAAGTCAGAGAGCATCATGGACCCATTACATACATAAGTACAATTAACATGAGTACTAGCAACCAAACAACTCCAAAGTTGTAAGGCAAAAATTCTGTCTTTACCTTACAATGAAACGGCTTTAGAAAGCCATGTTCTCCTAACTCTTTTAAAGAAACTTTAGAATCCTGGTCCTTCCAATCTTTTTCCTCTTTCAAATGGACCTAAATTGCCCTCTTTCCCAAAATCATAGTTTTCTGGCTCTTACCTGCTGGGGCCGCATGAGGTGGCTGTACCTGGAACTTCAATTCTCCCCCAGGGCCAACCTGGGGCGCTTGATCAAGTTGTTGAGATTTTCTCTGTTCCATCTGAAGCACAACCTGGAAGGGATGGGAATGTGGAGAGAGTGCCGTAAGATGCAAAGCAATTATTTGGCTTTTTAGCAGACTAAACGCTTGGCTCTGGCTAGTGAAGATTCTCTGGGATCCATGAAAGAAGTGCCAGAAGGTTACCTGCAACTCAGGGGTTGAACATCTCTATTCTGAACACTGATCCCAGATTGCAGCAAACAGAAGCAGAATTGAAGGCCCCACCGGAGACCTGGCATGTTACAATGAGTTACTTTCAGGGAAAATTTCCATGATTCAATTTGTGAATTGAAAGCACATGATCTGTTTGGGCCACGTTTATTTGAGTAGTGCTGGGGATAGAATACAAGGGTCTGTCTACTTAAGGAGGGTTCAAACAACCTTTATAGTATACAGAAGTATAATAAATGCTGACCAGTAATGATATCAGATGCCAATCATCTCTTTTTTGATAACATGGTTTAGATTTTCTGCTTATAGTGAGATTTCCCGGTTAATAAAGCAGAGGTTAGCATGAGTCTTTTGGCACCTGCAGCATAAGTGCTGCAGCTGCCAAAAAGGCCAACACAGTGCTAGGCTGCATTAACAGAGGAATAGAATCAAGATCACGTGAAGTATTAATACCACTTTACAATGCCTTGGTAAGGCCACACTTGGAATACTGCATCCAGTTTCTGTCACCACAATGTAAAAAAGATGTTGAGACTTTAGAAAGAGTACAGAGAAGAGCAACAAAGATGATTAGGGGACTGGAGGTTAAAACATATAAGGAACGGTTGCTGGAATTGGGTATGTCTACTTTAATGAAGAGAAGGACAAGGGGGGACATGATAGCAGTGTTCCAATATCTCAGGGGCTGCCACAAAGAAGAGGGAGTCAAACTATTCTCCAAGGCGCCTGAAGGCAGGACAAGAAGCAACGGATGGAAACTAATCAAGGAGAGAAGTAACCTAGAACTAAGGAGAAACTTCCTGACAGTGAGAACAATTAACCAGTGGAACAACCTGCCTCCAGAAACGGTGAATGCTCCAACACTGGAAGTTTTTAAGAAGAGACTGGACAGCCATTTGTCCGAAATGGTATAGGGTTACCTGCCTGAGCCAGATGACCTCCAAGGTCCCTTCCAACTTTACTACTACTACTACTACTACTACTACTACTACTACTACTACTATTATTATTATTATTATTATTATTATTATTACTATTATTATTATTTTGTTTGTGTGGTTAGTTGTTTCCTAGTTTCCATCTAAAAATACAACTTGTAAGCCAGTATTTGCAAAAGCATAAGCAAGCTTTAATTAGGGTTGAGTTCAGGGACTTTTACAATTTGAAAGTTTTGGTTCAGGTATTTGTTTTAATCCTTCAAAATTCACAACCAAGAAATAGCTACCTATAAAAAGATCCTAAGGAAATCTATGGTCCTCCATATGTTACTGAACTACAGCTCCCATCATTCCTTACTACTAAGCATACTTTGGAGCAGTGTTTCTCAACCTTGGCAACTTTAAGAGGTGTGGACTTCAACTTCCAGAATTCTGGGAGCTGAAGTGCACATATCTTAAAGTTGCCACGGTTGAGAAACATTGTTGTATAGTTCAAAAATATCTGGAAATCACAGGATCCCATACCGGTATATAAATGTCAGCATGACATGGGACCTCTGTTTCCCCTTATCAAAAGAAAGCATAGTGTTCCGATTTCCATACTACAATGTGTATCCCTCCAATTAAAATATTCTCTACCTGTTGATACTCCTTCTTCTGAGCATCCAGTTCCACCTGCCGTTGCTGGAGCTCTTGATGTTCCTGGTGAAGCTGTTCTGCTCGCCGGTTTAACTCCTCCTCTTGAGCCTTGAGCTCCGCCTCAAATTGCTGGAGCTCCGCCTCTGAGTAGATCTGTGTTTCTTCTACTGTCTAGATAGGGGTAGAAATAAGAGAGACCACTGCCCTAAGTAGTACCAGAATACCAAATCTGTGAGCCACCTGGTATCACATAACATAGTGCATAAATATTTCTGGGCAGGGAGAAACTAGTGACAGGATACTTATGAACCTCAATGCAGTTCTTAAAAAGTATCCTCCCCGGATACTACCTGGATATGTTGGACAGCAACCGGTTTTGCTGCATTAATTTTGGAATAATTCAAATCTCTAACTTTTTTCCCTTAGCCATGATGGTTGGGACTGGTGCATGTCTGAAACACCGCAAATCGCTGAGCCGCTTTTCAACTCGGTAGTACAATCGAACATATCTAGAATGAATTTGCTCTGAACCCCATTCATCTTTAGAAGTTCGTTCCCCTGGAAATATTTCATTGGGGTTATCAGGACTGATAAAACAAGTGGTTTCTCTGCCATAAGATTATAAGGAGAGCCTTCCTGGATTATCTATATCAGGGGTGTCAAACTCACAACGTCACGTGACGTGTCACAACGTATCGTGACTTTTTCCCCATTGCCAGCAATGGGGTGGGCGCAGTTTTGGCATGACGCATCCGGCCCATGGGCTGGCAGTTTGACACCCGATCTATATAGTCCAGCATCCTGTTCCTTTTGAAGCCAAATGGCTAATCAACACAAGGAAGTTTAAAATATGATGGGATGTGTAAATGACCTTGGGATGGAGGAGGAGGAGGAAGAACTGCAGCCTAGAAAATGGTCAGATAAGAAGAGATATCTCAGCTCACTGAAGGACTGGATGATGAAGGGATCTCAAAAGGGCCCTCCTTAGTTCTCTGGAAAATGAAGGCAAGGGAGGAGTACTTTCATACCTCGAAGGGTAGTCTAAACACAAAGCAGGATCCAGCCAAGACAGCATGCTCCTGTCCATCTTCTTAGTCAATATTCAGAGGCCTCAGACCTTTATTGCTACAACCAGAACTATTAAGACTAGCAGCCACCAAAAGCTGCCTCCTGAATTCGTGCCTGATCCCTTTTAAATTTTTGGATGTAGGAATGTTTAAGAGCCTAGAACAGCGGTTCTCAACCTGTGGGTCGCGACCCCTTTTGGGGTCAAACGACCATTTCACAGGGGTCGCCAAAGTCCTGGAGTTTTTCCTCATAGAATCCTTATGAAACACAGTCCGGCATTTTTTTTTGTTTTCTTCCCCTTTTTCATGAGCTGTGCTACTCCCTCTTATTCTATTGGCTTTCAAACGCCAATAGAATAGACTCTCTTGAATAGAGTCTAATTCTATTGGCTTTCAAAAGCCAATAGGAATTGTCCAGGCTGTCTCTGCCCTGCTGAGCCCTCCAAAGGTCCCAGTCGGCAAACGTTGCGGCAAGTTGTCTGCAGCTAAGGCGAGCTTTCTGGAAGTTTCTACCCCTCCCTGCTGAGCAACTACTAAATGTAAGTAAAAGAGGGCCAGGGGTGGGAGGGCGCCCAGGAGCGCCTGGGCCTGCCTGCCGCCACACCGAATGGGCGGTGGCCATGGTGAGGCTAGCGGGACAGCAGCGGGCGCTGGGAGGGTAGCTGGTGCGCGTGGGGCCCGGTGGGTGGCTTACCTCCCTTGGGCTGGGCCAGCTGGTGGCCCAGCTGGTGGTCGGCCTGTGCCGTCGCTGCCGCTTGCCATGGCTGCCCAGGAGTGCCTGGGCCTGTCTGCCGCCGCACCGAACGGGCGGTGGCCAAGGTAAGGCTAACGGGGCAGCGGCAGGCACTGGGAGGATAGCTGGCGCGCGTGGGGCCTGGCGGGTGGCTTACCTCCCTTGGGCTGGGCCAGCTGGTGGCCCAGCCAGTGGTCGGCCTGGCCGTCGCTTGCCATGGCCGCCCTGGAGCACCTGGCCCGCAACGCCTGCTGCCGCCTCAGCCTGCCATCTGCAGCCTCCCACCGCCCCACACTGGCGTCTGGCTCGGCGACTGCAAGCTCTGCGCCATTAGTGTGGTGTGCGGGTGGTGCTGTGGAAGCCGCGGGGCCTTCTGCTGTCTCCTGCCCCCCCACGGTTGGCCTTCCCGGGACCTCCGCCCATTTTCCCATGCCCAGAGCAGGAGAGGAAGTGCTGCTTTCTGGGCATGGCAATGGGCTTCCCCCTCCCAGCCCCCCATCCACCAGGGCGGGGGCACTCCTCTGCACTGGGACTGGGGTTGTGCAAATCGCAGCGCGCCTCCTTTCCCGCTGCCCAGCCTGGCCCCGCTCGCCCTCCTGCGACAGGCAGAGCTCGGCAGGATTTGGCCCTGGAAAGGCCCGGACAGCTGGCTGGCTGGGAAGGCTGAGCAGCCCCAGTGAGGGAGCCATTCCCGCCCCGTGGCCGGCTGGCCAGGAATCTCATCCAGCTCGGGGGCCGCCTGACCGCCGTGGGGATGTCCACGTCAGCCGTCTCCTGGGGGGCCCGCTAATTGTGAGCTCCAAGCCGGCTTCCTCTGTGAGTCAGGCACCTGGGACTCTGTGAAGCCGCCCCTAATTGCACCCGGGAGGGCCCGACCGAGCCCCAGGCTGACTTGCACGGCTCCGAAATGCTGCTTGCCTGAATTCTTTCTGCCTCCTGGGGGGAAGTTGCACCTCATGGCCCAATTATGGGTGTTATTCCAGCGTGGTCACTTAATTTGGATGCTTCTGTTGTTTTTATTGGTTTTGCTGTCATTACTCTTTTAAAAAGTTTTTAGTATTTTTAATTGTAATACATCTTTGAACTCTAACCTGCCCAGAGTCACTGAAAGGATAAACCAGAGATATTGAGGGGAGAGAGAGAGAGAGAGAGAGAGAGAGAGAGAGAGAGAGAGAGAGAGAGAGAGAGAGAGAGAGAGAGAGAGAGAGAGAGAGAGAGAGAGAGAGAGAGAGAGAGAGGAAAGAGAGAAAGAGAGAGGGAGAGAGGAAAGAGAGAGGGGCAGAGGAAAGAGAAAGGGAGAGGAAAGAGAGGAAGAGGAGAGAGAGAGGAAAAAGAGAAACAGGGAGAGGAAAGAGAGAGAGAGGAAAGAGAAAAGGAGAGAAAGAGAGGAAAGAGAAAGAGGGAAGAGAGAAAGAGGGCAAGGAAAGAGAGAGAGGAAAGAGAGAAAGAGAGAGGAAAGAGAGAAAGAGAGGAAAGAGAAAGAGGGAAGAGAGAAAGAGGGAGAGGAAAGAGAAAGAGAGAGGGAAGAAAGAGGGAAGAGAGGGAGAGGAGAGAGGGAGAAAGAGAAAGAGGGAGAAGAAAGAGGAAGAGGAGAAAGAGAGAGGGGGAGAGGAAAGAGAGAGAGAGGGAAAGAGAGGAAGAGGAGAGAGGGAAGAGAAAGAGAGGAAAGAGAAAGGGTGAGAGGGAGAGGAAAGATAGAAAGAGAAAGAGAGGAAAGAGAAAGGGAAGAGAGAAAGAGGGAGAGGAAAGAGAATGAGAGAGAGAGGAAAGATAAAAATAGAGAAAGAGAGGAAAGAGAAAGAGAGGGAGAGAGAAAGAGAGGGAGAGGAAAGAGAAAGAGCGAAAGAGAGAGGGAAAGGAAAGAAAGAGAGAGGAAAGATAGAGAGGGAAGAGAGAAAGAGAGGGAGAGGAAAGAGAGAAAGAGAGGAGAGAGGGAGAGGAAAGAGAGAAAGAGAGGGAGAGAGGAAAGCATAATCATTATGCTTTAATTATGTTCAATTTTTAACAATGAAAATACACCCTGCATATCAGATATTTACATTGCGATTCAAAACAGTAGCAAAATTACAGTTATGAAGTAGCAACGAAAATAATTTTATGGTTGGGGGTCACCACAACATGAGGAACTGTATTAAGGGGTCGCGGCATTAGAAAGGTTGAGAACCACTGGCCTAGAAAAATGTTTCTCAACCTCAGCAGTTGGATAGACTTCAACTCCCAGAATTCTCCATCCAGACTAGAGAATTTAAGTCAGGGCTTTTCAATCAGTGTTACGGGTACCACCTGTGGTACATTGGCACCTGGCAGGTGGTACGTGACCATCCTAGAAAAGTGGTAGCGGGGGAGGGGAATGAGCTGAACCGGTGGCAGCATCGCACAAGCCTGAGCGAGAGATGGCTGGAGCTGCAGGGTTGTCAGGGCTCAGTGGAAGTGCCAGGATCAGCACCAGGCTCCAGCTGGAGCTCGGCGCTGATCCTGGCGCTTCTGCTGAGCCCAGAAGAAGCGCCGATCAGCTGGAATGTTGCAGCATCTCCAGGGTCTTGTGATTTACATTCAGATGCTTGGCAACTGATTCATATTTATGATGGTCACAGTGTCCCAGGGTCATGTGAAGTGATGCAACCACCCAGCAGACGGGGGGAATAAAAACCAAACACACCCCACCCCACCCCCGCTGCCAATCTTCAACAGAAATGCTCACAACAATGAAAACCTCGGACAGGAGGAAGAGCACTGCCGGGCGGGCAGGCGTCTTGCTCGGCTGTGGCTTGGGGGGAAGTTTTTTCAGTGCCATTGTAACTTCAAACAGTCACTAAGCAAACTGTTGTAAGTCGAGGACTACCTGTACTTCATCAGTTTTTTCCTTTTTTGGGGGGGGACATCAAGTTTTTGACACCTTGCTAGGCGACTGGTGGTACTTGGATACTGCCATATCCTAAAAGTGGTACAATGGGTGAAAAGGTTGAAAAGCTCTGATTTAAGTCACAGAAATGGACCAGAGATTAGCTTCTCTAACAAGTTTTCAGAGGACAATTTCTGGTTGTGGAGGGAGAAAGTTAAAATGGTCTATCACAGGAGTCTTCAAACTTGGCCCTTTTATGATTTGTGGACTTCAACTCCCAGAATTCCTCAGCCAGGCACACCTGGGGCGTACCTGGCTGAGGAATTCTGGGAGTTGAAGTCCACAAGTCATAAAAGGGCCAAGTTTGAAGATCCCTGGTCTATCATAACCTATCCCACCTAGAGTTCTTTCAGTATGCTGGAATTCAACTCACTTCTCTAAGGTTATACTGATCAGGGAATATGGGAATTGAAGGTCCAAAAGATTGCTAAGTGTGTAGTGGCTGAAAGAAAAATTCTAACCATCTACTTGCTACTAGAAAAATGTTTTCTCAACGCTTCAGACCAACATTTGGAATCCCACTCAGACAGACAGTGTCATTTCACACACCTCCCATCCATCAGCTTCATTAAATTCCTTCCTCTGAGTGGATTTAACAAACTCATCCAGGGTCACCAGCCGATCCTTATTAAGATCCACCTGCAGGAGGAGAACAAGCGGAGGAAAGAAAATGAAATTGCTTCCTTCTTTTTATACTTTCCCTACCAAGACTAATAGATTTTGAGAAGTCTCAAAAAATAATTAAGGACTCATCCCATTTCTCTACTTGCTTTGGGTTGTAATTCAGCTGCAGGGGACATTCACTTTCTCAAAGCCCAGACCAAGGGCTGTGGCAGTATTTAGAATGTATGTTTTCTTTTTACACAGAGAACAGTAGCCAAAAGTAAACACAGAGTTACGTTACACACATTATAACCAGACAAATCCAACAATGAAAGTATAATAAAGAATCATGCTGGACTGAGCAAAGCCCTACCTATTATCCTATTTTCACAGTAGTTGAACATGTACAGTAGGTATGAGGTGGCTAAGAGCATATCATGCCAAGATATAATGAGCTTTCACTTACACTGTAGGAGTCAGAGAGACTCTGGCTTTGGAAACCATGATTTATATCTTAGCTCACTGTACAAAACCAGACATATTGATCTATCACGTTAGTAGGATGTGTGAACCCAGTTTTTCTGAAGCAGAATGTGAATAAAACTGGGGGTTCTTTCTTTGATGCACATTTTTGGGAAACTACCTTCTGCACACCTTTTGTGTCATTTTGGTTGGTACTACTGTAATAAAGTTATCGATCTGGAAAACAAAAGCTGGAACTGACAGAGACATTCCCTGTTAGTTAAAAATTCACTTGTTTCCAATAACCATCATCATTAAAGATTAGCCAGACTTTGTTTCAGGGTAGAACCCGGCAGCTGCAGTTAATAAATAACAGAAGTGAAAAACGTGAACTGGACTAGACTGGGGGGAGAGGGAAGGGGGGAATTAGTTCTCCTATCTTAATGTTAAAGTATAACCTATGATTCATTTGAAGACCAAGGGGTTTTTAGGAAACAAATTCCCAATAAACTGGTCTCCACTAGTCCTGCTGGTATGCAGGATCAGTTTTCTCTTTCTGCAAAGCTTTGAAAGACAGCCAATGCAGAAAAGATGCCTTCTTTTGCTCTTTGCAAGCTCTCAAAAGTGAGACAAGGAAAGAAAGACAAGTCTCTTGTTCTCTTTCCCAGGCAGAGGGGATCAGGAGGCAAGAGATTTGGGGAGAGGAAAAAAATCTCCTGTTCTATCTATGAATCTCCTGTTCTATCTATGAATTGATGCTTTTCCCTGCCCCAATAGACACTGCCAAAGATTTGGATTGCTGTTCATTTGTCACTTTCATACATAAGTATTAGGAAAAGGGTCTTTTCTGCCAGGGCTCCTACTCTTTGAAACATCAGTCCCGCCCCCACACTCTTGGCCTTCCAAGAGACCCTCAAAACTCTTGCGATTCGCCTGGGACTCTGATGGACTGGTTTCACACTGCAGGTGGTTAGTGAACTAGGAAAAAGATCCCATCCCCCATCCTGTTGTACTCTGGTTTCTAAATTATCTAATTTCTGTTCATTTTAATATTTAGTGCTTTAATTTGTATTTTTGCTTTTATATTCACACACTTAGCTCGTACACTTACGTTCTTCATGACGTGTTCTCGCATGCGCAGCCATTCTTCCTCCATTTCTAACATATCATCCTCCTCATTTCGGGGATCGTATACCTTGTCCAGCTGCCAAACCCCCCCCAAAAAAACCAATGATTCATTAAACTGGTGTTGGCCTAGTTTGTCCCCACCCCCACCCCCATGGAAAAAAGTCCAGGGATTGATGTTGCCACTTTTTGTATGCAAAATATGTGTTCTGTGTCTGAGCTTGTAGTCCAGCTTGCAAGACTGCTCTGGAGTTTTTTTTTTTCTTTTTTAATGGAGGATCACTAAAGCACCCAAGTTGTCTAAATTACAGGACTGTTATCAGGAAGAGTAAGTAAAGAACTTGCCTCCTTAGTGAAAAGGGCCTCCAATTCCTGCTCATCCAGCACCCCATCACTATTGGTGTCTGGGGAAAAAAGGGAAGAATGTTAAGTGAAGCACATCAAATGTGAACCATTGTTCTTCTTACACTCAAACCCACATGCCTGTTTGAAAGATGTTGCAAGTGGGGCTGAACTTTGTTTGAGATGGCCCAATAAGTTAGAACAAAGTATGCTACCAGCTACAGTGGGGCAAAAAAGTATTGAGTCAGCCACCAATTGTGCAAGTTCTCCCACTTAAAAAGATGAGAGAGGCCTGTAATTGTCATCATAGGTAGTCTGCATCAACGCAGTCTGCCATTTTTTCCCCATTTTCCTTAGCTGTGCTACTCCCTCTTATTCTATTGGCTTTTGAAAGCCAATAGAATAGACTCTCTTGAATAGAGTCTAATTCTATTGGCTTTCAAAAGCCAATAGGAATTGTCCAGGTTGTCTCTGCCCTGCTGAGCCCATCAAAAGTCCCAGTCTGCAAACGGTGCTGCAAGTTGTCTGCAGTGAAGGCGAGCTCTCCGGAAGTTTCCATCCCTCCCTGCTGAGCAACTACTAAAAATGTAAGCAAAAGAGGGCCAGGGGTGGGAGGTGGGAGGCCGGCAGGCGCAGGGAGGGTTGTTGGTGTGCGTGGGGCCTGGTGGGTGCCTTACCTCCCTTGGGCTGGGCCAGCTGGTGGCCCAGCCGGTGGTTGCCCTGCACCGTCGCTGCCCCTTGCCAGCTACGCCTCGGCTGGCGCAGGGAGCAGCACCACACATGTGCGGCGCTCCCAGGCAGGGAAAGTCCTCGACTTACAACTGGTTGGGAAGTCCTCGACTTATGACCGGTTGGGAAGTCCTCGACTTACGACCGGTTGGGGGTCGCGGCATTAAAAAGGTTGAGAACCACTACCCTACAGGGACGTTGACTTTGGGGTGTTCCTTGTGCTTCTTCTTGAGCTCTTCAAAATGTGCTTCTTCCTCACGACGCTTCTCCTCATCCAGAGATTTCAAGTATTCCCGACGTTCATGCTCTTTCATCATCTCGTAGCGTTTGAACTCCTCGTGGTGAGCTGCATCATAATTCTCCAGGTCCTTGGTGGCCTAAGACGGAAAGACAGAAAAGCAAGAACCAACATTACTCACATGGGAGGAAATCACCGTCCTTTTATAATCCCCCCCATCCCACAGGTTTCCAAATAATCCTGGACCATTGCATCCCTTTCATTTGCCTCTAGTTTCTGCCAGAGACCCCAACATTGCCTTAATACAGGCCTATCAGGTCCAGATTAGAACATTCTCAGAATAACAGAACAGAATAGAATAACAGAGTTGGAAGGGACCTTGGAGGTCTTCTAGTCCAACTCCCTGCTCAGGCAGGAATCCCTATACCAGGGGTAGGCAACCTCGGCTCTTTTATGACTTGTGGACTTCAACTCCCAGAATTCCTGAGCCAGCCAAGCTGGCTCAGGAATTCTGGGAGTTGAAGTCCACGAGTCACAAAAGAGCCGAGGTTGCCTACCCCTGCCCTATACCATTTCAGACAAATGGCTGACCAATCTCTTCTTAAAGATTTCCAGTGTTGGAACATTCACAACTTCTGGAGGCAAGTTGTTCCGCTGATTAGTTGTTCTAACTATCAGGAAATTTCTCCTTAGTTCTAGGTTGTTTCTCTCTTTCATTAGTTTCCATCCATTGCTTCTTGTCCTGCCTTCAGGTAAAGGTATTCTTATACTGAGGTAGCTAAGATTTTTACTTATGTACAGATAGTCCTTATGTCTGCAATTGGGACTGGAATTTTGGTCCTAAATTGTGACGTTTTTAAATCAAGGTCCCCATGTGACCGGACCCAATTTTACACCTGCTTTTACAGTAGTGATTATGTGGATCACAAAGTAGCAAGTTCGAATGCATCCTCCAAATGGGTGGGTTTTTTTGCCGAAAACTAACAAAAAGGTCATAAATCATGGTGATGTGATCATGGGAGGCTGCAACCAGTTATAAATGTGAGCTTTTTTGCCAAGTGTCCAAAATGTGACAAATGGTGTGTGTGCTGCCTGACATTTTATGACAGTTTGCAGTGCTTTGTGAATCGCAATGCATC
Source organism: Bothrops alternatus (assembly GCA_034064705.1). Lineage (NCBI taxonomy): Eukaryota > Metazoa > Chordata > Lepidosauria > Squamata > Viperidae > Bothrops > Bothrops alternatus. Next base: position 303,983 of record JARGCV010000054.1, read on the forward strand.
TTTACCAATGCAATTGTAACAATGAATCAGTTGTAAGTTGAGGTGTATCTGCATTTGTTACTCAATTTTACATAGCTGCCCACCTCACAAAATGCAACTCTGGAGTATGAACCAAGAAGTGCCTCACCTGAATTCTGGTATTCAGTTTATTCAGTAATAAACTCACTGAATAATCTTCAGCAAATGTGTTGCACTCATCATCTGTTGCCTTCTCTATAACATGGAGAAATTACTGTTGATCTTAACTCCAAAAATTAGCCAGGGCAGTCTGTTCCAGCCTTGGGTCTTCCAGCCTCTTTGAACCCAAACTCCCATCAACCACAGCAATAACCAAACTGAAGAATTTTTTATTAAAAGCTTTCCATGTTGTTTGGTGAGGTAAATGAGAAAATATCAGTTTTAATCTTCTGATTAGAGCGCCTAGGATAGAAAAGGAGTAGGAGGAAGAAGCATGGATTATCCATAGAGTGTTTCTGCATTTGGAAGGGGTCTAGAAGCTGGGACTTCCCTTTTAGCACTGACCTAACCAGGCACTCCAAGACCCTCAATAGCTGAGCATCAGATTAAGCCGAAAGGTAAAAGAGATTAATCCTGTAACTGTTTGAATCAAGCACCAAAGCCTTCTAAGCAATTCTCGTCACCCTCCTCTCTGTTCTGCCAAGTCTGGGCAAGGGAGAGGAAGAGAAGGAACAGAGAATATGCCCTGGGCTTGAATTCACAATATACAGAGGTGAAGGAGGGGCCAGAGTATGCAAAGCAGATTTAAAGACTTAATTATCTGAAAGAAATAAAAAAAGTTTCAACATACGGCTTTAATGAGCAGCTCCAAATCTCGGGCTTCAAATGTGTGCTGGTTTTGAGAGTCCAGATGTTCAAACTGCTTCAATAAAGCCAGGTGGTCAACCTGCACATCTGATGGAAGGAAATTAAAAACGGAGATGAAGACTACAGTTTCAGATTTGAAGCTTAAATAAAAACCAGACAATACTGGGGCTCATATACTGCACTACACCAAAGTTTACTTAACTGTTGTTTATTGAACACTGAATGCTAGGTTCACACAACGGGCTACAGCAAAGCCAGATAAGTAAATTATGGTTTAGCACACGGATGTCAAACTCGATCGCGTTACATGACGTATCGTGACATATCACGATGTTTTTTGCCTTTGCAGAGCCAGGGTGGGCGTGGCCTGTTTGTGACGCTTCTGTCCTACGTGCCGCCAGTTTGACACCCTTGGCTTAGCACACTCAAGAAAACAGGTTGATTTCTATCAATAGAGGTTTTTTTCATGTTTAAGAACACAACATCTTTGATTACTAGATTTTGAGGGTGGGACCTTTGAGAATGAAGTCCACTCCATTCCCCTTTAATATCCTGAGGCACAAGGGGAAGCCCATTGGCAGTAAGAATATCAAACTGATTTGAAGACAAACCAACCACTTTTCAACATTTAGCCAAATAATTATAAATTATTAGTGTTAACTTACAATTATTTGGCTAAATGTTGAAAAGCAATTGGTTTGTCTTCAAATCAGTTTTCTCTAATATTCTATTACTGCCAACAGACTTCCCCTTGTGCCTCAGGATATTAAAGAGGCAATTAAGAATGGTTATTCCAGGGATTAATTTATCTGTGGGGTCCTTGGTACTCTGAACTTGGTGGTTTTCTTGCAGATGTTTCAATATCAGACTAGATAACATCATCTGTGTATTGATGATACAATAACACAGTGGCTGCCACAAGATCTGTTTGCACAATGATTCCATAGCAGGAATGACCAGCCATCAAACAGCTATTCTCCGTCTATCCAACTAATGATACTATAACAATGAAACCCAGGATTGAGGCTTCACACATTCTCTGTCCTCAGCATTTGCAGGTATCCCACCATCAACACTCTCCTATCTCAGCTCACCTTGTTCCATTGTGGCACCCATTTTGGCTTGCAGGAGCATCCGGAGCCGGGACACCTCCTGTCTCTTCAGTTCATCTAACTTAGTGCGGACACTGTGACCAACAAAGTCCAGCTCTTTGCTGAGTTTTCCACTCTGAAAGGAGCAACAAGGAATTAGATATTTTATTTTTATCCTAGCCTTGCGTTAAGGAATTCATTGTATATGTGGTCGCTTCTTTTATCTCACAGCAAACTTGAAAGGTACATTATTTATAATTTATATCTACAATTTCAATTTATAACTTACAGACTAGACCAGTGATGGCAAACCTTTTAGAGACTGAGTGCCCAAACCGCAACCCAAAACCCACTTATTTATCGCAAAGGGCCAGGGCCACATTAGCATTGTGGTGCCCTCAGGGGGGAAGGGGAGAGGGGCATGGCCCACTGGGTGGGTGTGGCTGTGGTGGTCACGGCAGACTGGGTGGGCACGGCTGCGGTGGGCCTGGCCACCTCGATGTTGCTTGTGGGGGGACGCCTGTGGGTGCCGGGCAGGGTTGGGGAAGATTCAGGGGGTCTCTGGTGGGTGGGGCAGTGGGCAGGAGGCTCATCCTGCAGGGTGAGGCAGGGGGCAGGGTGGGGGTGACATTGCCGCAGGGCAAGGTGAGGCGAGGCAGGGGCCAGTGCAGCTCCTGTCTGACACCATCAGCCCCCACACACAGAGGCCAGCGAGTGCATGGGGGGCAACGGTGTCCATCAGCAGCCACAGCCTGCCAGCCCCTTGACTGGTGCACTCTGGGGCTCCGCAGTCTGCTGCCAATACCAGGCCAGCCATCCAGCAGCAGGCGGAGTAGGAGAGGGTGGAGGCACGTGATGCAGTCCGCCAGATGCGCCTACTCCATCCCATCTGTTTTTGCTTGCGGTTGGAGAGCAGGTCGCTGCTGGTCATCTTGGCCCCCTTGCAGATCTTGCCCTTGGCCTGCACATGGAGCCTGTTCCCCTCACACACCCGATGCACCTTGGCCCCACCTCAGGCCGCCGTGGCAGCCTAATAGACCTGCACGAGCTGATCGCAGCGGCAGCGCGTGTGCCCACAGAGAGGGCTCTGAGTGCCGCCTCTCACACACGTGCCATAGGGTCACCACCACTGGACTAGACTGTGCTTGACCCAAAGTAATTTGGATAAACACTGGGATTTGAATCCAGTTAGGTTTTCTCATCATAATTGGTCACTACATCACGTTGATTGTGTTATACAAGTAGTTCTCAGCTTACAACAATTGGGACCAGAATGTTCATTGTTAAGGAAGGTGGTTAAGTGAGTTGCTCTGATGGTTTTTTTGCCACAATTGTTAAGCAAATCACTTCAGTCATTAAGTGAATCATGATCTTTATAAGATCAAGTGTAAGGACTGTTCCTGTAACTATGTTGGGGAGACCACAAAAAGGTTAAAAACTAGGGTGCATGAGCATGCACTAGCGGTTAGAAGACAGGAACAGCACTCACAGATTTGGACCCACATGAACAATCAAGGGCATGAATTTGACCTTAATAGTGCACAGCACATATCTAGGGACACTACTAAGGGGGGCCGTTTACTTAAAGAAGCCTGGCTTTCTGATGGTGACTCCATCAATCGCCATATAGAGCTTTGCCCAGCATACCAAACATTTAAGGTATGGGAACAACAACATCTGAATCCACAACAAAGGCAATTGGCACATCCATCACGAAACCAGAGGGAAGGAAGAATAGAGGAGATAACCCATCTACGGGGCAACGAATCTATAAGAAGAACAGAGAAGGAACAAGAAACATCCTCCCCCCTAGGTATCCCAGACAGGCATATTTCAACTCACCCCATAACAAGGGGAAACGATGGGGGTGAACAACAAGGGTGGTTGGACAATAACCCATGGGACACCTGCTCCACGACCCCCGCTAATATGAGACTTGTTTGCTTAAGGAAAGATGATAATGTATTATAAAAAAGAGACCTTTTGTGAACTTTTTGCCAAAAACTGATAAAAATCAATGGGCAATTTAGGGATTTATTGATTCAAAAGTTCTGTTTATGGGAAGAAGAGAACCATGTTTGTAATTTGGGAAGGTGGAGATGGCAATTATTAGTTTGTAACTCCTGCAAAGAAAAGCTGAAATGTTTTAGATACAGGTATATTGTTATTCTTACTTTTTCTTTACTCTTTTGTATGTTTATGTCCTTTCCAAAGGATTCAACTTTGCAGTCTACCAAACCAAATTAACCAACCTACTCCAAGACTCCACATACAAACCCCTAAACACAGATCCCACCACCTACCTGGAAAAAACCACTAGATACAAAATAAAAGCCTCCCCCATTAGCGAAGAGATCCAGCAAAGAATCATTCCCAGAGAGAAATCATCCAGATGCCCTAAGCTCTATGGTCTCCCCAAGATACACAAAGAAGGAACCCCACTTAGACCCATAGTCAGCTCCATAGGCTCACCTCTACAAAACCTAGCCAAATTTCTCGCCAAACAACTACAGCCCTCTGCAGAATCCATCACTTCACATGTAAAAAACTCATTCCAGTTCATAGAGATCATAAAGAAACAAAACTTACAGCCCAGCAACCTACTCGTTAGCTTTGATGTCATATCCCTCTTCACCCAAGTGCCAATCAAAGAAGCCTTAACAGCTATCCAAAAAAAATATAACCCCCCCAAACACATCCTAGATCTGACCAACCACTGTCTATCCAACACATACTTCATCTATAACGGACAAAAATGCAAACAAATAGAAGGAGCACCCATGGGATCACCCCTCTCACCTGTCATTGCAAACCTCTACCTGGAACACTTTGAAACCCAAGCTCTAGAAAAATCTGATCACAAACCCAAACTCTGGCTCAGATACGTAGATGACACCTTCGTAATCTGGCCACATGGGAAAGAAAAACTGGACAACTTCCTCACACACTTCAACAGCCTACACCCCAAAATACAGTTCACCATGGAAACAGAAGCTAATAACCAACTTCCCTTCCTGGATGTCTTAGTTTACAAGAAATCCAATGGCTCCCTAGGACACACCATCTACCAGAAGAAAACACACACAAACCGCTATCTGCACGCACTCTCACACCACCACCCAGCACAGATCAACTCATCTCCAAAACCAAATGCCTAGCTGACGAACAACACCTAAAAACCGAACTACACACTCTCACTAATGTACTAACATCCAACGGATTCCAAAGAAATAAGATTTCCAACTTAATTCAAAAAGAAAATCCCACTAAAATCCAAGACAGAGAACAAGAAAACGGCAAAGCCCTCCTCCCATACATAAAAGGCACCACAGACAGGATCAGCAAGATCCTCCACAAACATAACGTCAAGACAGCATTCTGCACAAACAGAAAAATATCCACCATCCTAAGAAACCCTAAAGACAAAATTGAGTTAGAAAATCAAGGAGTATATGAAATCCCATGTACTGCCTGCCCCACCGCATACATCGGACAAACCAACAGAAGAATAAGTGCACGCATTGAAGAACACAAAAACTCAGTCAAAAAAGAGGAACCAACTTCTTCCCTGGTCCAACACCTTAAAGCCACAGGACATGAAATTGATTTCAAAAAGACCAGAACTATCGCCAAAACTGAACACTTTAATAACAGAATAATCAGAGAAGCCATTGAGATAGAAAAACGCCCACACAGCATGAACAAACGAGATGATACCTCCCGCCTACCAGCCATTTGGAAACCCGCCCTTATTGACAGACGAGTCCATAGTACGGGGAATGACACCAGACCTACACTCACAAAAACCACACAAGATGTCACCACCACACATCCAGGCAAAAAGCAAACCCAAACCCACACTGATGAGGAGGCACGACCACAAACCAGAAGCCAGACCACAGCTGCATCATTAGGCACCTTAAACCCCTCCAATCCATACACGAAACAAACTGACACCCACCATGAAGATGAGGCACGACCACGAACGCGAAGCCAAACAGCTATGCAGTTCACCATCTCTAATCCCCTTGTAAATCAGACTAACCTGAGCACAACAAAGCCCCCACCCAAACAGAACACTCCCCCATCCAATCAGAGCACAGCCAAGCCCCTAACCAATCAGAACACACCTCCATCCAATCAGAACACAGTCGAGCTCCCAGCCAATCAGTTCAAACCCCCACTGGCAGTTAAAAGGAAGAAACAGCTACAATCACACATTGCTCCTAGAAGCACGAAGCCGAAAGCACCAGCCTGAAGATATATATATAAACCACACATACATACATACATATAAAGGCCTCTGCCAAGCACAGAATGATGGACAATCATAAGAGCACTTACTAGTGGTTCTGGGGCAGCTTCTTGTTTCTCTTTGGGCCGTTCAATGGGCACACAGATAGCCAACCCTAAGAGGGCAAAACCCATAAATCATGGTAAATGCATCCTTCGGAGTCCCTGAAATCAAAAAGCCATATAAAGAAAAGAGAAGGTAAGCAACCTAAGAGAGGAAAACAAGATGCTTTATTAGGACTCAATTTGGAGCAGGGCTCCAGGTTGGGGGGGGGGAGTTAGAAAGTCTAAAATAGGAATCCTTTGGAAAGTTGCTCAGTTCAAACTGGAGCAAGCAACAAATTCCTGGGTCACGAATCTTCTATTTCCACCTGTTGTAATGCCATAGGCTTGGAACAAAGGAACAGGCCATGTGGCTTTACCATGCTGATTTGGAGCAACAGGAAATGGAGGCGGGGCCAAGAGGTGGAGGATGCATCAGGCCTGGAACAAAGGACAAAGGCCATGCAGCCTTGGGACAGGAAATAAGGGGGGCTAATAGGTGGATGGACGTTGTACCAAGATTTGAATCCATTGGCCACAGGGTGGCCTTGCCAGTGTAGCCTTGTCATTGGCTGCTGAAATAACATTGTCATTGGCTGTTTGTAACCATGTGATGCATTGTGTAACCGCCCACTGTAACAGGTAATAAAAAGGGGGGCAGCCTTTTGTCTACAGTTGCTTCGCCCAGAGAAATGTGCCTGTCTGCATGTCTCTCATTAATTCGGCTATCGTGAAGGACCCGCCATTGATTGGGGTGCAATGAGGTGCCTCAAATCAGAATTGAAGCTGCCTGTGGAAGGCAAGACTTCAAGTGGTGACCCCTGACGTGATTTCAATTGAAAAGTCACGTCCTTCTGACAGCCTACCTCTTACTACGTCTGGAATAGACCATGTGCACGCTTTTGGTAAGTGTGGGACGGGAGCTATGCAAAAATTGGGCTGTGTACCTGAAAGAATTGCTTAGCTTAGTCAGGAGAGCAAATTATATTCAGAAACTTAATAATTAGACTGTTTTCCCTGCCACTCAGAAAGATCTATATCTTTTATTGGCTTTTTTGAAAAAATTTTATCCCTCCTAACTGGAGGAGGGGCAATTAGACCTCGCCACATGGCAATAGGTCCCTGGCTCCAAACATTGCCTAGAGCTTTGCCAGGTTTCTTAGCCCATGGAAGGCTGTAGTGCCCATGCTGGCATTACACTATGCAAAAACAGAGCAAGCTAAATTGGCTAATCTTCAGGCTTTAAAAAACAAGCCTTGAAAAAAAAATGTTACAATCTGACTCAAAAAATTTGCCCCCACTGGAGGAACAACCCTCGTGGCGTTTCTTCAACAAGGATCACCCCCCCATGAGTATGTGGGTGGAATTCTCCAAGGATCAAAGGGGAGGGCTTGGTGTAATTGTCAGGACCTTAATTATGCAACTAACAAAGTTCACAAATTGCCTTCACGTAAGGAGTTAAAAAGTATTATTAATGTTTGTTTGGCATAGTCCCTCATACAACTTAAAGGGACCACTAAAAATTGCTGATTGGATTAAAATTGGCTTATGTGAGGAGCTAGCTCCTTGCTCCTCCCAAATTCTCTTTACGTGGAAGAATTATTTTGCATGTCTATTTTAAAAGATCTGCCTTCTCCTTTTTCTTCTCCTCTGGCTATTGGCATAGAACATAGTCATTGTTATCAGGATTGTGTTTTTGTTTCTCCTGCCCTGTCCTTTTAACTTGCTAAAAAATCTTAAGTCTTTTTCTCCTTCTGACTCAGAGCATGCTGACTCAGAGCATGCTGAGTTAATAACTGCCCCTACCTGTCTCCTGTTGATCTTACTTCTGCTAATTCAGTCTTCTCTCTCTTACTTTTTAACTTGTTAAAAATCTTAAGTCTGTGTTTCTGTTTCTAATAATTGGAAAAGGAGAAATGCCTCCTGGCCTTCCATTGATTCAAAACTGTCTTAATAATGCCTTGCTTACTGTTAAAAAACTTTTTCCTTTGCAGCAGAGCCATTCCCCCATCCCCCCTTTTTCTCTTCCCCCCATTTCTTTTGAAATTGCAGGTTTACCGGTTTAAAGCCAGAGGTTTATTTGAAGACTTTGTTTGTCGCCTGAAGACCCAACTGGGCCAGTTTAAAAACCAGAAAAACCAGCTAAGCTAAACTTCTCTCCTGGTTTCCAAGGAACAAAAGGATGGCTGTGAATGAGATCTCATCTCCCATCTGCATTTTGTTTTTGCCATCTACATGTGAATTCATGTTCCCTCTTCTTTCTTTCACACCCCCCCTCTCTGGTTGTTTTGCTTAATAAACCATGGCCTCTTCCTTTTTTCTTATTTTCTCTTTGCCAATGTTGCCTTTAATTTTCTCTTTCTTATTTCCCTGCCAATTTTGCCTTTCTCATTTCTCTTTGCCTATTTTGAATTTTATATTTTCTAGCTTTGTTAATGATTTTATTTTTGCATTTTTTGTTTCTCACCATGCTACTGTATTTCAATTGTTAATGATACATGCCAGCACAGAAGCAAACGTGTGTGCCTATGAATGAAATCTCTCTTTTCACTTTGAATCCTTCCTTGCTGTGTGTTAGGCATTAATCACACAGCTTCATCAGTTAGTAACAAGACCTTTCTAGGTATTTGGCAATCTTGTAACAACCATCCCTTGCAGCTAGATTATAAAGCTAGATAATGAGACAATGCCTACAACAAGAAAGCATGTGCTGATTTTGTTCCCTTGTTTGATTTTGGTAAATTTTTGAAACTCTGTACAATGCCTCAAAAGACAATGCTCTCACATCTGACAAAGATTGGATCTTATGTGGAAAAAATGCACATTGGTCAATACCCCAGAATTGGTCTGGTACATTTACATTTCTGACAACACACACAACATTACTGCCACAGTTGCTCACATGGAAAGTATGGTACAAAACAATCCCTTATCGCAAGAAACTGATGCCTTGTTTGATTGACAGTTATTTTCCTGGCTACCTAATGCTGGGTGGCTCAAGAAATTGGTTTTTAGTATCATAATGTTTGTAGTATTCTGTGTAACAATCTGTTGCTGTGTACAAATGTATTCCTACCCTGTTGAACCTGTGTAAGCCTCCCTCTTCTAACCATCTCCTGGATAAGAGCCAAGAACCAACTGCTGCCTCTGATGACTGGACAGAGATGTTTCTATGATGGCAGCCTCTGATGACTGGATGACTGATGACTAGGCCTATGCCCTAGGATCGTGTACAGAGCTGGACGGCGCGTAGGTAGAACAAAGGACAGTTGCAAAAAAAAATAAAAAAAATAAAAACAGTGGATATGTTGTAATGCCATAGGCTTGGAACAAAGGAACAGGCCATGTGGCTTTACCATGCTGTTTTGGAGCAACAGGAAATGGAGGCGGGGCCAAGAGGTGGAGGATGCATCAGGCCTGGAACAAAGGACAAAGGCCATGCGGCCTTGGGACAGGAAATAAGGGGGGCTAATAGGTGGATGGACGTTGTACCAAGATTTGAATCCATTGGCCACAGGGTGGCCTTGCCAGTGTAGCCTTGTCATTGGCTGCTGAAATAACATTGCCATTGGCTGTTTGTAACCATGTGATGCATTGTGTAACCGCCCACTGTAACAGGTAATAAAAAGGGGGGCAGCCTTTTGTCTACAGTTGCTTCGCCCAGAGAAATGTGCCTGTCTGCATGTCTCTCATTAATTCGGCTATCGTGAAGGACCCGCCATTGATTGGGGCGCAATGAGGTGCCTTAAATCAGAATTGAAGCTGCCTGCGGAAGGCAAGACTTCATCCACCGAAAGAAACTCAAGGTATCAAAGTGACATTTTTCCCCAATGTAAAATCAAGCCCTAACCCAAAACCCAGAAGTTGTGAATGCTCCAACACTGGAAGTGTCTATGGAGATTCTCAATCATCCAGGTCATGGTTATCCCAAAAGTGCTTTTTCAAGAGGCAACTGGACTTCGTTTTTTTTTTGAAGCCATTTCACTTCTCATCCAAGAAGCTTCTTCAGCTTTGACTGGATGGTGATGATCCTTCCCTTCCCCACCATCCAATCAGAGCTGAAGAAGCTTCTTGGATGAGAAGTGAAATGGCTTCAAAAAAACACAAGAAAGTCCAGTTGCCTCTCGAAAAAACACCTTTGGTCCAACACTGGACGTTTTTAAGAAGAGATTGGATGACCATTGGTCAGAAAGGGTATAGGGCTTCCTGCCTGAGCAGGGGGTTGGACTAGAAGACCTCCAAGGTCCCTTCCAACTCTGTTATTCTGTTAAAACCAAATCCTACAAAATCGCGTTGTCCAGATAAACACAAAGAAGCTTGACACCCCCCCTTTTTTGTGTGTTTTTCGACATACCAAAAATCAGCTGCCAAATCAATACACCCTTCCACACAGCCGGGGCCTTACGGTAGAGAACGGGACTCTCCTCCCTTACAAACTCTGATCCAGAACCGCCGGAGATGGAGAAGGAAATGTGAACCAAACGCACTCTGTACATGCACAGACAAATCTTCGGGAACACCGTTGTTTTTTTTTTTCTCACCCGATACCCAAAAGCTCCTCTGCGCAGGACTGCGCGCCATGTGATCCAGGCCGTGAACGTTCTACCAGCTACTCCGCTCTATTGCCTCAGTCCATCTCTAAGCCCCGCCTTTACATCTACCTAGCCTGGCCCCGCCTCTTTACACTGATTTTCGGATACGTCACTTTCTACCGTGTCACGTCCGGTGCTCCATTTTGCATCATGACCTGTGCTTCAGGCTCTTTTGCATAGAAGGCAACGCCTTCGCTTCCTTTCTCTTCCCCTATTTGCAGGGGGGCTATAAGAATCCCCCCTTTTTTCCAGAAGGAACGCCCCTCCATTTTTTTCCCTTTCTAGAGTTTTCCCGCAGGGACCGAAAGAAATAAGTCTGATAAAACCAATGACAAGGTCACTGAATATAATGTATCGGGATAAATACGTGGCAGGATTTCTTTATAAATTTATTTGGAATTCAAGAAATCAGTTGAAGCCTGGGTGAAAAAAACAATAACCAAACCTCCTCCTCAGCATGTTCAAAGTGCATAAAAATAGAACTATCCGATCTTGGTTGCGAAAATTCAGATAATCGCTATTAGTGAAAGCTAACTCTTTGCTGTCGTCTTATGTGCTGTCCGGATTTTTTGACCTCCAAATGGGATAGCCCTAATTAAAAACTGCATAGGAATTTCTTTTTTAATTTAAAATTCAGATTTGTCCACAGGAAAAATATCTCCAAACGGATTCTTAAAAGGTGGGCAAATGAAGATTTGGACTTTCCCAAATTCTAGCTTCGATTACATAGAAAGCAAATATCAGGAGGGGCAGGATTGATGTTTAATGTTTCTCAAACTTGGCAGCTTTAAGATGTGTGAACTTCAATACCCAGAATTCCCCATGGCAGGTTAGAGAATTCTAGGCAATGAAGTTCACAGAAAGCTGCCAACAGTTGAGAAACAGTGGTTTAAGCCATGGGGTCCAGTTTTAAAATGGAACCTGGAAATTAGATTTTACAATCTGCTTCTACTTCTGCAGTCCCAGGCAGGCCTGCAAGTGGATTGCTGTCCAAATGTTTTGGTGGGCTATTTGGTACAGGGGATTGTGTGGGCAGGAATATTAAAAGGTTAGAAAAATACAAGTAGTCCTTGACTTAAGACCACAATTGAGCCCAAAATTTATGTTGCTAAGTGAGACATTTGTTAAATGAATTTTGCCCCATTTTGCAACCTTTCTTGCCACAGGTGTTAAGTGAATCACTGCAGTTGTTAGTAACACAATTGTTAAGTGAAGCTGGCTTCCCCACTGACTTTGCTTGTCAGAAGGTCACAAAAGATGATCACATGAGCCCGGGACACTGACTGTCATAAATATGAGTCACTTGCCAAGCATCTCAATTTTGATCACGTGATCATGGGGATGTGGCAATGGTCATAAGTGTGAAAAATGGTCATATGCTGCTTTTTTCAGTGTCATTGTAATGTTGAATGGACACTAAGCGAACTGTTGTAAGTCGAGGACTACCTATATAAGAAAAATTACATCAGCATTCTATTTTGTTTTATATCTGCAAATAATCCATTGAAAAAGCAGACAGCAAAATGCAATCGAGAAGCACAAGATGGAAGAGAGGAATGTAGGGATCAGTCACAGCTATGAGAAGGTGATTAAGGAGTTTAGTAAGCTGGCCTGTGTTGGAAACGTGATTAAAATACCAACAAAATTGGATTGGTAAAAAAAGAGTTTATTCTGCAGAAAATAGAAAAGCGGTTTGCAAAGCGTGGTGGATCCTGGTGAGAGACTTCAACAGGAAGTTCTAAACCCAGAGACCACACCAAAATATTCAAACACATATACACTCCTATCGCGATGCCCCCATCCCCTCCCCTTAGGTCCCATTTGAGAGGACTTCCGGGGGCACAATCTGTCCGATCCGCCTAGCCAGAATACATCATCCCTCCCCCTCAGTTACATTGTTTAGAACTTTCCTCTGCCATCCTTTTGTCTTGTTGAGTGTGTCTTCTACCCAAGCCTCCTGGAATCTAGTGCCTACGTGCAGGGCTTGGCTAGTGCAGGGCTTGGCTAATCTTTCTACTGTTAATCAAGTGTGACCGTTTTATTTTTAAACTTCTTCCTTTCTCACAAATCCACCCTTTCCATTTTTTATACTAATTTAAAAATAAAAATTTTCCTCAAATGGTTTTAAACTTTCCCGGATCTCCTCTGCATTCTGGAAGTGAAGTAGTGCAGCATCTCCAGTCACCTTGTTTAACATCAGCATTTGTTCGTCACTCTTATTGGTTGCATTTACCATTCCCTCCACTGTGTTTTGTACAATACTTCTTATTATAGGGATCAAATAGGATAAGCAGATTAACACGAAAAATACAACTGCTAACATGAATAAAGCTTGTTTCCAGTTTCTAAAAATTCCTCCCAAGAACCCCTCATCATCAAGTATTCCAGTCCAGATTTGGACCAGTACATGGGCTATTTTCCTCATCCTGTTTTTTTTTCCTCAATGGCTTTCCCTTCATCGTCTATTTGCAGACAACAGTTAGTTAAATTAAATTTTCCACAGACCCCTCCTTCTTCTGCCAATAAATAATCCAAGGCTAACCTATTTTGATATATTGCAGTCCTCATTTGGGTATTTTGTTTTAATGTTAGAGCTTTCTCATTAGTGATAATCTCCAGAACCGCTTGTAACCGAATAATGCGATTCAGCATATAAATTGGAGTCCTATATCCCCATGATCCATCTTCAGCCCAAATGGCAAGTCCATACACCTATATTATATGTTCAGGTGGTCATTCATTATCCTTCTCAGTCCACACCCAAGGTGGGCCCCTACTATCGGAGTACCAATATGTAAGGTAACTCTGCTTCTAACTCAGGCCCCCATAGGTGGTCCAGGGACTAAACTTCATGGCACAGCAGGCATCAAAGCAGATTCTACTCTTGTGATTAGCAGAGGTACTGGTGTTCTGTCCTAATAATAATGAAGTAAATATCTGAATGATTTTGTTGATATTTCATACTAGAGGGGTCAACGCATGTAACCCTTCCTGTTTCATTACACAGGGAAAATTGAGTGGTATTATGAACACATGTTCCCACCACCTTCTTGCAATCCATCTGAATATGATATGTCACAGTTTTGGTTATCTTATTACCCATTTTGGTGGTTCTAATGCAATCATTACAGTTATCAGAGGTATTTATACTTTGACCTTTTCATATGTTCCCAGACCCTACTACTCCCACTATAATCCATATCTTAATTACTCCTGTAACCAAGGTCATACTGAGGTCCCAATTCTGTCCACCCCTGGAAAAGTACTTCTTCCCTTTCACTTTTGACACCACCGCCTGTAACAGGCTGAGATTGGTACTCGGGACACCAGTCTTCGATGATCACTATATCACACTCTTCTCCGCAGTCTCTGTGTATTGGTGTGCAGTCTGGGCAATGGGTACAACAACAACAATTACACCATCATTTACAGTCACAAAACCAATACATTTAACCCCCCCTTTTTCTAATGTCTCTATATTTTGCTTTTTCTTATTATCAACTTCAAAGGGTCAGGTTGAAGCACACTTTCCCACTTGGTTGGAGCGTCCACTGGTCCTTTCACACAGGTGTAGTGGGTCCAGCCTTTCCCTGCTGTTCATACTGCTGTTTCGGATTTCAGCAGCACCTGGAAAGGGCCTTCCCACTTCGGAACCAGTTCTCCTCCTTCCAACTCCGGATCAGCACCCAATCTCCGATCTGGAATCTGTGGACTGGAAACTCCAAGGGAAGTGTTTGTGCCAGCAATCCTTGTTTCCTGAGAAAATCAAAATATCTGGACAGTTTATGCACATATTACTTCCAATAGTATTTTAGAAACCATATTAGTTGTTGCATTACTACACGGGTACTACATGCATTTTCCCCCACATCTCACTCTTCTCTATTTTATTAGTGAGGACATTATCCTAAGCTGGAGTAGTTAGTGGGTCTTAGTCAGGGGACATATAACTTTGCATTTGTTTATACAAAACATAACTTGTTCCTGAGGTAAGTTAATGGTAGTTTAGTGTGGAAAATTGAAAGTAGAGAAACAAAAGACATTGAATAACCATATATGTGCATAATTAAAGGATACCTCTTGAAAGGAGGTACAATTTAAAATTCTTTGACTGACATGTATACAATGAAGTTTTTTAGGTGAAGTAGTACAATTGACAATTTTTGCACAAGTAAGATTTGTAGGCACAGCTACAATTGGTGTATACAAAACAATAGCATCAAGGGGTAACATATAAGAGGCATGACCCCAGCTTGACATAGTTGCATAATGAAATTCATTGTCTGATAGAAAATTGCTTAAACCAGTATAATTTTTTTAAAAGTGAAGCTGGAACACACAAAGGTATAAGACAGGTAGAGAGTAGATTTTCCATATCATATGATTCAGAAATACAAAAGTCTGTCACTTGTGTTACATTAGCTAATTGCACCCAAATATTATATTTTATCTGTGATTCTAAAGGATGAGGTGGGAAAGCTTGAGCAATTAAGAAGGAAAGAGAGGCAAAGAATGACTAAGGAATTTGCAGTCAAAACCACAAATATGGCAGCGCATAAATTCTCTGGTGTAAGTTCTTTTCCCTGTTTCCGCAAAACCATTTGTGCTTTGGATGTTAGGTTTTTCACATCGCCCCAGGTTGTTGGTCAACTGCGATGGCGAGAGCGAAAGGGACGTTGTGCTATCTGAAGAGTCACCTGCTTCATTTCCAGTATTGGGTTCTGGACTTGATGCCATGACATCTTTGGCTGGCCGCACACACTGGGCTGGAATCCAGAGAGGGCCTGTAGGAGCAAGCACAGCAGCATAGCCTCGCCCCCAAATTAGTAAGGGAATTGGACCTAACCAGGTTTTATCAGGAAATTGCCGATAACATACCAATGGATTAGGGAGCACAGTTTTCTGCTGAAAGTGACGCTGGTAGGCAGTAGTTTTTTTAAAAGAAATATTTAACTGATTTAAAGTTATTAGGACTTTATTGACTTGACGAGTTATCCATGCCAAATTGGGTACCCTTGATCCCTCCTTTTTTATTTGTTTGTGAAGGCAGTCCTTAAAGGACCGATACATATGTGAGAAACAAAGGATAGCTGCTGTAAAGTTAAAAACAAAGCCATAAGATTGGGGTCGATCCTGGGCGTGATGTAAGCACCTGGAAAATTAAAAATAAGTTGGCACACATAATGAGAGTCAGAGATTAAGTTAAAAGTCTGTTGAGAAAAGGTGTGGAAAGCTAAAATAGCAGCAGATAATTCTGAGCATTGTGGTGAGGATTGTACTGCAGTGTAGGCAGATGATATGAAATACAGCCTATATAGTCAGTTAAAGAGCACTGAAGAGATAAGTTATTCTGAAAATAAAATTGAAAATCAAATTTTGGGATAGGAAGAACAATATTAATTAAATCAGTCCCATTTCAAGGACAAGCTCGATTGTGTCCTAAGGTTATTTCAGCAACAGCCTGGATAAAAGATAAAACATTTTGGGATGGGATAAGTAAAGCCATTCAATACAATATACTTTTTGCGCTTCTAACACAGCTAATACTCCTTTAAGTAGCTTACTAGTAAGAAATATCAAAAGTGTTAAGTGACAATTTTTATATGGAATTCTGTCCACAAATTGAGTATTCAAGATGTCATTAATTTGCTTAACTGCGGCAAGAGCTACAGGTGGAACTACAATGAGATCTCCAGGTTGTTTCTCTTTGGTCAATAAGTTAAATTCCAAGTTAATCAAATACCATTCAGATGGAAACAAATTTCCATTAAGTAGGTTAAACATTTACAAAACTTAAGCAAAACAATTCAGAGTCATTTCTTTTGGTTGATAGATAATTTAAACTCAACAATTTCCCCCCAAAAAAAATTGTCCAACAATTACTGTTTCCTCTTTCGAGTAAAACTTGTAATCTGAAACGGCAAGAGAGGGCATTAAATTTCATCTCCATTAGCAAACCGGAATTCTAAGCAGAGAGGAAAAAATGTTTAAAACAAACAGTTCCCACCCCCCTTCTTTCTTTCGGTCTCTCTTGCTCTTAAAGCAACACAGCCAGTTGAAAAACAAAAGAGACAGGAAAAATTTTTGTTACAAACTTCTCACCACTAAAAAATAGTTTTCTCTCCTTCACATGCATTTTCCATTAATTCTCTCACACATTCTCCATGGGACTCTTCTCATGCAAACACTTACTATTACTTTTCAATTTACTTTTACAATAAAATCTGCAATTTACTATTTCTTTCACAGCCTGGGAGAGAGTGGGTGGGGAGTGGGGTTTGAGGGCTAAAACAGGCCTCCCCTTTTAATTAAAAAAGAGGGGAACATTTATGGTTACTTCCGATTTATCCCAGCAACTTCAAAAGACATTGGGGAAAGACTAAAAGGAATATTGAAGGTGTGAAGGGTGAGGGAAAAGTAGCAGCCTCCTCTCCTCACCTCTGACAAAGGGGAATTGAATAGAGCCAGATTAAAAGGGGGAAAAAGGAAGAAAAAAACTTGCTTTCAGTTCTTTGAATTTTCTTTTTTTTCTTCCGTGGCTTTAGTTGTTATCAGATAAACTAGCCAACCGGAGGTTTACAAAGTTTTTCAATGTTGTCTTGTTAAAGATTATTTATACTTCTACACATCAACACAAAGCACCAGACATTGTCTGACAGGGTTAAACTTAACAGCTACTTGAAGTTTTAAAACATCCCAATTGTTCAAAACACATTGCAGAGGAGTACATTTTGATTTAATTTGTTTCTTTAAATTCCTCTGACAATTCCCCATATATATTTTTTCTACTTCAAGATTGTTCCTCTAATATTTTCCTTATGGGGGTGTATGGTGGCCATAAGGAGGCAAAAGAATTAGCCTCTTCAGAAGGAGCTGAAAATCCAATTAAAGATGCTTTCGGAGGCACACTTTTTACTTGATCCTAATCAGGTGTGGGGCTTGTAGTTAATTGTTGCCCTGCTGAAGCATCTGAGCCAAATTTTTCCACTGCTTGATGGCACTGATGCCATTGATGTAATACCTGTACTGGAGCCCGAGATTCAAGATGTAAAGTATGCCCTATCTTTTCCCAATGTCGTAACCTAAGTGTCCGGCACTTAGGATATCAAGGGGAATGTTTCCCTACCTTATCCACCAGCTTCCTTATGTCTGCCTCAGGCGCTTTCACGCCTGATTTGTGTAACAGGAATCTGAGTTCCTGTACATGTTTCTGCTGGTGCTGAGATAGATTGCAACCCTCACTTATAACTGAGGGGTCCCATAGGACGAAAGTGCACTTAGAGGTCTATTCCAGATGCTGGTAAGTATGTTGGCTGTTGCTCCCTCGGAAGGGGGGGCTGTCCCAGTTGCTCCCAGGGGGGCTGTCCCTGTTCAGGGGCCAGATGTAAGATGCTAAGAAAAAGACACAGGCATGTCTTGAGCAGAGGTTTGAAGCTGCAGGACACAGCTTGACAAACTCTGAGTTTATTGCTTCTTTTATACTTGTTACATACATAGGCTTTACCATTAAATGCTGACATTTTACATTCATAAGTTTAACCATTAGATGCTGACATAAAGTTTCTTCATTGGAAAATGTCTTCATGTAAGCAACTATTTTCTAGTAACACATTACATGGTCAAAGACCAGGTAAGAACAAATACAGGTAGATCAAAAGGAGAAAGAACTGACAAAGACAGGAAGAGATAGGAAGGAACTTAAGCATATTATCTGTTTAGGTAGGTGAGGCATTAAGTCAAAAGTGGATGACCTTCTGGCTGCTTCATTAGGACAAAGGGTATCAAAAGGTTATGAGGTTTTTGGGGGGGAAAGCACGGCAGTTTGCTGCGCATGCATTTTTCCCCACACCTGACTGCTGAGCTCTTTAATTAGGAAAACCCAAATTCTAGAAATGAATAAGCAAAAAGAAAGCTTATCTACTTTCTTAATCTTATTAATAACTTAACAAATTGTTATCAGTTGGGTTCACATTATACCTTAGCATCATGTGTCTTGTTCTTTGTCTTAGTGTAATGTGCAAACCCAATATGGTTCGTAAACTGAATTTATGACTTGGTGCTACTAGGTTCATTTCAAGAAATTATGCTTTTTTTAAAAAAAAACAACAACAACATATCTTAGTACACTATGTGATAAGATAAACACCAAGTCATAAATCTTTACAAACAGAGTGTCCCATACGTAATGGAACTTAAACAGAAAAATAAGTATTTCTTTTTTTTTACCTTTCATTAACTTACCTTATATGGAGATTTCAGCCTTTTTGACATGCTAATATCATCTTCCCAGTGGAGCATGGCCACTGCTCTTTTTTATCCTATAATCCTAAAAATGTATTTGCCAATATATTTTTGCAAAGCAGCCTTTGCTGTTTTTTTTAAAAAAATTCCTCAGGGAATAGATCAGCTCAAGTTTAAAAGTTGCTACTTCACTTAACTTTCTCCCTGCTAATTAATATTTTTATTTGAACAACTCACTGAAGCTGCTTTATCACTTGTATATGTAATGTTAAGGGCTAGGTTGCCAAACAGGTTACTGTTTTCTTATTGAACAGTGGGTAAGCATGACAGTGCCAGCCAGCTACAAAGGATTAAAAATGGTGTTCTGTTCTGGAATGATGAATTCCAGAATGTTTAGACAATGATTTTCACAGTTCCCTTAAGGAAGTCTCCCACAAATGTTACTTCCTGTAACATGGCATTATCCAGATGGACCACTTCGCAATTTCCATCAATCCTGGCCAGTATAGTTGTCATCAGGTTGAAAAAAAACTATTCTAGAAAACCAATTTTAGCATAGCATGACCTGATTTCTATGGCTCTTACGTGTGCTAATTTTGTTTGGTTTATATCATTTGTCTACCAAAAATCTTCCATCAAGTTTATTCTCATTTTTGTTCCTTCATTTTTTATTCTGCTTCCCCTGAAACAAACTGCTCTTAGTTGGTTATCCAGGTGTGAGAAAGGAAGAAGTTTAAAAATAAAATGGTCACAATTGATTAACAATAGAAAGATTAGCCAAGCCCTGCAGGTAGGCACTAGATTCCAGGAGGCTTGGGTAGAAGACACACTCAACAAGACAAAAGGATGGCAGAGGGAAGTTCTAAACAATGTAACTGAGGGGGAGGGATGATGTATTCTGGCTAGGCGGATCGGACAGATTGTGCCCCCGGAAGTCCTCTCAAATGGGACCTAAGGGGAGGGGATGGGGCGTCGCGATAGGAGTGTATATAATGTTATGAGTTTGAATATTTTGGTGTGGTCTCTGGGTTTAGAACTTCCTGTTGAAGTCTCTCACCAGGATCCACTGCGCTTTGCAAACCGCTTTTCTATTTTCTGCAGAATAAACTCTTTTTCTTACCAATCCAATTTTGTTGGTTGTTGTAATGCCATAGGCCTGGAACAAAGGAACAAAGAAGACCATGTGGCTTGGCCATGCGGCTTTGGGACAGGAAATAAGGGGGGCTAAAAGGTGGATGGACGTTGTACCAAGATTTGAATCCATTGGCCACAGGGTGGCCTTGCCAGTGTAGCCTTGTCATTGGCTGAAGAAATAACATTGTCATTGGCTGTTTGTAACCATGTGATGCATTGTGTAACCGCCCACTGTAACAGGTAATAAAAGGGAAGGCAGCCTTTTGTCAGTAGTTGTTTTGCCCAGAGAAATGTGCTTGTCTGCATGTGTCTCATTAATTCGGCCATCGTGAAGGACCCGCCATTAATTGGGGCACAATGAGGTGCCTCAAATCAGAATTGAAGCTGCCTGCGTAAGGCAAGACTTCATACAATGCCTCAAAAGACAATGCTCTCACATCTGACAAAGATTGGATCTTATGTGGAAAAAATGCACATTGGTCAATACCCCAGAATTGGTCTGGTACATTTACATTTCTGACAACACACACAACATTACTGCCACAGTTGCTCACATGGAAAGTATGGTACAAAACAATCCCTTATCACAAGAAACTGATGCCTTGTTTGATTGACAGTTATTTTCCTGGCTACCTAATGCTGGGTGGCTCAAGAAATTGGTTTTTAGTATCATAATGTTTGTAGTATTCTGTGTAACAATCTGTTGCTGTGTACAAATATATTCCTACCCTGTTGAACCTGTGTAAGCCTCCCTCTCCTAACCATCTCCTGGATAAGAGCCAAGAACCAACTGCTGCCTCTGATGACTGGACAGAGATGTTTCTATGATGGCAGCCTCTGAGGACTGGACAGAGATGCTTATGCCCTAGGATCGTGTACAGAACTGGACGTGTACAGAACTGGACGGTGCATAGGTGGAACAAAGGAACAAGGAAAGGCCACAGCTGCTAAAAATAAAAAAAATAAAAAAATAAAAACAGTGGATATGTTGTAATGCCATAGGCCTGGAACAAAGGAACAAAGAAGACCATGTGGCTTGGCCATGCGGCCTTGGGACAGGAAATAAGGGGGGCTAAGAGGTGGATGGACGTTGTACCAAGATTTGAATCCATTGGCCACAGGGTGGCCTTGCCAGTGTAGCCTTGTCATTGGCTGAAGAAATAACATTGTCATTGGCTGTTTGTAACCATGTGATGCATTGTGTAACCGCCCACTGTAACAGGTAATAAAAGGGAAGGCAGCCTTTTGTCAGTAGCTGCTTTGCCCAGAGAAATGTGCTTGTCTGCATGTGTCTCATTAATTCGGCCATCGTGAAGGACCCGCCATTAATTGGGGCACAATGAGGTGCCTCAAATCAGAATTGAAGCTGCCTGCGGAAGGCAAGACTTCAGTTGGTATTTTAATCATGTTTCCAACAAATTGGCACCCAACGTGGGGCCTTGGGCATCTGTTCCTGCATCTTCGGTAGGCGAGGTCAACTGAGGAAGGCATGCCCCATTGATTTCAATGGTCCAAATTTGCAGTCGCAGGTCGAGGAAGCAGAACGGAGCCAGGCCCATGGACCAAATAGTGATTGGTAAGAACTGAGGAGAGGGGACCAGAGAATTACCAGGACAAGGACCGAGCAACTTCGTGCACGAACCTAGGTGAGTAAAACTTGGGGTAAACCAAAGAATAAAACCTAGGCAGTCGAGGGTGGTTGGGTAGCACAGTTTGAGTCTGAGATCTATGAGAGGTGTGTGTAAGACACCCCGAGGGTCCACAGGACTGGCAAGACATACACAAGCTGTGGATGTCCCAAGGGTCCACAGGACTGGCAAGACATACACAAGCTGTGGATGTCCCGAGGGTTTGGACTGGCAAGGCGGAGTGAGGGAACTCCTGAGTAAAAGGAGAAAGAGGCTTGGTGAAGTGAACCGTGGTCTTATTAGATTGGTAAGGACAACAAAATTGTGTGGTAAACCAACCATGGGTAATTCAGGAGTGTCCCGGGAGAATGAATGTGTGAAAAGGGTTAGGAAAAATCCAAAACTAAAAATAGATCCCCACAGCCCATTAGGAAAATGGTTAGAAAACTGGGGGAAACCACCATAAAACAAGCTGATTACTAAGTTAAATTTAACAAAAGAAGATATGGTAAATTTGTGCTGCTTCATATGGTGGGGGGGGATGAGAAAATTGAGTAGCCCCAAACAGGAAAAGGAAACATAAACCCATCTTGCTGGCACAAACCCTTTGTGTCTGTAGCCAGGGTAGAAAAGGAAGTTTTGGGTTTAAGCTCAAGGACTGCTTTGGAAAGAAGGGGAATGAGAGAAATGTGTGTATGTCTCTGTGTGAGTGAGAAGACCTTTTTTCCCCAATCACAATTGGATTTTGCTCCTTCTGGTCTTTCCTAGCCGCAGAAAGGATCTGTTGGAGTGTCAGAACCTGGAAAGCATGGGGGTTTGGCCAGAGCCAGGACCTTTTGTTAGGGAAATGGAAAAGACTGTGTGCAAATGGAATGGAATGGGTGAATGAAAAAATTGGATTTGAGTAACCAGCTGGTTAGGTCCTCTAAGCAAAGCAACGCAAAGTTAGGAAAATGGAATTGGCTAAATAAAGGTACTTAAAAGAAAAATAAGAAGTAGTGATTCTCTTTTTCTCTCTATCTTTCTGTGCAATCACATGATATGTTTAAGATTCTTGCCTTCTCTCATTCGAGTTAGCTGAGATTTGTGGTGGGAATGACCAGGATGTGTAGAACTAAAAGTTCTGTTTTCTTTTCTCTTCTCTTTTCCTTGTCTTGGTATATATGTGTGTGTCAAAGTTTTTGAGTGTGAGGTAAATGTGACAAGCTACCAAAAGGAAATATTTTCACTCTGTTTGTCTGGCCAAAAAAAAGAGTGAAGAAAGATGTGTTTGTTTGTTTGTTTTTCTTTTCCTCTCTCTCTCTCTCTGTATATATATATATATATATATATATATATATATATATATATATATATATATATATATATATATATATATATATATATATATATATATATATATATATATATATATATATATATATATATATATATATATATATATATATATATATATATATATATATATATACTCTTAAGAACAGCCCAAAGTTAGCAGGAATAATAAAGTTGGAAGGAACCTTGGAGGTCATCTAATACAACCCCCTGCTCAGGCAGGATGCCTTTTCAACTTCTGTCTGCAGGCACAAAAACCCCTGCTTTTTCTGGCTGTGTTGCTTTAAGAGCAAGAGAAAGAGAGACAGAAAGAAAAGTGGGGGGGTTGATCTTTTTAACTATTTTTTTTGTTTAGAATTCTGGTTTGAGGAAGGAGGGGTGGATGGGAATGTTTTAACCTACTTCATGGAAATTTGTTTCCATCTGAATGGAATCTGATTAAATTAGAATTTGACTAAATTTATATTAAAAGCAAAGAGTTGATACTAGAGTTTGATACAAAACTATTTCAGTAATTCAGATTTTTTGTGTGTGTGGAGTTGGTTTTTGTTGTTGTTGTTTTATTTTTTTATTTTTTTATGTCTGTGTGCAGGACACACTGATAAAAAAAATACCTAAGAAGGAATTGGAATTCAACACTTGTTTAAAACAAAGGAGTTGAGAATTTTTTTGGGATTATGTTGTTTTGAATAAAGATTAGTGTGCAAACAAACTCAAGCAGAGTTTTTGGTAAAGCACTCCTTTGTTTGTTCTTTATTAACCAATTTGTTTGTAAATACAGACAAAGCAATTGCTAGGAGAAGGGGGGTTTACCCAGAAGTGGGGGAAAAGAGACATGAATGAATGAAATGGGAAGTAGAAGGCAGGGAGGAATTATTTATAGATGGCTCCTCCTGGGTAGAGAATGGGTTAAAGAAAAATGGGTATGCAATCATAAATGGACACACCAAAAAGTTGGTAGACTCCGGTAGCCTACCAAAGAACTGGTCAGCCCAAACTTGCGAACTATGCATTAAATCAGGCGCTAAAATTGTTAGAAAACAAAGCTGGAACTGATTATATGGATTCAAAGTATGCCTTTGGGGTGGATGGGCCATACCTTTGGAAAATTTGGGTGGAAAGGGGAATGATTAACAGCAAAGGAAAGGAATTGACCAAAAGAATTGCCATAACCTATGTGAATGCACATCAGAGGAGCAATTCTTTTGAAAGTGTGGGAAATAGACTTCCGGTTCCGGGTCGCGGCGCCTCTAGTCGTACAAGGAGACTTGTCTCCTCGTCGGCTAGCCTCCCTCCATCGGTAGACCCTTATGTGGGTCTAAAGTCGCCCTGGAGGGTGCGACTTCTGTCGAGGAGGCTTTGCTCGGCCGCAGAGGAGCGGTGGCTCCTCCAGCTGTCCGGGCCAGACTCTGAGGGCCGACGGAGAAGAAGATCGGCCAGTAAAATGGTCGATCACTTAGCCGCAAGGAACCACAAGTCACAGAACAGCTAAGTTTTGAACCCACCGTAGTGAATCCGGGTGAGATCTCTCTTTTTCCCCCTCTCTTTTTGCTTTCTGTCTTTTTTGCCTGTAAGAGCCCTGTTGGAACTATTTCCCTGGCTTGGAAAGGTAGCTTCTATGTGTCTGGGAAGAAAGGTAAACAAAAGAATAGAACGAAGCCTTAAAAACTACGTTTTCTTTATACAAGTATATTTTGGGGTACTGGAACAAAAACTTTTTTTCTTAAGAAGTAGTATTTGTACCTTTTTTATACTGTTTTTTATTTAGATTTATATGTGTTATGTTTGTATTATTTGTATTTGAGGCAAGAGAGCATGTGCTTCTGTAGCAAGACGGGGGGACGCCGAGCAAGATATCTGCTAACATCAAGCTAGCATCAAGTCCTGCTGCGTTTCAGCATAGAGACGCTATAGCGAAGGTGTAATTGGACATTGGAAAGAAGTGACTAGAGGAAAAAACTAGAGGAAAAAACCCTGAAACAGACCTGAGGGTAGTGAAGATCTGAAAACCCTATCGGAGTGTGGCTGGCTGCGGGAGAGTGTGATCTGCGGTGAGGAGCCGAATGGAGAAGGAGATGCCGAAGTAACTGAGGAGAACGGACTGAGGTTGGAAGGAAAATCTGGAGTTTGTGAGAAGCTGAGTGCGAAGGAACGGAGAGACGTTTGGGGGGAATAGTGACAGGAAATGGAGCTGAAAAGGATTGACTGAAAAGGACTGACTGATGGTGAAAGAGAGGAATGAAGCTTGGAATTTGAATTTGGAAAGGACTGATTGATGGTGAGAGAGATAAGCCAAGAATGAAGTGGGAGTGTTAAACAGACCCAGCAGTTTTTCTTTGCCGGAAGAGAGTTTGGTATCGGGAGAACTTGGTTCTTTGCTTTGAGTTTGTTTTGAGATATGATGGCAAAGAAGTGGACTAATGGACATTTTTCTTCAGTACTAAGCCTAAATATGAGCAAAGACAGTTTATTGGCTTTGGGAGCAGAAGGAGGGGAGCTCATACTTTGGAATGCTGAGGGAAATCCATCGGAATGTGTATGGCTTCAAAAAGCAGATGATGTCACTAGCGTTATATTTTCTCCCACTCGTTCTAGAAGACTCTATGCTTCTCATGGGGAAATTATTAGCATGCTGGATATCAGGTGCTTCAAGGAGCCAGTTGAATGTTTCCATGTAAATACAGGCATAGCTATAATCATTGCGGCAGGATTAACATCTGGCATGCCTGTTTTTGTTATTATGTTCTTGAGTTGTTTTTTAACTGTTGTTTGTCCAAATTTTAAATAGTTAACCTGTTTAATACTATTTTAATAGATTTGTTAGATGTTGAATGATATGGGGGGGATTGACTGTTTGTGGAATGAATCAGGTTGAATGGATGGTTAGCTTATTGTTTTAATTTGTCTAGTTTAAAGGGCGGTTTTTGTGGGAGGGATAAATTAATGATATGGATGGAGCTGTGGTTGAGTGGAATGAATGGGATGGACTGGCTAGCCTGCCTGGCGTGGCAGAGGGGGAGGGGGAGGGGGACGCTGGCTCTGGGATGATAGAGGGCCAAAGTATACCAGTCTTGCTGGGGAGAGGCAGATATGGCGGGAGCCATAGGGTAGGCCATTCCCGGGGAACAAGAGCTCGCTGTCTAAAAGCGATCCCTTGCTCCGACCCTGTGAGTTCAACCCGAAGTACTGGTAATGGGCGAAATCCGGACCCTGGGCTCAGGCTGTTGCTGCTCAATGCCAGGTCGATTGTAAATAAAGCTCCCCTCATCCATGATCTTCTCCTGGATGAGGAGGCCGACCTCGCATGTGTGACTGAGACCTGGCTGGGCCCGGAGGGAGGAGTTCCTCTCTCTGAGATGTGCCCAGCTGGGTTTCAGGTATGGCATCAGCCACAACCCCAGGGAAGGGGGGGAGGAGTGGCTATTATAGCCAAGAAGACCTTTAGCCTACGCAGGCTCGCTGTTTCTGAGATTGCGGGTTGTGAGTCGCTCCTTGTGAAGTTGGACCTAGGGGTACAGGTGGGCTTGTTGCTTGCGTACCTGCCTCCCAGCTGCGTGTCAACAGCCCTGCCTGCCTGCGCTACTTGAGGTGGTTGCTGGGCTGGCGGTTGAGTTCCCCAGGCTTGTTGTCTTGGGGGACTTGAATCTTTCATCGCTCGGCGAATCCTCTGGGTTGGCGCAGGAGTTCATGGCCACCATGGCAACCATGAACCTGACTCAAGTAGTTCAGGGTCCGACCCACGAGAGGGGACATACTCCCAACATGGTATTCCTCTCAGAACAGTTGAGCAATGATCTGAATTTAAGGGGCTTAGATATCTTGCCTATGTCATGGTCAGATCATTTTCTGCTACGGCTTGTTTTTAAGGCTCCAATCCTCCCCTGCAGGGAGGCGGAACCAATTAGGTGGTTCCGCCCCAGACGTCTGATGGACCCAGAGAGTTTTCAGAGGACGCTTGGGGAAATACCGGATTCTCTCATTCACAGTTCGGCAGGGTCCCTGGTTACGGCCTGGAATATGGCTGCGAAGGGGGCTCTTGACCGGATTGCGCCGCTGCGACCTCTCTGTGGTAGCAGACCCAGGAGATCTCCTTGGTTTACTGAGGAACTCAGGGGGATGAAGCACCAGAAGAGACGCCTAGAGAAGCGATGGAGGAAAAGTAAATCTGTATCTGACCGAACACTATTAAGATCTTATATCAAGACTTTATCAGGTGGCGCTCAAGGCGGCAAGATGCGTGTATCATTCCGCCTTGATCGCATCTGCGGAATCCCGCCCAGCCGCCCTGTTTAGGGTGACTCGCTCCCTCCTTAATCAGGGGGGGTTGGTGCACCCTTGCAGGGTAGTGCTGAGGATTTTAATAAGTTTTTCGCAGATAAAATCGCCCAGATTCGGATGGACCTTGACTCCAATTGGAATGCAGTGAGTCAGTCGAGATGACAGGGACTCGTCTTGATCCTGTTGTGTGGGAGGAGTTTGACCTGGTAGCACCCAATGAAGTGGACAAGGCCATTGGAGCTGTGAGTTCCGCCACCTGTTTATTGGACCCGTGCCCCTCCTGGCTGGTTTCGGCTAGCAGGGAGGTGACGCGGGGCTGGGTTCAGGAGATTGTCAATGCTTCTTTGAGGGAGGGGTCCTTTCCGGCTCCCTGCAAGGAGGCAATTGTGTGCCCCCTCCTCAAGAAGCCTTCCCTGGACCCAGCTGTGTTAAACAACTACCGTCCTGTCTCCAATCTTCCCTTTATAGGTAAGGTTGTTGAGAAGGTGGTGTCACTCCAGCTCCAACGGTCCTTGGATGAGGCCGTTTATCTGGGCCCTCAGCAGTCAGGATTCAGTCTCGGCTACTCCATGGAAACTGCTTTGGTCGCACTGACGGATGATCTCTGGCGGGCCCGGGATAGGGGACATTCCACTATCCTGGTGCTATTTGACCTCTCAGCAGCTTTCGATACCATTGACCATGGTATCCTTCTGCGCCGGCTGGAAGGGTTGGGAGTTGGGGGCACTGTTTTGCAGTGGTTCAGCTCCTACCTCATTGGTCGGTCGCAGTCGGTGTTAGCAGGGGGTCAGAGGTCGACCCCTAGGTTCCTCCCTTGTGGGGTCCCTCAGGGATCGGTCCTCTCCCCTCTGCTGTTTAATATTTACATGAAACCGCTGGGTGAGATCATCTGCCAACACGGGGTGAGATATCATCAGTATGCTGATGATACCCAGCTTTATATCTCCACCCCGTGTCACTTCAGTGAAGCAGCGGAAGTGATGTGCCGATGTCTGGAGGCTGTTAGGGTTTGGATGGGTGCTAACAAGCTCAAACTCAACCCTGACAAGACGGAGTGGCTGTGGGTTTTGCCTCCCAAAGACAATTCAACCAGTCCGTCCATCATCCTGGGGGGGGGGTTTGACCCCCTCAGAGAAGGTCCGCAACTTGGGTGTCCTCCTTGATCCACAGCTAAATTTGGAACATCATCTTTCGGCTGTGGCGAGGAGGACATTTGCCCAGGTTCGCCTGGTGCACCAGCTGCGGCCCTATTTGGACCGGGAGTCTCTTCTCACAGTCACTCATGCCCTTATCACCTCGAGGCTCGACTACTGCAATGCTCTCTACATAGGGCTACCTTTGAAAAACGTTCGGAGACTTCAGGTAATGCAGAATGCAGCCGCGCGAGCTGTATTGGGCTTACCCAGAAATGCCCATATTTCAACATCACTCCACGAGCTGCATTGGCTGCCAATTGGTCTCCGAACGCAATTCAAAGTGTTGGTTATGACCTATAAAGCCCTACATGGCATCGGACCAGGTTACTTATGGGACCGTCTGCTGCCGCATAAAACCCAGCGACCGGTTAGGGCCCACAGGGTCGGCCTTCTCCAGGTCCCGTCAGCCAGACAGTGTCGCCTGGCGGGGCCTAGGGGAAGAGCCTTCTCTGTTGCGGCCCCGGCCCTCTGGAATCAACTCCCCCCGGAGGTCCGTATTGCCCCCACCCTCTCTGCCTTTCGCAAACTGTTAAAGACACATCTTTGCCGGCAGGCCTGGGGCAGTTGACACCTTGCCCCAGCCAGTGTATGTTTGTTGTAAGTTTGTTTCGGATGATTGGTTTTAATTTAGGGTTTTTATAATTTATTTGATTTCTATATGCTACTGATTATGTTGTAAGCCGCCCTGAGTTTTTTGAATAGGGCAGCCTAGAAATCGAAACAAACAAATAAATAAATAAATAAATAAATAAATAAATAAATAAATAAATAAATATCAGCCTATGTTGGTGTGTTGTTGTTTTTTTAATATTTCTTCCTCTATTTTTCCCTGAAAAAATAGAAAAAAAGGTATGAGGGAGGAAAAAAGAAAAAAAATGAAATGAATGATATTTGAAAAAAGATTTTTTTTTAGCTTACTGAGGACATCTACTGGTTAAAAGCTAATATGGCAATTGGAGAGGAGATGATTTCTTTATGAGAAAGTTAATTTGATGAAGTTGAACAACTTTTATAAAATGGAGCTACACTCACATTTAAACTGCAAAATTATTTTGGAAAAGATCTATGAGACCAAAGTGGAAATATGTGTTATAATGAAAGAACTTACTACAGAATTAAGAACTAGAATTTCTTCTTCAAACTCCAAAATTGACTTTCAGACTATACCTGATTCTTCTATAAAACAGATTACACAAGGAGAGGACTTAACTGAAAATAAAGAGAGCTTGATTTTGCCTTATAAACAATTTACTTATGATGCTGAGAACCAGAAAAAGCAAAGACTGGGACTTCAAATCTTAAAGCAACAAGTTCTCATGGTTAAGAAAATTAGAGGGCCAATGCAAAGATCAAGATGGCTCTTATTGATCCAAATACTACTACAAGCAATAAAAAAAGACTTATCAGCTGGAAGGGAAGCCTTGCTATGGAAACCCACTTGGCATTTGAAAAAACCTAGAATAAGACTAAAAAAAAGAGTGAAAATTATAGTGTTATGTAATGGACTAAAGGCAATCTAGAATTATGGACTGATTTAAGGACTAAGATTACGAGTCAGATGTGTGATTAATGGAAGATATATAAGACTTACCTATATAAAAATTACTGATGATTTATTGGTTTGATGACTAACGAATTGAAATAATCTAAAGTTTGATGCTATGTGGTCAGTTTAAAGAGATTGATTGATGGATTAGACAGCTTTAGAATAGATTACTATTTTAACTTTAAAAGGAGATATTTTTTGGTAATGGATTAAAGGTAATTTAGAATTATGGATTGATTTTAAGATTAAGATGGTGAGTTAGAAGTAAGCAAAAAGGGGTGATTAATGAAATATATATTAAATGGATTAAGATTATGTTTTTTTCTTTTCTTTTCTTTAGGACAATAGGGTTGCTTGCAAGAAATTTTTTATGTAATTTTGAGTTAATCTAATAAGATGATTTGTTTGTTTGATAATATGGATGTTATTAGTTATGATAGATTATCACTTCAACTTAAAAAGGAGATATTTTTAGGTAATGGATTAAAGGTAATTCAGAATTATGGATTGATTTTAGGATTAAGATTGTGAGTTAGAAGTAAGAGAAAAAGGGGCGATCAATGAAATATATACTAAATGGATTAAGAATATGTTTGTTCTTTTTTTTTTCTTTAGGACAATAGGGTTACTTGCAAGAAATTTATTATGTAAATTTGAGTTAATCAAATAAGATGATTTGTTTGTTTGATAAGATGGATGTTATTAGTTATGATAATTAATTGGATATAATTTGAATTCTGTTTAATGGATCGAAAGGACTTAAGGTTTGATTTTCTCTTGTTAGTAAAAAGAAATTGATTAATTGATAGACTAGATACGTATAGGATAGACTAATACTTTATTTTAATTAAGGGATAATAGGGGAAGAATTAAATGAAATTTATGAAAAAATCAAGGAACTAGAATATATTTGGAAGTGATACCCAAATTGATAAGGTTTACATTTAAAGTTAATTTGACTATGGTAGTATAAATTTCTAAAAGTTTTAAAAACAGGTATAGGTTGAATAAAGGGAATAAGAGAGGGAATACTAGATGTATTGATTGAAATATGTATAAATGTTTTGGTTTTGGATGTTTGTTTGCCCTAACACCATGGTGTGCCTTGAGCATTTTTTTCTGTAAAAATTAAAAAACCAATAAAATTTATTTATTAAAAAAGTGTGGGAAATATGATTGTGGATGAGGAAGCCAAGAGGGCAGCAAATGAAGAAAGCATAAATGTCTTAATACCCATTGTAGAAACACTAGAAGAGATCCCTGTGTTCAGAAACAGAAGAAAAGAAATAATGCAGATAGGTGGGCAACAAGGAGAGAAGGGTAAATGGTTTCTCCCGGATGGGAGTCAGGTAATCAATAAACCCATAGCGTGAGGATTATTGGAGAAGTTACATGAAGGAAGCCACTGGGGGAGTTCAGGCATTGGTGGATGAGCTCCTGAAGCATTATGGATATATCGAAATTTATACATCAACAAGACAAATGGTGAATAAATGCTTGATATGTAAAAAGGTAAATAGGCAAGCAATCAGGAAACAAGAAGGGGGAGGGAAGCACTGCCGTGCTTTCCCCCCCACAAACCTCATAACCTTTTGATACCCTTTGTTCTAATGAAGCAGCCAGAAGGTCATCCACTTTTGACTTAATGCCTCACCTACCTAAACAGATAATATGCTTAAGTTCCTTCCTATCTCTTCCTGTCTTTGTCAGTTCTTTCTCCTTTTGATCTACCTGTATTTGTTCTTACCTGGTCTTTGACCATGTAATGTGTTACTAGAAAATAGTTGCTTACATGAAGACATTTTCCAATGAAGAAACTTTATGTCAGCATCTAATGGTTAAACTTATGAATGTAAAATGTCAGCATTTAATGGTAAAGCCTATGTATGTAACAAGTATAAAAGAAGCAATAAACTCAGAGTTTGTCAAGCTGTGTCCTGCAGCTTCAAACCTCTGCTCAAGACATGCCTGTGTCTTTTTCTTAGCATCTTACATCTGGCCCCTGAACAGGGACAGCCCCCCTGGGAGCAACTGGGACAGCCCCCCCCTTCCGAGGGAGCAACAGCCAATATACTTACCAGCATCTGGAATAGACCTCTAAGTGCACTTTCGTCCTATGGGACCCCTCAGATGTAAGTGAGGGTTGCAATCTATCTCAGCACCAGCAGAAACATGTACAGGAACTCAGATTCCTGTTACACAAATCAGGCGTGAAAGCGCCTGAGGCAGACATAAGGAAGCTGGTGGATAAGGTAGGGAAACATTCCCCTTGATATCCTAAGTGCCGGACACTTAGGTTACGACATTGGGAAAAGATAGGGCATACTTTACATCTTGAATCTCGGGCTCCAGTACAGGTATTACATCAATGGCATCAGTGCCATCAAGCAGTGGAAAAATTTGGCTCAGATGCTTCAGCAGGGCAACAATTAACTACAAGCCCCACACCTGATTAGGATCAAGTAAAAAGTGTGCCTCCGAAAGCATCTTTAATTGGATTTTCAGCTCCTTCTGAAGAGGCTAATTCTTTTGCCTCCTTATGGCCACCATACACCCCCATAAGGAAAATATTAGAGGAACAATCTTGAAGTAGAAAAAATATATATGGGGAATTGTCAGAGGAATTTAAAGAAACAAATTAAATCAAAATGTACTCCTCTGCAATGTGTTTTGAACAATTGGGATGTTTTAAAACTTCAAGTAGCTGTTAAGTTTAACCCTGTCAGACAATGTCTGGTGCTTTGTGTTGATGTGTAGAAGTATAAATAATCTTTAACAAGACAACATTGAAAAACTTTGTAAACCTCCGGTTGGCTAGTTTATCTGATAACAACTAAAGCCACGGAAGAAAAAAAAGAAAATTCAAAGAACTGAAAGCAAGTTTTTTTCTTCCTTTTTCCCCCTTTTAATCTGGCTCTATTCAATTCCCCTTTGTCAGAGGTGAGGAGAGGAGGCTGCTACTTTTCCCTCACCCTTCACACCTTCAATATTCCTTTTAGTCTTTCCCCAATGTCTTTTGAAGTTGCTGGGATAAATCGGAAGTAACCATAAATGTTCCCCTCCTTTTTAATTAAAAGGGGAGGCCTGTTTTAGCCCTCAAACCCCACTCCCCACCCACTCTCTCCCAGGCTGTGAAAGAAATAGTAAACTGCAGATTTTATTGTAAAAGTAAATTGAAAAGTAATAGTAAGTGTTTGCATGAGAAGAGTCCCATGGAGAATGTGTGAGAGAATTAATGGAAAATGCATGTGAAGGAGAGAAAACTATTTTTTAGTGGTGAGAAGTTTGTAACAAAAATTTTTCCTGTCTCTTTTGTTTTTCAACTGGCTGTGTTGCTTTAAGAGCAAGAGAGACCGAAAGAAAGAAGGGGGGTGGGAACTGTTTGTTTTAAACATTTTTTCCTCTCTGCTTAGAATTCCGGTTTGCTAATGGAGATGAAATTTAATGCCCTCTCTTGCCGTTTCAGATTACAAGTTTTACTCGAAAGAGGAAACAGTAATTGTTGGACAATTTTTTTGGGGGGGAAATTGTTGAGTTTAAATTATCTATCAACCAAAAGAAATGACTCTGAATTGTTTTGCTTAAGTTTTGTAAATGTTTAACCTACTTAATGGAAATTTGTTTCCATCTGAATGGTATTTGATTAACTTGGAATTTAACTTATTGACCAAAGAGAAACAACCTGGAGATCTCATTGTAGTTCCACCTGTAGCTCTTGCCGCAGTTAAGCAAATTAATGACATCTTGAATACTCAATTTGTGGACAGAATTCCATATAAAAATTGTCACTTAACACTTTTGATATTTCTTACTAGTAAGCTACTTAAAGGAGTATTAGCTGTGTTAGAAGCGCAAAAAGTATATTGTATTGAATGGCTTTACTTATCCCATCCCAAAATGTTTTATCTTTTATCCAGGCTGTTGCTGAAATAACCTTAGGACACAATCGAGCTTGTCCTTGAAATGGGACTGATTTAATTAATATTGTTCTTCCTATCCCAAAATTTGATTTTCAATTTTATTTTCAGAATAACTTATCTCTTCAGTGCTCTTTAACTGACTATATAGGCTGTATTTCATATCATCTGCCTACACTGCAGTACAATCCTCACCACAATGCTCAGAATTATCTGCTGCTATTTTAGCTTTCCACACCTTTTCTCAACAGACTTTTAACTTAATCTCTGACTCTCATTATGTGTGCCAACTTATTTTTAATTTTCCAGGTGCTTACATCACGCCCAGGATCGACCCCAATCTTATGGCTTTGTTTTTAACTTTACAGCAGCTATCCTTTGTTTCTCACATATGTATCGGTCCTTTAAGGACTGCCTTCACAAACAAATAAAAAAGGAGGGATCAAGGGTACCCAATTTGGCATGGATAACTCGTCAAGTCAATAAAGTCCTAATAACTTTAAATCAGTTAAATATTTCTTTTAAAAAAACTACTGCCTACCAGCGTCACTTTCAGCAGAAAACTGTGCTCCCTAATCCATTGGTATGTTATCGGCAATTTCCTGATAAAACCTGGTTAGGTCCAATTCCCTTACTAATTTGGGGGCGAGGCTATGCTGCTGTGCTTGCTCCTACAGGCCCTCTCTGGATTCCAGCCCAGTGTGTGCGGCCAGCCAAAGATGTCATGGCATCAAGTCCAGAACCCAATACTGGAAATGAAGCAGGTGACTCTTCAGATAGCACAACGTCCCTTTCGCTCTCGCCATCGCAGTTGACCAACAACCTGGGGCGATGTGAAAAACCTAACATCCAAAGCACAAATGGTTTTGCGGAAACAGGGAAAAGAACTTACACCAGAGAATTTATGCGCTGCCATATTTGTGGTTTTGACTGCAAATTCCTTAGTCATTCTTTGCCTCTCTTTCCTTCTTAATTGCTCAAGCTTTCCCACCTCATCCTTTAGAATCACAGATGAAATATAATATTTGGGTGCAATTAGCTAATGTAACACAAGTGAGTTCCCGGAATAGGGCGGCATAGAAATTTAATAAATAATAATAATAATAATAATAATAAAGTGACAGACTTTTGTATTTCTGAATCATATGATATGGAAAATCTACTCTCTACCTGTCTTATACCTTTGTGTGTTCCAGCTTCACTTTTAAAAAAATTATACTGGTTTAAGCAATTTTCTATCAGACAATGAATTTCATTATGCAACTATGTCAAGCTGGGGTCATGCCTCTTATATGTTACCCCTTGATGCTATTGTTTTGTATACACCAATTGTAGCTGTGCCTACAAATCTTACTTGTGCAAAAATTGTCAATTGTACTACTTCACCTAAAAAACTTCATTGTATACATGTCAGTCAAAGAATTTTAAATTGTACCTCCTTTCAAGAGGTATCCTTTAATTATGCACATATATGGTTATTCAATGTCTTTTGTTTCTCTACTTTCAATTTTCCACACTAAACTACCATTAACTTACCTCAGGAACAAGTTATGTTTTGTATAAACAAATGCAAAGTTATATGTCCCCTGACTAAGACCCACTAACTACTCCAGCTTAGGATAATGTCCTCACTAATAAAATAGAGAAGAGTGAGATGTGGGGGAAAATGCACGCGCAGCAAACTGCCGTGCTTTCCCCCCCACAAACCTCATAACCTTTTGATACCCTTTGTTCTAATGAAGCAGCCAGAAGGTCATCCACTTTTGACTTAATGCCTCACCTACCTAAACAGATAATATGCTTAAGTTCCTTCCTATCTCTTCCTGTCTTTGTCAGTTCTTTCTCCTTTTGATCTACCTGTATTTGTTCTTACCTGGTCTTTTACCATGTAATGTGTTACTAGAAAATAGTTGCTTACATGGAGACATTTTCCAATGAAGAAACTTTATGTCAGCATCTAATGGTTAAACCTACGAATGTAAAATATCAGCATTTAATGGTAAAGCCTATGTATGTAACAAGTATAAAAGAAGCAATAAACTCAGAGTTTGTCAAGCTGTGTCCTACAGCTTCAAACCTCTGCTCAAGACATGCCTGCATCTTTTTCTTGGTATCTTACAGTCGGGCTAACAAAAAATATGTAGTACATATCACAGGGTGAAACTCGGTAAATCTAAATGCAGTATCTAAGTAATTAGTAGTTGCTATAGATTTGTTTTAAAGGGTTAAATAAATGAATTGAAACTGCATTGATCAATACATCTTAGGCAGGAATACTAAGCGGAAATTCACATATTCAAAGATGACGCTTCTGAATATCAGATTTTAGACAAGAAAACAGGGATCTTAAGTCTCTGTTTTGGAGCCTCTTAGAGGTAATGATTGGAGACTTCCAGCTGTGACGTCATCATGGAGCGGGTGAAGGAACAGACCTCTGTTCCTAAATCCAGAAAAATCTTCGCTAAGAGCCCAGCAAGGGCTTTGCCGATCCCGGAGAGATTGGTAAACTAAAGAGGAATCTTCAGAGAAGCCTGGTGGAAAGCAAACACCTGAGCAGACAGGAGCAGCACTTTTAAAATTGGCGGAGAAGAAGCCGGTCTCTTAGGCCAGCCTGGAGCGATGGCGGCAGTCTGAGAGGGAAGTGAAAAGTAGAACTGACAGCTTCATATGGGAGACGAGGAAAACCCCTGAAGGAGGTGAGGAATATTTGGCAGAGAGAAGGCGCGGAAAAAGCAAAGCGATAAGGAGAGAGAATAGAGCGGAGAAGGGAGCGATAGAGCAGAACGAGAGCAGCGAGAAAAAGCAGAGAGCCCACAGTAAAGTTTATAAAACATAAAAGACTGGAATTTAAGAGCTGCAAGAAGTAGAGATTGAAACTAGAGAAAGGACTGGAGAAAGGACAGCCGGAGGTAACAAAGGGTGATTAAGAGACTTTGAAAAAGTTAACATAAGGATTAAAAGGTGAAGTGAGACAACGGAGAAATTTAATACTACTTAGTGGAACTTATTCTTGAAGAGCAAATAGCATTGAAATTTGGACTTTAACTGACATATATCTAGGTAAAGTGATGAGTGGACGTTTTGGAAATATTGGATATATAGAAGAAGAAATAAGAGGTGACATTTGGTGGATCAGTGGATACATTAAATTGAGACAGAGATAAAAAAGGCTGATGCAATATTGTAGCACCTGTATACAAGCAGTGACTAAGCTACATGTAGAAAAGGGGTGTCAGGCAATGTGTTAAAAGGAATGAAGTAAATGAATTGTATTAATGAATAGAAATAAGCATAACTGAGTAATTGAATTAAATAGAAGTGAGAAAGTAATTATAGTATAGTAAAGAAATATAGAGACAGGTGATTATTCAAATAAGAGTGATAGTGAATGAAATTAAGAGTGGTGATAATACTTAGAGAATAGTATATGTATACGTATTGTGTGTAGTGTTATAGAAATATATATAAGAGGTGTTAAGAGTATTATAAATTATACCATATAATAGTGGGATAAGGAAAGGTATAACTCTATTTGTAATTTTATTTTTTAATGTTAACCCTAAGAATAATGTTCTATAAAGGTATTATAATCATATATATAGTCATATACATTGATACATAATTATAAATATTAGACCCATTGATACATAATTATAAAAATTAAGACCCTTCCTGGATGTCTTAGTCTACAAGAAATCCAATGGCTCCCTAGGACACACCATCTACCAGAAGAAAACACACACAAACCGCTATCTGCACGCATGCTCACACCACCACCCAGCACAGATCAACTCCGTAGCCAAGACACTCATCTCCAGAACCAAATGCCTAGCTGACGAACAACACCTAAAAACCGAACTACACACTCTCACTAATGTACTAACATCCAACGGATTCGCAAGAAATAAGATTTCCAACTTAATCCAAAAAGAAACTCCCACTAAAATCCATGACAGAGAACAAGAAAACGGCAAAGCCCTCCTCCCATACATAAAAGGCACCACAGACAAGATCAGCAAAGTCCTGCACAAATATAATGTCAAAACAGCATTCTGCACAAACAGAAAAATATCCACCATCCTAAGAAACCCTAAAGACAAAATTGAGTTAGAAAATCAAGGAGTATATGAAATCCCATGTACTGCTTGCCCCACTACATACATTGGACAAACCAACAGAAGGATAAATGCACGCATTGAAGAACACAAAAACTCAGTCAAAAGAGAGGAACCAACTTCTTCCCTGGTCCAACACCTTAAAGCCACAGGACATGAAATTGATTTCAAAAAGACCAGAACAATTGCCAAAACTGAACATTTTAATAACAGAATAATCAGAGAAGCTATCGAGATAGAAAAACGCCCCCACAGCATGAACAAACGAGATGATACCTCCCGCCTACCAGCCATTTGGAAACCCGCCCTTATTGACAAACGTATTCCTAACACAAAGATTGACACCAGAAACACACAGGATGCCACCTCCACACATCCACGCAAAAAGCAAACCCAAACCCACACCAATGATGAGGCAAGACCACAGACCAGGAGCCAGACCAGAGCTGCAACATTGGCCACTTTGAACCTCTCCAGCACAACAAAGCCCCCACCCAAACAGAACACTCCCCCAGCCAATCAGAACACAGCCAACCCCCCAGCCAATCAGAGCACAGCCAAGCCCCTAACCAATCAGAACATAGCCAAGCTCCCAGCCAATCAGTTCAAACCCCCACTGGCAGTTAAAAGGAAAAAACAGCTTAGACCACACATTGCTCCTAGAAGCAGAAGCCAAAAGCACCAGCCTGAAGATGATGAATGAGATTTCATCGAAACGTTGCCAAGACACTTCAAATTCTACGCGGGAGAAAACCCGAAGAACCAAAGACCTACATATATATATATATATATATATATATATATATATATATATATATATATATATATATATATATATATATATATATATATATATATATATATATATATATATATGTACATATATATATATATGTACATATATATATATATATGAATTAGGATTCTTCAAGCTTCAATATGAACTATACTGCCTTTGTAGTGATTCTCCAGGACTAGAGATAATTGATTGAATATTATCAACAAATACAATCTTAGATTTCTCTAAGTAGGTATAGATAGGACCATTGTCTTCAATGTTGTTGAGCTCTTGATATGATTTTCTCTCTTTGTGAGGTGAAATATTCCTCCTTAATTCTTGATCCAGTGGAAAAGTGTATCATCATGTAATCAGCTGTCCCTGTGGTGAATTCCTATCATGTCTCTATTGCCTGGACCCCAGTCACCTGACATCCCTCCATGGTAATGGGTGACAAAAATTTAACAGATTTAGTCCTCTATAACAGTGTTTCTCAACCTGGGCAACTTTAAGATGTGTGGCGTTCTCAAGCACAGCTGGCTGAGGAATTCTGGGAGTTGAAATCCACACATCTTAAAGTTGTTGAGGTTGAGAAACACTGTTATAGAATGATGCCTTTGGTTGGTGCCAGAGTAAGATGGAAAATCAAATGCTATAAAACCAAGAATGAGTTGAGGCACTGGTGGAGAGAAGATGAAGGAAGAGTCAAGGATCAGAACAACAATGAAGTGTTGCCCGAGGATGTTTGTGGGGCAGCTAGATGCCTGTGGGGAAAAATCCCTATGTAGTGTTAACAATACTAAGCTTGATAACCAAGTCTGATACAGCATCAAGGCAGCTTTGTAAATGTTTCTAAGATCTACTGTGATTGCTGAGGGTAAAAACTAGGTCTTTGGGCTTGACTGGCTAAGTTAGGAAAAGCACTGAAGCAGAAAATAATTGCCTCTTCCTCCACTTTCCCATATCAACTCACTGTTTACCCACCCCAGGAAACAAATGTCACAATGTGCTTTTCTCCATCCTGAATTCTTTATTCATCATAAGAAGGTCTTTTACAGTATTGGAATTCATCTGTAGATCTCAGCCATTTTCTGGGACAGCTGCTAAATTAATGAGAAAGCATTTGATTGACATTTTTCCCCTGAGTTTTTTTTCCCTAAATCATTATTTTAACTCATTCTCCCTGCCTCCCCAAACTCCTCAAAATCTCTTATGGCAGCCTTTCTGGGCCAAAAATGTTCTCCAGGCATCACTCTTGCTAGGATCGTGGTTCATTTAGTAATATATACCTAGAGCTTATGAAGTCACCTTAAGTAAAGGAACAGATATTATATACAAGAAGATCTGTTAGAATCCTCCCACAGTCAAAATCCTTCTATAAAGATTTGTTCTGGCAACATTTTACCTTCAAAATTAAAGTGAGCATGAGTTACAATGCCTTTGTTAGGAGTTGCTATGATAGATTTTAATGGACTGTAAAAACTTGATTAATGTTTGAACTGGTGCTTTGATCATCATCAACCAACAAATCAAATCTGAATAAAGGGAATATCTGGTTTCACTATTTCCAGGAATGTGCATGCTGGAAATTAAAAGGGTAAATATGTCAGTTTTCAGGACTTTTTCACTTCACTGGATTTCTATTGGATTGAATCAAAAGTTTCAGGTTTTTAACCCAGCATATATCGATTTGTGTTAATCTGAAGCTTATTTTCTTTTGGGGCACCTGAGTAACTTCGTTTAACTCTTTTAGCTCCAAAAATTATAAACATGGCCTAGAAGAGGCAGATCCAAGGAGAAACATGTATGAATATATATGTATAAGGGAATTCAAAATATATCTGGACACATGGTAGAAACAATGTGAAATGAATGAGAACAGAACAGCAATTCCTCATATTTTCCTGAATCTCTGTTCAGTGCTTGGATTGGGCTGTTAATAGTTACTACTGTTGCTACTTTTTCTCCTGTGCCTTTGAGTTCGTCTTGACTCCTGGCAACTATCTGGATGAGTCCCTGTAGTTTCTTTGGCAATATTTTCAGAAGTGAGTTGCAATTTCCTTCTTCCTAGGGCTGAGAGAGAGGGGGGGGGGGCTGGCCCAAAGTCTCCCAGCCTAAGCTCTGTGTGTTTAACCACGGCACCAGACTGGCTCTCTGCCTTAAACTGGGCTGCAAAACACCAAATGATCCTCTAGTCTATGGCAAAAGAGAGTTAAATGAATTTTCCACACATTATCAAAATTTTGGCAGCTTGAATAAGATAAAAGTTACCAAGTTCTCAGCAGTGGCAATACTTTCACTTTTAGAGCCCATTCTCTCTCTCTCGACTTATTAAGTAAGGCATTCAACCTTTTACAGATGGCCTTTGCAGGGTGTATAGGTAGTCCTTGACTTACAACCACAACTGAGCCCAAAATTTCTGTTGCTAAGCAAGGCAGTTGTTAAGTGAGTTTTGCTCCATTTTATGACCTTTCTTGCCACAGTTGTTAAGTGAACCACCTCAGTTAAGTTAATAATGCGGCTGTTAAGTGAATCTGGCTTTCCCATTGACTTTGCTCATCATAATGTTGCAAAAGATGATCACATGACCCCGGGACACTACAACTGTCATAAATACATGCCAGTTGCCAAGTGTCTGAATTTTGATCATGTGATCACAGGGATACTGCAACAATCATGTGAAAAGCAGTCATAACTCACTTTTTTCAGTGTAGGTTGTATGTCAACTTCAAAAGGTTACTAAATGAATGGTTGTAAGTTGAGGACTACCTGTACTTTTAAATGATTAAGGAAAGGGAAAAAAGACAAAGTCACAACCTTAGCATGTAAGCTTATCCTTTTTACATGCATGAAATCCCCCAGATTTTGAACATAACATTAGAGATCACATAGCTGTCATCTAATGATCTGTAGGATTTTTGTAGTCCAAATGTAATACTGTAGACCTATATTTAGATTAAAATGGCTTGGAGTTCTATATGTGTGGCCTGTTTGAGATAGGAGCACAGTATTTATGATAAAAACAGAAGACTCTAATCATTAATTTCACTGTATGATTAGGACCTGAATTAGCACGGGGAAAGCCATTTTAATGTTTGTGATTTGATTCTTCTGTACTGATTTTTCTCCCCAGCATAATGGAATCCTCAACTACATCCACTCCTGGAAGGTAAGGAAGATGACAACACAACAGTCACGTGGTGGGAATGGATGTTTAAATCTGTTCAAACTTCCAATGGAAAAGAGTACCAGAGTCTAGCCCTATTTTATGCTGTGTATACAAAAATAAACAACTAGTAATGGGCAGCAAAGAGTTGAGATTTTCTGTCTAAATTTGGTAGGCCTACCTTGCCTATGTGCTAAGGTGGTCCTGATTTAACAACCACTCATTCAGCAACCATTTGAACTTACAACAGGACTGAAAAAGTGATACTTACAGTGGTTCTTGAAAGTCTAGTCATCACAGCACCCCCAAGATCACATGACTATGATCCATGTGATAGACAACTGGCCCAGGTTTCTTATTATTCCGTGGTTGCATGATCACAATTTCTGACATTATCTGCCAGCTTCCCACTAGCAAAACCAATGGGAAAGCCAGCAGGAAGTCAGAAGTCACAATTGTGAGGTGCTTGCTTAACAACCTATGATTCGCTTAACAGTAGTAACTGGGCATTGCCAGAACTAACTTTACTAAGCAGCATGGTCATGTGACATTGCATGTTACAACTGCATTGTTTAGTGATAGAAATTCTGGTCCCAATTATCATTGTTAAGCAAGGACTACCTGTACTTAATGTTTTGGGAAGGAAAACCTAGGTGGGTCATGTGACACCTGTGAGCAAGGCTCAGATTTTCCATTGGAAGTTTCTTTGAAGGATTGAAATATTGCAGAAAATCACAGGACTCAGACCACAGAATCAAAAGAAGTTTGGTTTATTTTGCGCAAAGGTTCAGAGCATTATATTTGTAGCCACATCTGAACAGCTTCTCATAACAAAACACAAGTTTATATATTCTCGTCAGAAACAGCAAAACACAG
Source organism: Bothrops alternatus (assembly GCA_034064705.1). Classification (NCBI taxonomy): domain Eukaryota; kingdom Metazoa; phylum Chordata; class Lepidosauria; order Squamata; family Viperidae; genus Bothrops; species Bothrops alternatus. The sequence goes on from JARGCV010000054.1 coordinate 347,036, forward strand.
AAATGTAACTGATAGCATGGATTGGTTGCTTTGAATCATAGCCCCCTTACAGCCCCCCTGTTGCTATGCTAAAGTAGCTAAAATACCTTGCTAAAGCTTCTAAATGTCTAAATTTCCTGTAACATACTTGTGGTTAGCTATAGATGAGACATAGTGACATATTTGGTTAGCTGTAGCAGAGCTTCAAACTTTTAACACCTCTGTGGGACCGACAAATGAACCTGTGGTTTTGACATCTTTCACTTCCTTTTGTTCTTCTTCTAACTAATACACGCTTTTAAGACTTCTGTCCTGTTTCATGACTCAAGCCCTGCTTTCTGTCTGGCAATACATGCATTCAAGTCCCGTGTTCTGCTCCATTACCCCTGTCCTGCCTTATTCCCCCCTTTGAGACCAAATTTTAGGTTACAGTTTGAGTCTCACTTTTATAGTTTCTTCTTAAGCATTAGCTTCTTTTTTTTTCTTCCAGCAAGCAAAGATAGCTTAGCAGAATTTACACATAGTTGGACAGACATAACATAGGGCATGAATAACACTTTAGACTGGCACCCACCTTTCTGTTTCCTGTTGCCAGTTCAAGCCAGACACACTGCACCTATGGCTATGTATTGTCAGACTACCATTCCTTAAAAGAAGATTCAACCTACACTACATAGTTCACTACTAACACATTAACAGCTGTCTTCCTCGTTCTTGTCTTCAGCCGTACGTAGAGGGTCAGCTTCTGGGGTGACACCAGTAAGGCCTCTTCTGCCCCGTATGTTGCCTGCCCGTTGCCGGTAGGGCAGTTATAAGGGACGCTTCTTTAAGCACACCACTAAAGGACGGGCCTCATCCTGCTCTGCCTCCCAATATTCATCAGCTGCAGGCTTAACTCAAGTCCAGTGAATCCAAGACTTGGATTCTAACACCTTTACCGCACGTGAATAACACATGACCACAGTATACGGTCCCTTCCATCTGGGTTTCAAGTTTTCCCCTTTCCAGTGTTTTACCCATACTTTGTCTCCCACTTGAATATTATGGCTGGGGGTACTCAAAAATGGTAGACTAAGGGACATAGAATATTGTTGGATTTCTTTTATTTGCTTGTTTAACTCTCCCACCATTTGACTTACCCATGAAGTCCCTATTTGACGAAAGTACCCTACATGATTTTTCAAACTAGTACTTATGATAGGGGGTCTGCCAAACATCATTTCAAAAGGAGATAGCCTGATTCCTTTTTGAGGGGTGCACCTCACAGACCAAAGTGCAAGTGGCAATGCATCTACCCACTTAAGGTGAGTTTCAAGGCACACCTTTGTCACCTTTTCCTTTATAGTCCTGTTCATCCTCTCTACCCGTCCTCCCGATTGAGGACGAAAAGAACAATGGAACCTCCAGTGGGTCCCCAAGGATTTAGCCAATGTCTGATTTACTTGATGTACAAACTCAGGTCCATTATCCAATGAGATGAAGGAGAGTATTCCATATCGGGGGATAATCTCCTTGAGCAAGATTCTGGCCACTTCTCTCGCCTGCTTTGTCTTGGTGGGGAAACATTCAGGCCACACAGTATAATTGCACACTAGGACTAGCATTGCTTTATATAGTCCACACTTAGGCATTTCTGTAAAATCAACAACCAATGAATCCATAGGGTAATATCCCTTAGGCTGACTTCTTGGCGGAAGAATAGGTCCTTGTCTTGGATTAACCTGAGCACAAATGTTACATCTCTCAGCTGCATGGGCACATAGCGAGTGAACGCGATTAATGTACACAATATGGTATAGGGCTTCAGCTAGTGCACTCTTTCCCATGTGAGTAGTTGAATGAGCTTCTTTTACCACTGGCCAGGCTAGATGCTCAGGTACAAAAATCCTTCCATCTGGGAGTACGTACCAGTCTCCCTCCTTGTGTCCGTGCAAATCTACATTTGCCTGTAGTTCCTCCGCTTTAGTATATGTAGGGCTCAGTCCTTTTGGCACTTCCAATACTACACAAGCTGTCATGTCAGGATAAACGTGATTATCTCGAGTTGCTGATAACCTTGCTTCTTTTTTTTGTAAAATTTTTTATTATTAGATATACATTTGTACATGTAAACAAAGAAAAAATTCAAGTTAAATGCCATTCAACTTAATACAATCATTTTAAATTTGTAAACCTTCTTCACTCCGTATATCAAGATTTAACTATAAGCCAAATACATTTTAAAATTTTAAATTTCACTTCTTTTCAGTTCAATCCATTGGACATCAAACAAACAAATCATCTTATTAAAAATAATAATTTTCATGTCAATACACCCATCACCTCAAAAAGTACATTCTTAGTCGATTTAATATATGCCTTCCATTAATCACCCTCTCATGTCTCTTGCTCATAAACTTAGTCCTTAAATCAGTCCATAATTCTATAGATATATATTTGTACATGTAAACCAGGAAAAAAATTCAAGTTAACTGCTATTCAACTTAATACAATCAATTTAAATTTGTAAACATTCTTCACTCCGTATATCAAGATCTAACTATAAGCCAGATACATTTTCTTTGATTGGTGTTTCTCTTGTATGTAGTCTATCCAATGTTTCCAGTCCAACATATATTTTTCATTTGAGCGATCCTTCAAATATGCCAATATTTTAGCCATTTCTGCCAAATTTATAACTTTCAAAGTCCATTCTTCAATAGATGGTATTTCTGGCTTCTTCCAGTATTGTCCCACCAACAGTCTCGCTGCTGTGATCAAGTTCAGAATTAAGTTCGTCTCTGTGGTGGTACAGTCTTTTATGATCCCTAACAAAAACAACTGAGGTAGAAATTCAATACGCTTTTTCAAAATGGTTTGGAGTGTCCACCATATTTTTCTCAACAGCAGGATTCTCAGTGGGTGCTCCTTGAAGCTCTTGTCCACCTTCTTGTCATACACTAGGTATGCGTGCCAGCCATATAGTAAACCATGTCCTTCAACATTCAGTATTCTGTCATTCGTTATATTAATCCAGTCACTCAACGCCACCAGCGCCGCAGCATAATAATATAACTTCAAATTGGGCATTTTTAAACCACCTCTTCTCCTTGTATCCTGGATGATTTTTAATTTAACCCTCGGTTTCTTGCCATCCCAAATAAATCTGTTAATGCCCTTCTGCCATTCGTCTAGGTCCACATCCTTTTTGAGTATAGGTAGCATTTGAAAGAGAAATAAAAATTTTGGCAATACATTCATTTTCACTGCCGCTATCCTGCCCAGCAGAGACATTTGTAATGTTTTCCACTTGTCCAAATCTATTTGTATCTTGTTCCACAACACCTCGTAATTATTTTTATATAATTTCCCGTTTGCAGCTTCAATCTCAACTTCTAAGTATTTAACTTTCTTAACTATTTCACAGCCCGTTATTCTTTCTAAGTCCTGTTTTGAGTTGTTATCTAAATTTTTAACTAGCATCTTCGTCTTAGATATATTTACTTTGAAGCCTGATACCCTACCATAGTCTTTGATTATCTCCATCAGTCTCTTGGCTGATTGTGCTGGTTGAGTCAGTGTCACCTGCAGGTCATCCGCGAAGGCACATAGTCTGTAGTCCTGTTGTCTAATCCGTATACCTTTTATGTCATCTGCCGCTCGTATCTTGTTCAGTAAAACCTCCAGCGTTAAAACAAACAGCAAGGGGGATAGAGGACATCCCTGTCTAGTACCTTTCTCTATATTAAATGAGTCTAGTACCTTTCTCTATATTAAATGAGTCTGTTAGGTCCCCATTCACAATGATCTGGTCTGTTTGTTTCTGATAAATTGCCAATATGGAATTAATAAACTGTTCTCCCATTTTCATCCCCCCAATCAGTTTTTTCAGAAACAGCCAATTCAGTCTATCAAAGGCTTTTTCTGCATCTACAAACATGAGAGTAGCGGGCACCTGGATATGCCTTTCCAAATACTCTATTATATTAATAATTTATCAGCTGCTCTATTTCCTCGGGCTACTTCATCGTGGCCCTTCTGATGCCCTTTACAATGCATGACAGCTACCCTCTGTGGTCCACGCACAGCTGTTATAAGTCTTTCAATCAAAAGAGGATGTTTAATTTCTTTCCCTGCAGCTGTTATAAGTCCTCTCTCTCTATAGGCTGCAGCATGTACATGTAATGTGAGGAATGCATATTTAGAATCAGTCCAAATGTTTATACTTTCATCTCTTGCTCTTTCCATTGCCCTTATGAGAGCCCACAGTTCTGCTGATTGAGCACTTGTGCCTTTTGGGAGTGGCCCAGTTTCTATGACTTTATCAAGTGAGACTACTGCATAGTCTGCATATCGTTCTCCTGTTGCCATAAAACTTGGCCCATCAGTAAACAAATTATAGTCCACCTCTTTCAATGGTACATCAGTTAGGGCACATAGGGTTGGCCTCCTATGGGTCCCGTCTGTTACACAATGCCGTTTGGCGGGACCTAGGGCTAGGGCCTTCTCTGTTGCTGCCCCAGCCCTCTGGAATCAACTTCCCTCAGAGCTTCGTACTGCGCCTTCCCTCCTAGCTTTCCGAAAACTTTTAAAAACACATCTATGCAGACAGGCTTGGGGCTTGTGAGCTGCACTCTGCCCCTGGGCCTTTGATTGGGACTGTATGTCGTATGAGTGGGTATAGTTTTATTGTTTTTTATATTGTATATTATTATTTTAACTAATTTATATTTTGTACTTGTATTATTTGCTGTGAGCCGCCCTGAGTCTGAGGAGAAGGGCGGCATATAAGTCAAAATAAAGTAAAGTAAAGTAAAGTTAAATCAGGCCTGCATGAGAATTGACTTTCTATTGCTTGCATAGTTATGTTCAACTTTAGGACCTGGTATAGTCAATAGGGTGGCTGGGTTCAGGCCATTTGTCTGCTTCAATGTCACTTAAGGGTTTTGTATGAGGAGAACCTGGTATCCATAAATGTCCCTTTGTTTCCAAAACTCCACGAATTGCATGACTGGTATCTATTGTGGTTGGCTGTCCAAAAGTCAATTTATTAGATTCCTCTATCAGGAGAGCTGTGGCTGCCAGAATTTTAAGGCAATGTGGCCATCCTTTCGAGACGCCGTCAAGCTGCTTTGACAGATAAGCTATGGGTTGTTGCCAACTTCCCTTTTCTTGAGTCAGGACGCCTAGTGAAGCCTTGCCCTCCGTAGACAAGCTTCAATTTTGATCTGGGGCACCTCATGGCGCCCCAATCAATGGCGGGTCCTTCATGATAGCCGAATAAAGAGACACATGCTTACCACATTTCTCTGGGCGAAGCGACGACTGACAAAAGGCTGCCTTCCCCTTTTTATTCCGTTACAGTGCGTGGTTACACAATGCATCACATGGTTACAAACATCCAATGACAATGTTATTTCTTCACCCAATGACAAGGCTACACTGCAGGGCCACCCTGTGGCCAATGGATTCAAATCTTGGTACAACGTCCATCCACCTCTTAGCCCCCCTTATTTCCTGTTCCTAGGCCATATGGCCTTTGTCCTTTGTTCCAAAGCACATGGCCTGTGGCTCTGCTGTGGCCAATGGACTCCACCTCTTGGCTCCGCCTCCATTTCCTGTTGCTCCAAAACAGCATGGCAAAGTCACATGTTGGCCTGTTCCTTTGTTCCAAGCCACATGCATTACAACATATTACAACATATCAACTTTTTTATTTTATTTTTTAGCAGCTGTGGGTTGTTCCTATGCTCCGTCCAGTTCTGTACACGATCCTAGGGCATAAACTGTCATCTCTGTCCAGTCCTCAGAGGCTGCCATCATAGAAACATCTCTGTCAGAGAGGCAGGAGTTGGTTCTTGGTTCTTTTACAGGAGATGGTTAGAAGAGGGAGGCTTACACAGGTTCAACAGGGGAGGAATACATTTGTACACAGCAACAGATTGTTACACAGAATACTAGAAACATTATGATACTAAAAACCAATTCCTTGAGCCACCCAGCATTAGGTAGTCAGGAAAATAAACTGTCAATCAAACAAGGCACCAGTTTCTTGTGATAAGGGATTGTTTTGTACCATACTTTCCATGTGAGCAATTGTGGCAGAAATGTTGTGTGTGTTGTCAGAAATCTAAATGTACCAGACCAATTCTGGGGTGTTGACCAATGTGCATTTTTTCCACATAAGATCTAATCTTTGTCAAATGTGAGAACATTGTCTTTTGAGAAGTTGTACAAAGTTTCAAAGTTTTCACCAAAATCAAACAAGGGAACAGAATCAGCACATGCTTTCTTGTTGTCATTGTATGTCTCATTATAATATTTAGCTTTATAGTGATAGTTGTTACAAGATTGTTACTAACTGATGAAACTGTGGATTGATAACACAAAGTAAGGAAGGATTCAAAGTTAAAGAGAGAGATTGAGAGATTTCATTCATAGGCACGCTATGAAGGCATACACATTTGCTTCTGTTTGTTCTGTGCTGGCATGTATCATCAACAATTGAATGCATTCAGCAACTTATGGTGAGAGACAAAAAATGCAAAACAGCAATGATTTGTCACAAAAATTTAAACCATTAAAGAAAAATAAGAAAGGGATAAGAAAGGGACAGAAATAAAAATCATTAACAAACTAGAAACATAAAATTCAAAATAGGCAAGGAGAAATAAGACAAAATTTGGCAGAGAAATCAGAAAGGCAAAATTAAGGGCAAAATTGGCAAAGAGAAAATAAGATTCAAGGAAGCCATGGTTTATTAAGCAACACAACCAGAGAGGGGGGTGCGAGAGAGAAGGTAACACAGATTCAAAGATGAGATCACAGATTCAAATGTAAATTGAATCTCCGTTTACAGCCATCCGTTTCCTTGGAAACCAGGAGCTAGCTGGTTTTACTGCTTTTAAACTGGCCCATTTATGGTCTTCAGGCGACAAACAGTCTTCAAATAAACCTCTGGCTTTAAACCTGCAATTTCAAAAGAAGAGGGGGGGAAGAGAAAAAAGGCCCTGCGAGGGAGGAAATGGCTGCTGCAGGGGGAAAAGGTTTTTTTAACAGTAAGCAAGGCATTATTGAATCAATGGATTACCAGGAAATATTTTCTCATTTTTCCAATTATTAGGAGCAGGAACAACAGACTTAAGATTTTTAACAAGTTAAAAGGTAAGAGAGAGAAGACTGAATTAGCATAGTAAGATCAAACCGGACAGGCATGAGGCAGTTATTAACGCAGCATGCTCTGAGTCAGAAGGAGAAATAGGGAGGGGGAGAGAGTAAATCTTGAAATAAACAAAAGACTTAAGACCTTTTTAGGAGACAGGGCAGGAGAAACAGAAAGAATCCTGCAAGCCAATAGCTACAGGAGAAGAAGAAAAAGAAGGCAGATCTTTTAAACGCCATGCAAAACAATTCTTTCACGTAAAGAGAATTTTTGAAAGAAGCAGAAGGGCTCCTCACATAAGTCAATTTTAATCCAATTAGCAATTTTTATGGTCCCTTTAAGATGTAAGAGAGACAATGCCAAACAAACGTTAATACTTTTTAAACTCCTTACGTGAAGGCAAATTGTGAACTTTGTTAGTTGCATAATTAAGGTCCTGACAATAACACCAAGCCCTCCCCTTTGATCCTTGGAGAATTCCACCCACATACTCATGGGGGGGGGTGATCTTTGCTGAGGAAAACACCACGAGGTTTGTTCCTCCAGTTGGCCAAATTTAGAGTCAGATTGTAAGATTTTTTTGTCTCAGGGCTTGCTTCTTTAAGCCTGAGAATTAGCCAATTTAGCTTGCTCTGTTTTGCATAGTGTAATGCCAGCATGTGACACTACAGCCTCTCATGGGCTAAGAAATCTGGCGGGGCTCTCAGCAATGGAGCCAGATACCTATTGCCATGTGGCGAGGTCTAATTGGTAAGATTTTTTCAAAAAAGCCAATAAAAGACATAGATCTTTTTGAGTGACAAGGAAAACAGTCAAATTAAGTTTCTGAACATAATTTGCTCTCCTGACTAAGCTAAGCAATTGTTTCAGGTACACAGCCCAATTTTTGCAAAGCTTCTGTCTCATACTTACTTAAAGACGTGCACGATGGCCTATCCCAGGCAAAGTAAGTAGTGAGATGTCAGAAGGACGTGACTTCTGCACCAAATCACGTCAGGGGTCACCACTTGAAGCCTTGCCCTCCGTAGGCAAGCTTCAATTTTGATCTGGGGCACCTCATGGCGCCCCAATCAATGGCGGGTCCTTCACGATAGCCGAATAAAGAGACACATGCTTACCACATTTCTCTGGGCGAAGCGACGACTGACAAAAGGCTGCCTTCCCCTTTTTATTCCGTTACAGTGGGCGGTTACACAATGCATCACATGGTTACAAACATCCAATGACAATGTTATTTCTTCAGCCAATGACAAGGCTACACTGCAGGGCCACCCTGTGGCCAATGGATTCAAATCTTGGTACAACGTCCATCCACCTCTTAGCCCCCCTTATTTCCTGTTCCTAGGCCATATGGCCTTTGTCCTTTGTTCCAAAGCACATGGCCTGTGGCTCTGCTGTGGCCAATGGACTCCACCTCTTGGCTCCGCCTCCATTTCCTGTTGCTCCAAAACAGCATAGCAAAGTCACATGTTGGCCTGTTCCTTTGTTCCAAGCCACATGCATTACAACATATTACAACAGCCTAGAGCTAAATTATGCTTTGAGTTCACATACAAATTGAAAGGTTTTTCGTGGTTGGGAAGTCCCATAACAGGCGCTTGAGATAATGCCAATTTTAAAGCCTCAAAAGCCTGTTTTTGTTCACGCGTCCAAATAAAGGGCTCCCTTTCTCCCCCCTTTGTGGACTCATAGAGTGGTTTGGCTAGTAGGGCAAAATTTGGTATCCATATTCTACAATAACCTGCTACTCCTAAAAAACCCCATAATTCTCTCCTATTAGTTGGCTCTGCAATTCTGTACACAGCTTCCTTTCTCTCATGCCCAATAGGTCTCTGGCCCTGACTTATAGTATAACCTAAGTATTTAACCTGGGGTTTCACTAATTGGGCTTTCTTCCTTGAGGCACGGTATCCTTTGTCCATCAATAGATGAAGTAGTTGGTTGGTATTGTCCCAACAAATTTCCTTTGTCTGTCCAGTTATTAATACATCATCAACATATTGGAGAAGTACATCTCCTTCCTCACATGGCTGGAAGTCTTCTATGTCTGAGGCCAGGGCGTTGCCAAAAAGAGTGGGTGAATTTTTAAATCCCTGAGGAAGTCTGGTCCAAGCGTATTGCCTTCTCTGGCCTGTTATTGGGTCTTCCCACTGAAAAGCAAACAGTTTCTGACTGTCCTTATGTATTGGAATGGTAAAGAAAGCATCTTTAAAATCAACCACAGAGAACCAAACAGCTGATGCTGGAATAGGCACAACAGCATGTACAATAACTTTAGCGTGATTGACAATAAATCTTGGACTGGGCGAAATGAGCCATCAGGCTTTGGGAAGGAAATTGAAGGAAATTGAATCCAAGGAAATTGAATAGTTGTTAAAATACCTGCCTTTAAGTATTTGGTGATATGGTCTTGAATTGCTTGTGCAATGGGACGAGGGTAATTCCTCTGCCTGAGATGAATAGGCACTGCCAGAGGCTTTACTTGAATGACTAGTGGTGTATGATGAGCTGCATATCCTGGCAGATTTCCTTCTGCCCATAAGCGGGGCACATCAAACTCCTGCCAAGTATCGAGGACTCGAACCTCCTGGGTCACCATTATTCGCCACATCTCATCTGGAGGATGCTTCATTACGAGTGCCATTTCGCCTTCTTTAAACGATAAAGTTGCCCCCATTTTGCATAATATGTCTTGCCCCAACAAAGGAATGGGACACTCAGGCATGTATAGGAATTGATGTTCAATGTCCCTTCCATTTAGGGAACATCTCAGGAGGGGGTACATTTATAACATCAGTAGAGAAGGGAGCCAATAACTTAGTTACTACAGATCTAGATGCCCCCGTATCTACTAAAAAGGTCACATTATTGCCCCCTATCTTCATTCGGACCAGGGGTTCAGGGGGGGCTTGACTTAAACCCGGTCCCCTTCAGTCCTCAGGCCATTGTTCAGCTGTGGCCAAGCCTATGGCCTCCACTTGTTCTTGAAATTGGCCCTGGGGACTCCATAATCTCTACTAAAACCTTTCTTAAAATTCCTCAACATACACTGCAGGGGTGTCCAAGGGACACTTCCTCCACCACCCATTTTCTAAGACACTGCCACTGACCTGCGATGCTGGACGTTCCAACAGTCACCAACAGGAACTGCAATGGCTTAACCACCCACACAACTCTTGGGCCTCGTTAGGATACACCGATCCCGGACCCAGGGGGGTGATCGGGCCCCCTCTTCCACTCTCTAAATGAGTGGGTCTACAATTTCCTCAATACTTGCCTGCAGGCATCTCCTTTTCCAACTGGCTTTGTTTCGTGACTTGTTTTGATTCTGTTCAGGTTCTTGGATCGGTCGGTTGTCCACCAAATACCCCTGCGGTGCCGTCCGCCTCCTTCCAGAGAAATCATCCGTGCCAGCTGTGATGGCCCCGACTGGGCACAGGTCGGTCCATGCTGTCCTCAGCGAAATATCGCTCCAAGTCCCGGCAGAGTCACCAGAAATATTGCAGAAAATCACAGGACTCAGACCACGGAATCAAAAGAAGTTTGGTTTATTTTGCCCAAAGGTTCAGAACACTATATTTGTAGCCACATCTGAACAGCTTCTCATAACAAAACACAAGTTTATATATTCTCGTCAGAAACAGCAAAACACGGAAATGTAACTGATAGCATTGATTGGTTGCTTTGAATCATAGCCCCCTTGCAGCCCCCCTGTTGCTATGCTAAAGTAGCTAAAATACCTTGCTAAAGCTTCTAAATGTCTAAATTTCCTGTAACATACTTGTGGTTAGCTATAGATGAGACATAGTGACATATTTGGTTAGCTGTAGCAGAGCTTCAAACTTTAACACCTCTGTGTGACCGACAAATGAACCTGTGGTTTTGACATCTTTCACTTCCTTTTGTTCTTCTATTTTTTTTATACTTCTAAGTTTTATTTAACCTGTATCTCAACTCATGACAATATCTTAAATTCAAATCTTAATTATCTATAAACATTCAAACTTTTAGCAGATCAGTAACCTGGTAATTGATTTTCCCTTAATATTTTAATTTAACATTTAATATTTATCTTTTTTCCAAATTTTAATCAAACACAATTCCTTTGTCAAATTCCACATATGATCTAATATTTAAAATACAGACCTTATGTGTAAAATCTATCATATATCTTAACAAACTAATAAGACAATATAATATTCTTGTTTCGATATTTATATTTCTAAATTTTATGAAACCAATTTTTTTTATCTCAAATCATTACAATATCTTATATTCAAAATACATATTGTATCCATTTAAGTATATTCTATTTTGAAACTCATATATAGATTAAAACCCCAATCCCTTTCAGTCTAATTCTAGCTTTTTTCCTCTGCCAAATCATCTTTTGTATCTTCGCTTTTAAATCATCAAAAAGATCTCCTTGTATTGTTGTAACTATTGTTTGATATTGATAAAGGCATTCAGTTGCTGTTTTCTTAAGAGGACTAGCTGGTTTGACAGGTCGTCTCTTTATTTTTCCAGTTTGATGCAGTTGTCCAAAAAGATCTCCTTGTATTGTTGTAACTATTGTTTGATATTGATAAAGGCGTTCAGTTACTGTTTTCTTAAGAGGGCTGGCTAGTTTGACAGGTCGTCTCTTCATTTTTCCAGTTCGATGCAGTTGTCCCGAAGTATTTATCTTATCTTTCATCTGTTTTTCTTTTTTGCCTTCAAATTCCTTCTGGTTTATAAGAAAAGTCCTTTCCTTGTTCTCTATTATCAGTTTCCTTCCCATGTTTTCCACAGTTTGTATTTGTTGAGTATCTAAGTCTTCTGTCATAACATTTGGTTGTTTCCCCTTTTCTATAGAATTCTGTATAGATGATTCTTTAGTTGAAGTCATAGTTTGAGCTTGCATACGGAGAGTTTGGATAATTGCTTTTAACATATAAAGAGTTTGTTCCTGTACCTCCTCTGTGTGAGAAATCCATTCCTGTTCTTCTTCCATTGTCATATATTAGACTAAACAAAGAACTTACAATCAGAAAGTCCACCAAGTAAAAAGCTGAGCTGAGTTTCTTGCAGCTGGTGCTTCAAGGTTACTTTGAATCTTATCTGTTTTTAAGGTAATCAACAAAACTTTCTTTAAGAATAGCAGGTTACAGTCTCAAATTTAGCCAGCAAATGTCATTCAGAGTTAGTTGAATCTTTTCAGTTTTCTTTTCCCCCTCTATTGTAAGAGGGAGAAAAAGAACCCAAATCTTCAATAATAGTTAGAGCAGTGTTTCTCAACCTTGACACTTTTAAGGCATGTGGACTTCAACTCCCAGAATTCCACAGCCAGCAATGCTGGCTGTGGAATTCTGGGAGTTGAAGTCCACATGCCTTAAAAGTGTCAAGGTTGAGAAACACTGAGTTAGAGTAAAAATCAGAGAAGAAGAAAAAATAGAGAACATAAAATTACAAGTCTTATAATCCACCAGTTTTAAAAAATAGAATTCCAATTAGGATCCCAGTATTTTTCTCAACGTTTTAAACTCCCAAGTGGTTTGATCGCCGCTGTTTCTGGAGGGAGGGCTAAAATCCCCCTTCCCTCACCACAGGGGGGAAAGTACTTTAGCAGCTTATGCAGGTAATTAAGTAATTAGGATGTAAGAGAGGCATATCTCACCCAATCCTTTCCACACTGCTTTGAAGTTGCCAGATGTTAATGTGACTTCGGCTGTTAGCAGCCTAGGGACGAGCCATATTTCTATGGCCGGTCCTTTTGTCCGCCGGTTTGGAGGAAAAATGCCAGGTCTTCAGGAAAGTTGCTGCTCTCCTTCGATCCAGCAAAAGCCCCTCCTTGCTGGTCGCCTCTCCGGGGCAATTTTCGGCCCTTTTCAGGGCCCCCCAGCGATGCAAAACTGAACGGGGGAGAAAGAGCAGATCTCCCAACCGTCCATGGCGGCTGCGTGACGAAACCGGAAGTCTTTTTTGTTCTTCTTCTAACTAATACATGCTTTTAAGACTTCTGTCCTGTTTTATGACTCAAGCCCTGCTTTGTGTCTGGCAATACACGCATTCAAGTCCCTTGTTCCGCTCCATGACCCCTGTCCTGCCTTAGAATCTTTATTTTTATATTTAAATAGCTACTCCTATTTTAGCATCAGAATTTTCATTTTATTTGCTGTCCATATTGTGACCAACTCAAAATGCAAAGGACAAAATTCCTGTTTGCTTTTTCTCAGAAGAAGGCTATCCATAGCTTTGATTGGCTGGCCCTTGTATCAGACATGAACCTACCACCCACTCAGAACAGGCTTCAAATAGAAAGAATGTGCCACTTAAAAAAAAAAAGAATTGGAAATAATACTGGAGTGAAAACCTAATGGGATTGCCAGTGTGAAGTGATTGGCTTGGGAATGGGTTCAAGAAGATCCATTCTGATGTGGAGACTGGAATTTGCATCCATTTGGGAACAATAGTGGGCCAATGGATGGTCAAAATGAAGACTGCACTTTTTTTCTAGTACATCAGTAAGTAGCTACATATAAACAGTAGAAAAGATAAGATGGGTCTCATATACTGTATATATTCATTACATTTCTATCTTTTCTCTCTAAGGCAATGATTCTCATCCTTGGCAACTTTCAGACATGTGGACTTCAACTCCCAGAATTCCCCAGTCAGCAAGCTTCTGGGACTTGAAGTCGATACATCTTGAAATGCCAAGGTTGAGAAATACTGCTCTAAGGATTAAAAGCAGATTCCACTTCCTGGATTTCATCCTCAGAACAACTTTGTGAGGCAAGCTTGGCCTCACATCATCTAGTGAGCAAGATGGCTGGACAGGTTTTTCCCCCAAGGCCAAAAAATAGAATTTGGATAGGCCTCTTTCACCATCTCAGGGCCACAACTAAAAAGTCTCTGCTCTTCCTGGAAATGGTGGAAACTTCTTTGGAAGATGGAAGGGAAGTTCATGCAGGAAAAAAGATAATATCAGAATGCATTTTTGCTTTGGTGGGATTTGATTGTAACTTCCATCATTTATATGTGTATTAAAATCACATGGCACTGTTTTGATAGGGTATTTCTACATTTAGATGCTTCATGGCATAAGACCTTTTTATCTGAGGAACTGCCTGCCTTTGTTGTTTCTGTCCATTTGGTGAGATCAAGCAGAATGGGCCTGCTCCAGGTCCCCTTGATTAGAAATTTCTTCTGGTGTCTTCTCTGTCATGGTGCTTGCCCACAGAATGATTTCCACTGAGAAATCAACATAGCTCCCACTCTGATGACAGTTGAGAAGCAAACCCGTTTATTCTCCCAGGCTTAGGCAGATAGAAATGGTTGAGCACCTGTTATATTAGATTGTTTTAGTTTATATATTTGCTTTTTTTTACTTTTTAATTATAAACTGTCTGGAGTTGTTGGGACTCAGGCAGCCTATAGATTGAATAAATAGTCTCCACATAAAACAATTGTACTTTGCCTTCTACTTCAGTTGTGACATTGGAAGCTCACATTATTGTACTTTTAATTTAAACATAATATCCCAGCCTGGTCTAGCCTTCTAGTTCAGTGAAGCTTTAGGATGGGGCATCTCATTATTTTTGTTCTTTCTAGAATAGTAGCCTTCTGCTTTGGGGGCTTCTCAGTACTTTGTATATATTTTGATTTTATACTAGTTTGACTGTCAAAAGGACTTTGAGGCCTGAACTTTTGTGGGGGTTCTGAGATGACCCTGGTGGAGAAAGAATGGCAGCTTGAATATGCAATACTCTATAGCAGGGGTGTCAAACTCAATTTCATTGAGGGCCGCATCAGCATTGCGGTTGCCCTCGGGGGGCCGGGTGGGTGCGGCCTACTGGGTGGGCATGGATGGAGTGGGTGTGGTCTACTGGGTGGGCATGGCCAGCTCTACATCGTTCACGTCAAGAGTGCCTGTGGGGGCCTGGGCAGGAGTGGGACAGATCTGGGGGTCTCTGGCAGAAGGGGGTGGGACCAGGGCAAGTGCCAAGGCATGGTCCACTGGAGGAGCCTCACTGTTCCTCTCAGGCCATGGGGGGGCTGGATGGTGGTGCGGGCTGCCCGGAGCCCTGGGCAGCAGGGATCAAACGCCCAGCCTGGCCCTCGAGCACCTGCGGCACCAAGCCCAGCCCCACTTCCCCAAGGGGGCGCCCAGCTGCACTTACCTCCTCCTCAATGCTGCTGCTGCTGTGCTTGCTCTCCTTAGCCTGGTGGCTCATGATGGGTACAAGGGCAAAGTCAGAGAGAGGCCCATTCCCTCTCCATGGGAGGAGACCCGGCTTTGTATCCAAAGTTTCCTTAGCAATAGGATGGGAGACCCCAGGTAGGCCAGGAGGAGGGGGCAAGGGGATGCTGAAAGGGCAGCAGGGCAGGACTAAGGCAGGAGTTCCCTCAGACCCTCCCTCTCCTTTCCTTCTTTCCTTCCTAAGTACAGAGTGGTGGGAAAATATTTGAGATGAGGGAGGGAGAAAAACAGGCAAGAAATGCAGCTGGGGAGGTTCTTTTTTCATGAGGAATGAAGAAATGCACCATCGCCTGGAAGTGGTCAGCACATCACCCTCACCTACTTCACATATCTGGCTTGGTGGGCTCTGGGGGAGGGGATGCCATGAGCAGCGTGAGAGTCAACGTTACCTGCGCAAAGCCGCCCAGCCCCCAGCCTGCCCGGTGTCGGCAGGCAGCAGGGCGCTCTCCTCACAGAGCTGAGAGGCTGAGCTGAGTGGCACGAATCTGAAAACAAGCGCGAGGCTGCCCAGCCCCCAGCCTGCCCGATTTCGGCAGGCATGGGGCGCTTTCCTCACAGCACCGAGAGGTTGAGCCAGGAGGTGTGAAGCTTGCTAGCTTTGCACCTTGCTCCCTGCTGAAACTGGGCAGGCTGGGGGCTAGGCAGCATTGCAGTTCTTATCAGATTCGTGCCACTCAGTTCAGCTCTTGGCGCTGTGAGGAGAGCGCCCCGCTGCCTGCCAAAACCGGGCAGGCTGGGGGCTGAGCGGTGTCGCACTTCTTTTTGGATTTGCACCACCCGGCTTAGCTTCTCGGCGCTGTGAGGAGACCACCCCACTACCTGCAGTAACTGGGCAGGCTGGGGGCTGGGCAGCACCGCCCGGCTCAGCCTCTCGGCGCTGTGAGGAGAGCGCCCAGCTGCCTGCAGAAACCCCTCCCCTGGAGCCCATCAAGCTGGATATGTGAAGTAGGCGAGGGCCATTTGCTGGCCACTTCCAGGAGATGGTGCTTTTCTTCATTCCTTACAAAGGGTGATCTCAACACTGTTAATATAGGATACTATTGCTTTGACAAGATATTCATAACTGTCTGGTATTTTTAGAGTTAATTCAGATGACATAGAAAGGGAGGAGATTTATAAGGAAAGTGTGGGATAAGGAACGGGCTAATTGGAAGATGTGACTTATGACTGCAAAATAAGGGAGGGGTTTAGCAAGAAAAGTCAGACACAAGCAAGAGAAATTCAGATTCTGGCATCCATTCAATATGTGCCAACAATGTGTCCATAATTAAAGACTTTTTCAGAATAAATATGCCTGGAATTTCTTTGAAGTGTTCCATTAGTTGGAACATTGACATCATGCCAGAATCTAAAACCTTTTCAAACAACCGGGGGTGCATTACCCCCACCCCTTTCTCCTAGGCTGGAGTGAGAGTGACAGAGTTCAGGAGGAGGACAATCTATCATGATAAATGGGAGTTTGTTGAATACAATCCGGCAGCTGCTGATATCCCAGAGGGGGAAGTAACAGACAGCATGCTGTGGGAAGTTGAATTTTGGCAGACAAATGCAAATCGGTGGACAGACAATGGACAAACTGCCACTCAAAACCTAGGTGAGTTACTGGAAATATTTCAAACCCCAGAGGAGAGAGGCAGAAATCCACTCCTGCAGAGGGAAGCCTGCAGCCCCTCCATTGTATATCAGACAGCCTTCAAGACCCTGTCTTCCCCCGTCAGGGACTCCAGGCCTGAAGAGAGAAGGAATCCCAGTCTGAGGCCTCTGCAACAATGGGGAGTGTGGCATTATCAGCAGGCAGAGGGTAAAACACCTCTGAGCTCACCACAGCTGACAGAGGCCTTGCAACAGCTTGAGGTGGTGCAGGAGCCAGGAGATAAGCAGCTGGTGGGAGAACGACCACAGCAAGGAGATTGGCCCCAGTCCCCGAACGTGCAACCCCTGGGCATAAACCAGCAAACAGGATGGGGCCAGCAGCAACAGCCACAGGGGGCCCCAACAGCCTATAATTGCTCCACCTTTCAGAGCAACCTTCGATGGGGACCCAGAGAAGCTGATTTTTTTTCCTCAACAAAGTGCGTTCTCACTTGAATCGCTGGGCCTATCTCTACCCAGACCCAGGGACCATGGTCGATGTGATTGCATCCAGCCTAGAGAGAGAGGCATCCGAATGGCTGAACGATTTATATAATGAGCAAGCCCCAGAATTGGAGGAAACCCATCTCTTCCTCCTAGGTCTGAAAGAAAGATGTGAGGATCCATCCCTTGGCCTAAAAGCAAGAGAACAAATCCACGAAATAAAACAAGCCAGCAAGCCTGCCCTGGAGTATATGCAAGAGTTTTGCAAGATAGCAGGTCGAATAGAGGGGTTGTCATGCCTCCGTCCAAGTCTGACTCTGAGGAAGACATGGAGTTCCCTGTTGAGGCCCAGGAGGGGGTGTCTGTGGCTTCGGAGGACTGTGGGGAGGAGCAGGCTGAGGCAGGCCAGGGCCCTTCAGGTTTGGAACAGGGAAGGCAGAGTTCAGGCGAGGAGCAAGGCCCCTCCCCACCTGATCCTAGAGCAAGGAGAGCAGAGAGGAGGAGGGAACAACAGAGGCAGGCTCACTTGCTCAGGAGGGGAGTGTCCCGCCCCACTCCACAAGGCACACCTGGGGAGTAGGATTTAAGGAGACGCTGTGGGGTGGGGCATTTGCCGGGAACAAACGTGAAATCTTGAGATAGTGTGCTCTTGTAACCTGGACACTTTGTATTCTGGACCAGTTTGCTTCCTGCTGATCTCTCCTTGCAGTCTGCAGTGTGTAGTTCGCAGTTCACAGGCAAGCTGGGAGTTAAAAGGATTATACGTTTGCTTGTTATCTGTCTTGCTTTAAGAACAGTGTAAACTTCCCTGGCTGTTTTGTTTGAACTCGTGCCAGCATATGTGGGGGCTGTTGGGTGAACATTGGCAGTGATTAAAAAAACTATTGCTCTGGCCAACTGATTGCTTTGCCTCCGTTCGGGGCCCTGGGTCATCACATTTTGTTCCCGGCCCACTCCCAATTGCTCCTCCAGACCAAGTTGGGTGACCATGGATCAGCTCCGTGCGGAAAATGATCAGTTAAAACAGCAGGTGGCCCTCCTGACTGCACAGATGGCACAGATGCAAGCAGCTCAGCCACTCCACAGAAGCCCTGTTACAGTGCCAGAAAAGTTTGATGGCTCACAGGCACGATTCCCATCGTTCTTTGGGCACTGCCAGTTGTGTATGAGCCTTCGGCCTGAGGACTTCCCCACTGACTGGGATAAGGTGGGGTTTGTGATAAGCCTGTTGACAGGAACAGCAGCATGTTGGGCAACACGCCTGCTGACCCAGCCCAATCAGCTGCTGGACAATTATGCAGAGTTTTGCCGGCAACTCAAGGCCATGTTTGAGGACCCGGTTAGGGCCCAGACTGCAAACTGTCAGGTGAGAGAGTTGCGATGGGTGTGGTTCGCTGACAGACTACATTGCTACATTTCAGTTGATTTGTCAGGAACTGCAGTGGAACGAGGCGGCGCTTATGGACCAGTTTCAGGAAGGACTTTCATCCAAACTCCTGGATGAACTGGCACACACTGAATGCCTTCGCTCCTTGCAGGAGCTCATGCACCTGTGTCTCCGTATTGATGCAAGACTCCAGCAGCGACGGGCGCGACGACAGACGGAGGCCTTGCCCGCACCTGTTAAGACAGTGGCACCGTTGGGGGCTTCACAACCTCGACTGACCCAAGCTGAAAAAGATCACCGCCACCGCGAAGGCCTTTGCCTGTATTGTGGTGGTCCAGGCCATATGGCGGCCAAGTGTCCTGTGAAGGCACCCAAAGCAGTGGTGGGAAACGGGCCGGGCCCGGCCTAGAGGACTCCATAGGCCGGGCTCGCTTGGAAATGGGTCCAGTACCTCCACCTCAGCAGACTCTTGTTAAGCACCTTGTGTTACCAGTGACTGTGTTCATGCCTGGTCAAGGAGCGGTGGAGGTCCAGGCCTTGGTGGACTCAGGGGATACTGCCAATTTCATGGACTCGGCTTTTGCCGCTCAGTGGTCCATTCCCCAGCAGTAGTTGTCACCGCCAGTCTTGGTGGAGACGATTGATGGGTGGCCCCTTTGTTCCGGCCCAGTGGTTGCTGCAACCAGACCCTTTCACATGCGTATTGGGCCGCATGTGGAAGAAGCCGTGTTCTATGTGGCTACCGTTTCCCACTTTCCAGTGGTGTTGGGATTGGAGTGGTTAAGGGCTCATGATCCACAGATTATTTGGTCGTCTGGGGCAGTGCGGTTCCCTGGCAAGAAGTGTGCCACCCATCACCTGCATGTCTGCGCAGGGAATGTGGCTACCTATGTGGACCTGGACCTACCGGCAGAGTTGGGGGATTATGCCGATGTCTTTGGGGAAAAAGAGGCAGATCAGTTGCCCCTGCATCGGTCTTATGACTGCCCGGTTGATTTAGTGCCCGATGCCAAATTGCCGGTTGGTCAGATTTACTCTCGGTCGGAACCGGAGTTGGCAGCCTTGAGGGACTTCATCGACAAGAACCTCCGGAAGGGGTTTATATGGCCTTCCACCTCCCTGTTGGCTGCTCCAGTGCTCTTCATGAAGAAGAAGTCAGGGGAGTCTTCCGGTTCCGGTATGCGGCGACACTAGTCGTGTCTGGGGACTTGTCTCCAGACCGGCTGGGTTTTCTGCGTTTGTAGACCCCCAGTGGGTCGAAGAACCGAGAAGGAGGCTTGCTTTTGTATGTGTGGGAAGAGAGGCGTTGAAGAATAAAAACTTCTTAAAGACTATACTTTATTTTTACTCATTTTAGGATACAGAAAAAACAACAACAAAAACGCTTTTTTGAATTTTATTAAGAGCTAACATTGGAAGAATATTTCTTTCTCCACTCTTTCCTTTAATAGAGAAAAAAAGGGAAAAATGGTGTCTGGAAAAGTTTCTTTTTTATTTACTGAGGACATCTAGTGGTGAAAAGCTAATATTGCAACTATTTTTTGGATAGAAACCTGACCGTCAAAATATTCCTGGAAGAGACAAGCTGGTGCAGCTGTGGGAATTGAGGGGGTGGACACTGTTTAATTACAGCCCTCATTAAATAATAATAATAATAATAATAATAATAATAATAATAATAATAATAATAATAATAATAATAATAATAATAATAATAATAATAATAATGAAAATACTTTCATTGATTACTTTTAAAATGGAGAAACACTACTCTCATTTAAATTGCAAGCTTATACTGGAAAAGATTTATGAGGTTTCTGAAGAAATATGTGCTATAAGGAAAAGGATTACTACAGAACGAAGAGTTGATGCTACCCCAAACTTTCAAACTGATCTTCAGATTACATCTGTTTATGCTATAAACCAAAATATACCAGAAGAGGAATTAAAGGAAATTAAAGAGGAATTTATTACAATGAAAGAGATCACCACAGAACTAAGAATCAGAGATTCTTTTTCAAAATTTAAACGTGATTTTCAGACTATGCCTGACTACTTTACAAACCAAAATACACTAAAAGATGACTTCATTGAGGATACAGAGGAACTTATTTCATCCTACAAGCATTTTATCTATATTTGTGAGGACCAGAAAAAACAAAGATGGAGATTTGAAAATGGAGGTCCAATCCAGATGACAGGAAGCTTATTACTGCCTCAAATAACACCACAAGCAACAAAGAGAGATTTACCGGTTGGAAGGGAAGCGTTGTTGTGGAAACCTGCTTGGAAGAAAAAAAAGCCTAGAATAAGACTGAAAAGAGAAATTTAAAATTATATATATTGATATAAGGCATTTTAGAACTATGGACTGAGTTAAGGATTAGGTTTTTGAATAGAAATAAGAAAAAATGGGTGATTAATGTATGAAAATTACTATATAATGGAATGGAGAAAAATGAAGAGATGTTTTAGATTGGGATTGAATTAATAGTTAATTGAATGTGATTTCAATAAGATGATGTGTTCTCTTTGATAATATGGATGATATTAGGTTTGATAATTAATTGAATGAAAATAGATCTTTGTCTAAGGGACTCAAATGATTTAAGGTTATTATTTTGTTAAGAAAAAAAATGATGGATCGATGGATTAGATATGTATAGGATAGATTAATGTTTATTTTAATTGGGAGAGATTTGTGGAAGAAGAAATAAATAAGATCTATGATGAAATTAAAGAATTAGGACATATTTAGAAGAGATACCTGAACTGATAATGTGTGTATTTGAAGTTAAATTTGATTATGGTCTTGTAATTGCATAAAGATTTAAAACAGGTTTAGGATTAATAGAAATTTAAGGTAGAAATAGATTAGTTTAAATATATAAGCTATTTGAGGGAAATAGAGAGGGAATATTTGATGCAGTGACTGAATTACTTATATATGTTTTGTTTTTGGATTTTTGATTACCCCAGCCCCACGGTGTGTCTCGAGCACTTTGTATTAATTAAAAAACCAATAAAATTTGTTTAAAAAAAAGAAGTCAGGGGAGCTTAGACTGTGCTGTGATTACCGGAAATTGAATGCCATCACGATCCGTAATCGGTACCCACTCCCACTCATCCCCGAACTCATCGAGAGGCTCTGCCAGGCCAAAATATTTACTAAGTTGAACTTACGGGGAGCTTATAACTTAGTCCAGGTTCGAGCAGGAGATGAGTGGAAGACGGCCTTCCGGATGCGTTATGGACATTTTGAGTACACGGTTATGCCCTTTGGCTTGACCAACGCGCCGGGAGTGTTCATGCACTTTATGCATGATGTGTTCAGGGACCTGTTGGATAAGTTTGTGGTCATCTACCTTGATGACATCCTGATCTACTCGTCCTCCCCATGAGAGTATTGGAACCATGTTCGGCTTGTGTTGCAATGATTACGGGATAACCATCTCTTTGCCAAGCATGAGAAGTGCCAGTTTGCACAAACCATGATCGACTTTCTGGGCCATCGCATCTCGCCCGAGGGTGTGGAGATGGATCCAGAAAAGGCACCTGGGCCCCTCGTAGGTGCGGGACAGACCCACTATGAAGTGAAACGTATTCTTGACTCTAGAATTTTAAAAGAGAAATTGCAGTACCTAGTACAATGGAAGGGATACCCGTTGTCTGAAGCCACCTGGGTGAAATCCAGTGAGGTGAAAGCTGACAGACTCGTCAAAAGGTTTCATGCGAAACACCCCAACAAACCGAAAACTAGTCATTAACATATGCTTTTGTTT
The DNA here is from genome assembly GCA_034064705.1 of Bothrops alternatus. Taxonomy (NCBI): domain Eukaryota; kingdom Metazoa; phylum Chordata; class Lepidosauria; order Squamata; family Viperidae; genus Bothrops; species Bothrops alternatus. The sequence continues at coordinate 369,643 of JARGCV010000054.1, forward strand.
ACATTACAGGATCTGTCCTTTTTGTAAGGGGGGCGGATGTCAACGCTGTTAATATAGGATATTATTGCTTTGACAAGATATTCAGAACTGTCTGGTATTTTTAGAGTTAATTCAGATGACATAGAAAGGGAGGAGATTTATAGGGAAAGCACAAGATAAGGAACGGAAGTGAATCTTTGCCCTCCGGGCTAATTGGAAGATGTGACTTATGACTGCAAAATAAGGGAGGGGTTTAGCAAGAAAAGTCAGACGCAAGCAAGAGAAATTCAGATTCTGGCATCCATTCAATATGTGCCGACAATGTGTCCATGATTAAAGACTTTTTCAGAATAAATATGCCTGGAATTTCCTTGAAGTGTTCCATTAGTTGGAACATTGACAGGTGACACCTCCCCAGCATGCACCCAGGGGGTGGGGCCGACGCGGCAGGGGCTGTTTCCTTGCTATTTTTAGAAGGCCTTGTGGAGCTAAGACTGAATATGTTTCAGCATAGATGGCCACCACAAAATTGTACATTGGCTCCCGGCTGGCCTGGGCCAGGGCCAAGGCAGTGGGGGCCGTTCTCTCACTGTTTCCAGGATGGCTTCGCGCAGGGCTTTTTTTCTCATAGAATGCCCAGAACAGAGTTCCGGCATCTTTTTTGGATGGAACCATGTAGGGTAGACAAGGCGAGTTGTATGATGTGTGTGAGTTCTGGCACCTTTTTTTTTTAGAAGAAAAGCACTGGCTTCGCGGGCTGCATCCGGCCCGCAGGCCTTGTGTTTGACATGTCTGCTGTATAGAAAAGGTTGCCTCTGTCTTTGAGACAATATCTCTAAGACGGGAGTAGTCCTTGAAAATGGCTTTTATTTATTTATTTAGTGTATGGTATCTACAGAGATCATGCAATCACTGATATGAAAATTTAGTTTAAATAAAGTGTCAGCAAATATATGTAAATGTATTTATATGTATATGTATAAAATAATAAATAATATTTGGACAATACAATATAGGAGATAATATATTAAGATAAAACCATAATAAAATCACCATAATGTGGAACCATAGAATTGCAATGGATAGATATAATGTAATGTACTGTAATGTAATAAATATAATAATATTATATTATATTATATTATATTATATTATATTATATTATATTATATTATATTATATTATATTATATTATATTATATTATATTATATTATATTATATTATATTATATTATATTATATTATATTATATTATATTATATTATATTATATTATATTATATTATATTACATTACATTACATTACATTACATTACATTACATTACATTACATTACATTATATTACATTATATTATATTATATTATATTATATTATATTATATTATATTATATTATATTATATTATATTATATTATATTATATTATATTATATTATATTATATTATATTATACTATACTATACTATACTATACTATACTATACTATACTATACTATACTATACTATACTATACTATACTATACTATACTATACTATACTATATTATATTATAACATAATATTATGATATGATATGATAGATGTTATAACACTACAAGAGATTCATTTGGCTGATGAGGATCAGATTAAAGCTTGAGGGAAGATCCTGGGGTAGCTGACTTAACATCTAATGTCCATGGCTCCTTAATGTAGCTCCGTCATGACATCAAAGAATGCAAGATTATTAATTGTACCCAACAATATTTAGTGGCTTAAACATGCTTAAACGGGATTTAAAACACGATGCATTGAATCAGCCTTTGCTGATCTTGTATCTAAAGATATAGACCACAACTCCTATATCTTCCAGCCATTATGGTTAATTATGCTGACTGGATGTGATTGGGATGGTAGCATCGGATGTCTGAAAGACACTGGTTTGGAAAACAGAATGGAAAATAGTGCTCAATTAATGAGCTTTGGGTGGGGTGAACACTGCGGGGGAGCGATGTCTCAGCACAAAAACCCTTTTCCCAACCCAGACCTGGATGCCCTTTGAAGCTTTTGTGAGGTCACAAAGTCCCTGTAATACCATGACATTCAGAATCTTTGGGAAGCAGGTAATCCTGGGGGCCCACCTGTCAGAGGATGGGGCTGCCCTGGAGCTGGCAGAGTGATGCCACATCTCAAAATGTACCACAATCTGTATCGCTGCCTCCGTGCCTTCCCCAGTTCACCTCTTAACACTGGCATCTCTTTTCCTTCTAGTAATGGCAGTGGTGAGGCAGCGTTGATCCCGAAGCAGAAACTGGAATTCCAGGTATTTTGCTGGGGAAAGACTTTTCTGATTCTGTGGTGGTATTGGGATGAGAAGAAATGGCTCTTGGTGTGAAGAAACATCTGATGCAATGAGAGATGAGGTGGGTAGGCTAAAAGCAGTGTGGAGCAATAGACACATAAGGGACATTAAGTTGTCCGTAGAAAAACTGCAGGTAAGATACAGAACTCTAAACTCGGTCCTTCCATCGTGTTGCTTGTAGTGGTGTTTGAAAAACACAAGCCAGCTCTTCTCTTTGTGTGAAGAAGTTTGTTGCATGGTGTTTGGGCTCCCACCTTGTAGAAGTGTGCCTACTCAAAGATTCTGGGTTCTTTTGAGAGGAAAGCTGATATATATAAATAACACAATTAACACGAAGAACAACACCATAATAAAAATAATACCACATCTTACCACATCTCAGTAAGAAATATTAGTTCAGAGCTAGGGAGTGAAAGAGACTCAATGAGGCATCTTCTCAACCAGGTGGATTGAGGTACATCCCTGGAAAATATAGCTGAGCCCTTTGTGAATGTTCAGCTTTTATTTTATTTTAAAATTAAATCTATTATCATACAGGTAGTCCTCAACTTACAACAGTTCATTTAGTGACTGTTCAAAGTTATAATGGCACTGAAAAAAGTGACTTGTCATTATTTTTCATACTTATGACCATTGCAGCATCTCTGTGGTCACATTATAACAATTCGAACACTTGGCAGCTGATTCGTATTTATGACAGATGCAGTGTCCTAGAGTCATGTGATCAGCTTTTGTGACTTTCTGACAAGCAAAGTCAGTGGGGAAGCCAGGTTCACTTAACAACCTTGTTACTAACTCAACAGCTGCAGTGGTTCACTTAACAACTGTGGCAAGAAAGGTTGTAAAATGGGGCAAAATTCACTTAACAGCTCTCTCACTTAGCAATGGAAATTTGGAGGAGAAAAGGGAGGAGAAGGAGGAGGAGGAGAAGGAGAAGGAAAAGGAAAAGGAGAAGAAGAAGGCGACAAGCCATAGTACAATTGCTTCCTGGCTAAAAACAGTTCTACTTGTTTCTGGTCAGAAATCAATCCTACAGAGTTGAAAGTAGGTTGCATTTATTTATTAAATTTATATGCTGCCCATCTCACTATCCAAAGCAACTGTGGACAGCTCACTCTCTCTCAGCCCACAGTGTTAGGCTTCTTGGGCAATAAGCAGGTCAGTCAACCCCTGTCACACAACCAATGGACCAATATTCAGTTGAAAAAGTGGACCCTGCACTTTCAGAATAACACTAATGAATGAAAAATAAAAATAAAGGCTGCCCTGGAAAGCTGATCTTTCACTGAATGTCAGAACAGATATTTAAAAATGAATTATGTGTGCATCTTTGTAAGTAACTAGGTGGTAACTTTTCCTTATTTGCCATCTCTCTGAACTCCTTTTCAGCGCCGTATCATTGAAAAGAAGCAACGCTGAAAGCGCCAGGAGCCACTTATGGTTCAGGCCAATACAGAAGGGGTGCCAGGGGAGGCAGAAAGCAGAGGAACGCATTCCACTCATGGAATCTTGCAGTGAACACAGCCTGGGGAATAGTGAGTATCCTTGTTCTTTCCAGTCTTATGCTCTCTTCTTTCAGAACTGATAACTTCTCTTTCAGCGGGCAAGGCTTGGTCAACATTGATTTGCTCAAATCTGCAGATTTGCAGGTAGGTCATTTGTGCTTTCTGAATAATAATATCACTGTTACTCATTTGTTACTCCCAAATTGGCCTATGTGTAACTTGTGTCACAAATTTGCCATAGCTTTCCTCTTTTGCCACTTAAGGTGATTGTTGGCAGAGTGGATGCATTTCAAGGATAAACAGAATAAAAGAAAAAGTGAAGAAAGAGCAACAGCAACTCTTAAGGAAAATGCACATTATGAAATATTATTTTCAAGACTAGTCTTAAAGAGTTTGGATTTGACATCCTTTGGATATTTTCTTTTAATTAAGAATTAAGCATGTTTGCTAATTTGTTACTTTTGACTGGGGAATTCTGGGAGTTGGTCCACACATCTTAATGTTGCCAAGGTTGAGAAAGCTAATCTATAGTAGCCAAAAATCAGGAGGAATATGGTAGTGTATTTTCTGACACATGTTATTAAAAGCTGCAGTTTTGTGAGCTGAAGTTCACTTCATCAGATCCATAGAGTACTTCCGATGTAGGGCTAAAATTGGAATTTCCTCCCATCCCCTCATCCCAATTAAATCGTAAACCAGTCAAATCATTCAATGCATCGGATGACGTGATCAGCAGTTTATGAAAGCTTATGCCTTTTAATAAAATTTGTTAGTCAGAAAAAGTGCTACCAGACTCCCCCTGGTTTTTAAAGGGAAAAATAGTAAGAATGAATGTCCAAACTACAGGAATGTCCAAACTACAAGTTTGCTAAATGTGTGGTACAGCAGAGATCTGATTAAAAGGGTACAGCGCCCTTCCTTACATCATGCCAGCCTACATATAATGTTGCCAACACTAGGGATGGTGGGGAGCAGGAGAGGAAACACCTGGCCTACACCTTTTCCTTTAGAAAAAGACTTGGTCACACGGAATCAGCAAGGGATGCTTTGAGTAGGAGCATCTGGAGATGTCTGTCCCTCACTCACCTCCTTGCTGTCTCAAAGCAAGCTTCTACTCTAGGAATGACTGATTAAAAATTCAGGCCTCAGCGGAAGCCCCCTTGACTCATTTTAAATTCTGAGTCTTGTTAGTGTTAGAGGTGCTATCAGGGCAAGATTTGGTGGCAGAGATTCAGGCCCCTCATTAGCAGAGAAGTCCTCTAATCCAGGGCTTTTCAACCTTTTCACAGATTGTACCACTTTTAGGACATGACAATATTTGAGTACCACCAGTGCTTAGCAAGGTGTCAAAAAAGGGGGGGAATTTTGGGTTTTACTGATTAGATTCATTTGTTGTTATAGAAATGGCTAGTTTATAATATCATGGAAAAGTAAAAAGTTGAGGTTCCATGTTAATGCTTCCCTCTACTGCAACAGAGGAAGTATGTTCTTTTTCCCTTCTCCCCCTCACTTTCCCCCCCTTTTTCCTCCTCACTGTGTCCTACTATTTGCTTTTGTATTTTTGTATTATATTCTATAATCTAATAAAATAATACAAACTGTAGAAAAAAAGAAAAAAGTACCAGTTTTAATTTCTTCTGTGGCTGTTCCTTTGCTGAATCACTTTCCTTTTGCACTGACAAATGTATGATGAATTCAAACTTGGCACTTTTATGACTTGTGGACTTCAACTCCCAGAATTCCTCAGGCCTCATGGCTGGTTGAGGAATTCTGGGAGTTGAAGTCCACAGGTCTTAAAGTTGCTAAGTCTGTAGACTCCTGAGCTAGCTGGTTGGCCCTTCTGAGCTTTTCCAATCCCTTCCCTGTACCCTTAAAGACACAGGAATCAAGTGCAAAGGAAGAAAATAAAGAAACGCAAACTCCGTTTTTTTTTCTCTTGAAGCTGCCTCAGGCATGTCACATGTCACAATGTTGCAATCCTTGACTGAAAGGCTCCGGCAATTGCAAAAAGCTTTAGCTTTAAATTAAGCCTATTTACCTTCAAAGAAAACTTTCTAAAAGCCACAGACTGACTCAATTAAAGGGGGTAAAACTAATTACATTTGTTTAAAGGGATTAAACCTTTCCTTTTTTTAGGCAAAAAACTTTATTTTTAATCAGATGAAGTTTTTTTATTTTTTTATTTTTTATTTTTCCAAACTCTCCCCGATACATATACCGTGATATTTATCAGATGTTAACATACATTCTTTTTACATTCAAATATAAGATACTTTTAATAAAATGAAATAAATACATACACATGACTTTTGGTGCTGCTCGCCCATTTCCCCTTTCACCGTATCCACACTCCTTCTCTACCTTGTTTCTCCCTTTCTTCCTTTCCTACTTCCCTCTTCTCCTCTTCTCTTTCCTTCACCACTCTCCTCCCCTTTCTCCCCACTTCTCCTTTTCTCCTCCAACCTTCCTACTTCCTTCTCCCCTCCTTTACTCTTTTCTCTCTCCTCTCCTTTCTTCCCTCTCATCCCTCTTCAGATACAATTCAGGGGTAATGTCCGAGCAACTCTTCTCTTCAAATTTCCCTATCTGTATTATATACAATAAGATTAATTTTCTCTTACATTAATACTTCTATTTCTCTAACCTTCTTGGTATATACTTCTATAAATATTTATACAACCTCCAGTTATTCAATACTGTGTTGCCTGGGTCTCCCTCCTTATCTGCTCCTTCTTCTTCCATCTAAATTGATGTTAACTATCTTTTAATCATATTCTCTTTTCAGTCAATCATAAAAAGTTCCCCAGATTTCATAGTAATCTGACTCTGTCTTATCTTTAATTGTCATTGTTAGTCTATTCATTTCTGCACATTCCAGTATTTTCCCAATCACCTCTCCCTCTAGAGGGGCTTTCAGTGCTTTCCAATTTTGTGCAAACACCATCCTAGCTGCCGTGATTATATGAATAATTAAATCTGTTTTCTCTTTATTGTATTTCCCTGGTAGAATACCTAACAGGAATATTTCTGGTCTTAATTCTATATGTTGTTGTATCATCTTTTCTATCCATGTTCTAATTTTATTCCAATAAGTTTTAGCTTCTACACACGTCCACCACATATGGTAGAAGGAACCTGGTATCTGATGACATTTCCAACATTTCATAGACCTGTCCTTAAACATTTTGGCTAATCTTTCTGGAGACATGTGCTATCTGTAAAACATTTTGTACATATTTTCTTTATACGCAGTCGCCATTGTCAATTTATAGTTTCTTTCCCATAGTTGCTGCCATCTATCTAATTCAATTGTGTATCCAAAATTCCTTGTCCATTTTATCATTGTCTCTTTCACTTGTTCCTCCTCTAACTCCATATGTAGTAGATAACTGTACATTTTTAAATCCATTTTTCTTCCGTTCCTGTGAGTATTTCATCTAATTCTGTTGTCCCCAAATTAACACCATCTATTTTAACATCTTTTTCATATCTAGATTGTATTTGCATTCTCATGTACCAATCCATCTTTATTCCTTGTTCCTCTAATTGTTGTTTGGTTTTCAATTCCCCCATATCTGTTAGTAAGTCTTTATATCTTATAATGTTTCCCATGTTAAACATATTGGGGTGTATTAGTGCCTCCATAGTTGAGAGCCAATTTGGAATCTTCAAATAATGCTTTCTCTTTACTTTCTCCCAGACCACAAGTAAAGAATTCCTTAAATAGTGTCTCTGGAAATAGCTATTGTTGTGAGTGTCTCTAGACCAGCTGGGGAAATGTCAGATGATGATGAAGAACAACCAGGCCCCTCTGGGTATTTTCCCCTCCCGGCAGCCGAGCTAGATAATGAGGAGATTTGTATGCAGTCTGACTCAGACTCTCAAAATGATGAGTCAGATTTGGAACAGGAAGAGAGATGGCTTGATCCGAGATTCCGAAGGTTTGATAGGCGGAGGTGTCAGTTACGTGGAAAAAGGAAGTAATGGGGGAAGTGACGTGTCGGAAACTATATTAGAAGATAAAGGAGGGACTAATTCTTTGTCACGAGCAACGTTACTATCAAGGAGTAGCTTGATGCCTTGCCCAGTTCATTTGAACTTAGTTTTCTGGTGTTTTTGGACTCTACGGAAGATTAATGAGCTCTTGGACAACTTTACAGATAAAGAGTGAGTTAATTGGAAGGGAGGGAGAGCATGTTTAAGCGGAATGTAAATAAATCAGAATTGGCCCTTCCGGCCAACAAAATGCCAGCAGCTTGCTTTGCAATGAATCTCTTGAAATGTGTTAAATAAAACTCTTAAAGACATACTACTGTGGATTTTACTAAGCTGAGAAGGGCCAGACATAACAGATTGCTCGTGACCAAGACACAAAAACAATAGTCCGAGCTTTCAGTACTGCGCAAGTCCAGTGACGTCATGGAGCAACTTTTAGCAGATAATCCTGCTCTGTATCAACTAGTTCAAAGTCTCCAGTTACAAATTGGCAATTTGCAGCAGCAGATTCAGCAGAATGCAGTAGTTCCAGCCGCAGCTCCAGCTCCCCTCCCAGAAGAAGCAGGTGTTATTTAGCATTGCCTGATAAGTTTACTGGAGAGCGTAGTAAATTTCCAGCTTTTTTAAACCAATGCAAAACATTCATTGCTTCAACTCCAGCAGATTTCCAGCTTGATGAGACTAAAGTGGCTTTCATTTTAAGTTTACTCTCTGGTCCAGCTGCTGATTGGTCGTCTCCTCTGATAGACGGACAAGATCCTGTCCTGCGCAATTATGCAGGATTCTGCCAGCTGATGGAAAGAGAATTTGCTGACCCCCTTCGTAGACAAAATGCCACCCGGCGGATACGAGAGCTACGTCAAGGATCGCGCTGTGTAGCGGAATATATATCAGATTTTCGCCGCCTAGCTCAAGAAATTAATTGGAATGAAGAGGCTCTCATGGAAATCTTTCAAGATGGCCTGTCTTCCCAGATCTTGAATGGATTGAGACATACTGTAATACCCGTGACCCTAGATGCATTATATCAACATTGTTTGGCTATTGAGGCGCAAACGCAAGCCACGGATGCCCGCCTGGTCAAACAGATGATTCCAGTCACCGGAAGTACCAAGCCAGTTCCTGCACCACGCAGAGGATTCCAGACCCTACCTATCACTCCACCCATCCCGGCACCCAGACGTATTTTCCAACCATTGCCGGCTTACACTGAGAGGCGTCCTGTACCCATGGCCAGAGATGAGCCCATGGATCTTGGTGCAGCCAGATCTCGCTTGACCGAGGCTGAGAAGGCAAGACGGAGAGCTGAGGGATTGTGCCTGTACTGTGGAGAGATGGGTCACTTCGTCATGGCCTGCCCCCAGAAAAAACGTGGTACGGCAGGTCCTACTCCTGTTCCAGCTCGGCCTCCCACTCAGCAGTTTCAAGCCACCTTGCCGGGAAACGGCCAGAGCCCGGCCTAATGGAAACGTTGGGTCGGGCAGGCGCCAAACCCAGTCCCAGTTCCGCAGACGAAGACCCCGGTCCTCCGAGACATCTGATCCTAGCAACCAATATACTTCTGGGAAACCATGCCCAGGGCATTCCGGCACACGCCTTGTTGGATTCTGGAGCCACCACTAATTTCATGGATGAAGCTTTCGCTCGTCAGCATGCCATACCTTTGTGCTCCGTGAAGCCGCCTATGTTGGTTGAGACAATCGATGGTCGTGAGTTGTTGTCTGGACCGATCAAGTTCATGACCCAGCCCATACGCCTGGTCATAGGACAACATGAAGAAGCCATCCAATTCTATATTACCAAGGGACTTCATTTCCCCTTAGTTCTCGGCCTAGCCTGGTTGAGAACCCATGATCCTTGTGTGGTGTGGTCCCAGAACTTTGTTTCATTTCCCAGTTTGCAATGTGTAGACCACGTACGCCAAGTTTGCGCAGCCCAGCTATCATCCCACCCTGACATCACCTTGCCGGCCGACCTAGCGGACTTTGCAGATATATTCAGTGAGAAAGAGGCAGACCAATTGCCGCCGCATAGATCATATGACTGTGCCATTGATTTGTTGCCAAATGCCAAACTTCCAGGGGGACGCCTTTACTCCATGTCAGAACCCGAGTTGGCCACATTAAAAGACTTTGTGGACAAAAACCTGGCCATGGGTTTCATTCGTCCCTCTTCCTCGCCTTTGTCAGCTCCTGTGTTATTCGTGAAGAAGAAAACCGGAGATTTACGCCTATGCTGTGACTATCGCAAGCTCCATGCCATCACGGTGCGCAACCGGTACCCTCTGCCTTTGATTCCTGATCTCATGGACCGTCTCCGATCAGCGACCATCTTCACCAAGATAGATCTACGGGGTGCTTACAACCTGGTTCGCATCCAAGAGGGGGACGAGTGGAAAACCGCGTTTGGGACCAGGTATGGTCATTTTGAGTATACCGTCATGCCCTTTGGACTCACCAATGCTCCGGCCGTCTTTCAACATTTTATGAATGACATCTTCCGGGATTTATTAGATCAATTTGTGGTGGTTTACCTCGATGACATCCTGATTTACTCCCCGTCACGAGCAACTCATCTCCAGCATCTCCGGCAAGTTCTGCAACGCTTGAGAGAGCATCACCTTTACGCCAAGTTAGAGAAATGTCAATTCTATCAAACCACCATTGAATTTCTGGGACATGTGATTTCTCCACAAGGCATCGCCATGGATCCTGGCAAGGTTGAGGCCTTGCAAACCTGGCAACCACCATGTAAAGCAAAAGATGTCCAAAGACTTTTGGGATTTGCAAACTATTACAGGATATTCATTCCGAGATTTTCTGCCTTGACTGCGCCCCTTACTCGACTGTTACGGAAAGGCATTAAATTCCAGTGGGGCGATGCCGAGCAACAGGCGTTTCAGACCCTCAAAAAGGCTTTTGTTCAGGAACCCATTCTCAAGTATCCAGATCCTTGTCGTCCCTTTGTAGTGGAGGCCGACGCCTCAGATGTTGCTGTAGGGGCCGTGCTTCTTCAAACACGCCAAGATGGCGGCCCCCTGTTCCCGTGTGCTTATTACTCCAGGAAACTGAGTCCCTCCGAACGCCATTATACCATTTGGGAAAAGGAGCTATTGGCCATCAAGACTGCTTTTGAGACCTGGAGACACCACCTGGAAGGAGCCCGTTACCAAGTTGAAGTTCGGACTGACCATAAAAACTTGGAATTTTTGCAATCTGCCAGGAAATTGAATCAACGTCAGATCCGTTGGTCTTTGTTCTTCGCTCGATTCAACTTCAAAGTCACCTACATTCCGAAAGGGTACAACAAAAGAGCAGATGCCTTGTCCCGTAAACCTGAGTATCTACAGATCAAGGACCCCTTGCCGCTTCGAACCATTCTGCCTATCGAATCGATCGCAGCCGTGCACGATCCGGTAGATCTACGACGACAGATTCGGGAAGCGCAACAACTAGGTGACTTTGTGGCACAGAGGAGGCAAAAGGTGGGTCCCAACTCACCTTGGACCTTGTCCGAGGGTCTATTACGCTTCCGCAACCTGTTATATGTTCCAGCAGGGCCACTCCATGGTCTCATCCTGACTCAATGCCATGATAACCCTGCGGCAGGTCATTTTGGTTTCTTTAAGACTCTTCACTTAGTGTCTCGGACTTTTTGGTGGCCCAGACTTCGCCATGATGTTCAGTCTTATGTGAATTCCTGTGTACGGTGCCGTCAGGCAAAACATGCCACAGGAGCCCCTCCGGGATTGTTACAGCCGTTGCCCACGCCGGAGAGACCCTGGGGAACTATTTCCATGGACTTCTTGACTTGTCTACCTGTTTCTGCCGGCTACACCGTTGTCTTTGTAGTGGTAGACATGTTGACCAAGATGGCACATTTCATTCCTTGCCGAAGAATACCGACAGCCAAGGTCACTGCTCAGCTATTCATTCAACATATCTTTCGGCTACACGGTTTACCTGACAAAATAGTGTCCGACCGAGGGACCCAGTTCACCTCAGCGTTCTGGAGAGAACTCATGTCTGCGCTTCAAGTCCAAGTTAATCTAGCCTCCACGCATCACCCAGAGACTGATGGGGGTACAGAGAAAGTGATTGGCATCCTGGAGCAGTATTTGCGTTGTTTCATCAACGACCAACAGAACGATTGGTCCAAATATCTCTCCGTGGCCGAATTCGCTTTCAACAACTCTCAGCACACTTCCACTCAGACCACTCCATTTTTTGCCAACTACGGCTATCATCCCAGATTTTTCCCACTCACGCTCCTTGATTCTCCAGTTCCAGTTGCAGAGGACTATTTATCCGAGCTCCAGTCAGTCCAAGAGATGGTTAAGCACCACTTGACTAAGGCCAAGGAAGACTACAAGAGGGTTGCAGACCGCTCTCGTCGCGACACGCCGCCGTTAGCTGTTGGAGATCGGGTTTGGCTCTCCACCAAGTACTTGTTTCCAGGGCGAATTCACCGCAAGCTTGATCAACGTTTCCTGGGTCCTTTTCCTGTGGAGACGGTCATCAATCCGGTGACCTATCGTTTGACTTTGCCTAGGTCTCTTCGTGTACATCCCGTGTTTCATCGCTCCTTGCTTGTTCCTGTCAACCCTGATTCTCCGCTTCGACCTCCTGATCCGGGCCCGACAGCTCGCCGTGCTCACGTTCCTGTTTCCCGGTTGGAGGTGTCCGGCATCCGAGATTCCCGATGGCTCAACGACCGCTTCCAATATTTGGTTGATTGGACCGGGGGTGGGCCAGCCGCTGGCTGTTGGGTAGATGCTCATGATATTGAGGCTCCTGAGTTAATTTGGGATTTTCATACTGCGTTTCCCTACAAACCACATCCCATACGACGGACCCAGGGGGAGGGGCCTGCGGGGGGGGATAGTGTTGTGAGTGTCTCTAGACCAGCTGGGGAAATGTCAGATGATGATGAAGAACAACCAGGCCCCTCTGGGTATTTTCCCCTCCCGGCAGCCGAGCTAGATAATGAGGAGATTTGTATGCAGTCTGACTCAGACTCTCAAAATGATGAGTCAGATTTGGAACAGGAAGAGAGATGGCTTGATCCGAGATTCCGAAGGTTTGATAGGCGGAGGTGTCAGTTACGTGGAAAAAGGAAGTAATGGGGGAAGTGACGTATCGGAAACTATATTAGAAGATAAAGGAGGGACTAATTCTTTGTCACGAGCAACGTTACTATCAAGGAGTAGCTTGATGCCTTGCCCAGTTCGTTTGAACTTAGTTTTCTGGTGTTTTTGGACTCTACGGAAGATTAATGAGCTCTTGGACAACTTTACAGATAAAGAGTGAGTTAATTGGAAGGGAGGGAGAGCATGTTTAAGCGGAATGTAAATAAATCAGAATTGGCCGTTCCGGCCAACAAAATGCCAGCAGCTTGCTTTGCAATGAATCTCTTGAAATGTGTTAAATAAAACTCTTAAAGACATACTACTGTGGATTTTACTAAGCTGAGAAGGGCCAGACATAACAGCTATGTATTCTGTTTTTTCCATACCATATAAAAGCATGCCATCCCAACTGTAAATCATGTCCCTCTAATGTCAATAATCTTGTATTCCACAGTAAGATCCATTCTCTCATCCATGATAATGCTGCAGCCTGATAGTACAATTCCCAATTAGGTAGACCAAACCCACCACTCAATCTTGTATCTTGTAACATTTTTAGATTAATCCTTGCCTTTTTTCCCTGCCAAATATATTTCAAGATTATTTTATTAAGCCCCTCAAAATATTTCTTATCTAATCTTATTGGTATTGTTGAAAACAAAAACAATAATCGTGGTAATATATTCATTTTGATTATCGCAATCCTTCCCATAATGATAGTTGTACATTTTTCCATTTATCCAAATCTATTTCAATTTGTCTTTTCAATTTATGATAATTATCCTCTTTAATTGTTGTGCATCTTGCTGTGAGGTGGATCCCTAAATATTTTACCTTCTTCACAATCTGTATATCTAATTTTCCAACCAGTTCTTTTTTTGTTTTTCAGTAATATTTTTCACTAACATTTTGGTTTTATCTTTATTAATTTTCAACCCAGCTACCTCACCATATTTTTCTATTTGTTCTATTAATACAGGTCCTGTCTCTAATGGTTCCTCCAAAATAAATACTAAATCGTCTGCGAATGCTTGTAGCTTATATTCTTCCCTCTTAATTTTCATCCCTTTTATATCATTATTCTGTCTTATACGTCTATTTAATACTTCTAATGTCAGAACAAACAACAGTGGGGATAGGGGACAGCCCTGTCTTGTTCCCTTCATAATGTTGATCTTCTCAGTTATATCTCCATTTATCATTACTTTGGCTGATTGCTTATTATAAATTGTTCTGATTACATTTATAAATTTCTCCCCACAATCCATAGTCTGTAATTGGCTTATCATGAATTGCCAGTTCACATTGTTGAATGCCTTCTGAGCGTCCAGGAACACCAATGCCATCTGTTTCTCGGGGTGTGTTTCATAATATTCTAGTGTGTTCAATATAAGTCGCATATTGTCTCTAATCTGTCTTTTGGGTAAGAAGCCATTTTGATCCGATTGTATAAATTCATTTAAAAATTTTTTAAATCTTTCCGCCATTATTGATGCAAATATTTTATAGTCCACATTCAGTAGGGAAATCGGCCTGTAGTTCTTTATTTTCTGTGTTTCCGTTTCTTCCTTCGGTATGAGAGTAATAAGAGCTTCGGACCACGAATCTGGTATCTTAGCTTCAGAAAGAAGTTCATTATAAAGTTCCAACATTACATTACCTAGTACTTCCTGCAATGTCTTATATAACTCTGCTGGTAGTCCATCCGGTCCTGGTGTTTTACCATTTTTTTGTCTATTGATTGCTTCTATTAATTCCATCATTGTTATTTCCTCTTCTAATGGTTTTTTAAATTTCTCCGGCATTTTAGGTATTTCTGTTTCTTCCAAAAAATGTTTTATCCTATCATCTAAAACTGTTTGTTGCTTGTATAAGTTCTCATAATATTCCCAGATTATTTTTTTCTTTTCTTCATTTCGATGTTGTAAAGTCCCCTCAGCATCATCCAATTATTTAATCCATCTCTTCTCTTTCTCCTTTTTAATTTTATATGTCAACCATCTCCCTGGTTTGTTTGCATGCTCATAAAAGGTTTGCTTAGCTGCCTTTATTTTCATTGCCACTTCTTCATTTTCTAGTAAGTTCATTTTATGTTTGTTCAGCTCCATTAAATTTTTAATCTTTTTGTTTTGTGTATCTTTCTGTAATTCTTTCTCAAGTGTCTTATATTCTTCCTCCAGTTTTCCCTTATTTTGTCTTTTCTGTTTGTTCTTTTTCCCCAAATAAGTCATAGCAAGTCCTCTTATGTATGCTTTTGCCGTATCCCAATCATTTTGAAGTGAAGTATCTTCTTTTTTGTTTTCCTTAAAGAAGAAAAGTAATTCTTTTTTCATATATTGCTGAAAATCCTTTTCATTCAATATAGTTTGGTTTAATGTCCATCTTGTTCTCTTTTTTTGTCCTTTCCATATGATTGTAACTGTGTTGTGATCAGCCCATGTGCTTGTTTCTATGGCTATACTTTGTATATTTGCAAATAAATCTGTTGACATCCATGTCATATCAATTCTTGACCAGGACAGGTGTCTGTTAGAATAGAACATATATTGCTTTTTTTCCGGATATTTCTCTCTCCAAGCATCAAGTATATTTAATTCATCCACCATATTATAGAAGGATTTAGGAAGTGTTCTTCTTAGAGTCTTATTTTTTTTGTATTATAATCCAGCTCAGGTTTTACAATAGCATTAAAATCTCCAATCATACATATGCTTTCATATTCCAGTGCTATTATTTTCTTATGTAATTTTAGATAAAAATTCTCTTGATTTTCATTTGGAGCATAAATCGCTACCAATAATGATTTTTTACAGTTCATAATTACTTCCACCATTAAGATTCGTCCTTCTTCGTCTGAATATATCAATTTAGTTTGTATTGCTTTCTGAATATATAATGCCACACCTCTTTTACTCTGGTCCACAAGTGAGGTGTATAATTCTCCCAATTTTGGATATTCTAGTAAGTTTTTATGTTGTTTCCTAATATGAACTTCTTGTAAACAAATTATGTTCATTTTTGGTCGAGTTTAATCCATTTACATTTATTGAGATTATTTTTATCTCTTCTTCCATGATTATTTATTTAAGGTTTTAGCTGATCTCGTCATTCTCATCTCTCTTTGTTCTTTTGCCTCTTTTGCCCTTACTCCTTCTACCAACACCCTTTCCTCCTGTTCTTTGCTATAGTCACCCCGTTGTTTCTCTATCTGATCTCCTTGATGTCTAATTCCTCTTTCCCTTCTCAGCCTTTCTTCTTCTTGCTGTCCAAAATAGTGATCATAAAAATGCTCTGCTTTCTCTAATGTATCTAGTCTGTGTCTCTGTTCTTGCCAGTTTACCATTACTCCTTCTGGTATTAACCATCTAAAATTTATCCCTTTTTCAATTAAGACTTTTGTCAAAAATTGATACTCCTTTCTCAAATCTCTCACTCTTCTTGGAATCTGCTTTAATATCACTATCTCTCTTCCTTTATATTTTATTGTAATATTTCTCAGTTTCTGTAATATATCTGCCCTTAATGCTTTTTTAGTAAACCTTATATGAACCTCTCTAGGAAGCTTATTTCTCGTTGCATATCTAGTATGTATTCTAAATACCTAATCTATATCATTAATTATCTTTTCCTTGCTTTCCTCCAGTGGTTCTGCTAATATTTCGGCCATCACATCTGCTAAATTCTCTCCCTTTTCTTCTTCAACATTTTGGAATCTTAAGTAATAATCAGCTCTATCCATCTCTAGAGAGATAATCTTTTTTCCTGGTTCCCATCTGTTAATGTCAGTCGATTGTCCATCTCCTCTACTCTCTTATCCATTAATTCAATTTTCCCTTCCACTTGTTGCAATCTTTGTTCACTTTTCCCCATCAATTCTTTGACCTCTTTTAATTCCTCTTCTAATTTACCTAACCCTTCCTTGAAGTCCGTATGTAATGTCTGTATCATATTTTTCAGTTCCATATTAAATTTATCTTGTTGTATTGTAGAGTCCAGTGTTTTCTGCACCACCGGACTCTGTAGTGTTGAGGGGGCTGTTGTTAGGTGTGTTGTGATCTTCTTCATCTTATCCAATGATTTATAATCCAAATGTCAGTGTGCTATTATAATCCCAATATGTTCCAAGAAGAGGAGAACGGTTTAAATTCTCCTCAGAAGAGGAAAAAGATATTTCACTATTTGACTCAATGTAAAAATGATGTAATCTGCCTACAAGAAACACACATTAGATCTAGTGATCAGAAATACTTGATAAATAATAAACTAGGTTCACATTTTGTGGCAGCGGCTAAAGAGAAGAAGAATGGAATTGTTATTTATGTTAAAAATCATATAAGCGCTAAGTTAATAGAAGCAGATGTTGAAGGCAGATTTTTAGTAATTGAAATTTTAATAGATGGGAAGAAAGTTCTTCTGATGGGTATTTATGCACCAAATCAACAACAAGGAAAGTTTTATAAATTAATACATAAAAATTAACACAATTTGACTATAGGTCTTGTATTCTAATGGGAGATTGGAATGGTGTTATGGACATTAGTTTAGACAAGAGGAAAACATCTCCAATCCCTCAAACACGCTCTATGCTGCCTAAATCTTTTTTTGATATTAAGGATGATTTTGATTTGATAGATATATGGAGAGAAAGACATGGTAAAGAGCAAGAATTTACTTTTTTTTTCTGATAGACACCAATCATTTTCCAGAACTGATTTTATATTAATTACAAGTGACTTTATTTCTGGGGTAAAGAAGGTAAAAATTTTGCCTAAAGTTTTATCAGATCATAACCCGGTTTTGATGGAGTTAATGGTGGGCCAGACTCCTAGAAGATCTTGGAGACTCAATGAAAACTTGTTTCAATATGATTCAAACGTGCTTGAATGTAAAAGTGCCATGAAGGAATTTTTTATGTTAAATCTTCATAAGGGTACAACAATAGAAATGGTGTGGGATGCTAGTAAAGCTTTTATGCGTGGGGTTTTAATTGATATGAATAAAAGGTATAGGCGTAAACGGGAGGAAAAAAGGAAGGAATTAGAGGAGGAAATAAGAAAGAAAGAGCAACTTTTAGTAAAGAGACCAGATGATAAAAATATTAAAGAGGGGATTAAGATTTTACAGAAACAATTTGATTTGTTGATGGCCGACCAAGTTGCCAGGAATATGCAATATGCTAAACATAACACATTTTTAATTCTAATAAACCTGGCAGATGGTTGGCCTATACATTAAGGAAAAAACAAAAATCCCATATTATTGATAAAATAGAATATAAAGGGAAGCTGGTATTTCAACAAGAAACTATTAAAAAAGCCTTTTTAGAATTTTACTCCAAGTTATATGCTGAAGATAAGATACAAGGGAATGAGATAGATGTTTTCTTGCAAAATGAGAATGTATTGACAATTACTAGTGAACAAAGAGATAGATTAAATAGATTAATTACATCAGATGAAATAATTTCAGTGATTAAACAATTGAAATTGAGAAAATCTCCTGGGACGGATGGCTTAACGGCAGCTTATTATAAGCATCTTCAAACGGAAATGGTGGAACCTCTTAGAGAGTTGTTTGTTAATATACAAGAGGGTGGTCAGGTTCCACCTTCGTGGAAAACGGCTTATGTCTCTTTAATTCCCAAAGAGGGAAGAGATAATGTTCAGCCAGAAAATTTTAGACCTATTTCATTGTTGAATACGGATTATAAGATTTTTGCAAAAATTTTGGCTAACAGATTAATGAAAATTTTACAAACAATAATTCATTCAGATCAAACTGGTTTTTTGCAAGGGAGACAGATGAAAACTAACGTTAGACAACTTTTTAATATATTAGAATATTTGGACAAGCATATCCAGGTACCTGCAGTTCTTATGTTCTTGGACGCGGAAAAAGCTTTTGATAGACTGAACTGGCTGTTTTTGGAAAAGTTAATAGTTAGGATGGGAGTGGGGGATCAGTTTATTAACTCTATATTGGCTGTTTATCAGAAACAAACAGGTCAGATTATTGTGAATGGGCATTTAACAGATTCATTCAAGATAGAGAAAGGTACTAGACAGGGATGTCCTCTATCTCCATTGTTGTTTATTTTAACGTTAGAGGTTTTACTGAATAAGATAAGAGCAGTAGATGATTTAAAAGGCATACAGATTAGACAACATGACTATAAATTATGTGCTTTTGCTGATGACCTGCTCGTGACATTGTCTCAACCAAAGCAGTCAGCGCAGATTTTGATGGAGTTAATTAAAAATTATGGTAGGGTATCTGGTTTTAAACTAAACATATCTAAGACAAAGATGTTAGCTAAAAACTTAGATGGTAACTTAAAACAAGATTTGGAAAGAATAACGGGTTGTGAAATAGTTAAGAAAGTTAAATATTTAGGAATTGATATTGAAGCTTCTAACGGGAAGTTATATAAAAACAATTATGAAGTTTTGTGGAATAAGATACAAATAGAATTGGACAAATGGGCTAAATTACAATTATCTTTGTTGGGAAGGATAGCAGCAGTTAAAATGAATGTATTGCCAAAATTTTTATTCCTTTTTCAAATGCTACCTATACTTTAAAAAGATGTAAATTTGGAGGAGTGGCAGAAGGGCATTAACAGATTTGTCTGGAATGGCAAGAAACCGAGGATTAAATTAAAAATTATTCAGGATATAAGGGAAAGAGGTGGTTTGAAAATGCCCAATTTTAAGTTGTATTACCATGCTGCTGTTTTAGTAGCGATAAGTGACTGGATTAATTTAACCAATGACAGAATATTGAATATTGAAGGGTACGGTTTATTATATGGTTGGCATGCATATTTGGTTTATGATAAAAAGGTGGATAGGAGCTTCAAAGAGCACCTATTGAGAAGCGCTCTGCTGTGTGTCTGGAAAAAGTATCAGTATAAATTAAATGCAAAGATTCCTCTTTGGACAGTTCCCAGACACGCAGTAGAGAATATAAATAGATCACAAGTTTTAGATGTGGTGCCTTATGAGAAACTCTTAACTAAAGATGGGAATTTGTTAGTACTGAAGTCTTTGAATATGTTAAGGGATGAAGGAATTGTTTATACTTGGTTTCCATATGTACAATTGGAGTCTAGATGGAAAAAAGATTCTATGACGGGCCTATCTTTAACAGATGAAAATTTAATTAAACAAGTTATAGATCAAAGGCCCATGCATATCAAAAGAGTGTATAATGTATTGATAGAAATTGATTCTGAAACTGAGTTACTTAAGGATTGTATGATAAAATGGGGACAAAATTTTGGACAACCAATCATGATGGATACTTGGGAAAGGATCTGGGTGAAAAATGTAAAATTCACACAAGCGACTCATTTAAGAGAAAATTTTTATAAAATGTTTTACAGATGGCATCTGGATCCCAAAAAATTATCATGTATGTATCCTAATTTACAAGCTAAGTGTTGGAGGTGTGATAGTACGGACGCTACTTATTTTCATGTATGGTGGACTTGTAAAAAAATTAAGGCTTTTTGGATAAAAATATGGTGGATTCTTCAAAATATCTTGAAAAAACGTATTGAATTTTTACCACAGATGTTTTTGCTTGGCATTATAAAAGACTGTACCACCATAGAGACAAACTTAATCTTGAATTTGATTACAGCAGCAAGTTTGCTGGTGGGACAATATTGGAAGAAGCCAGAATTACCATCTATTGAAGAATGGATTTTGAAAGTAACAAATATGGCAGAAATGGCTAAAATTTCTGCATAGTTGAAGGATCATTCAAATGAGAAATATATGTTGGACTGGAAAAGATGGATAGAGTATATACAAGGGAGATACCATTTTAAGAAATTGTATTTAGCATATAATTAATTATTTATCTGTTAGGTTGTAAAATATAGTATTTTTAATAGGTTTTATATAATATTTTGGAGTAATTTAGTGGGTTTTCTTGTGTTCTTACCCTGTATTCACTCTGGGAAGTCGGGGGGGTGGTGGTTGGGGGGGATTTATAATTTTATTATTGTAATATGTAATTGTCTTATATAAGACTAAATACGGATTGTTCTAGCGGCACCTCAGAACCACATTTGAGGAGGAGGAGGAGTTTGAGGAGTGAAGGAGAAGGGAAGTAGGGAGTTGTAGGAGGAATGAGGAGTGTGAGGGAGGTAGAGAAAGTGGGGGGACAGAAGTTGAAAGGGAGGAGGTAGAGGGGGATGTGGTTGGTGGGGTGCCTTATGATACATTTATGATATATGTTCATGTTTATTATATACAATTATATTGTAATAATTATTTTTTGTTGTATTTATAATTATAAAACTAATAATAATAAAAAAATGAACTTGAAAAAAAAAGTCCAAGGGCAGGAAAAAGTACAGTTTACACTTCTTTATTTCAGGCTCTTCGTGCCTTAATCCGAAAAAAAAAGAGATCGAAAATAAAACCTCCATAAGGCAGTCCACTGTTCTCCAAAACAAGAAACAGTTTCTGTGTTAAATGCAATTAATGTCTCACTTCTTATCAGTGAGCCCAGCAGATGTTGTCCAAGGTCACTTAGTCTTCTGCTAAAAGCAACTCACTTAAAGGAAAAAGCAAACAATCTGAATTTCCAACAGTTATTAATCTTAAATCAGTTCTATTAATCCAATTGTTTTCAGTAGGCTTTTTAAATTCCACAATCTTTTCATTGATTTATTGATTTATTGCCTTCCGCTTTTTTCACTGCTGAAATTCCAGAGGAACAGGAGCAGCTTAAGGGTCCGCTCCCCCCACCTTTTCTCCACGGCTTCAAATTCTTCTTATTCCACTTCTCAGTATTTCCAGCATTTAAGAGAGAAAGTTTTCCTCCTTTTAACAATCTCTTGATCAGCTCACCCAGGCAATCCTCCAATTTTCTTTCTGATTCTTGGAAACAGACGCCCTGCTTGTGACAGCTCGCAATGGCTGTCTGACAGCTGCTGGTCTGGGAAGCTTCCGTTTGGCTCTCCAGGAGTTTGCGATCCCTCCTGTGCTGCCAAACTATCCTTCCCTTCTTCACTGTCCCTACAGGACAGTTCTGGTCTGCCTAGGACTAGGCAGACCTCCCCAAACAACTGGAAAGCGACGATTCCTAGGGAGCCCCCAAGGAATATGTCGTGCCACCGAGACGTTCACTCGTCCTCCGGATTAAACCTTTCCTGATGTCTTTTTTCCCCTTCCCCCACCCAAACCTGGTTCTTTTATAGTCTCTCCTCTCCCCCCCCTTTTTTTCTTCAGTTCACCTCCAGCTCCAAGCTGCTTCAGGAAGCCAATCAGCTGGAGCCAATCAGCTGGAGTCCTGCGGCTACTGGGGCTTCTGCCAAGCCCAGACAGTCCTGCAGATGCCTCTCCCTCAGGCTTGGCTTGCTTTGGCTCATTCCCCTCCCCTCCCCCTACTTGGCTAGCAATCACGTACCACCTGCCATGTGGCAAAGTACCACAAGTGGTACGCGTACCACCGGTTGAAAAGCCCTGATATAGTCCAGTGGTGACAAACCTACAACATGCAATAAAATTTTGGGTGATATGCTACCATTCCATGGCTATTCTTGATATCACATCCCATTTTTGCATAATTTTTGGAAGCTGCAGAGGCCATACAAAAAGTGGGGTGTGCTCTCACGCGGCCTCTGGACCCTCTGAAAATGAGTTTGTTTTACTTGTATTTCATTTTTGTAATTATTTGACATTTGTTTAAATAATGCATAGCACCACATGACTGGGCTGTATTTTTTTTAAATAAATGAATATGTAAAGAATTATTTCTCTTTTGTTTCCGAAGGTGGGGAGGCAATGACAGGCCAGCAGAGTCAGGTTAGGCATTTCAAAATTTTTGACACACCAAACCCAAAAGATTCACCATCGCTGATGTAGTCTATGGGTCTCTCACAGAACCATATCCAAAGCCTCTTGGTACTGGAGTCCCAAAGCCCCTTTTTCACGAGGCAATTGGACTTTCTTAGTTTTTCTTTGAAGGCCACCTGGAGGTTTATCTGTGTCATCAGGGTCACCTGAGTAGTACAAATGGGTGGGGACAGAGAGGACTGCTGGTTTGAAAGAGGGGTCAAAGAGGTCATCTATGTCACAATTGAACAGCCCTCTCTCAACAGAGGGGGAGGGACACGACACCATCTATCTCCAGCCTACAACAGCCTCAACGACTCTCTAAAAGAATGCAAATGACCAGCTGTCTGCAAGGAGTATAAATCATTCCATTCCCCACCATCCAGTCAGAGCTGAAGAAGCTTCTTGGATGAGAAGCGAAACGTCTTCAAAGAAAAACAAGAAAGTCCAGTTGCCTCTTGAAAAAGCATCTTTGGGACAACCATGACACGAATGACTACGAAATTCCATAGACATTGGTACTGGAGCAATTTGTCTCAGGTAAATAGAAGAGAGGATGGATAAATGAGACTAGGAATCAGGTTGGAATTTTTTAGTGAGCACAAATTATTCATTTTAATGTACTAATTGTTTGTCTCTCCAAAGGTACAAACAACCCTTTTCTTGTGGAGTCTGTTCCAGAGGCTCACCTTGGTGTCCATATGTGGGGTAGCTCTATCCAGATGAGCCGGTCACACAGTGGCCAAGGGGAAAGCCAAGCAGCTGGACCAGGTAACCCAAAATTCTGAGGCACCAATTCCAGATTTTCTACATTGTTCTTCTATGAGACCCTCCAGTTTCAGCTGCCAAAGTTTCCAGCAAACCGAAACAATCTTATTTTATTCATTTTATTTCTTCTTTCCACTTGCTCTCTGTGCCATCTTTAGTTAAAAAAAATAAAACTTCTCAAGGCAGGTGAGACCAAGATAAAATTATAGGAAGATCAGCTTGTATATGTGTGAATAAATCTGGTATCGCAGAAAGCCCACAAGGTACCTGTGACTTCCCTTTAAAGAAAATGAATTACGGGTATGTGCTGTCATCTCTGAAAAATCTCCTTACTTGGAAATAAGGCACCAGAACATATCAATATGTTCTTCTGAGATAAGCTTCATCCTGTAATTTTTGATTTGGGCATGGAGTATGTGCCTTGTGAGAAACTTCAGCAAATTCAGCAAGTGGATAGCTAATAACAAACTTCTAAAATAGAGCAGGATCTTCCTAGCACTTCAATTGCACACAACTTTGGTGGAGCCAAAAACTCACTCTGCAAAGGTGGTTCACACAAAATGGTTCTAAAAGTGTATTGAGGGTGAACATTGGATTTAAATATCATGACTTTTAATTATTAGACTTTTAATTTTAACCCACACCATGTCCCCACATCAAATGTGATCCCTAGATTTAAAATTAAATAGGTACATAAACCAGAAAGAGAGAGATGGAGAGAGTGAGTGTCATATAATTTAACTGGCTTCGTACAACATGATAGACTAAACTAAAATTAAGCTGGGGAGTTTGTGGGCCAGTGTCGGTTTGTGCCAGGCATGAAAATACAGCCCAGTTTTTCCAGCAACTCAACTTCCTAATCTTGTAAA
Organism: Bothrops alternatus; assembly: GCA_034064705.1. Taxonomy (NCBI): domain Eukaryota; kingdom Metazoa; phylum Chordata; class Lepidosauria; order Squamata; family Viperidae; genus Bothrops; species Bothrops alternatus. The sequence goes on from JARGCV010000054.1 coordinate 394,075, forward strand.
TAGCTAACAGAGAAGTTTCACAGCTTCAGAAAGGCTACTTTAGCTGCCATGTTGCAGACAAGAAAAAAGTTATATGCAAAAATACAAGAATTGAGCCTTATATAAAGGTCAGCCCCAGGGTTTAAATCCCAGGTATTTTCTTTCCATCCCTTCATGTCAGACTTATGACCACAATAGACTTCATGTCAGACTTATGACCACAATTATGACCACAATTCATTCACATTTGTAATACCCTTCTGCCACTCCTCTAAATTCATGTCCTTTTTAAGTATAGGTAACATTTGAAAAAGAAATAAAATTTTTGGCAATACATTCATTTTAACTGCCGCTATCCTACCCAGCATAGATAATTGTAATTTTTTTCATTTCTCCAATTCTATTTGTGTCTTATTCCACAAAACTTCATAATTATTTTTATATAACTTTCCATTAGAGGCTTCAATATCAATTCCTAAATATTTAACTTTCTTAACTATCTCACAACCCGTTATTCTTTCCAAATCTTGTTTTGAATTAATATCTAAATTTTTAACTAACATCTTTGTCTTAGATATATTTAATTTAAAGCCTGATACCCTACCATAATTTTTAATTATCTCCATCAAACTCTGAGCTGACTGTGTTGGTTGAGTCAGTGTCACAAGCAAATCATCAGCAAAAGCACATAATCTGTAATCATGTTGTCTAATCTGTATACCTTTTAAATCATCTGCAGCTCTTATCCTATTCAATAAAACCTCTAAAATTAGAACAAACAACAAAGGGGATAAAGGACATCCCTGTCTAGTCCCTTTCTCTATATTAAATGAATCTGTTAAATCCCCATTCACAATGATCTGACCTGTTTGTTTCTGATAAACTGCCAATATAGAATTAATAAACTGATCCCCCATTCCCATTCTAAAAATTATTTTTTTCAAAAACAACCAATTCAGTCTATCAAAAGCTTTTTCCGCATCCAAAAACATAAGAACTGCGGGCACCTGGATATGCTTGTCCAAATATTCTATTATATTAATGAGTTGTCTAACATTAGTTTTCATCTGTCTCCCTTGTAAAAAACCAGTTTGGTCTGAATGAATTATTTGTTGTAGAACTGTCATTAATCTATTAGCCATAATTTTTGCAAAAATCTTATAATCCGTATTCAACAATGAAATAGGTCTAAAATTTTCTGGTTGAACATTGTCTCTTCCCTCTTTAGGAATTAAAGAAACATAGGCTGTTTTCCATGAAGGTGGAACCTGACCACCCTCTTGTATATTAACAAATAGCTCTCTAAGAAGTTCCACCATTTCCATTTGAAGATGCTTATAATAAATTGCCGTTAGCCCATCAGTCCCAGGAGATTTTCCCATTTTCAATTGTTTAATCACTGAAATTATTTCTTCTGATGTAATCAATGCATTTAATCTATCTCTTTGTTCATTGGTGATTGTCAATACATTTTCATTTTGCAAAAAAAGTATCTATCTCGTTCTCTTGTATCTTCTCTTCAGCGTACAACTTGGAGTAAAATTCTAAAAATCTTTCTTAATAATTTCTTGTTGAAACACTTCCTTCCTTTATGTTCTATTTTTTCAATTATACGGGATTTTTGTTTTTTCCTTAATGTATAAGCCAACCATCTGCCAGGTTTATTAGAATTAAAAAATGTGTTATGTTTAGCATATTGTATATTCCTGGCAACTTGGTCTGCCATCATCAAGTCAAATTGTTTCCGTAAAATCTTAATCCCCTCTTTAATGTTTTTATCATCTGGTCTCTTTATTAATAATTGCTCTTTCTTTCTTATTTCCTCCTCTAACTCCTTCCTTTTTTCCTCTTGTTTACGTCTATACCTTTTATTCATATCAATTAAAATCCCACGCATATACGCTTTACTTGCATCCCATACCATTTCTATTGTTGTGTCCTTATGCAAATTTAGCATAAAAAATTCCTTCATAACATTTTTACATTCATTCACATTTGTATCATATTTAAACAAATTTTCATTAAGTCTCCAAGATCTTTTGAATCTCTGTCCTACCATTAATTCCATCCAAACCGGATTATGATCTGTTAAAACTTTGGGTAGGATTTTTACCTTCTTTAAACTAAAAAAAAAATCACTTGAAGTTAATATAAAGTCAATTCTAGAAAATGACTGATGTCTATCAGAAAAAAAAAGTAAATTCTTGCTCTTTACCATGTCTTTCTCTCCATATATCTATCAAATCAAAATCATCCTTTATATCAAAAAAAGATTTAGGCAACATAGAACGTGTTTGAGGAATTGGTGATATCTTTTTCTTGTCTAAACCAATATCTATAACACCATTCCAATCTCCCATTAAAATACAAGACCTATAATCAAATTGTGTTAACTTTTTATGTATTAACTTGTAAAATTTTCCTTGTTGTTGATTTGGTGCATATATACCCATCAAAAGAACTTTCTTCCCATCTATTAAGATTTCAATTGCTAAAAATCTACCTTGTATATCTGATTCTATTAATTTAGCTCTTATATGATTTTTAACATAGATAACAATTCCATTCTTCTTCTCAGCAGCCGCTGCAACAAAATGTGAACCTAATTTATTATTTATCAAATATTTCTGATCAGTAATTCTTATATGTGTTTCTTGTAAACAGATTACGTCATTTTTACATTGAGTCAAATAATGAAATATCTTCTTCCTTTTCTGTGGAGAATTTAAACCATTGACATTCCATGTCAAATATTTATTTGACATGACCAACTTGAGAAAGCTTTTGCAAGGCCAAATCAACTTTTTCATCCATTTTCTTCTTTGGTCTTGCTCCCATGGCTTCCAGACGTGTAGATACAGCTTGAATTGTACGTTCTTGTTGTACCTTTTCTTGTTGTTCCATGCGTTTAGTAGTTGCTCTTATTTGCCTTTGATCTTTAAGCTTCTCTACTCCCAAAGGCTAAAAAATATCAATGCTCCGCGCAGGAAGCTCCATCAAAACTCCTTTATCAACTCCTGATGCTGCAAGGAGTTGTGACTCTGAAGACTGTACTTGTTGTTTTAACTCCATATCTCTTTCTTTTGGTGAATCTGCACTTTTTGGTGTTGGAGATGGGGGTTTGCCAGCCTTCAACACATTCTCAAAAAAATCTTTCGCTTTCCCAACAGAGTTCAAGCGGTATCTATTACCCTGGTAAAATAATGACAGTCCAGCTGGAACCTCCCACCTAAATTGTAAACCACGTTTTTTAAATTCAGCCACCAAAAATGCATAATCTTTTCTTGCTCTTAACATCTTCGGAGGAATCTCCTTCAAAACCACAACCTCCTGACCAGCAACACTTAAACTAGGCAAGACAGTTGTTGAGTGAATCATGCCCCATTTCATGGCCTTTTTGTTATGCTTGTTAAGTGAATCACTACAATTGTTAAGTGAATTATGTGGTTGTTAAGTGAATCTGCCTTCTCCATTGAGTTTACATGTCAGAAGCTCCTTAGGAAGGTTGCAAATCAGCACCCTGGGACCCCGGGACACTGCAACCATTGTAAAAACATGTCAGTTGCCAAGCACCTGAAGTTTGATCATGTGACTGTTGGGATACTGCAATGATCACAAGTTTGAGAATTGGTCATAAGAGGCTTGGACTAGAAGACCTCCAAGGTCCCTTCCAACTCTTGTTCTGTATATTCTGTATTCTTTTCAGTGCTGACTTTCAGTTGTTCGTTTCTCAGCCTTGAGAGCTGGAGACTCCTCCTCCATATTAACATAATGACTCTGTCTGGCCTGAGAATTGATAGTTCCTGCCTTACCAGCTTCTGTCCTTAGAGTAAGCATGTTAGGAAACCATATACATTCAACCAATCAATCAATAACAAGAAATCACTGTTTAAAATGTGTGTGAACCAAATTGGTACTGTATGTCAAGCCTATCATAATATCTATGTGAATATTTCTCTCTCTCTCTCTCTCTCTCTCTCTCACACACACACACACACACACACACACACGTGTGTAATTCAAAGAAGAGGTGACAGCACAGGGGACAGTTCTCATTACTTGGAGAGGAAAGATATATACACTGTCTGGGCCACAGGTGGTGTATTTATGATGGGGAAGGCTCATTCTCATCCCACCAGTATAAAATAGTATGTTTTCAAAATATATTGGATTATAATCCAGTCCATCTGAAGGATGTTATGTTGAGGAAAGTTACCAAGTGTAGCCTGCACGGTGCTTTTTCAGAAATGACCATGGATCCTCATACCATTTATTTGTGCGCTTCTCAGTACCCGCCCTTCTTTTCACCTCTCTGACTAGATTTTTCTGATGAGGCAGAGCTGGAGGTGGCCATTTTGGAAGAAACCCAGCCTATCAACAAGAATGAATCCATTCCCAAGAATGGCTGGCAGGTCAAACGAAGAGAAGGTAAGGCCAGGAAAGGGAGGAGTTGCTGAGATTGCTGTGATGCCATTCTCTGTTGCTAAGCTACTGCCTTTGGAGTGAAGCACTTGGTTGCCAGGCAACAAAGTTGGGTCAACAAGTCAAGCTTGTATGCGCCAGACAAGGAATGAATTCCTTCTTCATGAACCAGGGTGACCAAAAGTGGAAGCCATGTAACAGATATGATGTTAAGCATGATGGTATCAATGGACCTCTGTCTCAATGTTCCTCACCTGGATTTCCAAATTTTTCTAGGCACCGTAGAGGTTTTCCAGAGCTATTGTGCCTTTTGTTAAAAGCTTCTTCCTTCTGCCTGTTCTAGTTCTTCCTTTTTAGCAGGAATTGGGAAGGAAGGCTAGTAATGAATTGTCCCTGGATTAGCCAACTTCAAAGATATCAGCTCTAGGATTTAATTGTTAATTATTAAATTATTTCTTAATTGTTCAATTCTGCTTTTAGGCTTGCTCCAGATTTAATGTAGAACCAGCTCATAATTAGTGGGAGTTAAATTAATCATGACTAAGTTTGATTTCAGATAGACAATCCTTAGCTATAATAAAGATGGTCCCTCTGAACAGCTCTTAATACTACTCATCAGAAGATACTATACAAGTCAGCATTTCTCAGCCTTGTCCATTTTAATATGTGTGAACTTCAACTCCCAGAATTCTCCAGCCAGTCATGCTGACTGGGGAATTCTGAGAGTTGAAGTCCACACGTATTAAAATTATTGAAGTTGAGAAACATTGCTATAGGCATTCTACCTTTCTCCCCACACATTTGATTCTGTTACGTGAAAAAAAATGAAAGAAATGGTAGGAAAATGAAGACTGTGTTAGAAAAGGAAGATAATGATATCTGGATACCCTTCCCCTCTCCAAAATTCCCTTCTTATCAGTGTTTTAAATATTAGTATTACAACTTTTCATCGTTTGTTGAATAGCTTTTTTTTCAGTAGCAGAAGTGTGTTTGTGAGGGGATATGTAATGAAATTATGGATGGAACTCTTTCCAGACATTGCCATGTTAGTGGCTTGTTTAACATCCAGTTTACATCTTCGTCAGTCCAAAAGTATGAATGGCATCTGACCATCAAAAGATTTTTCTTCCCTCCAGTTTTGTTTCTGACTCTGAGACTTAATACAGTTCTCCCCTGGATACGATGTCATCTTTGATCATCCACAGGACAACCAAATACTCAACGGCATGGCCAGACTGCCAGAACAAAGAGAGAAAGTTTATCCCCAAGATATGACATTCCATCTCCCATGGTGGGTATGGAAGATGAGGCTCCTGAGCATGTGTTCCAGGCAACCAGATCAAAAAAGGAAAGGTTAACTAACCCCAGTACAGAAGGTTCCATCAGTTGTCATGGATATGGAAGGTGAGACTTCTGAGATATAGGTAAGAATCCAGGGGGACTGGGGAAAAGAAACTATACATGTATGAAACGAAATGGGAATGACTGTTGGTAGTCTATGCTTCCTGTTGCAAATAAATAGGTGCAGAAAACTTGTGTACTTGAAATGAATTATCTTAAATTGTAGCAAGGCAAATTGAGATGAAATACTAGGAAGAACAGTTAAACAATGGAACCAGTTACTGAGGGACATAATGGTATTCTCTTTCTTGATGCAGCAAAGCCAAGCCTTTTTTTGGGAGATACTGCAATTTGTGGCTTCCACTAAGTAGGCACTTGGATTCAATGACCTAAATAATATCTCCCAATGCTAAGATTTTACAGTATCATGTACACTATTGGAGACTGTTGATTCCTGACAGTGGAAATGCAACAATGCATACCTTTCATGGATTCTCAAATTGTAGTGAGGAAAGAAGATGTTTATTTAAAACTATATGTTTATGAGTATGTATAGGAGGTGGCAAGGTGGCTGAGCAGTTAAGACTCTGGGCTTGTTGGCTGGAATTCCAGCAGCCCAGGTTCAAGATCTGAGCACCATGTGATGGGGTGAGCTCCCCTCCTCACCTCAGCTCCTGCCAACCTAGCAGTTTGAAAGCATGCAAATATGAGTAGATAAATAGGTAGCACTTTGGTGGGAATGTAACAGCCCTCCATGGCCACATGACTGCAGAAATGTCTTTGGATAGCGCTGGTTCAATGTCCTTGAAATGGAGATGAGTACTGCCCCCCCTATAATCGGTAATGACTAGCGGAGTAAAATGCTCAGGGACTCCTTTCTCTCTCTCTTTTTTTTTACACATATATGAGGGGTAAGGTAACAGACTCTAAGGTAGTAAACATATAAAAATGTGGCAGCAGAATAATCCAGGCAGAAGGAGAAGAGATAGATTTCACATCTTATTTAATTTAGTTTTGAACCATGATCTTCCCAAAGAAGACTCAAAGTCTACAGAGTCCAAAAGGGCCATTGGAGACATGTATAACATCACTGTGCTGCAAAGCAACTCTGAAAGTGATGGGGAATACTCCCAGGAGCTGACTGTACCCCCTTCACCTATGAAGAAGCCCCGTGACTGGATGCTGAGGCACAGAGGTTAGTGGTCTTTCTGCATGGGTGGGGAGTCGTGGATGGAAAGAGGTGATCAAACACGCTCTAATTTGCTTTGGAAGTTTGTTACATCGTGTGACTTTGGAACCTGAGTCCTGTTCCATGTGATTTCAGAAAATAAGCCCTGTACCAATTTTTTGCAATTGTTCTTCTTGCCCTGGTTTTAATCTCTCAATTTGTCATGATTTTATGGTTTTAAACCCTGGGCTTTAAACCATTTAGCAATTGTGCTGGTAATGAAAAGCATTTAAAGAAATATAAACAAATTATCAATATCTGGGAACCCGGATTCACTCATTTTCAGACAGGAAAGCAAACATCAGGAGTCAGGATTGCTGGCTTGACCTTTGTAGTCTGTAGTCTATTGGGATGGAATTAAGAACAAGAAGGGGCAAAAAGAAAGGATGACTCATTTCCTTCATCCAACTTTTGCAGTTCTCCTTGATTTTTCCAGAGTCTCTCACTAACGGAAGGAGGAGTCAGAGTGAGGAAGAGGAAGAAAATGATGAAGATGATGATGATGAAGACTTCAAAGATGACGATCAAGACATTCTCGGGAGTGTTATGTACATTCAAGAAGAAATTGACTTATCTGCGGTAAGGGGCTAAAATAAAACTTGGATGTATTTTAAACACCCCTTGGGAAATCTTTATCATTTCATCTAATGCACATTTATCATTACTTAGTAGAAAGGAACTTTCTTCTGATTCTTCCTCCTTAAAGACCTTTCTCCTTGCCACCACCCACTGCATCTCCCACTTACTGTTTCTCTGCCGTTGCATGTATTTTCACACTGTATTTTAACTCTTTCAGTAGAAAGCAGAAAATGAGAGCACCTTTTACCAACATCTAATCCTTAGAGAAAAGGGAGGGTTCCCATAGATTTGCAATAACTGGCATTTTATGGGTGGAAAAGCAAGAGGGTTGTAGTGTAAACCTGCTCTCAGATTTTATTATAGCTTACCTCTTCTTCTCCCTGGCAGTCCCCAAATGAGGAACCAAGCACTCCCTTGTCTCTCAAAGCGGATGACATTGAAGCATTTGTTTTGCAACCTGCCCCTCAGAGCCACACAATCCAGTGTCGCATCACACGAGACCAGAAAGGGATGGACAAGGGCATCTTCCCCTTCTACTACTTACACCTTGAGATGGAAAATGGGAAAAAGGTATCAGAAAGCAAAGAGTGATGCTGTGCTTAAAAAGAAACACACACACAGTTAAAAATATGTGATTCTGAAAAACGTGTTTGAATTTGCATCCCAAAAAGAGCAAAGTTAACCCAGAAAGAACAAAGTTTCTGCTAACTACTGTTTGTAGATGAAGTCCTGAAACAAACCAGTTGAAAAGAAGCCCAGTATTGTGATCCCTTTTAGAAGAAGCATCCATTACATCCTATTGCACAAGTAGTCCTCAGTTAACAACCACTCATTCAATTTAAACTTACAATGGTGCTGAAGAGGTGGTACTTTTGACCAGCCTTCAAAATTCCAGCTACCATAATCACACAATCATGATCTGGGCACTTCACAAACCAGCCCAGATTTCTGACCATTACAGCATCTCACAGTCACATAATTGTTATTTGTGACCTTCCAGTTTTCGACAAGCAGAGTTAACAGGGAAGCTGACAGAAAGTCAGGTTGAGATCACATGAGGTCCTTGCTTAACAATTTACAGGGATTTGCTTAACGATGGTAACCAGGGATTGCCATTGTTAAGTGGCATTATTCATATAATGTCCTGCTTTATTACTGTATTGTTTAGCGACAGACATTCTGGTCCCAGTTACTGTTATTAAGTGAGGACTGCCCATATATGTTTAATAAATTATGCTATTTTAAAAATATTTGTTAGATGCTCTGTAAAGGATTCAGCTTGCAAACAACTGTCAGATCTAGAAATATTGAAATATCAAAAAAAATAAGTCTTTCACGGTATCCATCGCACTTGTTTGGTCTTTGAAAGTGCCTACAATTCTTAAAGACTGATCAATCTCATATATTTGAAGTGACAATGCATTAGCTAGAAGCTCACAACACCTGCAACACCTGTGATACTAACAATGCTGAGTTCATTAACTGTTATAATGGTTGTCAGTCAGAGAAGATGGCAGTATCTGGGCAACCTTAACTGATTTTGAAAAAGCTAATACGATGGGACCTGTTCAGTACAAGAGCCAATTGGAAATTGAAAAACAGGAAGGTGTCAAAATGCTTCTATTTTATTAATTAAAAAAACATGGATGGATGTGTCCTTGAAGTCACTCATTTAAGAGAGTCTTCACCTCTGTTGCCTTCTATCACCTTATCAAGGCTGATATTAAAATATTTGGATTCAATTTAATTCATGACGCAGTCTCCTTTGAACTTACTTTCAGGAAGCAGGTGGGTTGTCTGAATCCTGCCAAAAACAGAAGGGACTTTTTGTTCCTCCTAAAATATACTGTACTTCGGGTGGACTTCAGCTCTCAGAATTGTCACCAATGGCCACATTAGAGTCCATATGTTTGGAGGACACCCTGCTTGGGAAAGGCTGCTATGGACAAACCCCAGCAGCAGAATTTAACACAATAAAATATGTGAGAATGAGCAAACGGTTTTACTATGGTGTACAAATCCAACCTGAGCAAAAGTTAGTTTTATAGAGGTGATGTCAAGACTGCTAACATCGGATGTTCTTGCTTGACATAAATGAAGAAGCAAACCTGTTTTATTAACCTGTATATCACTTCTAGAGTTAAAGTCAAACAATGTTAGAATAGTGGGTGGGAAAGTATGTAATCGGGGAATAGATAGCCACAACCATATCTCAGTACAGTATTTCCAAGGTCAGATGTAACTACAGGAGTTACGGGAGGGAAAATTCGCACTTCAAACTAATTGGAGAACGTGATTGATGACTGTTAAATGAAGGAGTGAGTTATGCTTTGTTACGGGTGATTGGGGGAGGGAGGATTCAGTTTTTGGCTTCATTATGTACGTGCCGAAGCTATGTAGCAATAAAAGGATTCTTTAAGGTAAACAAAGCCTCAAAGTTCTTTGAAAAGCTGCTTTTTTCGGAACCATGACATCAAGCCAAAACCCACAAATTTTTAAAACCATTTAGGGGTCCCTTACCCCAGTCACTATCCCTAAACTTAGGGGATAGTTTAACAAAGATTTGGGGAAGATCTCATCATGGAAGAGGAAGAAATGCCTGAGGCCAGCACCCCCCCCCAGCCGCAGCTTCCCGGGGGGGCGACAGCAGCAGCAGCTTCCCCAGGGAGGGGAGCGACAGCTAGCCAGCTGGTGGAGAAGAGATTCTTGCAAATTCCCCAGCTGGGAGCAAAGCCAAAACTATCAGGAGAGCTGATTTGGTAGTCAGACTGGGATAAGCCGAGCGGAGGCTCTGGAGGCTTCCATACAGCCCTGCCAGCAGATGAACGTGAGTCATGACAAAGGGATTCTTACATATTGCATCCCCCACACCAGTGGAGAGCTGCCCGGATGTTTGTCACAGAAGACTCTGGTAAGTGGAAATACCCACCTGCAGCTCACAGTGGGTCAGTAGAATACTTGGCAGAAAGATTTGAAGAATTAGAAGTGAGAAGCGAAGAGCAGCTCCCATTGAGAGAGGCCCCCAGCCCCTCCCTCACAGATCAAACAGCCTTTCAGACCCTGGGGTCCCCTGCCAGGACCTCCAGTTCCACAGAGAGAGGAAACCCCAGCCTGGGCCCCCTACAATAATGGGGAATTTGGCAACCCCCCACAGACGAGTGATCAGCCATCCCTGAGCTTACAGCAACTAATAGAGGCCCTGCAGCAGCTTGGGGTGGTGCAAAAGCCAGGAGAGCAACAGCCGGTGGGCCCACAGATGAGGGAGGCCCAGCAACAACCCCCACTTGTCCAGCAGCCATTGAGGGGCCTGCAACAGCAGAGGGCATCACCAGCCCCTGCAGTCCAGCAGCAGGGAAGACCACTACAACCCCCACTTGCACAGTCACCATTGAGAGGCCTACAACAGCAGGGGGCACCACCAGCCCCCGCTGGCCAGCAGCAGAGAAGATAGCAGCACCCCCCCCAGACGGCAACATTTGGAAGACCCCCCTCGACTCGAAAGGCCAGTACTACCAGTATTGCAACAACAGCCAGGGTGGGGCCAACTGCAACTGGGAAGGCCACAAGTGCAGTGGGGAGTTCAGCAGCCGTGACACCAGCAGCCAGGGTGTGGCCCGCAGCAACAGCCCCAGTGGGGGCTGCAACAGCCTGTAATTGCACCACCCTTTAGAGCAAACTTCGATGGGGACCCAGAGAAGCTGATATTTTTTCTCAACCAAGTGTGTTCTCACTTGAATTGCTGGGCCTATCTCTACCCGGAACCAGGTGCCATGGTCGATGTCATTGCGTCCAACCTAGAGGGAGAAGTGTCTGAATGGCTAAACAATCTATATAGTGAGCAAGCCCCCGAACTGGGAGATCCCCACCTTTTCCTCCTAGGACTGAGAGAAAGATTTGAGGACCCATCCATAGGCCTCAAAGCAGCAGAACAGATCCACAAAATAAAACAAGCCGGCAGGCCTGCCCTGGAGTACGTGCGAGAGTTCCGCAAGATAGCAGGTCAAATAGAGGGGTGGCCTGAGCAATCCCTAATCCATCACTTCATTGAGGGATTAGATGATCACTTCTCTCAGGCCTGCATCATTCGGGCAGTACCTGATCAACTACGAGAGTGGTACCAGACAGCAGTGAAGCTAGACGTTAAGCTCACTTGCTATAAGAAGCCTCCCTCACCTGAAATTGAACCAAAACCAGAACGACCCAGACGACAACCACCCCCCTGGAAACCCCCAACAACTACGTCTATTGAAAGACCCAGGCCACCTGCAGGGCTGCCACTCACGTGCTTCTGATGCGGACAAAAGGGACATCAAGCAGCGAACTGCCCAGTTCCCTACCCCCAACAGCAGAGCAGGCCGAGACCCGCAGTGAAGAAGAAGTCTGATCAGCAGCCAGCGAGAGGAAAATCCAATTGGATCAAGCAAGAACTGGTTGCCCAAGTCACATCCCCCACACAGGAGGATGCCAAGACTAAAGCTGGATCCATCCCCGCTCTACCCTCTCTCGACAGCGATGACGAAGGAGAGAATGACCCAATGGTGAGTCGACAAATTCCACCTTTTTTGCTAGCCGCCAAACTTATAATCCCTAAATCTGGGGTACAAATGAACTTAAATGTACTAATTGATTCTGGATGCACCCGATGTATTATTAGCTTACCCTTTGCCATGAAATTGGGCATACAAGCAAAATTGCTCTCCAAACCCATGAGGTTTGAGCAAGCTGATGGCTCCCTCATGGGAAGGACTCTTGTCACGCAATTAACTGAGCCCCTACGCCTAGAAATAGGTGAGCACTGGGAGTTTATTCGCTTCTTGGTGGCTCCAAAAATGACTGAGGCGGTGATCCTAGGGCTAGCCTGGTTAGACAAATGGAAGCCGTTTATCTGGTGGGAGAAAGGAATGAGAACTGTGAGACTACCTATAGGGCCTAATCCCCCCATTGATTCAACAGATGTTGTGGGGCACCTTAGGCCACCCAATGAACGAGCGCACATAGCTGCCTCACCGCCACCAGATGAACCACTCATCCCCAATGACTACTGGGACCTGGCGGAGTCATTTAGTGAAAAAGAATGTGATGCCCTACCCCCTCAGACCCAATGACTGCTCCATCGAACTGGTGCCAGGAGCCAAACTCCCACGACCGAGAATGTATGCTATGTCCCCCCTCGAAATGGAGGAGATGCAGCGATACGTAAACAAAAACCTAGCAAGGGGGTTCATTGAACAGGCCAAATCTACCGTGGGAGCCCCTGTGTTGTTCAAAGAGAAAAAAGATGGATCTCTTCGCCTCTGTGTAGACTATAAGGGTCTCAACGCTGTGAGTGTGGAAAATAAATACCCCCTTCCCCTCCTAAAGGACTTGTTAACCCATCTGGCTAAGGGGAGTGTCTTCACTAAATTAGACCTGAGAGAGGCATATTACCAGGTGAGGATAAAAGAGGGAGACGAGTGGAAAACTTCCTTCAACTGTCGTATGGGGAGCTATCAGTTCAAAGTCATGCCATTTGGACTACAAGGGGCCCCAGCCGTATTTATGCAGTTGATTAATGAGGTTCTACATGATCACTTGCACAAAGGGGTTTTAGTGCTAACATCGGATGTTCTTGCTTGACATAAATGAAGAAGCAAACCTGTTTTATTTAACCTGTATATCACTTCTAGAATTAAAGTCAAACAATGTTAGAATAACGGGTGGGAAAGTATGTAATTGGGGAATAGATAGCCACAACCATATCTCAGTACAGTATTTCCAAGGTCAAATGTAACTACAGGAGTTACAGGAGGGAAAGTTTGCACTTCAAACTAATTGGAGAATGTGATTGATGACTGTTAAATGAAGGAGTGAGGTATCCTTTGTTATGGGTGATTGGGGGAAGGAGGATTCAGTTTTTGGCTTCATTATGTACTTGCCAAAGCTATGTAGCAATAAAAGGATTCTTTAAGGTAAACAAAGCCTCAAAGTTCTTTGAAAAGCTGCTTTTTTCGGAACCATGACAGGTGAATTTGCTATTATGACAATTTTCATTTTTGATATCTTTGACATTCAATAATATTGAAACAGCAGTGATGGCAATTAAAAAGGCAACCAGGAGTGATTCTCACCAACAGCTGGGTGTTCTCTTTCAGCGGTTCCTCATGTCTGGGAGGAAGAGGAAAAAAAGCAAGACTTCAAATTACCTTATTTCCTTAGATCCGATTGATCTGTCACGAGGTGGAGAAAACTTCATTGGAAAAGTCAGGTGTGTCTGGGTTGCAGCCTATTAAAAGCAGGTGTGAGTAGCTGATAGACCTATATCCAGTAGTTCAGCTTTCTCCAATGGATATTGAATGAGCTCCCAGAATTCCTAACCAGAATGACCAGGATGGGGGATTGTGGGAGTTGAATTCTAATACTCTACCCCTTTGCCAAGCATTAGAATCTCTATGATCTTCAGTAAGTCAGTTGCATGTTACTCCATTGTTTTACTTAGGGGGTAATGTACATAATTATCTTGATTTTTCAGTGAACACACTTAAATATTTGAGAACATGTTACGTTGCTTCTACAAAATGGTCTCCATGGTGGCAGGAGGGTCACTGTTGTTTGCAGGATTTTCGTGTTAAAGAAATCCAGACGAGACGAGTTTCGGAGTTAGAAAAATAAAGTTCTGTTTATTGTTCAAAACGGTTTGCAAAGCGTGGTGGGACTCTTACCAAGCACCTCACGGTTACAAGGAAAAAGCCACACCTTTACAGAAGCGTTAGCAGAATTTATAGTTAGTTAACATCCCACCCCCTTTTTCATACGTCACTAGCCCAGTGTTCCAATCATATCTTACTATCACAAATATTACCTTATATGGCCTACTTCCTTATATGGCTATTTTTACCTATTTCCTTATATGGCTGTTTTGTGTCCCTTTTCTATTGGCTAAATCCTACCTCCCTATTCTCTGCCTAGGCGGACACTTTGGGAAGCATGGCTATGAGTCATGGAAAATTTTAAACCTTTTGAAAATACTCCATTTTGGAAATACCCTCCTCAATCCCCCATTTCTTATTTGGCAATTTGTTTAATATTTTTCTGAATTTCAATCAATCTTTCTTTTTCTACTATACTCTCTTTCATTGGTCCAACTGTTTCCATACCTTCCAGTAATTGAATCTGATCTCCTATTTCTTTTAATACCATCATTGATTTTATGGATGTTTGGGTTTTCATCATTCCTTCTATTGAACTTTGAACAATGCTCCGTATTACCGGAATTAGACAAGGTAACATCATTAATCCAATAATTATTACACATCCCATGAATAAGGCTTGTTTCCAATTGGAGAAAATGCCCCCCAAGAAACCTCCATTATCCAATAAACTTGTCCATTCTTGAGGGGGTACATGCACCAACTTAACCATCCTATCCGTTATTTCTTCTACCACTTTACCATTGTCATCTATTTGTAAACAACAATTGGACAAATTGAATTTTCCACAAACTCCTCCTTCAGTGGCCAATAAATAATCCAGAGCTAGCCTATTCTGATAAACAGCTGTTCTAAGCTGAGTCGCTTGCTTTGCCAACAAATTCAAAGCAACTGCATTTTCTTGTGTTACTAATTCAAGTACAGCTTGTAACCTGATGATTCTATTTAGCAGGTATATTGGAGTTCTATAACCCTGCATCCCATCTTGAGCCCATGTTGCAGGTCCATAGGTGTCCAATATCTTTTTAGTATCCCATGTTTTACCATCCCATTCTTGATCTTGATATATTTCAATTGTTTTCTGGATTTTCAATTCTCTCTTCCTTCTATCATACACAGTATGACTCAATTTCTCGCCTTCTCCTATTGGAATCAAGAAAAAGGCTGGTCTTATTTCCCCCAGAGCACATCGTCCAGTCCATTGTTTAGGTAATGTAGCATACGCTCTTTTCCCACAAAGCCAATATAATCCATTTGGTGCAGGCCAGGACTGATTCCAATCTTTTTGTAACATATTTACACTTCCCTTTGGCCAATTTAATTTGATCTCTTCGTTACTGTTTTTAGGCCAATAATTTACAGGAAGGTTATCGGTATTATTAGGCCAAAAAGTACTTGTGCTATTAGTTACATTTAGTATCTTAATCATTTCACGCCTGCTCATCCCTATATTTGGTGTATCCTCTTCCCACCTCTCAATACACCATGTAAATACCAAGTCCTGTCTCAATTCCCACACACTATCTTTCTGATGTATCGGTTGGCCTGTAGCATTATATAATTTGGAAGTATCCCATTCTGCAGCCTCCCAGGGCCATTGGTCTCCTACATTAGTACTCCCACAGACATAGCAGTTTGTCACATTTAAAGCTTGAGCCACTGTACCAGCTAATTCAATAAATAGATTTCTAGCTACATTAGGGAGATCAAATGGTTTCTTGATTTCTTTCCAAAATTCTGAATAAAAATTGTGGGTCACCTGAGATCCCACTTCCACCAGACTTTGAATACTCAAATGGAAGAGTCCAATAGGATCCAATCCTTTTCCATATATTAGAATTCCGAATTGGGATCCCCATTCCTGTATAATTGTTTGTGGATTATTAATAGTAAAATTCACCCAATTACAATCATAACTCTTACAGTCGCTTTGCACTAGATCCTTAGACAACTGAGCGTATCCACTTTCAAGTCCCTTCCATTTAGTAGTAGCCCATTTCACACAGGACCATCGGGGACAATATCCTTGTTGCGCTGTTCCAATGGTACACTCCGGATCTCTCCTTCCCCATTTAGGAAATTTAGGACATATATATTTTTCATTATAAATATATTCTCTTTGCCAATCTATATTTCCACAATGGTGTTTCCTTCCTAGACTTGATACCATGGAGGCTAACTTACAGGGTTCTAATTGGACTGTTGTTTCACTACCTTTTGTAGCCATCCGTGTCTTGAAATGAATTTGTCCACTACTATCTCCTGCCTTCACTATTAACCAGATTTGTTCAGGATTATTTTTGGGATCATAACATATTTGGGTACTCCTGCAATAACTGTAAGTCACATTATTCTTTTTACATTGCATAGCTTGTCCTGAGCATTTGTATTTAGACTTATATTTTAAGGTTTCCTTTTCCCTATTACCTTCTCGGACTTTAACTATGCATTTGTCACATTCATCCTTCTGAGTGATTCTTATTTGTCGAGAAGGGAGTCTGAGAGGTTTTTCAGGAGGAGTAGTAATATTCTTATTCCCTTTCCATATCACCTCACATTTTCCTCGCCATCCAGCAAGTAACTGTACTACCTTATTAGTTTCATTACAGATGTATCCCAGATCATTATAATTAAAAATTGGAGTATGGCAAATTCCGGACCAGAGGATATTAACCACTCTTGAGCATCTTGGATCATTACCTGTTAAAGTTAATCTTTCTCTACATATGTCTTCAACTCTTGCCAATCTCTGCTTAGAGTCTGAGCATTTTATAGTTTCACTCTTATTTACAAGAATCTTTTCAGTAACCCCAAATACCACATCACAATCTCCATATGTTCCTCCTGTGTTGTATGATACAAACCATTGGAATTCAGTCTGCTTGTCATAATCATTGTTTACACATAATTGGTCTTTTACTCTATTCCCCATACTTCTGGCTGTTTTGCTTTGTCCAACACACAAGTCTGCAGCAGTTCCTAGAAGTAGGAAGAAAATTAAAACCTTCATTGTCTTTTAAATGTAACTTTCAGAGGGTTTCCAGACACTGGAATTACGTGCCACTCAGCAGTTGACTTCTTCACTCAAGTGTAGTGGGTCCAGCCTTTCTCCTTGGTCCTTATTGCTGTGTCCGTTACCAATAGTACCAAGAAGGGGCCTTCCCAGTCAGGTTTCAAGGTCTCTTTTCTCCAAGTCTTTATCCACACCTCGTCTCCCACTTCAATGGAATGTACTTTGAAGCTCAACGGAGGTGTCTGCACAAGATAGCCAGTCTTTCTGAAAAAATCAAAAGTCTGGGACAGTATTTGCAAATATTGAATCAATCCTTTATCTTTACTGGGTAATTGTCCAACCTGTATATCTCCATTCCTCAAAGGGATGCCAAACATAATTTCATATGGTGTTATTCCCACATCCCTTCTGGGTTGAGTTCTTAACCTAAATAAGGCTAATGGTAAAGTTTTTACCCAGTTCAATCCAGTTTCCAAATATAATTTAGTTAGATTAGTTTTTATTCTTCCATTCAAATTTTCAACCTTACCACTAGAGGGCGGATGCCAAGGACTATGTAAGTCCCACTTAATGCCCAAAGTTTCAGCCACTCCTTGTGTGATTTTTCCTGTAAAATGTTTACCTTGGTCGCTATCAATTCTTTGTACAATTCCATACCTGGGGATAATGTGTTCTAATAAAATTCTTACAACAGTTCTAGCAGTTTCATCAAAACAAGGATATGCTTCCACCCATCCAGTTAAATGATCCACTATAACTAGTAAATATTTATACCTGCCTACTTGAGGCATTTCAGTAAAATCAATCTGCACATTCTGGAAAGGATACAATGCTAGAGGTCGCCCTCCCTTCAATTTCTCTGTAACATGAGTTCTATTTGTTCTTTGGCATATAACACATTTCTGAGTAACTTGCTTGGCAGCAGTGTACACCTTGAGACCAGCATACACCTTTAACACTTCATCAATCAGGGCCTGAGTTCCCCAATGGCTCCCTTCATGTAATCTCTCAATAATTCTTCTCATTAATGGATAGTTTAACACTTGTCTGCCATCCGGCAGCCACCATTTTCCTGTCTCATCCTCTTGTGCTCCAATCATTTTTAACTTCTCCTTTTCTCTGTCTTCAAAGACTGGTATTTCTGTCACCTTATCAATATGAGGTATTAGCACATTTATTTTAATTACAGTTTCTTCGAACCCAGCCACTTTAGCTTCTTGATCAGCTAGATTATTTCCTTTCTTCTCTACTTCATCCCCCTTCTGATGCGCTCTAAGATGTACCACTGCAATTCTTTTAGGTAACTGCAAAGCGTCTAACACCTCTTCAATCAATTTTTGATGAATTAAGTCTTTTCCCTGGCTAGACATATATCCTCTCTCCTTCCAAATTTTTGCAAAAGTTTGCACTACTCCAAAGGCATATTTTGAGTCAGTATAGACAGTCAAATTCTGTCTTTCCCCCAATTCTAAAGCCCTCTTTAGAGCGTATAATTCAGCTGCTTGTGCTGACCAGTGTGTGGGTAATTTTCCACTTTCCAACAAAGCCCATGTTCCTTCTTGGATAACTGCGTATCCATTTTGTCTCTTCCCTTCTACCACCCTAGATGATCCATCAATATACCACTTTTCACCTTTTTGCAGTGGAATGTCCTGTAAATCTGATCTAACTTTAGTTTCTAAATCAACGACCTCTGTGCACCAATGTTCAATTTCTTTCTCATCACCAGGTCCTATTTTACTGAAGAACTGAGCTGGATTTAAATTTGTGTCTACAGTGATTACTAAATCAGGATGATCCAGCAACATACTTTCATATTTTAACAATCTTGAATCTGTCAACCACCTTCCCGCCTTCTGTCGTAACAAAGTCCTTACTTGATGGGGACTACTTACAATCAAAGCTCCCCCTAACATAATCTTCTCACTCTTCTTTACCAACAATGCTACTGCTGCTATTGCCTGAATACAAGTAGGCCATCCCTGGGCCACTGGATCTAAAATTTCAGACAAATAGGCAACCGGTTTCTTTTGTCCTGCCCATGTTTGTGTAAGCACTCCCAAAGCCACTCCTTTTTCTATTGTCACAAACAAGTGGAAAGGTTTTTCTACGTTGGGCAGATTTAGTACCGGAGCTCTAGTTAGCAAATGTTTAAGTTGTTGGAAATCTTTATCTAGTTCTTTGGTCCATCTTATCTGAAAAGGTTTATCCTGTATCAACTGCCCATACAATCCTTTTGTCCACTTAGCATAATCCTCTATCCACAGCCTACAGTATCCTACCAAACCCAAAAACTTTCTCAGCTCCTTCTGGGTCTTTGGTCTTGGCTGTTTTGCAATTCCTTCAATTCTTTCACTACTTATCTTTCTTGATCCTTTACTTATCAAATGCCCCAAATACTTAACTTCCTCTTCCACAAACTGCAACTTGCCCTTACTCACTCTCAATCCTTGTTGTGCTAAAAAGTTCAACAATTCTATCGTTCCTGCCTCAGTTTCACTCTTTTTCTTTCCCGAAATCAGCAAATCATCCACATACTGTATCAACTGAACTCCTTTTGGGGGCACAAACTTTTCCAATGTTTGTTCTAGTACTTGTCCAAACAAATTAGGAGACTCTGTAAAACCCTGTGGTAAGACTGTCCACTGATATTGTTGTTTTCTTCCCGTAAAAGGGTTCTCCCACTCAAATGCAAAGAGCTTACGACTCTCCTTTTCCAATGGGCAAGACCAGAATGCGTCTTTTAAATCAATTACACTGAACCATTTATGTTCAACTGGAATTCGACTCATGATTGTGTATGGGTTTGGAACTACGGGATGTCTGGATTCTACTACCCGGTTCAAAAGGCGGAGATCCTGTACCATCCTAAATGACCCATCAGGTTTCTTTACAGGGAGAATGGGAGTATTGTATGGTGACATGGTTCCTTCTAAAAGGCCATCCTGTACCAATTGATCAATTACTGGTTGTAACCCCTTTCTTCCCTCTAAAGAAATATTATATTGTTTTTGGTGAACCACTTCACTATTTGCCTTCAAATTTATCTTCAGTGGTTCTATTTCTAATCCTCCTCTGTTTCCTGGCTGCACCCAGACTTTAGGGTCAATTTGCGCTAATTGTTCCTCTTGCAATACATATAATTTATGATCAGATTCGAAGGTTATTGTCAATCCCAGAGCAGACATTAAGTCGCGACCCATAATGTTAATCCCCGCTTCTGGAATGTACAACATCCTGAGTGTCTTAATTTCATTTTGGCCAAATTGTATCTTTATGGGTTCCATTTGATTCACGTGGAATCCTTCCCCTTTTACTCCACTCACTCTTATGTGGGTGTTTATGTCCAATTTTCCTCCATGGGGTATTTCACTCATAGAAGTCCTAGATGCTCCAGTATCAACGAGAAAAACATATTCTCGGGTTCCCACCTTTAAATTTATCAAGGGCTCTTGGCGGGAACTCTTAATCAAAGGCCCCTGACATCCCTAATATTCATATTCATCTTCCTCCATTAATCGGTGGACTTGTTCCTCACTTGCCAAGCTTGGGCAATCTCTTTTAAAATGTCCAACCTTCCCACATTGAAAACACGTTGCCGTTAATGGCAGAGAACCACGTCCTATGTTACGTCCGCGCATAGGACTCGCACTTCCTGTTATTGCCACACGTCCTCTCCAATTTCCTCTACCACGAGGGACGAAGCCTCGCCCCCTTCCTCTTTCTGATCTCAACACCTCATGTACTGTATTCACCATTATCTTGCTATGTCTTTGTGTGTCTCTCTTTGCCTTCTCTTCCTCCCTATTCACATATATCTTTTGTGCTTCTTTCAATAAGGTTTCTATAGACTCAGCAATCCAATTTTCTCGCTTTTGCAATTTCCGTGAGATGTCTGGCCATGATTTAGTAACAAATTGTATTTTTACTAATTGGATATTCAAATCATCTTCAGGATCTGCACCAGCGAACTTGCACAAGCCCTCTTTAATGCGTTGCAGAAAAGTGGCGGGTGCTTCATCCCTTTGCTGTTCAATTTGTACAGCTTTTGCCATATTTTGCGTTCGTGGGACTGCTTCCTTCATTCCTCTTATAATTATTGCGCGCAATTCACTCATATGTTTTCTATGTACTACATTTGCGTTGTCCCAATCAGGTCTTTGAAGAGGATATTTTTGATCCGCAGGCAGGTAATCAGGATGGGGAGGGTCAGTTTTTGGATAGTCCCTATCCCATACCTTCATAGCAGCCTTTCTGATCAATCCTCTTTCCTCTGAGCTGAAGAGGATGTTTAAAATTAAATACTGGGTCCTAGGAGCAAATCTAGTTGCTCGCTTGCTCCCAAGGGGTCATCAATAAAATTCACCATTTCTTTCCGGAAGGCTCTTACTTCAGAAGCTTTTAACGGCTCCTGTATATACATGACTTGGGGGCGTCCTTGCGCATCAGGACCCCCAGGCATTTCTCTGAGGGGATATTGTTGGACTTCCTCCTCCCCAACTCCAGTTCCCTCTTGCAGGCCAGCAACATCCGGGGTTCCATCCCAACTCATCCTCCGATTTACCGGGGTACCCTGAACGGAGGAGGGGGAAAGAGACGGAGTGGAGAGGGTTTGAAGAGGAAGTGGAGGAGATGACGTGGAAGGGGTTTGAAGAAAAGATGGAGGAGGCGACGTTGGAAGGATAGGGGAAAGACGAGGAGGAGGTGGGGCAAGGGGAACCAATGGAGGAGTGAGAGCCCGTGGGTGAAGCCGGCCTGGGTTGTATGGAGGGGGAAGAAGAGTCAAAATATCCCTTCTAGTATCTTCTTCATATGTGTGATCAATTCCTTCATTTTTAATCATTAATACGTGTTCCAGTGCATTCCACAAATCAGGGACCCATATTAATGCATAATCCAATTCATTGTCTAGACTTCTGCATTTCTTCTTTTGTACATATGTATATAAATTATGACATTGGAAATAATCATTTGATCCATTTCTTGGCCATTCTACATTATCGTCTTCCCACCAGATGAAACAACATAGGTTAACCATATCTTCTTTGTTTAATCCTAATCTCAAAATCTCCCGATTGTAAGGTGGTGAACCCCACCTAGCCAATAATTTACCCAAAGGACCATTGGGATCAATTTTGAGTTTAGGATTTTTACGGATCCGCTTTACACATTTCTTAGTTGAATCTTTTGAGGTAATATTCCCTCCCATCTGTCCCACAGATGAGGTTTGAGTATGTTCCTGTGTTCCTCCCGGTGGCCCTTCTACACACACACACCATTCTCTGAATCACTTCCCAAGTGTTCCCTTCAAGCACACTGTCCTGCAGATCTCTCCCAGAGATCCCTCAAAAGGACATTCCCCCCCTTCTGCCACCAGTTTGCACATTCACTACCCTATCTGACCGCCCTGCCAGTACTTACCAGGATCCGTGCACGGATGTTACCCGGTCGTCCTCAGATGTTTAGTTTCCAATTATTTCTCTTTTACTTTATAATCCAACTCTTATTAATCGTCTATTTATGCTTTTAACGGGCATTCAAGAGCCACTAAGTCCTCTGGGTGGCTCCTCTCCGTTCTAAATGGAACGGGGTGCATCCAAGGGGGGCCCCTCAGAGTCCAGAAGTGGATTGAATCCCAGCGGTGCCTCCAATTTGTTTGCAGGATTTTCGTGTTAAAGAAATCCAGATGAGACGAGTTTCAGAGTTAGAAAAATAAAGTTCTGTTTATTGTTCAAAACGGTTTGCAAAGCGTGGTGGGACTCTTACCAAGCACCTCACGGTTACAAGGAAAAAGCCACACCTTTACAGAAGCGTTAGCAGAATTTATAGTTAGTTAACATCCCACCCCCTTTTTCATACGTCACTAGCCCAGTGTTCCAATCATATCTTACTATCACAAATATTACCTTATATGGCCTACTTCCTTATATGGCTATTTTTACCTATTTCCTTATATGGCTGTTTTGTGTCCCTTTTCTATTGGCTAAATCCTACCTCCCTATTCTCTGCCTAGGCGGACACTTTGGGAAGCATGGCTATGAGTCATGGAAAATTTTAAACCTTTTGAAAATACTCCATTTTGGAAATACCCTCCTCAATGTCATTGAAATGGGAGGGTGACTAGGCTGCTGAAATGTGATGCACATTAAAGAAGGTTGGAGCTTTGTTCACCCAGTTGTACCCACCATTTTGATATCATTGATATGCATAATAGACACGCTGAACCAAAACCATGCATTTCCTAGCAGACCATTTGGTGACATTATTCTCCAATATAAGTAGACCTCACTTAGTGATTGTCATGGGCAGCCACTATTCAAAGTTACAACAGTGATGAAAAAAAATTGCAGCCAATGCTTGAATGTCTGAGCTTTGCAGTATCTCAGTCACATGTTTTCCATTATAGTCAGCATGCATCGTCCTGTGGAGAAAAGCAAAGTTTTACATTTAGGCAGGAAAATCAAAGGTACAAGTACAGATTGGTCGAGACCTGGCTTAAAAACAGTAACTGTGAGAGGGACCTTGGAGTCCTAGTGGACAGTCACTTGACTATGAGCCAGCAGTGTGCAGCAGCAACCAAAAAAGCTAATACAATCCTGGGTTGTATAAACAGAGGCACAGAATCAAGATCACACGAGGTATTAGTACCGTTTTATAAAACCCTAGTAAGACCACACCTGGAATACTGCAGCCAATTTTGGTCACCATATCACAAAAAAGATCTTGAGAGTTTGGAAAAAATGCAGAGAAGAGCAACTAAGATGATTAAAGGCCTGGAGACTAAAACATACGAAGAATGGCTGC
The DNA here is from genome assembly GCA_034064705.1 of Bothrops alternatus. NCBI lineage: Eukaryota > Metazoa > Chordata > Lepidosauria > Squamata > Viperidae > Bothrops > Bothrops alternatus. Next base: position 418,127 of record JARGCV010000054.1, read on the forward strand.
AGGACTTGGGTTTGGCTAAAGAAAAGAAGAAATAGGGGAGACATGATAGCAGTATTCCAGTATTTGAGGCGCTGCCACAAAGAAGAGGGGGTCATGTTATTCTCCAAAGCACCAGAGGGCAGGACAAGAAACAATGGTTGGAAACTGAGAGAGAGAGAAGCAACCTGGAATTAAGGAGAAACTTCCTAACAGTGAGGACAATTAACCAGTGGAACAGCTTGCCTTCAGAAGTTGTGGGTGCTTCATCACTCGAGGTTTTTAAGAAGAGACTAGACACCTGTCTGAAATGGTATAGGTTCTCATGCTTGAGCAGGGGGCTGGACTAGAAGACCTCCAAGGTCCTTTCCAGCTCTATTCTATTCTATTCTATTCTATTCTATTCTATTCTATTCTATTCTATTCTATTCTATTCTATTCTATTCTATTCTATTCTAAAGCTGAGAGGATTTGACTGAAAAAAAAAAAGGGAATGGCCCAGGATTCTTTGTTTACTAGCTGAGGGAGGGTGTTTTCCCATGAAGAGAAGTCTACATTTCCCATTTGCAAGTTTAGCATTTAACTACAGTATTCTATGCAATTGTAGGGACATCTGGAACTCTCTTTGAGTATATTTGCTGAAAACTAAGAACAGTTTTGTCTGCTGTTGAGGTCAGAAGCACATGAGGACCCTAGGGCAGTGTTTCTCAACCTTGGCGGCTTGAATATGTGTGGACTTCAACTCAAAAAAATTCTCGGAGTTGAAGCCCACCTATCTTCCAGTTGCTAGGGTTGAGAAACACTGCCCTAGGGTGTGCCTGAAAAGAGATAGATCACAATGTAAAAAGCACACTCCTGAAAACTCTTCCAGACACCCTATTCTACCTCTATGGATGGTGCATCCTAATTTGAGGGGAGATCTAAATATAAAGGACTGATTTCCTGCACTCTTATTATGTACATTTTCACTATCCAGCCTTCCTCCGTAGTTAACACAGGTTTCCTTGTTGAAGAATTTTGCTCATAACAACACTACAGTTTCTAGAATCTCTTAGTGTACTCAATTTGCTTTTTTGTACTTTATGGATGCTTCTCTGTAGTTTTCATCCTAGCTTTGGGTTCTTACTTAATTAACATGAGGGTGGGGCAAGAGGGATGATTGAAGAAAATATGGCGGGCTGTAAACATCCCTTTTTTGCTTGCTTTCCAGATCTAACATGCTTGGGACCAAGTTCACTGTATTTGACAATGGAATCAATCCAGAAAAGAAACCTTTTGTTCCAGAAACTGCCCACCTACGGCAGGAGTTAGTTGCCATTTGCTATGTAAGTATCACAGAGTTGGCAAAGTGGGGAACTGATATGCTCCTTATATACAGGTAATCCTCAATTCATGAGTATTCATTTAAAAACCACTGGAAGTTAAAATGACTCTGAAAAAAGTGACTTATGACCAGTTCTCACACAGCGTCCTTGTAGTCACATGATCAGAATTTGGGTACTTAGCAACTGGCGTGTATTATGATAGTTGCAGTGTCCCAGGTCATGTGATTACCATTTGCACCTAGATTTGACAAAGTCAGGTTGCTTAATGACCATGAGATTTTCTTAATAATCACAGCAAAAATGTCATAATATTGAGCGTGACTCATTTAACAACCACCTCACTTAACAACAGAAGTTTTGGTCCCAAATGCGGTCATAAACTGAGGACTGCCTTTATTGAGAAAGATCCCAGTGCCAACAAATGCTCAGCCCAAAGAGAGTGTGCTAAGCCAGTCAGCTCAGTTACCTTGATTCAGGAACTCTGATTTTTGTTTTATTATTATTGTACTGGAGAGTTTTAATGAATTCATTTTAAAACAAAGATAAATGATGTACAATAAAAATGAATAATTTATCATAAACAGAAACAAATAATAGGAAAATCAAAAAGTGAACAAACAAAATGTAATTACCCTATATCACCCGATGTTGAAAAACTTTATTTTTGAAAAGATTTTTAGTGTTGACTAAGCCTGTCCAAGTTTTTTTTTTCCAAAGGAACAATAGATAATGTGACATTTCCCTTTGATCATGATTAGAATATCTGGCATTTTTCTTACTTGATAGGGATCCATGATTATCCTGGCAGGGCAACAAAATGCTTATATCCTTTGACAATTTGCCCAATATACTTTGGGACAGAAATACCTACAAAGCATTTGAACTTGTTAAATCAGGTAGCTGATATTGTTAAGGTGCTCAGAGGAAGGGTGATCTTTTCCAGATAAAATAAAAGGGTATGCTGATTGATAATCAATAATCTTTTTCAGAGATTTTCCATTCTAACCAGGAAAAAAAGAGCATTTCAAATACTGCACCTTTTAAAACTAATTTCCTCAATCTGGTACCTTCAAGGTGCTTTGGGACTGTAAATTCCAGACTTCCCCAGCTAGACTGAGCACCAAAAATGGGAAGATAGTTTTGTTTTATTAGGAAATGATGGGCTACTTTAAACTCGGGAGAGAAATTACCCAGTACAAAAATACTGTATAAGGTTGAATAGGAATGCTTCCTATTTGTAACAAATATTAACATTTCTCAACAAATCAGTGGCAGAATTGAAGATTAAAAAACTTAGAATACTGCATCCAGTTTTGGTTACCATATTATAAAAAAGATGTTGAGACTCGGGAAAGAGTGCAGAGAAGAGCAACAAACGTGTTAAGGGGCTGAAGGCTAAAATATGTGAAGAACTGCAGGAATTGGTATGTCTAGTCTAGTGAAAAGAAGGACCAGGAGTGACATGATAGCAGTATTCCAATATTTGAGGGGGACAACCTATTCTCTAAGTACCGATAGGCAAAACAAGAAGCAGTGGATGGAAACTAATCAAGGGGAGAAGCAATCTAGGACGAAGGAGAAATCTCCTAACAGTGAGAACAATTAACCAGTGGAACGACTTGCGTTCAGAGATTGTGGGTGCTCCATCACTGGAGGCTTTTTTTAAAAAAACAAATTTTATTGGTTTTTTTAAATTCTTAAAGGAACATATTCAGGACACACCGTGGTGCTGGGGTAATCAAACATCTTAAAACAAGACATATATACATAATATAATCAATACGTCAAATATTCCCTCTCTTTTTCCCTCAAATAGCATAGTATATTTAGAATATCCAATTCTAGCTTAATTGTATTCAACCTGAGCCTGTTTTTAAGCTTCATCAATTTCTACCATAATCAAATTAACTTTAAATAAAAACATTTTCAGTTCAAATATCCCTTCCACGTATGTTCTATTTTTTAAATTTTATCAAAATCTTATTCGTTTCTTCTTCCATTAATCTCCCTTATTTAGAGTAAAATATTAATCTATCCTATACCTATCAAGTCTATCAGCTGATCCATCTCTTCAAGCTAAAGAAAAAAAATAATATCATACCTTAAATCATGTCATGCCATTAAGCAAAGTTTAAGTCTCCAGTTAATTATCATAACTAATAACATCCATATCATCAAAAAATCATATCATCGTATTAAATTTCAATTAACTATTAGTACTTCAAATCTGAAGCCTCTCTTCAGTTTTCATCATTCCATTACATCATAATTTTCATAGAAATTAACCTAACATTCTAAAAGGAACATTCCTAGTATTCTAAATTGTCTTTAATCCCTTATACAGAAAAATATCTCATCATTAAACAAACATATTAGTCTATCCTAGACACATCTAAATGTATATATTTATCAAACTGTTCTCTAAATATCTAATCCTTCGCTTAATCAATCTCTTTAAATTAACAAATTAATGTCAGATCTTAAATCGTTTCAATATGTAATTAACATTCAATTAATTATTAATTCAGACCAACTGTAAGACATCTTTTTACTTCAAACTCATAATCTCAGTCCTTAGATCAGTCCATAGATCTAGGTTGCCTTTAATCCAATTTAAGAAATTTTAATTTTCATTTTTAAATCTTATTCTAGCTTTTCTCTTTTGCCAAGTAGGTTTCCATAACAGGACTTCCCTTCCAGATAATAGGTCTCTTTTTATTGCTTGTAGTATCACTTGATTTTATATAAACCATCTTGATTTCCGATTTAATCCTCTGTTTCTCTTGTCCGTAAAGCCTCGTTGCTTCAGAAGTCCAAAGTTCGGTCTTTGCTTTTCCTGGTCTTGCTTGTAAGGCAAAATAAGATTCTCCTTATCCTCAGTTAAAACCTCTTCTTGTATAATCTGTTTTGTAGAGTAGTCAAGTGTAATCAGGGAGTCAGTTTTAAGTTTTAAAGTAGAAATTCTGGCTCTTAATTCTGTAGTAGCCTCTTTTATTGTAGTACATATTTCTTCTTTAGCCTCATAGATCTTTTCCAGTATAAGTTTACAGTTTAAATGTGATTGAGGCTTCTCCATTTTAGCAATAGTTGAAGAAAAATCCTTTTCCTTTTTAGTGAAGGTTACAGTTGAACAGTTGAACATTATCCATTATCCAGATCACACAGCTGGCTCAAATTATATTTCTTGAAAAATAGTTTGAAGGCCAGAGCTATCTCATCTCCAAATAAACAATCCAATATTAAATTTTGACCAGTAGGTGTTCTCAGTGAGCTACAAAGACTTCTTCAAACACCATTTTTTTTCCTTTTTTCTATCTTTAAAGGGAGAATAGAAAAAGAAATACTCTGCCGATATAATACCACTCCAAAAAGCCCAAAAAAGTTTTTTCTACCTCACAATGTAAGTAGGAATAGAATATAGTCTTTAAATGAATATTTATTTATTTTTTCTGTCCTTTTTGTAAAATGTGTTTGTTCCCACGATTACTAAAGCCGCTTTCTCCAGACGGGGAAATAATAGCACAAACAGCTTCTACAGGCAAAAACAGCAGGGGTGTGAAGAGGAACAAAGGGGATCTCACCCGGATTATCCGCGGTGGGTCGTTAACGCTTCGATGACAATGTGACTTCGGCTGGTGCAGCAGGGTGATCGGCAAGCTGATCTTTGCTCTGTCGGCCCTAAGGAGAAGCTGGAGACTTGGAGGAAGCTGCCACCCTCCCCTATCTACCAGCTGGCCTCCTCCTCGGGGGTCGCCCCTCCAGGGTGACTTTCGACCCCCTAGGGGGTCTACCGGCGAAAGAACCTCCCAACAGCCTGGAGAGAAGTTTCCAGGCACGACTGGCGTCGCCGCATTCCGGAACCGGAAGTCACTGGAGGCTTTTAAGAAGGGATTGGACAGCCTCTTGTCTGGAATGGTATGTGTTGTGTCCTGAGCCTGCAAATGCGGGCTCGGGACGTTGCATTAGTCCAGTCAATTGCAAAAGCTGCCTGGGACCAGACTGAGTGGTGCCGGCCTTGCGCGCATGCGCAAGGCGGGAAAAGAGCATCTGTCTGCCACCATTTGGTCCAGGGATCCGGACATATAAAAGGACGCTTGCATGCCTCTGCTCGTTGTTGGTGTTTTGGCTGAGAACAAATAAAGACTGTTACTGTGTGAAACATGCGTCTTCATCATTCGCCATTTTGGGAGGACTTAACAGTATGGGGTCTCCTGCTTGAGCAGGGAGCTGGACTAGATAGAAGACCTCCAAGGTCCTTCCCAACTCTGTTATTCTGTTACTCTGAATTAAAAGCAGAAGTCAATAGATTTCTTACTTCCCATCCCTGTCCCCCTTGCAGGAGACCAATGTTTTGGGTTTCAGAGGTCCACGGAAAATGACAGTGATAATTCCTGGAATGAATTCAGAGAATGAGAGGATCCACATCCAACCTAAAAATGTGAGTGGTTCTTATTGCTACTATTTCTGTACAAAAAACATCAGCATAGGAACTCCATAATGTTTGTACCTCTCTGCCTACAGGAACATGAAACCTTACTGTTGAGAAACCAGAACCGGAATATGCAAAACCTGATCAAACTCCAGAACAAGGTGCCTGCTTGGAACGAGGAGACCCAGTCATACGTACTCAACTTCCATGGGTGGGTCACGCAGGCTTCCGTCAAGAACTTCCAAATCATCTCAGAAGACGACCGTGAGTAGTGGGCAAGGTTCAGGAGAGTGCAGAAGGTTTTGCAAACTGTGGCTAGCTATCGAGCAGATTTGTATTTTTTTTGTATTTATTTGGGTTTGTATGCCGCTCCTCTCCGGGGACTCGGAGCAGCTAACAACATATGTCCCATTTAGTGAGACTAACTTCTAAATAAATCTATTGTGGCCAGTTTAGCTGACAAACAGGACATTATTTAAGGTGATTAGAACAAAGAGGGATACCGCAACGGTTAGTATGAGCACCAGTATAAGGAAGTGTAATGTGTAGTTTTGTATAGTGGAGGAAATCCTCTGTAAATTTGCAGATATGTGAATCAGATTAGAGTTGGCAAGAGTTGGCCAAGAATGGGATCATAGATTGTGGTGTTTAACTTAGTAGACACATCAGTATACAGCAGTTACGAAAAAGGCAAATTCTTTTTTAAAGGTAAATAGGAACTAGAACCCCAACTATTTAGAATATGGAAGTAGTTGTGATAGCTACATCTCTCCATCACCAAAAGGAATTTTGGTAGAGCTGAAAAAACAGGCAAAACAGGGCAAGCAAAATAACCAAAGCATTAAGCAGTTTCCTCAGATGTTTATATCTTGGAAGGACAAATAAAGTTGATGAGCATGAAATGGGTATAAAATTCTCCATGATGTACAGCAGATGAAGAAAATAGATTGGAAGATTGTTTTGCCCTCTCACATAGTTCTGGAAATTGCGGTTATTCTGTGAAATCTAATGGTGGATGATTCAGGGCAGATTCTCTCGCGTATACTTAAAATTTGTAGAATTTGCTTCCACTGAACTTAGCAGCAGCCACCAATTTAGAAAGCCCAAGAAGAAAACGAGATGCTGAGCAATACCTATAGTTATTTTAATTATTCCATGTAAGTTTTTATGTTTTGTTTTGTGTTGAAAAAGTTGTAAACGATTGTATTTAGTTGAGTTATATTTATAATTATAAAAAAATTAATAAAATATTTTTTTTAAAAAAGAAAATGAGATATTCATGGGGTGTAAAGTTATTAACAACAGCTAGCCACGATAGCTATCTCCTGTCACAAATGTCAAAGATTCCTGTAGATGGAGAATATGAACAGAATATGAACAAGCACCAGCATCATCCTTTTCAACACTAGACTCTCCCACTGGGCATCTCTTGGTTGCTTTAGTCCAATCTAGAACATTTTTCTTCCTCCGTATGTGCTGGGCAAATGATTTTCTAACAGGTAGATTTTACTCCACTAGCCATTGCCAACTCTAGGGGGCAGTGCTCCTCTCCGTTTCAAGGCCACTGAGCCAGCACTGTCCAAAGACATTTCCACAGTCATGTGGCCAGCATGATGTCACAGACTGTCGTTCCCTTCCCACCAAACTGTTACCTATCTATCCATTCGCATTTGCATGCTTCTGAACTGCCAGGTTGGCAGGTGCTGGGCAGCAGGAGCTGTTGCGTGGCACTTGGATCTCAAACCTGGGCTGTTGGTTTTCCAGCCGACAAACCCAGCATCTTAACCATTCAGCCACCACACTGCCCTATTTTCTAAATTGAGATAAGAGTTCTGATACACATATTTGATCTGTGCTACAAACACAGCCTCAATCCTGCGTGAGGATTTCCATATTGCTCTTCATCAAACCCCAAGAGCAGACTGAAAGACAGACAACTCAGGATAAGCTTGGGGAAGAATTGGACTTGCTCAATCATCAGGCAAGGAAGCCCTTGGAGATTTTTTTTTTTTTTTTTTTGAGGAAGGCTTAGGACAGGGGTCTTCAAACTTGGCCCTTTTAAGACTTCTGGACTTCAACTCCCAGAATTCCTCAGCCAGCGTGCCTGGCTGAGGAATTCTGGGAGTTGAAGTCCACAAGTCATAAATTCTGGGAGTTGAAGTCCACAAGTCTTAAAAGGGCCAAGTTTGAAGACCCCTGGCTTAGGAGAGAGACAGGCATAAGGGGTGATGAAATGAAGTTTTGGGGGGATGTTTTCTTTTGCCTCAATGGTCTTTCCTCTCCTTGGTTTGCAGCTGACTACATTGTGCTACAGTTTGGCCGGGTGCCCTCTGATGTCTTCACCATGGATTACCGATTCCCTCTCTGTGCACTTCAGGCTTTTGCCATCTGTCTGTCCAGTTTTGACGGGAAGCTTGCCTGTGAGTAGAAAAGGCCAGCTCAGCCAGATTTTTTACGCCCAAATCCTGTGGCTTTGCTCCAGATGGCTTCCTGCTGCCTCGTAAAATCAGACACAGTTCCTTACATTGCCAGTATTGCTCATCTTTGTCCTTCCCGTTTTTTTTTGTTAGGCTGGATTTCCACGTGATCTGTTACTATCAAACTGGCACATATTTTCCCATGGCTCTTCCTCCTCTCCATTCCAACTAACTTTTCCTGCCAAACTTTTGTCATCATTCCTAAAACCTTTGATTTCTCTTCCCTTTTCAATTTTGATTTTTCATTCGCTTGGACTTTCCATTCTAGCCAGCCTGTTTCCTCTTGTGCTACATCATCTTTGAACATTTATACTCCTGTTCAGACTTGTCCTGCCCTCTCTTGCCCTCTCTTCCCCCTCCAAAATGAATTCAGGAACACCAAAAGAAAACCAACCATCTTGCAAGACGTGGAACAAACACCCATTAATAAACAGCCAGTTCTGCCAGCTGAATTATTTCAGATCAAAGGGAGGGGCAGCCAAACGAATGGGAAGGAGCAGCTATATTGAAACAGTGGACCGAAGCTGCCACCCCAAACATCTTCCCTTCTTTATCAAATTGCAAATAAAACTTACTCAGAGACCAAACTCCCTGTTCACTTCTTTCTGGGAAGGGGTAGAATTATTTCCAGGATCATGTCTGAAAGCTGCACATTAAATGAAATGGGAAATATTCAAAATTGCATCTAGGTTTTTAGGACTCACAATTACACTGAAAGAATTAGCTGGAGGTTCATCAGTGCAAATGCGCCCCGTTGTTTTCAGTGAAACATGCAGCTGGATCCTGAATTGTGCTGCATTTTCTGGAGCTTGCTTGCTTATTTATTTGATTTTTAATCCTGCCTTTATTACTTTGTAAGTAACTCAAGCCAGCAAATACATCTAAAATCCCTTCTTTCTCCTATTTTCCCCATAACAACAATGCTGTGAGGTGGGTTGGGCTGAAAGAGAGTGATTGGCTCAAAGTCATCCAGCTGGCTTTCATGCCTAAGGCAGGACTAGAACTCACCACCTCCTGGTTTCTAGATCAGCACCTTAACTAGTAGACCAAAGTAGCTTTCTAACTTCCTCCCATATGTGTAACCACAGCACACTATTGGCCCTCCTGAGAAAACTAAGAATGATGGTTGGATGCAACCAACAACTGGTTTAGACATGTTTCTAGTTGTCAAGAAAAATGTTGAAGCAGAATGAGAGAGGCTGAATGCTTAAAAGAGACCCATTGCATTAATGGCTACCTTGTCCTATTGATGTCAATAAGAATCTTTTAAGCAGGGGTCTTCGAACTTGGCCCTTTTATGACTTGTGGACTTCAACTCCCAGAATTCCTCAGCCAGGCATGCTGGCTGAGGAATTCTGGGAGTTGAAGTCCACAAGTCATAAAAGGGCCAAGTTTGAAGACCCCTGCTTTTAAGTATGATTGGCCTGGCTCAGTGGTGGCGAACCTATAGCACGGGTGCCAGAGGCGGCACTCGGAGCCCTCTCTGTGGGCACACGTGCCATTGCCCCAGACTTGCCTCCCCCCGCAATCCCCTCCTCACCAGCAGCCCCACGGAGGAGAGTCGCCCTTGAGCGCGGCCCATGCAGAGCAGTGCAGCCAAGGACATGGCAGCCAGACAGCGTAGACAAGACTCTGCCCTCATACCCCATTGTGCACAGTTGATGCTGCGGGGCGTGGGCAGAGGGCGTGGCCGCCATGGCGCTGCTGGGCGATCTGCGGCGGGCCCTGGAGGTGGTGAGTGACCCTGTGAGCAGGCAGGGTGGGGACGGAGCAGGGGCGGGGCAGGGGTGGGGGTGGGGCCAGTTTTCGGGCACTTGGTCTCTAAAAGGTTCGCCATCACTGGCCTGGCTGATGCATGACATTTAACCTTAAGAAGGGTGATTTGATTTCTGACTTAGTGTGTTCTCTGAAATCAGACACTGGGAACTACAATTTATGATAGCTGGATGTGTGAACCAGGGCAGTTGTGATTTCTGAAACTATACTGTGAATCCAACCATTGCTTGAAAAATTACTTTAGAGTTTAATGTTCTGTAGGTTGCTTCACACCAACTTGGTTCACACAACACACAAAGCCATTTTGTGCTTTGTTTAGTTTTGACTTAACAGGTGATTTGATAGAAGTAAAAGAAAGGTCTTAAAATTTAATATTGAAAGAGAAATTTAAAATTGAATTTGCTGCAGTGGAAATTTACTGAGTAGAGAAGCTATGGTGGGAAAGAGGAAAGGTTAACATAAAGAAAGGATGTAAAGCAGTGGTTCTCAACCTTTCTAATGCCACGACCCCTTAATACAGTTCCTCATGTTGTGGTGACCCCCAACCATAAAATTATTTTCGTTGCTACTTCATAACTGAAAATTTGCTACTGTTTTGAATCGCAGTGTAAATATCTGATATGCAGGGTGTATTTTCATTGTTAAAAATTGAACATAATTAAAGCATAGTGATTATGCTTTCCTCTTTCCCTCTCTTTCTCTCTTTCCTCTCCCTCTCTCCTCTCTTTCTCTCTTTCCTCTCCCTCTCTTTCTCTCTTCCCTCTCTTTCTATCTTTCCTCTCTCTCTCTTTCTTTCCTTTCCCTCTCTCTTTCGCTCTTTCTCTTTCCTCTCCCTCTCTTTCTCTCTTCCCTCTTTCTCTTTCCTCTCTTTCTCTCTTTTTATCTTTCCTCTCTCTCATTCTCTTTCCTCTCCCTCTTTCTCTCTTCACTTTCTCTTTCCTCTTTCTCTTTCTATCTTTCCTCTCCCTCTCCCTCTCACCCTTTCTCTTTCCTCTCTCTCTCTTTCTCTTTCCTCTCTCCTCTTCCTCTCTTTCCCTCTCTCTCTCTTTCCTCTCCCCCTCTCTCTTTCCTCTCTCCTCTTCCTCTTTCCTCTCCCTCATTCTCTTTCTCCCTCTTTCCTCTCCCTCTCTTCCCTCTTTCTCTCTTTCCTCTCTTTCTCTCTTTCCTCTCCCTCTCTCTTTCCTCTCCCTCTCACTTTCTCTTTCCTCTCCCTCTCTTTCTCTCTTCCCTCTTTCTCTTTCCTCTCTTTCTCTCTTTCCTCTCTCTTTCTCTCTTTCCTCTCCCTCTTTCTCTCTTCCCTCTTTCCTCTCTTTCTCCTCTTCCTCTCTTTCCTCTCCCTTTCTCTTTCTCTTTCCTCTTTCCTCTGCCCCTCTCTCTTTCCTCTCTCCCTCTCTCTTTACTTCTCTCTTTCTCTCTTTTCTCTCTCTCTCTTTCCTCTCTCTCTCTCTCTCTCTCTCTCTCTCTCTCTCTCTCTCTCTCTCTCTCTCTCTCTCTCTCTCTCTCTCTCTCTCTCTCTCTCTCTCTCTCTCTCTCTCCTCTCCCCTCAATATCTCTGGTTTATCCTTTCAGTGACTCTGGGCAGGTTAGAGTTCAAAGATGTATTACAATTAAAAATACTAAAAACTTTTTAAAAGAGTAATGACAGCAAAACCAATAAAACAACAGAAGCATCCAAATTAAGTGACCACGCTGGAATAACGCCCATAATTGGGCCATGAGGTGCAACTTCCCCCCAGGAGGCAGAAAGAATTCAGGCAAGCAGCATTTCGGAGCCGTGCAAGTCAGCCCGGGTCAGGCGGCCCCCGAGCCGGATGAGATTCCTGGCCAGCCTCACCAGGGCTGCTCAGCCTTCCCGGCCAGCCAGTTGTCCAGGCCTTTCCAGGGCCAAATCCTGCCAAGCTCTGCTTTCCACAGGAGGGCGAGCGGGGCCAGGCTGGGCAGCGGGAAAGGAGGCGTGCTGTGACTTGCACAACCCCAGTCCCGGTGCAGAGGAGTGCCCCTGCCCTGGTGGATGGGGGGCTGGGAGGGGGAAGCCCCTTCCCATGCCTGGAAAGCAACACTTCCTCTCCTGCTCCGGGCATGGGAAAATGAGCGGAGGTCCCCGGGAAGGCCAACTGTGGGGGGGCAGGAGGCAGCAGAAGGCCCCGCGGCTCCCACAGCACCACCCACACACCACACTAATGGCGCAGAGCTTGCAGTCGCCGAGCCAGACTCCAGTGCAGGGTGGTGGGAGGGTGCAGACGGCAGGCAGGCCGAGGCGGCAGCAGGCGTTGCGGGCCAGGTGCTCCAGGGCGGCCATGGCAAGCGGCAGCAACGGCGCAGGCCAACCACTGGCTGGGCCACCAGCTGGCCCAGCCCAAGGGAGGTAAGCCACCCGCCGGGCCCCACGCACACCAGCTACCCTCCCAGCGCCCGCCGCTGCCCCGCTAGTCTCACCATGGCCACCGCCCGTTTGGTGTGGCGGCAGGCAGGCCCAGGTGCTCCTGGGTGCCCTCCCACCCCTGGCCCTCTTTTACTTACATTTAGTAGTTGCTCAGCAGGGAGGGGTGGAAACTTCCAGAAAACTCGCCTTAGCTGCAGACAACTTGCAGCAACGTTTGCTGACTGGGACTTTTGGTGGGCTCAGCAGGGCAGAGACAGCCTGGACAATTCCTATTGGCTTTTGAAAGCCAATAGAATTAGACTCTATTCAAGAGAGTCTATTCTATTGGTGTTTGAAAGCCAATAGAATAAGAGGGAGTAGCACAGCTCATGAAAAAGGGGGAAAAAACCCCCCAAAAAAGCCAGACTGCATTTCATAATGATTCTATGAGGAAAAACTCCAGGACTTTGGCAACCCCTGTGAAATGGTCGTTCGACCCCAAAAGGGGTCGTGACCCACAGGTTGAGAACCGCTGATGTAAAGGAAATATGTAGCTGGGTCTTAAGAGTGGGAAAAGGAAGAAGAAAACATCTGTAATAGAAGATAACTAGCAAAACAGGAAAGAACCTATTTTTCTAAGAAGTCATAAAAAAGGGGGCCAGAACTCAGGCAACTGAGCATGCACAATTAATTGATTAATATTAACTGACACACCTTGCATAAATTATCTCCTAATTTTAATGTACATGTGATGTATGATTTAGTATGTAGCAGGAAATATGTAGGAGGCGGTCGGAAAGAGTGTAACCTCATAGTACCTCAGCCAATGGGGAAAGAGGAGGGATGTGGCGGCCGGGAAAAGGGATGTATAAAGAAGGAAATATTTTGGGTTAAAACTTTGGAGAGAACCAAGCTTTGATAGCTTCTCTCCCCGCTTATTGCAATACACGAAACAAAAGGCCTTCACTGTGTCTTGGCTGGTTATTGGTCAGGCGAGCTTGCCTCTGGTCACGAAGGAAAGTAGCCAGGAGCACATAACAGTATGAAACCAGACATTCAGGAGTTACTGTTTTGTTTTATGTCTCAGCAAATATAACCAATTGTGTTTTTGTATAGAAATTATTGTTAAATTATAGCGGAACTCTATTTGTGAATTAGGTCACTGAATCTGGATTGCATTCAATAACTGAAGAACTGTATATATTTATTTCTTGCTTTTTGTTGATCTTGAGCCTAGTTAGCTTTACTAATTTAACATTGTTGCCTTTGACAATAGGAAATGTTATTGAATAAACTTGCTTATGACCCTAGAAATACATGTACACTTCCAGACAGAAACATTTAATATTTAACAAAATCGTCATATATTTTTCCCCTCAGGCTTGTTGCATTTATGAAAAAAACATCACAGTGACACAGTGGGTTTATAGTAAAGACTCCTGCCAGAAAAATAAATGGCTTTGCACTTTTTTAAAATTAAAAATGAGAAGGTGGCAAAAACAATAAGGGAGAGGAAAGCAGTAGTTATCACTGAATTAACTTGCCACGGCAAGTATTTATTTCATTTGGATGCCACCCAATTCCAAAGAGTAGCATGGATGGGAAGGGACAAAGAAACATATGCCCACAAACCAAAGACAGAATTACTGCTGTTCAGTAAGGCGTTTATGTTCCCAGCCAGATTAATCCTTTAAAAGAGAGTAATAGCAATTGCAGTCATCCATCCTTCTAAACCAGGGTTGTTTGTTTTAATCATGGCTTTAATTCACAACCACTGTTTTGATACCAAATGTCAAGTTTATAGCAATCAAATCATTTTGCAGTTTAGCATCAGGCTCAGCCTAGATTCATTTTGGGCTGGTGGAAACATTTAGAGCTGCCTAATCTAGGCTGCATAAACCAAGTAACTAGATGACCACTAGATGGAAGCAAAGGGTTAGGAGTTGCCATATCCCTTTGTTTCCGTCTAGTGGTCATTGGGAGTTTCTCAGTCCAGATTTATTTTTTATTTTAACCATATAGCTTAAAAAAAATCAGTTGGGATAGGGGTGAAGTGTGCTGCAAGAAAGTTGCTTGCAGGCACATGAGTACCAATAGCAAGAGGCCACAGGCTTTGCAGGGTATTGGTCCCAAGTGAAATCTTTGGTCCTATGGAACATAAGTGGGAAAGACAAAAAACCCAAAGAAGCACTCTTGCTGTTGGTCAAATAAGATGCTAGAATCAGGTTTCCACCCAATTGAATGTTTTCTGCAAGATAATTCACTGAAAGGGGGGATAAGAATCCATTACATCTCGGAGACATTTGGTTGAAGAAGGGTAAAAGAAAATGGAGCACTTGGGGGTGCAGTGAGTAAAGTGCAGTATTGCAAGCAAACTATGCCCACAGCCTGTGTTTGATTCTGACAGGGCTCAAGGTGGATTAAGTCTTCCATCTTTCTGAGGTCAGTAAAACGAGGACCCAGATTGTTGGGGACAATATGCCAATAATGCTTCTTCCTTTTAAATTGCCAAGAGAATGCAGTAACATGCTGTAGGGCAGTATACAAGCATACTGTAAATGCTATTGCTGTTGCTATTTGCACTTTTGAGCTTGAAAGGGGGAAAGTATCTAAAAAGAGGTTTATAATATAGCTAATGTTAAAGGAGAAGTGGATGAGTAGTATTTCTCTGCAGGGGTTCTCAACCTTGGCAACTTCTACTGCGGTGTTCTAGCACAGTACCTCTCTACTTCTACTCCTGTGTTTCTCACTTAGAGTGATTTCTACTGCAGTAGTTCTACCGTAGTAGTTCTCAACTTCCACTACAGCATTTCTCAACTTTGGCAATTTCAGGATGTCTAGACTTCAACTCTCAAAATGTATGCTGGCTGGGGAATTCTGGGAATTGAAATCCACACGTCTGGAAACGCTATACTAATATATTGCTTACTGGAGTTTACAGCAAAACTGGGTGGTATTTAACTCATGAAAACATTTTAAAAAAGGATTCCTTTCTGGATGTAATATATGAATACAACACACAGTGGGGTTCTGCATCTAATAAATGCATAAATCCTCAATGACTACCATTGAGCCCAAAATTTCGGTTGCTAAGGGAGACATTTGTGATGTGAATTTTGCCCCATTTTACGACCTTTCTTGCCTCAGTTGTTAAGTGAATCACTGCAGTCAGTAAGCAGGTAACCTGGTCGTTAAGCGAATCTGGCTCCCCCCATTGACTTTGCTTGTCAGAAGATGGCAAAAGATGATCACATGACCTTGGGACACAGCGACGGCCATAAATATGAACCAGTTTTTGCCAAGCATCTGAACTTTGATCACATGATCATGGGGATGCTGGAAAAGTCGTAACTGTGAAAAAAATGGTTATACATCACTTTTTTCAATGCTGTTGTAACTTTGAATGGTCACTAAACAAACTGTTGTAAGTCGGGGACTATCTGTAATAAGAGCCTGAAGACCTGTCTCTGCTGGTTGGCCTGGGGACCCAGTAGGGTAGTATCCTACTGGGGGGTGGCTAATAGATTAACAGCAAACCCCACCTTCCCCCTGGCTCTCTGCTTCCCCAGCCACCGATCTTTCATTTTCACATCACTGTATCCT
Source organism: Bothrops alternatus (assembly GCA_034064705.1). Classification (NCBI taxonomy): domain Eukaryota; kingdom Metazoa; phylum Chordata; class Lepidosauria; order Squamata; family Viperidae; genus Bothrops; species Bothrops alternatus. The sequence continues at coordinate 434,075 of JARGCV010000054.1, forward strand.
CACTGTTTTCTCTTTCACTATTTATTCTGTTCTTCCATTATTTTGCTGCTGTTATATTTCCACTTCTTTTCCTTTATCCATTTTGAGTGTTGAAAGCTGCCCCATTACAAATAAATTTAACAAACACACAAGTAACAATACTTGTGTAAACACACAAGTAACAATACTTGTGTGTAGGAGTGCTTATTCTCATTCCACACTGCTGACTACTTTAATTCTCCCTCCACCCTCTGCTCAGGCTTCTGCAGTCAATCCTAGAATATTTTTTGAATTACAGAAATCAGCACTGGCACATATGAAGTTAAACAGAAGAAACTTTCCTCAGGGCATATTCAGAGTGCCAAAGTCTGCCCGCCTCATTTGACTCCAAATTGTCCTCCCCACACTTGCATCTCAGAATACTGGTTTTCAGGATGGAGGTGGTTTGTTAGACAAACCTTGCTTTCTTTTAACGTTTATCTTATCTTCACTGATCCTAGCTCCGTGCACGGGCTGCTTTAAAGCATAATCCAGAGACATTTACATCTTTGCCCTGGTACATGGCTGGCTCAGGAATTCTGGGAGTTGAAGTCCACGAGTCATAAAAGAGCCAAGGTTGCCTATCCCTGCCCTACTACATAACATGGTGAGACTAGACACAGGTAGTCCTCGACTTACGATCATAATTGAGCCCCAAATTTCTCTTGCTCAGCAAGACGGTTGTTAAGTGAATTTTGACCCATTTTACGATCTTTCTTGCCACGGTTGTTGTGAATTGCTGCAGTTGTTAAGTTAGTCACATGGTTGTAAAGTGAATCCGGCTTCCTCATTGACTTTGCTTGTCAGAAGGTCACAAGAGGTGATCACACGACTGTCACAGTTGCGATAGGTGAGGCTAATTAAAACAGAACTCTGAGGACTTGAGTTTCCCTCTAAGAACATGTTTATTGGATGCAAAGTATCGACACAGTCAAAAGTGTGAGGTTGACAGGGGAGTACAGTTTACTGCTAAGTTTTGGGGAGATTTCCTCGAGCTGATTGGATCCACTCAAGGACTTTTGTCGGCTTTTCATCCGAGCATGAATGGATTGGCATATTCAGGCATAGGAATGAACTCTCCGCCCTGCTGAGCCCGCCAAAAGTCCCAGTCTGCAAACGGTGCTGCAAGTTGTCTGCAGCGAAGGCGAGCTTTCTTGAAGTTTCCACCCCTCCCTGCTGAGCAACTACTAAATGTAAGTAAAAGAGGGCCAGGGGTGGGAGGTGGGAGGCCAGCGGGTTCAGGGAGGGTTGCTGGTGCGCATGGGGCCCGGTGGGTGCCTTACCTCCCTTGGGCTGGGCCAGCTGGTGGCCCAGCCGGTGGTTGGCCTGCACCGTCACTGCTGCTTGCCATGGCCGCCCAGGAGCGCCTGGGCCTGCCTGCTGCCGCCCCGAATGGGCGGTGGCCAAGGTAAGGCTAGCGGGGCAGCAACGGGTGCTGGGAAGGCAGCTTGCGCGCGTGGGGCTGACTCTCAGCTGGCTGTCGGGAGCCGGGCTGTGTGTAGCAGCCCCGCCAGTTCCCCACCGATGTCCGGACTCTGACCCAACTCCCAGTTGACTGTCGGGAGTCGGGCTGTGCTCCCGGGGGCCATGCGGACGTTGGCCGGTTGCTGGCTGCGTCCTCCCCATCTCCCAGCTCATGGCAAGCCCGGGGCTTGAAACGCACCCCCGACGGTGCCCCAGGCCAACTCAGCCGCGTGGGCGGCCGGTCCGAGCCGAGCCAGGTCTGGGCCGCTGCCTCCATGCCACGCTGGAGCTTCCCCCTGCACTGCCTGGCCCACCTCCCTCACCGTCGGAGGCCGCCTTGGCCCTCTGGTGCCCGGCGTGGCCCTGGGGCTGGCGGGCAGGAGCGGCTCCTTCCTGGCTTGCCGGGCTCTGGACCTCGGAAGCGGCCAGGTGGCGGGGAAGAGGGCGATGCCCACATGTGCGTCAGAGGCCAGCCGGACAGGCCGGGAGGGGAGAAGCGGCGCCTTCCGAGTGGGAGCTGGCACTCCGGCCGCGCCCCTTGTGTGTGACGAGTCGGGGAAGGGTTTGGCGGTGAAGGGCTGCCCAGCGTGGAAAGGGGCTCCCACAATTCCGCCGCTGCGATGGTGCTCAGGAGGCTGGAGGGGTGGGCAGGTCCTGGGGGGGCAGCTGGGAGAGGGCAAGAGGTGCCGGGATGAGGATGGGGGGCTACAGACTACCATCCCCAGCAGCCGTAAAAAGCACTGTGGAAGAGTGGGGAATGCTGGGAGTTGCAGTTCATCACCATTTGGGAAAAAATCCTTCCTTCCTTCCATCCATCCATCTCCTTCCCTTCCTCTTCAATCTCTCCTTCCTCTCCTTCCTTCTCCAAAGTGGGAGGTGAAGGGGGCGGGTGGGTGGGAGGGGGTCGACCAGAAGGGAACCGGGTCTGATAAGGGCGAAAGTTGAGTGAGGTTTTCCCCCTCACCCCTCTCTCTGCCTCCCTTTGTGCAGCGGCGTCTCTGGCTGCTGACTTCCCAGTCGCCGAGAAATGGAAAAAAAAGCCGTGAGCGAGTTCCCCTTTCTGCCTCGTTGCTGAAAGCTTTTTTTTAAAAAAAAATGACCACTCGTTCAGAACTCCTCGGGGCTTGTTTGCACGAGCTTGTGGCAGATCAGTAAATAAAGGGGTGGGGGAGCCAAACTGTCCAAGGCGTTTGCACCCTGAACGTGTGGACGCTGCTTTCATGACTTGCCACCACCACCCCCTCTCTTCCCGCCCTGCTCGGGCAATGCGCTGCTGCTGCTGCTGCTGCTGGCTGAGCTGAGCTGGGACGCCGAGCCGATCCCCACACCTCCTGGTTGCCCGGCCGTGCTCCGCCCCCAGCAGCCCTAAAAAGCACTGTGGGAGAGTGGGGAATGTTGGGAGTTGCAGTTCATCACCATCTGAAAAAAAATCCTTCCTTCCTTCCTTCCTTCCATCCATTCATCCATCCATCCATCTCCTTCCCTTCCCCTTCAATCTCTCCTTCCTTCCTTCCTTCCTTCCTTCCTTCTTTCCTTCCTTCCTTCCTTCCTTCCTTCCTTCCTTTCCCCTTCAATCTTTCTTCCTTCCTTCCTTCCTTCCTTCCTTCCTTCCTTCCTTTCCCCTTCAATCTCCTTCCTTCTCCGTCTCTTTCCTTTCCCCTTCAATCTTCCTTCCTTCCTTCCATCTCAATCTCCATCCCTTCCCCTTCAATCTCTTTCTCCTTCCTTCCTTCCTTTCCCCTTCAATCTCCTTCCTTCTCCATCTCCTTCCTTCCCCCTTCAATCTTCCTTCCTTCCTTCCTTCCTTCCATCTCCATCCCTTCCACTTCAATCTCTTTCTCCTTCCTTCCTTCCTTTCCCCTTCAATCTCCTTCCTTCTCCATCTCCTTCCTTTCCCCTTCAATCTTCCTTCCTTCCTTCCCCTTCCCTCCCTCCCAACATTTTTGAGCAAGGAAGAGTAAGCTTCTCCAGTGAGCACTGCTATATTGTTTTTGTAATTCATCACTATGCTTTAAAATTATGTTCAATTCGTAACAATGAAAATACACCCTGCATATCAGATATTTACATTGCGATTCCAAACAGTAGTAAAATTACAGTTATGAAGTAGCAACGAAAATAATTTTATGGTTGGGGGTCACCACAACATGTGGAACTGTATTAAGGGTTCACGGCATTAGAAAGGATGAGAACCACTGTTCTAGACAATGCATCAGCCAGGAAATCCCGCCCCCCCCCCAGGGAAATATTTTAACTCGAAATTGAAATGATTGAAGTATTGTGTCCTACGGTCCTGTTTGGGGGACAATTTTCTAGGGATGAGTCCCAAGGTTGACAATGACTCCAGGACTCAGCAACAGTCATAAATACATGCCAGTTGCCAAGCATCTGAATTTTGATAGGGATGCTGCTATAGTTGTGTGAAAAATGATTGCAAGTCATTTTTTTCAGTGCTGTTGTAACTTCGAACAGTCACTAAATGAATGGGTTGTAAGCCGAGGACTCCCTATATAGAGAAAGGAAAAGGTGGATGCAACTTACTGCTACTCTCTTTAATGAAGTTGAATGGGATGAAATCTGGTGGACTATTTTGGAAGGATCCTTTTTCTTACAAGAATGTCTTTATTTATTATTTATTTATTAATCAAATTTCTATACCGCCCCTCTCCCGAAGGACTCGGGGCAGTGTACAGCCTAAAATTTAAAAAACATATAAATATACAAAATTTAAAATAATTAAAAATAAATTAAATAATTTGGCCGAAATCCCCATTTAAAACCCAAAACATACAAAGCTAAAATCTTAAAAAATACTCAGTCCCCCTAAAACATTTTGACCCTATTGGAACCGAAGCTTCTATGCCAGGCCGGCCTGTCGAAAAAGGAATGTTTTTAGTTCCCGACGGAAGGTGCGTAAATCTGTTATTATACGGAGTTCGGGGGGGAGCTCGTTCCATAACGTGGGAGCTCCCACAGAGAAGGCTCTCCCCCTGGGGGTCGCCAGCCGGCACTCTCTGGCCGACGGCTCCCTGAGGAGGCCCTCTCTGTGGGAGCGTACCGGACGGTGGGAGGTATTTGCTGGCAGTAGACGGTCCTGTAAGTATCCGGGTCCGATGCCATGGAGCGCTTTAAAAGTGGTCACTAACACCTTGAACCGCACCCGAAAGACCACTGGCAACCAGTGCAACTCACGCAGGAGCGGTGTTACGTGGGAGCGCCACGACGCTCCCATCACTACCCGCGCGGCCACATTCTGGGCAAGTTGGAGCTTCCGGATGCACCTCAAGGGGAGCCCCATGTAGAGAGCATTACAGTAGTCCAGCCTGGAGGTCACGAGGGCATGAGTGACTGTGCGTAGCGAGTCCCGGTCTAGGAAGGGACGCAACTGGCGCACCAGGCGAACCTGGTAGAACATCCTCCCGGCCACGGCCGTCAGATGGTCCTCTAAGGACAGCCGTGAGTCCAGGAGGATTCCCAAATTGCGAACCCTTCCTGTGGGAGCCACTGTTTCACCCCCAATACACAGCGATGGAATCATCTGGCTGTACCGGGACGACGGTAACCACAGCCACTCGGTCTTGGAGGGGTTGAGCTTGAGTCCGTTTCTCCCCATCCATACCTGCACGGCCTCCAGACACTGGGTCAGCACGGCAAGGGCATCGTTGGGGTGGTTTGGCGTGGAAATGTACAGCTGGGTATCATCAGCGTACTGGTGGTACTCCACGCCAAAACCACGGATGATCTCACCCAGCGGCTTTACATAAATGTTGAACAGTAGAGGCGAGAGGACCGACCCCTGAGGTACCCCACATACGAGGGGTCTTGGGGTCGACCTCTGGCCCCCTGTCAACACAGACTGCATCCGGCCAGAGAGGAAGGAGGAGAACCACTGCAAGACAGTGCCTCCTATGCCCAGCCCCTCCAACCGTTGCAGCATGATACCATGATCGATGGTATCAAAAGCCGCCAAGAGGTCCAATAGCACCAGAACAGAGGAGCAACCCCTGTCTTGGGCCCGCCAGAGATCATCCACCAACGCGACCAATGCTGTTTCCGTGCTGTAGCCAGGCCTGAAGCCCGACTGGAACGGATCGAGATATGACGATTCCTCCAGGTGCTGCGGGAACTGTCGGGCAACCACACTCTCAACAACCTTCGCAAGAAAGCGAAGGTTGGAGACGGGACGGTAGTTTGATAAAACAGCTGGATCCAGGGCAGGCTTCTTGAGGAGGGGTCTCACCACTGCCTCTTTCAAGGCAGCGGGAAAGACACCCTCACTCAAGGAAGCGTTGATAATTGCTCGGAACCAGCCTCGTACCACCTCCCGGGAGGCCAGCGCCAACCAGGAGGGGCACGGGTCCAGTAAACATGTGGTCGCCCTAAGTCCCCCCAGCAACCTGTCCACGTCCTCGGGGGTCATGGGGTCAAACTCAACCCAGGTAACAGTCTCAAGACCAGCCTCCGCCTCTCCCATTGGACATACCCAGTTGAAGTCGAAGCCTTCCCGTATCTGAGCGATTTTATCATACAGATATTTTCCGAAATCCTCAGCTCTACCCTCTAAGGGGTCTCCCCTCACCTCCTGATGAAGGAGGGAGCGGGTCACCCTAAACAGGGAGGCTGGGCGGTTATCTGATGACGCAATAAGAGCAGTGAGGTAGGAACACTTCTCTGCTCTTATCGCCATTAGGTAGGACCTAATATGGTCTCTTACCAATGTTCGGTCAGATTCGGCACGGCTCGATCTCCAACTGCTCTCTAGGCGTCTTTTCCGGCGTTTCATCTCTCTCAACCCCTCATTATACCACGGGGCCGGTCGAGACCCACACCGAATCAGAGGCCGCAAAGGCACAACTCGATCCAGGGCACCGGCAGCCACCCTGTCCCAGGCCGCCACCAGCTCTCCAACCGAGTCGTGTGTCAGAACCTCAGGAATTGGCCCAAGCTCTGCCTGGAACCGCTCGGGTTCCATCAGCCGCCTGGGGCGGTACCATCTCACCGGTTCCGCCACCCTGCGGTGGGGTGCAATGGTCCGAAAGTCCAAGCATAGGAGAGAGTGATCAGACCATGACAGGGGTTCAATGACTATATCCCCTACACTCTGACCACTCAGCCACTGTCCAGAGACAAAAACCAGGTCAAGCGTGTTCCCCCCTGTGTGTGTGGGGCCTTGAATTACCTGGGTCAGGTCCATGGCTGTCATGGAAGCCATGAACTCCCGAGCCTCCCCGGACGCCCCGCCCCCGGACGGCAGGTTGAAGTCACCCATGACTATTAGCCTGGGGACCTCAACCACCACCGCGGCGACAACGCTCAGGAGCTCGGGCAGGGAGGTTGATACGTGGCAGGGCGCCAGGTACGTAATCAACACCGCCCTCGGACCCCCTAGGTCCCACTTCACCAGAAGGGATTCACAGCCTGCCGTCTGAGGAACAGTGACCTCCCTCGGCCTGAAACCTTCCCTGATCACGACCACCACTCCCCCACCCCTGCCTTGAGCTCTCGGCTGGTGGAATGCAAGGAAACCCGGTAGGCACATTTCCACCAGAGGGACACCGCCCTCTGGTCCCAACCAGGTCTCCGTTATACCCGCCAGGTCTGCTCCCCCCTCTGAGATTAAATCTTGAATGAGGGGGGCCTTATTTACCACAGACCTGGCATTGCACAGCATCAGCCTACAGCCAGGGCCCTGTGGTTCTGAACAACCCCGAGAACAGGTTGAGCCTTGGGGGTCGGAGCGCACAACCGCTCGTAAGCAGCGGGTGCGCGCTCCCTTATTATGATACGGCCTCCTGCTCCCACCATACCTGCCCCTCCCGCTAACGGTACTTATTGGAACTGAGTTAGTCTTAATCAACCCCCCGTCCGCACCCTCAGGACTCCGTCCCCTTCCGTCGCCTGGCCTGTCTTCTTGTTCCCTTCTGACAATTTCTTCCCCTGCCCTAAACACCCCTTCCCCACCCCTCCCCACCCTTAAAACTTTGACTAAGTACCTATTTAAAAAACCCCAAAGCCCCTTTTTTGATGCATGCCATCTCTCAGGACTCCAAAGTCCATCCTCGAGATGGGTCCTTGATAGAACAGAGGGCCATAATTGCGAGAGGGGGGAGTCTCGCAATGCAAGAAGCGTCCACTTCGAGTAAGCAGCCAGTCAAGTAAGATGAATTGATAGGGTCCGACAAGAAACCAGGCAGTCAAGTCTGAATTAAGGTCCAAGTACCAAGTTTCTATCAGGGTGATGGTAAAAATAATAATAATAATAATAACAATAATGAAGGTAGATTTTGAGTGGTCCGAGCAGGAAAAGCCCCTATGTTGTTCCATCCTGCTTTGTTTAATCCACTATCCACAGATTCGCATATGTGCTGCCAGGGGCAAGGACCAGGTCTCTGAAAAGGGGTCCATAAGGGCAGCACCAGAGTCATAATCCGGGATTCTTTCTTCAGGGCTGTCTTACTGCCCCTCCTGATAGTGCTCAGTTCAACTTTCCTTCCCGCACAAAGCTCATGGGGTGGGGGAGGCCACTGCAGTTCTCCCATTTGGCCTCACCATTGGCCACTCGTTCACCAATTCACAGGGGAGGGGGGAAGCATGACCACATTGTTTCCCTCACCGCCAGGTCCATGCTGCCCCCTCTATCCCCTGCAATTCTCAGCTGTCTCCCCGAACCACTAGCTCACATGATGGTAGGGGGGGCGCCGCTGATCTTCCCTTTTGCGGCGGCCTCCCAGCACCAACGCCTGTCTCGACTGCCTACCTAAGCATAATGATGGTAGAAGGGGGGAGGGGGAGGCCAGCTGCCAAGCTGTTCCCCCTCGCGGCGGCCTCTCAAAGCCAGGAGCCTCTCAGCAGTCTTTTCAAGAGTCACTCGTTCACATGGTGGGGGAGGGGGGAGCCGCCGCCGAGCTCTTCTCTTTCGCGGTGGCCTCCCGACTCCCAGCTGGCTTCTCACCTCACCACAGGCTGCAGGGGGAAGTACGCTGTTACCACCACTCAGCTTCGTCCATTCCCAGCAAGAAGGGAGCCGACAGACATATCTCAGGGAGACTAAGATGTTCCGCTGCCAAAATCCCAGGGGTCCCAGATGTTTCTCGGCCCCTGGGGGGAGGTCTCTAGCCATTCCCCATCGGAGGCCCGGCTGCTCTCACAGGGAAGCGTTCTCCATCTTGCGCATGCTTAATATAATTCTTTGACTATATTCAGGGGCTGCCACAAAGAAGAGGGAGTCAAGCTATTTTCCAGAGCACCTGAAGGCAGGACAAGAAGCAATGGATGGAAACTAACCAAAGAGAGAAGCAACCTAGAACTAAGGAGAAACTTCCTGACAGTTAAAACAATTAACCAGTGGAACAACCTGCCTCCAGAAGCGGTGAATGCTCCAACACTGGAAGTTTTTAAGAAGAGACTGGACAGCCATTTGTCTGAAATGGTATAGGGTTTCCTGCCTGAGGAGGGGGTTGGACTAGATGACCTCCAAGGCCCCTTCTAACTTTATTATTATTATTATTATTTGTAGTAGTAGTAGTAGTAGTAGTAGTACGGTATATCAATGTCTTACCTTTCTACCATTTTAGAAGAAGACTTTCTACCCCCACACACACAGAAACAAAATCTCTGCTGATATCTAGTGGCGGGCTTGATGTTTGCAGCCCAATATAGTATTGTACCAGTATGCCTAGTGATTTTTTATTTAACATACCAAAAAAATTCCCAATCAAAATCAGAGAGAGAGAGAGAGAGAGAGAGAGAGAGAGAGAGAGAGAGAGAGAGAGAGAGAGAGAGGGAAAGAGAGAGAGAGAGAGAGAGAGAGAGAGAGAGAGAGAGAGAGAGAGAGAGAGAGAGAGAGAGAGAGAGAGAGAGAGAGAGAGAGAGAGAGAGAGAGAGAGAGAGAGAGAGAGAGAGAGAGACCAAGTGGAAAAACAGGAAAAGGAAAAGAACAAATGCATAACATATTATATAAAGAAAGTAATCCTGATGTTTAAACTTTGGCCACATAATGTAATATTGACCAATCTTTCCATTGCATCAACAGCCAGACAAATGCTGCCTACAATTAGCATCTTTAACTGCTATCCCTCCAAATCCCTCCATCTCATTATCTTCCCAACACACCTTGCAGCTTTTTAATGTAGGAAATATGAGGGTGCTAGGCTGAAATGGGAGCCCAGCCCTAAAAACAGGACCCTGTGTCTGAAGGGACACTTCATCACATTCTAATTGTGTTCATAATGTTTAGCTGTGATGACAATCCTACTGCCAAGAAGCAGAGAGGATGCTTAGATAAATGGACCCCAGGAGGTTGACTGGATCAGAGGTAGCTCCAGAGAACTCGTCTTCCAGGGCTCTGAAGGTCAAGGCAGGCAGGCAGCTCTTAGCCAAATGGTGCAATGGTCACTCAAGTAGGGTTTCCTATCTTTGCCATGTACACATTCTCCCTGCAAATTCAGATTTGGTTACTCCACCCCAAACACAGAGAGAAACAGCCACACAGGGCATCTCCCAGCCCCAGAGCTACCCTGCCCCTGTTTCAAAGCATGAGTTCCTAAATGTAGGCAGCTGCTGATCCAGATTCTTCACAGGGGGGGGGGGGAAGCAGAATAGAAACATCTGTTCTGTTAGCCATCAAGACACCCAAAATCTTCCACGCCTCTCTGCTGGGGAATCTGCTCTGCTGAGAAGATTTCCCATGACTTTATTGTGGCCTTGAAAACTCTGCCAGCAGATCACAAGGTTGTATCATGTGCTGAGAATGTGTGAGAGTGTGCGAGTGTGCTGGTATGGGGAGACAATTGGTTTTCTTCTAAAAAGGCTGGTGCACCTTAAAATTTTGCCTGCTATTAGAAATGTAGCCAGAAGAAACTTTTTTTTAGCACAACAACTAGGGGCTGGAAGGGGATTTTTAAAAAAAAAACATCTGAAGCTGTGCCATGAAGGACTTAGGTTCAATTGCTGGTAGCAGAAAATAGGGAAGACTAAAGTGGACTTCTGAGAACTAGATGAATAGCTGAATTTAGTATAAAGAGTTTGCTGAGTGTGAAAGGGCTGTACTTGTATAGCAGGACATACTTTCCATTTAAACAGTTCCAAATTCAGCTTCTGGGCTCTTGAAGCAAGCATGAGAGGGGCCTTGCCAGGAACCTGGGATTGCAGTTGCCAACCAGGGTTGACGGAGCTGCATAAATAAGATTGGTGTGCTGATTTTATATAAGGCAGCCTCCCACGTTTCCATTTTCCCAATGCTGTATTCTTGCTTCCCAAACAAAATCAACAACCAGGAGTCAACCACCAGTGGACTCTCTCACCTGACTGCTCTTAAGGGCTGTCACTGGACACTTATACCGGTATTTGTATATTTGTAGTTTTCTGTGTCTCCTTAAGAGACTCATATGTGTGTGTACAGTAGGATACACCTAGACTAGGGCTGATATATTGTCCTGATTGAACATGCTAAAAGAATAGCTAAAAGAATAGCTAGGTTTCCTCAGCCCTGAAACTCAACTATCCAATGGTCATTGTTGATTTCAGAAAAGGCAGGCACAACCACACACCCCTGATTCACCTGTGGAGGTGGTTAGCAGCATCAAGTTTCTGGGTGTGCACCTAATGAGTAGACTAGCTTGGTTGCTCAACAGTGAGACACTAATGAAGGGGGCAAAGGAGCGCCTGCATTTTCTGCGTTGCCTGAGAAAAGTACATCTTCCTTCCCCTGTCCTTAACACTTTCTACAGAGAGACAGTCAAGAGCATCTTGTCTGATTTGGAAGCATTACTGCTTCAGACAGAAGCAGAAGGAGTGGTGAGGATGGTAGAAAAGATTATTGGCAGTTCATTTCTTTCTATCTAGGACTTAGCATATAAGTGATGCTTGAGCAAGGATTTGTCTGGGACGCTAAACATTCTCTTCATGACCTGTTTTCTTTGTTACCTTCTGGGAGGAGGGTGCTTCGTGGTATCCAAAGCAGAACATCCAGATTCAGTCACAGCATTGTTCCATATAGTATCGACCCTATGAACTCTCACGTTTCTTCTTTCCACTATGTATTCAAAATGGACAGTGATTAAAATTAATGTGTATATATATGTATGGGTGTAATTTTTAATGTGGACCAGTGTGCACATAGTAAAAAATGTCAATAAAGGTTATCTTAACCAGCTAGGAGCAAATTTGCTACAGTTGGCTTCACCCAAATAGCAATAGCAGTAGGACTTAGACTTATATACTGATTCATGGTGCTTTACATCCCTCTCTAAGCGGTTTACAGAGTCAGCATATTGCCTCCAACAATCTGGGTCCTCATTTTACCAACCTCGGAAGGATGGAAGGCTGAGTCAAACTTGAGACGGTGAGCCTCGAACTGCCAAACTGCTGGCAGTTGGCAGTCAGCAGAATTAGCCTGCACTACTGCATTCTAACCACTGTGCCACCATGTCTCCATCCAGAAATCCTCTTGAGGTTTGCAGAAATCCATAAATTATTGAGAAAACAAAATTTAAAAATCTGTAAGGTAGGGGTGCCACTCCCTTCCTCCAAAGCTAAACCTTCCCCTACTTAGCATTCTTGCAGATTATAGACTGAAAGGAAGCAACTTACTTTAAAGAAGGATGGGATGGAATGGTTGATGGTGTTCATATCTCCAGTACAACTCTATGTTGCCTCCTGGCCTTTCATTACTTTGAATTAGAGCAAATCAGCACTTGAGTCAAAGCTTCCCTCAGCAAGCAAATAAGGCAGTAGTCCTAGATTGCACCCTGAAGTATGCTAACATAACCTAAAATTTTCTCATCCTAATACATTCATTCACTCTTTCTGGGAAAATACTCTAATGCTTCTCTTTCCTCTGGAGAGCTAGCAGGAAACCACCTTATCACTTTCAAGCTCAGATAGGAATCTCATTAAAATAAAAAAAAATTAAAAAACCAAACAAAAAGCTGAGACAGTGCTAATTATCAAGCTATGGTACCACTCCTATCTCAGGGCATCTATTAAGAAAAACAAACAAATTGATTCACCCTCCCAGATTCTTTTCCTTGCATCCTCAGGGGAAAAAATGAGTTAACTAATTTGGATGGAGCAAAACCATCTGTATAATTTGGACCAGTTCTTATTAATGCCAGCAAGAAGAGCAAATGGGTGGTGTGGTTGGGATTGCTTAAAGGAACTGTTTAAGTCAAGGACTACCTGTACTTGGTCACTAAACAGTTCATTTGGTGACCACTCGAAGTTACAATGGCTCTGAAAAAAGTGATGACCGTTCTTCACACTTGTGACAGTTATAGCATCCTCACGGTCACATGATCAAAATTCAGACACTTGGCAACTGACTCATGTTTATGATGTCACAGTGTCCCAGGGTCACGTGATCACTTTTTTGACCTTCTGACAAACAAAGTCAAATGAGGAAGCCAGATTCACTTAACAACCATGTTACTCACTTAAAAACTGCAGTGATTCACTAAACGGTAGCAAGAAAAATAATAAAATGGGCAAAATTCACTTAACAAATGTCTCACTTAGCGACAGAAATTTTGAGCTCAAAATTGTGGTTGTTACTTGAGGACTACCTGTACTGAAATCAATCATGAATACTGAAATGAAAAATAAAATCAGCTATATATCTATCTCTTAGGGGGAGCCTGGAACCCCCACAGAGCGCGTCCCGGGTGGTGGATTGGGGGGCCCTAACCATTATGGCTTTTATACTGTAATGGCGGGTTGGAGGGAATCAAATACCTCCTATGGACCAACAGGTCTGGTGAGTGGCAGCTGGCTCCCCAGTATCGACTGAAGGCGGAGACCATGTTGGTTGGAACGGATTCAGAAGAACAGCACACGGTGTGGTGGCAGCCACTTGAATAGCGTGTGCACAGCGGTGTAGAAAGCAAAGGAAAGACTAAGGGCCCGTGTCCCTCCTGGCTGGTTTCTGCTAGCAGGGAGGTGACACGTACCTGGATCCAGGAGATTGTCAACACTTCTTTGAGGGAGGGGTCCTTCCCGGCTCCTTTAAAGGAGGCACTCGTGCGCCCCCTCCTCAAGAAGCCTTCCCTGGATCCAGCAATTCTCACTAACTATCGTCCGGTCTCTAACCTCCCCTTCGTGGGGAAGGTTATTGAGAAGGTGGTGGCACTTCAACTCCAGCGGTCTCTGGAGGAAGCCGATTATCTGGGGCCTCTGCAGTCCGGGTTCAGGCCCGGCTACAGCACCGAAACTGCTTTGGTCGCTCTGATGGATGATCTCTGGCGGGCCCGGGACGGAGGCCAGTCCTCTGTCCTGGTGCTTCTTGACCTCTCAGCGGCGTTCGATACCATCGACCATGGTATCCTTCTGCGCCGGCTGGGGGGAATGGGAGTGGGGGGCACCGTGTTACGGTGGTTCTCCTATCTCTCTGGTCGGTCGCAGTCGGTGTTAGTGGGGGGTCAGAGGTCCACCTCTAAGTCACTCCCTTGTGGGGTGCCTCAGGGGTCGGTTCTCTCCCCCCTACTTTTTAATATCTACATGAAACCACTGGGAGAGATCATTCATCGGCATGGAGTGAGATACCATCAGTATGCTGACGATACTCAGCTGTACATTTCCACTCCTGCCCAAATCAGTGAAGCGGTTGAGGTGATGTGCCGGTGTCTGGAGGCTGTGAGGGTCTGGATGGGTGCTAACAGATTGAGGCTCAACCCTGACAAGACAGAGTGGCTGTGGGTGATGCCTCCCACGGAAATTTCAATCTGTCCCTCCATTACCCTGGGGGGTAAAGTTATAGACCCCTCAGAGAAGGTGCGCAACTTGGGAGTCCTCCTCGATCCACGGCTGACATTGGAACATCATTTGTCGGCCGTGGTGAGGGGGGCATTTGCCCAGGTTCGCCTGGTTCACCAGTTGCACCCTTATTTGGATCGGGAGTCTCTACTCACAGTCACACATGCCCTTGTCACCTCGAGGATCGACTACTGCAACGCTCTCTACATGGGGCTACCCTTGAAGAGTGTTCAGAGACTACAATTAGTGCAAAATGCAGCTGCGCAAGCAGTTGTGGGCCTGCCCCGTTGTGCCCACATTTCGTCAACTCTCCGCATGCTGCATTGGCTGCCTATTGGTCTCCGAGCGCAATTCAAAGTGTTGGTTATTACCTATAAAGCCTTTTATGGCATTGGACCAGGATACTTACGGGACCGTCTTCTGCCACATACTTCCCTTCGACCGGTGAGAGCACACAGGGTTGGCCTCCTCCGGGTCCCGTCAGCGAAACAATGCCGTCTGGCGGGTCCTAGGGGGAGGGCCTTCTCTGTTGTGGCACCCACCCTCTGGAACCAACTGCCCCCTGAAGTCCGCGTTTCCCCCACTCTCCCGGCCTTCTGGAAGAATTTGAAAACTTATCTATGCCGGCAGGCCTGGGGATGATTGTGATTGTGTCTGTATGATGAATGTGTTTGGGGGGGTCTTTTAAATGTTTTGTCGACTCGGTTTTTGGTTTTTAAATGCTGTGATGTTGTTTTTTTGTTCATGTTGTTAGCCGCTCCGAGTCCTTTGGAGAGGAGCGGCATAAAAATCCAATTAATAATAATAATAATAATAATAATACACTATATATTTCCCAGGAAAATCATGTTAATGGCGGCAAAACCTAACAATGGCCCCGAGTACAGGCGCCACTTAAATGGGGCAGGGGTGCTAAGAATTTCCCGGTCCGCTAGAAGCATGATAAACCCAAAACTACGAATTGGTAGGTGGAATCTGAGAAGCCTATACGAAGCTGGGAAAACACACAACACTATCCAAGAAATGTCCAAATACAATATCTCTATATTGGGAGTGAGTGAAATGCGCTGGCCTGAAAATGGAATGTGTAGAATAGGAAATTATACTATCTACTACTCTGGTGAGAATAGCAAACACCATCGAAATGGAGTAGCTATAATTGTAAACAATTGTGTAAATAAATGCATTAAGTCCTTTATTCCTGTGTAAGGTTTTCCACTTAGCCTCACAATTGCCCCAGCATTACTCAGGAATTTAAAAGAGCCAAAGAAACTCCTGAGTCGAGGTTTCAGCAAGCAAACAACTTTTATTTTCTTCAAGATAGAGTTGGGTGACCCCATCTCTCTTCGTGGCTGGTAGAGGAATGCAGGCAAGCAAGCAGAAAAGATGTCTTCCACCTTTTATATCTTTTCAGAACAAAGAGATCAGGTCTTGGTACTAGGCATAAGATGGCACAAAAAAATAATTCCTAGATGATGACTCATACACAGCAACCCAGGCTCCATCCATAACTCCTTTCTCCCCTCCCCTTACTGTGCTCTTTTCATATAAGTAATCACCTGTACCTAAAGCATGAAGCCCTTACTTTTCCAATATATATATATATATAAAGCATCTGACCAAGCAATTAACTACAAAATAATGATTACAAAATAACAAAACAATGATTACATGATAACACTATAAGTATCTATATATAAATTAAACATACTAAAATCATAAGCACAATAAAATCCCTTCACTACTCCCTTTTTAATATAAAAGCCGAATAGGCTTAGGGACTCTTAAAGAGGGGAATATAGTCAGAAGGGAAAGGTTGCAAAATCATTGCTTTAGCTGGTCTATCGTTATAGATAGGAGTGGCAATAAAAGTTGGTCCGGATATAGTAGATCTAACAATTCTCTAAATAAACAGGATAAGGCATGATAAACACAACAACCCTCCTAAGGCCAAAACCACAATGAACAATATCCATTTCCAAGTATCAAACATTCCCAAAAACCATCCTCCAACATCCAGTGCTCCTGACCATGTCTGGACAGGGACATGAGCCAATTCTCGCATACTGTCAGTGACTTCTTTGACATATTCCTTATATGTAATGTCAGACTGGGGTCTAATAATACAATTTAGGGCCACAATGTCAAAGTAGAGGGCCCACTTGGTTGGACGGTCCTTTCCAAGTCAAATTAAAATAAGAAGTGATGTTCTCTCAAGCTTCACATTTAAAAATGAAACAATTGTTTAGGGCCAGATCAATAATAATAATAATAATAATAATAATAATAATAATAATAATAATAATAATAATAATAATAATAATAATAATAATAATAGATTCTTTGATACTGAGGGAATCTCAGTTGTGGTTTCCAGTTCATGAAAATCAACTTGAACCCATATTTGTATCTGGTTCAATTGATAGCGAGTTCAAATGATGCTGAAAAATCCATTGGTCTGGTTATCATGAAGCACACCAGGTTGCAGGAATCCTTCGAATGTGCCAGGTTGGGTAGGATGTGCAAACATATTTGGCATTTAATGTGTAGGCCTGTCTCCATACTTAGTCCATTTAGCGTGATTATAGTCAATAGCTTTACATGCATCAAAGAAGAGTCTGGCACTTGTCCATAAATCTTGTGTTATTCTTCCCCAAAAGGTAATGTCTGTATGTTTTTCCATATGTCCAGATTTAAAGTTGTGGGTAAAGCTGCACTGTATTGACAGGAGCATAACAAGTGACCCTGTTGCCCCTTTGCAAGTGGAATATGTAGTCTTGTGATAAACACAACTCCCATTTATTCCTTAAAGTATTGGGCCTATGGTCCTTCCTTCTACCAAAGAAGGTACGAGGGAAACAACAGTAGCAGAAGAAAAATATTGCAATACATAGTCCAGGTTCTAGGAACACGATTTCCAGGGTAGTCCAATTCATTGAGGTTCTTCTCCTACTTAGATGGAAACAGTTCAACAGGTGAGGCAGGTTGAAATTTCATTTTCAGGCCATCCAGCTGCGGAGCTTGTCACTGGAGAGGATATGATGGGACTTTCCATGGACTCACGCCTTGATTCCTTAAATCAGGAGGACCTGGCATGGTTGAGACCACTGAGGACTGGTATTTCTAGGTGACAGTTCTTTTCACCTGAACCCACTCTCCAGGAACAACAAAGGCCAGAGACAGGTGGTATGGCAGCCTGGGCCTGTACTGAAATAGAAGACAAAACCTGCGCCAGATTATGTAAATACTGAGTAACTTTCTTCTCTTCTTCACTGACATTCTTGAACCTTCATGTAACAAAAGCCTCCCATACATCATTTCAAAGGGACAAAGATAGTTTTCCAATTGAGGCCTATATTGAAATGGCCTCACCGCTAAAAGTTGTAAAGCGTTTTATTTACTTGTATTTATCACAGATTTGTTTAGCTAAAGTATAAATACAACCATCCTGTTTTTTTAAAAAAGTATCTATCATCCCTTGCAACCCCCCTTCAGTGGCTGCTTCTGTGTCCTAGCTATTGCTTTCTTTCTCTTCTTTCTTTCTCTTCTTTCTTTCTTTCTTTCTTTCTTTCTTTCTTTCTTTCTTTCTTTCTTTCTTTCTTTCTTTCTTTCTTTCTTTCTTTCTTTCTTTTCAACCTCCTCCAATCTTGCAACATCCACCTCCCACTTTCTTCTGTTTCTTCATTGTTCTCTCTTTTCATATTTCTATAGTACAGTCTTGTTCCTTCAACATTCTAAGGCTTGTGTTAAGGCATACAATTCACATGTTTGGGCTGACCACGTTAATGGCAGTCTCCCTGCTTAATGCATGCAATTCACAAGTCTGTGCACACCCACTTAAAAACAACTTTCCTGCTTCTTCTTTCTGTTATCCATTCCTTCACTTCCCTTCCACCACTTTGGTCTAACTTCTACTTTTCCCCCCCACAATTACATCTGCTATCTACAAGTGTATACCTCCTTTTGGCTTTCTGATTTAAAATTGCCCACACTTGATAAGAAATGATAACCACCAAGACGTCCCCAAATGTCAATTTGAGGCAAAAATGCCACTGGCTGCCTCTTTCCCCCCAGTTCTGAGTCAAAACCTCCTCCAAGCCATTACTTTGCCCATATTTACAAACAAATTACCTAGTGAAGAGCCAACAAAAGAACAGTCACCAACCTCTGTTTGTATTTGTTAACATAAACTCTTTTTCTAATAGTTTTGCATACAAATCTTTAGTCAAAACAACATAGCTATTTATAATCCCAAATTTTTTCTCAACTTCTTCATTTTAACTTCACAAAAAAATAAACAAACTTAATAAGATATTCTGAATGACTGAAATAGATTTATATCAAACTCTAGTATTGGTTTTAATATAAAGTTAGTCAAATCCCAATTTAATCAAATTCCATTCAGATGGAAACAAATTTCCATTAAGTAGGTTAAACGTTTACAAATCTAATCAAAACAATTCAAAGTCATTTCTTTTCGTTGATGGATATATAGGTCTAACTAAACAATTTAAACTCAACAATTCCCCCCCCCAAAAAATTGTCCAACAATTACTGTCTCCTCTTTGAAGTAAAAAAAATTGCAAGCTGAAACTGCAAGAGTGGGCATTAAATTTCACATCCACCCCACCACTCCCAAAGCAGAATTCCAAGCAGAGGAAAAAAAAAGTTAAAACGAGCAGCCCCCCCTCTTCTTTCTGTCTCTCTCACTCTTAAAACAACACAGCCAGTGGAAAATCGAAAGAGATGGGGGGGGAGAAATTTTACAAAAATCTCACCACTAAAAAAATAGTTTTCTCTCCTTCACATGCATTTGTCATAAATTCTCTCACACATCCTCCATGGAACTCTTCTCATGCAAACACTTGCTATTGCTTTTCAATTTACTTTTACAACAATAAAATATGCAGTTTACAATTTCTTTCACAGCCTGGGAGGGAGTGGGTGGGGGTGGGGTTTGAGGGCTAACACACACTCAGATATCAACAAATTAACTCATTCACTTCCATGCTAACTGCTTGCATAAACAATTCCACATACAAATATTTCATTTCATACTTTCTCCAGGCAAACTATTTATTTTTAAATAAGGCCTTTTTGTGTGTTGTTATCAAAGAGGGTTTTGACCCTCGTCCAAGTCTTGGAAATAACACAGAACAACACAGACAAACATATATACACAAATACTATTAAAACAACATTTATTTAGACATATGGCTTGTCCTGCAAAAAGCGAGAAAAATCATGAGGTGATTCCAACCAAACGTGTGGTTTTTATAGGGCCCTTAACAATCTCCTATTTTTCTCACCATTCCAAGCCCAAGCGTAATGTTCTGGGTGCTTATATATAAACAAAACACACACACATCAATTTGGGGTTTGAGACTAAAACAGGCCTCCCCTTTTAATTAAAAAGGAGGGGAACATTTATGGTTACTTCCAATTTATCCCAGCAACTTCAGAAGACAGTGGGGAAAGACTAAAAGGAATATTGAAGGTGTGAAGGGGGAGGGGAAAGTAGCAACCTCCTCTCCTCACCTCTAACAAAGGGGAATTGAATAGTCCAAAGAGCCAGATTAAAAGAAAAAAAAGAGAAAGAAAAAAACTTGCTTTCAGTTCTTTGAATCTTCTTTTCTTTTCTTCCGTGGCTTTAGTTGTTATCAGATAAACTAGCCAACTGGAGGTTTACAAAGTTTTTCAACGTTGCCTTGTTGAAGATTATTTGTACTGCTACACATCAACACAAAGCACCACCAGACATATTCTGACAGGGTTAAACTTAGCCACTTGAAGTTTCAAAACATCCCAATTGTTCAAAACACATTGCAGAGGAGTACATGTTGATTTATTTTTTTTATTTAAATTACTTACTTCAAGATAGTTTCTCGGCTTCCTCCCTTTTCACTTAATTAATTTGGAATTTTGTAATTAATTTTTCCTTTGGAGGACTAGTTGGCGAGATCAGCCCCCTATCTTACTCCAAAATTACCAAAACCTCTGCAAAAAAAAAATTACATACCAATTCAATTATTTTTCTTAAATCACTCTATCCTGTATTAGAAGACAGTTGCTTGGCTTCCTCTTTTCTTACATTTATTCATTTATTTTTATGCTTATCTATAGAGGACTAGTCAGAGAGATCAACCTCCTGCCTTATTCCAGGATTTCCAAAGCTTTTTTATTTCTTTTACTTACCAAGGCACCTGTTGCAATTTCTCCCATCAGTAGAGAAGCATGAAACCTCGTTGAATTCGGGTGTTCAGGTTCCTCAGACACGGACCCCACCAGTGACGATGAAGCATAGAATCTTCCAGGTCAAACACCCAGGAGCACTCTAAGACTCATGATTCAGTCGCCGCTGGTTTCGTCCTGCTGAGAATTGAAGGCTCGCTGGGACCTTAACAGGGGTCTCCAGATGTGGGGGGGAGAGCCATTGTGGCTTCCACCACGTTAGGCGCCAGGATTGTAAGGTTTTCCACTTAGCCTCACAATTGCCCCAGCATTACTCAGGAATTTAAAAGAGCCAAAGAAACTCCTGAGCCGAGGTTTCAGCAAGCAAACAACTTTTATTTTCATCAAGATAGAGTTGGGTGACCCCATCTCTCTTTGTGGCTGGTAGAGAGATGAAGGCAACAACCAGAAAAGATGTCTTTCACCTTTTATACCTTTCCAGAAAAAAAAAGATCAGGTCTTGGTACTAGGCATAAGATGGCACAAAAAAATAATTCCTAGATGATGACTCATACACAGCAACCCAGGCTCCATCTGTAACTCCTTTCCCCCCTCCCCTTACTGTGCTCTTTTCATATAAGCAATCACCTATACCTAAAGCATGAAGCCCTTACTTTTCCAATATATATATAAAGCATCTGATCAAGCAATTAACTACAAAATAATGATTACAAAATAACAAAACAATGATTACATGATAACACTATAAGTATCAATATAAAATGGTTACTATATATAAAATAAATGCTAATGTCAAACTTAAACATACTAAAATCATAAGCACAATAAAATCCCTTCACCTGTATCCAATAGAGTGATAATGATCCAAACAAATAGTACTCCAGTAAATATGAATGTTATACAACTTTATGCTCCCACAGCTGACAGCGATGAGGAGGATTTAGAGAAGTTCTATGAAGATATAAGCAATGTACTGAAAACCCTAAAAAGTAATGATATCACAGTACTCATGGGGGACTTCAATGCAAAAGTGGGAGAAGGAAGTGATACTCCTGTAGTTGGAAACTTTGGCTTAGGAACCAGAAATGGTAGAGGTGACAGATTTGTAGACTTCTGCAAGGAACATAGGCAATGTGTGATGAATACTTTTTTCAAGTTGCCAAAAAGATGCCTCTACACTTGGAGATCACCAGCAGATACATGAAATAATGTAGTAAGGAACCAAACTGACTATTTTACAATAAACAAAAGATTTAGAAACTCAGTAAAATCAGTAAAGACATACCCAGGTGCAGATGTACCATCCGATCATAATCTACTACTTGCTGAAGTCCAGCTGAAACTAAAAAGGATGAAAAACCCAAACCCTGCTAAACCAAGAATCGACAGAGACTTAATCATTAAACATGGAGGTAAGATTAAAGAAGAACTCGAAAATCATTTAAGAGAAACCAACAACCTGAATGATGATGATGTAGAAGTGAACTGGAATAAATTTAAAATGCAATAGTAGAGGTAACAAATTCAAAACAGAGGGAGGGGTACCACAAGAAACAACAGTGGATGACAGAGGAAATTCTTCATCTCATGGATGAAAGAAGATCTTATAAAAATAAAAACAAAGAAAAATACAATGAATTGCAGAAAACAATTAGAAGAAAAATTCGACTGGCAAAAGAAAAGTGGTTTGCAAAGAGATGCAAGAAAATAGAAGAGACAGAATGTATACATGATAATTTCAATTTACACAAAAAAGTGAAAGAAGCAGCAGGCCTCTACAAAAAGAAAACCAACATCTTAGTTGACAAAGAGGGGAAAATTATCTTAGATGAGGATGAAAAACTAAAAAGATGGAAGGAATATATTGAAGAACTTTTTGAGGACACTAGGGATGATATAGATATGGGAAGTATAACAACTGGACCAAATACCACTATGGAAGAGGTTGAACATGCAATAAAAATAGCAAAAACAAGAAAAGCCACAGGACCTGATGACATCCCAGTAGAAATTTTTAAATTGCTGGAAGACAATGGGAAGAATTTTTTACTGCAGCTCTTCAATCAGATATATGAAACAGGAAAGATACCAAATGATTGGCTAAAATCAACCTTTGTGACAATCCCCCAAAAAATAAATGCAAAGAAGTGTACCGAATACAGAACAATAAGCTTAATGAGTCACGCCCTGAAAATATTCCTGAGAATAATTCACACAAGAATATACAATAAAATTGAAGAGCATCTAGGTAACACACAATTTGGTTTCAGAAACAATCTTGGTACATGAGATGCGCTGTTCAGCATTCAGGTTCTTGTACAGCGTTGTAGAGATGTCAATCACAGTGTTTACATGTGCTTCATTGATTTCGAAAAAGCTTTTGATAAAATAAGACAACGCAAACTATTAGAAATCCTGAAACAAGGGGGACTAGATGACAAAGACATCCAAATAATAAAGAATCAGTATTGGCATCAGGTAGCAAATGTGAGACTAGGCCAAAAATACTCAGCTGATGCAGAAATAAGAAGAGGGGTCAGACAGGGATGTATTCTGTCTCCACTGTTGTTCAATATCTACTCTGAGTCAATCTTCAACGAGGCACTGGAGAACATCGATGCCGGCATCAAAGTAAACGGTGTTTGGATCAACAACTTAAGATATGCTGACGATACAGTTCTGCTTGCCAGTAAGCATGAAGACCTTCAGCTCCTCATCAACAGAGTCAGCAAACAACCTGTTAATTTACCACCAATAAACTCAGAAGGAATACCACTAGAAAAAGTTGAAAGGATCACACACCTCGGTTCCAATTTACATGAAAGCTGGGACATGACTGTTGAAGTAAAGACAAGGATAGAAAAAGCTCGAACAGCATTCTTCAAAATGAAAAAGGTCTTCTGCAGTCACGACATAAGCCTAAGACTGAAAATCAGGCTTGTCAGATGCTATATTTTTTCTATCCTGCTCTATGGAGTAGAGAGTTGATGTCTGACAGAAGGCCACCTGAAGAGACTAGAAGCATTTGAAATGTGGATTTACAGGCGTCTGTTACGTATAAGCTGGGTTGACAAGATCAGAAATGAGGAGGTGATCAGCCGCCTGGGAAAGCCAAGGGAAATAATCAAAACAATTAAAAAACGAAAATTAGAATATTCCAGACATGTGATGCGACACCCAGAAAAATACGGCATACTCCATTTAATCCTCCAGGGAAAGATTGAAGGCAAACGAGGTCCAGGTAGAAGAAGAACATCATGGCTTCAAAATCTAAGGGACTGGTTTGGACAAAACTCAGCAGCACTTTTTCGTGCAGCTGCTGATAAAAACAGGATCGCCAACATGATCGCCAACGTCTGATAACGGATATGGCACAAGAAGAAGAAGAAGAATATATCTATAGTTGATACACTTCTGTGCTCCTCAATGGCTGTTCCCTACCTACCTATCCATAATGCAAGTACACAATTCCTAGGATGCAGATTCCCTTTTGATCAAGTGGAAGGATGAATTGAAAATTTATCACCCTTTGACCCCTTCCTCTAAGTACAAGGGCTAATTTTGTAAGAACAAAATACAGTGTCCAACTTCATATAATTTGGCTGCTGCTTCTTTTTTTCCAGATAGCTGCTATTGCTTCTAGCAGTCTCGAGCGTGCCCAGGAATATGCCAGACTACATGGCATTTGCAGGGCCTATAGCTCTTATGAGGAACTTGCACAGGATCCTGATGTGGGTGAGCTGAATTGGACCTTGGGGATAGAAAATCAGTTCCAAAACTGGTAGGGCAGGGTTGTGGAAGAGAGCAGCTGAAGTACTCTCTCCTGATAACTATGACCTGGATGACTGAGAATCTCCATAGACAGTCTCTCCTGAGGGGATTTGAGACTTGAAATTAGGAGGAATCAGTATAGGAAGACATATGCCAGATGTTTAAGCAGAGTAGTGGCCTAGTGGTAAAGACCTTCGCCTCCCACTCAGAAGGTTGAGAGTTCAATCCTAGGTTATATATAATTATAATTAAGGGTCATAAAAAGGGAGTTATGCCAGATGTTTGTCTAATAATGTTTGTCAACCCTGGCAACTTGGAGATGTGTGGAAACGAAGGAAGGAAGGAAGGAATGGTTGATGGAATTCATATCTCCAGTACAACTTCATGTTGCCTCCTGGCCTTTCATTACTTTGTATTAGGCAGGGAGGGAGGAAGGAAGGAAGGATCATAAGAAGATCATAAGAAGATTCCCAGGCTCCAGTGAAATCCTGGTCTCCCCCTTTACCTCTCTTCCATTTTCTGTTCATTTGCTGAGGTGTCTTCTGCTCCCCCCTCCAGATGTGATCTACGTGGGTTCTCTCAACACCCAGCATCTTGCTCACACCACCCTCTTCTTCCGGGCTAAAAAGAACGTTCTCTGTGAAAAACCAATGGGCATGAATGCCCGCGAAGTACGAGAGATGATACGAACAGCTCGGGAGAATGACATCTTCCTCATGGAGGTAGGAGATGTGAGCTTTTACAAATCAAGCTTCACACATTGTGCTAAGCTCATGTGGGGTTTCTTTGAATTTCAATTTTAGCATGTGGCGTAAACTCACTGACATGATAGCTTAGAAGCCATCAGAGGTGCACAAAAAGAGTCACACTGTTTTTGAAGCATGTATTCCAGAACATTTTTTGCCACTTTATAGCTGTAGAAAAACTAAGCTTTTTTTTTTTTAAAAAAAAATAGAAATCATACTCTATTGTAATTAGATAGAGATCAATTGGGGAGCGATTTATTATTCTTAGTGCCAGTCATCCAACTTCCTTCCCTGCCGCATTTTTAAAAGGTTTGTTTTGTTGGTGCACAAATCACTAACAACAGTTGTGATACCGTATGTCTTTGTGTTCGCACTGAGACACTATTCAGTTTATTTTATAAACCTAAACATGCATTATATTGAATACTGAAAACACAAGCAGTCCTCGACTTACAACAGTTCATTTCGTGACTGTTCTAAGTTACAACAGCACTGAAAAAACTGACTTATGACTGTTTTTCACACTTACGACTCCCCCATGGTCATGTGATCCAAATTCAGACTCTTGGCAATTGACTCATGTTTATGATGATTGCAGTGTGTCCCGGGGACACATGATCCCCTTTTGCGATCTTCTTACAAGTCAATGGGGGAGCCAGATTCGCTTAACAACCATGTTACTAACTTAACAACTGCAGTGATTCACTTAACAACAGTGGCAAGAAAGGTTGCAAAATGGGGCAAAGTTCACTTAACAGCTACCTCGCTTAGCAACAGGAATTTTGGATTCAATTGTGGTCATAGGTTGAGGACTACCTGTATATGAATTTGAATCATGGCGACAATGGGTGGGGGAAACTGGTTAGGATTGCTTTGTTACTGGAGATGCAAGCTAGAATATTAAACATTGATCTGTTATTGTTCTAGTTATCTCATATTTTGGCTCAGGATTGTCAGGATTGTCATTATGATTAACACACAGTTGCAGATTCTTCTTGGCTGTATCCATTACAGTTAGATTCAAGGTATCAAGAACTGTGGATTTTATAAGCAAATCTCCATATAATACTAGGATGAAAATCTATATCCACCCATTTATATCAAATGATTGTTGCCATGCTGTATGTTGTTTGTCAACTTTTGATATATTTTTTTCACCAAAGGAGCAAGCAATTCTTTCTTCGTGCAATCTAACACTATGTTTGGGATTGTATTACAACTAATACAATTAAGATTAAAATGTGGATGCATCTCAAGATAGTCAGGGAGGAAGGACAGAATCGGAAAAAGTTTGCCTGCATCTCCCTGCTCCTAGTCCAAAACCTTAAGCCAGCGGTTCTCAACCTGTGGGTCGCAACCCCATTTGGGGTCGAATGACCATTTCACGGGGGTCGCCAAACAACACAGTCCGCCATTTTCCCTTTTCCTTAGCTGTGCTACGCCATTTTTTCCCCCTTTTCCTTAGCTGTGCTACTCCCTCTTATTCTATTGGCGTTTGAAAGCCAATAGAATAGACTCTCTTGAATAGAGTCTAATTCTATTGGCTTTCAAAAGCCAATAGGAATTGTCCAGGCTGTCTCTGCCCTGCTGAGCCCGCCAAAAGTCCCAGTCTGCAAACAGTGCTGCAAGTTGTCTGCAGCAAAGGCGAGCTGTCTGGAAGTTTCCACCCCTCCCTGCTGAGCAACTACTAAAAATGTAAGTCAAAGAGGGCCAGGGGTGGGAGGCCGGTGGGCGCAGGGAGGGTTGCTGGCGCGCGTGGGGCCTGGCAGGTGCCTTACCTCCCTTGGGCTGGGCCAGCTGGTGGCCCAGCCGGTGGTCGCCCTGCGCTGTCGCTGCTGCTTGCCACGGCCGCCCAGGAGCGCCTGGGCCTGCCTGCCGCCGCCCCAAACGGGCGGCAGCGAAGGCAAGGCTAGTGGGGCAGCGGCGGGCGCAGGGAGTTTTTGGCGTGTGTGGGGCCCGGCGGGTGGCTTACCTCACTTGGGCTGGGCCAGCTGGTGGCCCAGCCCGTGGTCGCCCTGCACCGTCACGGCCGCCCAGGAGCGCCTGGGCCTGCCTGCTGCTGCCCTGAACGGGCGGCGGCCTACGCCTCAGCTGGCACAGGGGGTAGCACCGCGCATGCGCAGCGCAGGAGGTAGCACCGCGCATGCGCGGTGCTTGACAGATCGGGGGTCGCGACCTAAAAATGGTTGAGAACCGCTGCTCTAGATCTTCCTTAAAGGCATGGAGCAAGCTGGGGAGTAATCCAAGCCTTACACAGGGAAATAAAGAAATCTACAGTTATCTACCAACCTACACTGAGCATGTATGGTAATGATGGGTCCACAATTGTATACAAAGGGGCCTTCATCTTGCAATGACTTGATTTGGGATTAGATCTTGTATCATCAAAATAAGCAGAGTTGGCAATATTTTTACATTAACTCTTGAAGGATTTCTGGTAGCAATATAAAATTCTCATTAGTTCATATAAGATTTCAGCATTTTTCCATAATGGAAGACCTTGCGAGATGAGATTACTGACGCTCTGAAAGTCTCTGGCCATTTTTTCCAACACAAGTATTTTGAGATGCTGGGGAATGGAAAAGCTTGCGAACTTTCAAAGTCAAGTCTGAAGATGCGAAAGTACAAACTTTGATTTGAAGCATATGCTTTAAACTTGCTCCAATTGCGAATCACCGCATCAGCAAAATGTGAATGGGTCAGGTAGACAGCATAAGACAGTATAGTGCCCCCAATGCATTCGGTGAGAAGGAAAGCCAGATGAAGCTTCCACCGAGCTGCCTAAATTGATAACTAAGAAGTAACATAATACTGCCGCTGGCAAAAGAGTTTGAACAGATGTTGTTAGCTGTGAAGTCGTGTCCGACCCATTGTGACCCCATGGACAATGTTCCTCCAGGCCTTCCTGTCCTCTACCATCTTCTGGAGTCTATTTAAGCTCATGCCCAATGCTTCAGTGACTCCATCCAGCCACCTCATTCTCTGTCATCCCCTTCTTCTATTGCCCTCAATCTTTCCCAGCATTAGGCTCTTCTCCAGTGAGTCCTTCCTTCTCATTAGGTGGCCAAAGTATTTGAGTTTCAACTTCAGGATCTGGCCTTCTAAAGAGCAGTCAGGGTTGATCTCCTCTAGGACTCACCAGTTTGATCGCCTTGCAGTCCAGGGGACTCGCAGGAGTCTTCTCCAGCACCATAGTTCAAAGGCCTCAATTCTTTCGTGCTCAGCCTTTCTTATGGTCCAACTTTCACAGCCATACATTGCAACTGGGAAAACCATGGCCTTGACTATATGTACTTTTGTTGGCAGGGTTATTTATTTATTTTATTTTATTCGGGCTTGTATGCCGCTCCTCTCCGGAGACTCGGAGCGGCTAACAACATGTATATAAAACATCAAATTTCAATACAAGTCCAAACAAAAATATCTAAAAACAAACTAACACCCACTCATTTCACCATTCAATCCACAATCATGTCTCTGCTTTTTAGTATGCTGCCTAGATTTGCCATAGCTTTCCTCCCCAGGAGCAAGCGTGTTTAATTTCTTGGCTGCAGTCCCCATCTGCGGTGAACTTGGAGCCCAGAAAGATAAAATCTGAACAGATAGCTCAGTTATAGTTATTCAACTATCAAAACCAATTTGGAGGCCTTGCTTCTGTGATTCGGATATGTGCCCACAACGAAAGCACTATCAGCATTCAATCTTGTACTTTGCAAAATAATTTTAATTTTAGTTTGAGTTGCTGAGGACCCACACTTTGAAAATCCCTAGGTTAGAGGACAGGCACCCATACTGTTTATCCCCTTGAAAATAAATCAAAAAAAAATCTAGCTCTCAGAAAATCAAATACAGGTATTCTTCAACTTACAACAGTGACCATTCAAAGTTACAACGGCACTGGAAAAAGTGGTTTATGACCATTTTTCACACTCATGACCACTGCAGTATCCCCGTGGTCATGTGATCAAAATTCAGACACTTGGCAATTGACTCATAGTTATGACGGTTGCACTATCCTGGGGTCAGGCCATCCCCTTTTGCGACCTTCTGACGAGCAAAGTCAACGGGAAAGCTGGATTCACTTAACAACTGTGTTATTAACACCTGCAGTGATTCACTTAACAACCATGGCAAGAAAAGTTGTGAAATGGAACAAAGCTCACTCAACAAATGTCTCGCTTAGCAACTAAAATTTTGGGCTCAGTTGTGGTCATAAGTCAAAGACTACCTGTATTCATTCCCATCAACTGGAGCCATTGCTAAGAGGAAAAAGTACTTGAAATATTCCTTTGAATAATAATAAAACTTAAAACAACACAAGTCTGTAAACTGTATTCTTTATTGTGAACTGAACCCTAGACCTTCATTTAAATCAAGATACCATAATGCTTCAGAACATCTGTGTATGGAGCAATCTTGCTCTCCACATTTTTCTCGGCTTGCTTTCGGAGTTTCTAAAAAGGAGAAAGAAAAAGAGGAACTCAGTACAAGAAGAAGATACTAACAGGCAGGTAAGCGTTAAACAGTAGAAATCCAATGTTGAGAAATTACACAATTTGCTTAGAGTTAGACAAACTATCAGGGAATCAGTCACAGAATAATTATTCAGATTCACCTTATAATTTCTTCTTTACCACCTACTGGACAATTAGTATCTCTTGGTGGAAAATCGAAAGTTATTGTTCTTCCCCATCATTTTTAATTTACGTGTTCTAGGACTTCCAAGCATAAGCCTTTTTCCACTCACCCTTTGATATGCAAGATTTGGGGCGGGGGAAAGAGACAGCCATCTCCCTGCTAAGTCTGGTCTAGATAGAACACCCTTGACTACAATTATAAGCTAAGGTTAACTCACCACAAGCTGTTTCTTCTTTGTATAATGAACCTTGGCCTTCTCTTTGCGCTTCTCTTCCAGAATGGCTGTGATGGCCTGGTACTTCCACCCAACCTCATGGGCAAGGCGGCCCAAATAAGCAAACTGTGTGGAAGAAAAACGCAGCACTTTATGACCAGTCCCGCTGCTGCACCAAATTTTACACCTTCTATTCTTGCTCAGTAAATTTCATTTCCTCGGATTATTAATGCTATTCCTAGTACTCCACACCCACCCAAACCACACAGACAACTCAGCCTTTAGCCCTGTTCTTCCTTTAGCAGAGTCCTTCCCAACCTGTCTTCCACCTCTGCGGGATCTTAACGGATTGACTCTCTAAACTAGCATGGCTACCTCAGCAGAATCAGAATTCTTCTTCTCCATCACCCGGACTCGCTAACCCAGAGGACCAACTCCCCCCCCCCCAAATGTCACAGAATGTACTACAAAAGGCAGGTCTCAGATGGTAGTGCATGAAACGTTGTCTCATGGTCTTGAAACTCGAACTATGGCGGAATGTCATCATCACAGACCTATTTAAATCAGTACACTTAACAAATGGAGCAGATATATTATCCCCCAGCCAGGTAGTAAGGCCAAGATTCCCAATCATCAAAAATCTAACAGTCATGCTGTAAGAGAAAATACCATACTATACTATACCCCTACTACTATAAGAGCCATGGTGGTGCAGTGGCCAGAACGAAGTATTGCAGACTGACTCTGCCCAGTCAGGAGTTCGATCCTGACTGGCTCAAGGTTGACTCAGCCTTCCATCCTTCCCAAGTCAGTAAAATGAGGACCCACATTGTTGGGGGGCAATAATGCTGACATTTATAAACCACTAAGACAATGCTGTAAAGCACTATGAAGCGGTATATAAGAGCTACTATTACTATATTTTCAGGCGGAAAACTTATCTGGATGGACATCCAGTAATGTCAACCTTCTTGCTTGATATCATCTAAGCAACTGTGGGGGTCTCCCAGGCTTCAGATCGCCTTTTCTTATCTCAATTCTTTTAGCCAGAGAAAAGGTGCTTCTGAAAACATATTTGCACACTTAACATAGGAAGCCAGGGGTCCTCCTTAATTTAGAATTTTAATGGCAACAGACTTGAAATCATGCACTAAATCCCTACTGTTAATTCTTAACAATAACAAACATTACCTTGCGTGTGGGTTTGAGACGGACCACTTTCAGAGCAGCAGGGACGACCATTCTCTTGCGCTGCAGGATAAAAAATGTCCTGTTAGCAATACTTGCACAATGAAAGCAGCTCCAAGCACCACTACGGATGCTTAGATCTGCCTCAGCATTAGGGTTTTTTTCTCACATCTCAAGTCAAACAATGTAGGTAAAAAAGAAGAACATCACTGACAGAGCAGGAAGCCAAGGAGTCAAGATAATTTCTCTTGCACATCAGAAAGGAAATTACCTTATCGTAAGGTGGAGGGATGCCATCAAAAACCTTCAGTCTCTCTAAGGCGGCCTGACCACGTTTGGTTTTGTGAGGGAGCATTCCTAGTGGAGCGAGGGGAAAAAAAGATGGGAAAAGCATAGAGGGTTAGTGGAGACCCCAAGATATATAAAGGAAAAGGTCAGATCTCTTTGAAATAACATCTGCAATGCTGAGCAGAATGAAGGACTCAATGAGATCATTGAGCAAACATAAGCGAAAGTAACCTGGATTAAAAACACTTTACCCCATCCCAAATTCAACCGTCTTGGCTAATCAGATCCTTCAAGGTGTTTTGAACTACAACTGTTTTAACTGCCAGACCACAGGGACATTGATCATAATCTGGAAAGAGCGGGTTAAGGAATGCTAACCTTGCTCAAAATGCACACACAAAAATGCGTATGTGGACACCCACCAAGCACTGAATGACATATTCCGCAAATGCGCGCAGATATTTTGAAAAAGCAATTTATTCTTTGTAAGGGATTGCTTCCATTTTCAAGGAGAAAGCAACACTCACCTCGAACTGTTCTCCAGAAAATTCGACTGGGGGCACGGAAGTGATACGGGCCACGGGATGGGTTGGTGTTCATCCGCTTGCGGAGGAAAGCAAGGTATTTCACTGTGAGAATAGAAAAAGAGAAAAGGGCTTAGACTAGATCAGAAAGATCAATGTGAGCTGAACCCCATAGATGATACAGCTCATTCATGTGCTTAGTTCCTAAATGGAGGCACCAAATCCCCATACTTACAAACAAAATCATTTACTACAATTATGAAGAGCTACCTTCAGAATGCAGGAACCTCCCAGGCATAAGAAAGCTTTCAGGTTCTTGTGCAAACGATAGATGTATGGACTCTGGAATCTTTGCCTTACTCTTAAGAGTCTTTATTATTAAACTTATTAATACAGTAATAGGTGCACTCAGGCAACTCCTTTGCAAGCTGCACTGGTTGCCAATTGGCCTCCCAGGTAGAATTCAAGATGTTGGTCAGCAATGAAAAAGCCTTCCCTGGCAGAGTCACCCGTGGGACAGCTCTCTCTCCAGTTACATCTGCTCATCTTCTTAGATCTTGAACAACAGGAATGCTCCAGGTCCCCTTGTTAAAACTGTATCATTTTGTGAGGCCTCAGAAATGTACCTCTCCTGTTGCTGCACCTGGACTGTAGGGTTTGAACTCCTCTTCCCCTAACATCTGCATGGATCAAGCCTGTTGCCATCTAGGAAAGCTCTAGTGAAAGAGCCATGTTTTAAGAGGGCTTTCCTAGATGGCAACAGGCTTGATCCCTGCAGATGTTAGGGGAAGAGGGGTTCAAACCCTACAGTCCAGGTGCAGCAACAGGAGAGGTACATTTCTGAGGGATTGTTTCTGATAGGATTGTTTCTATGAATGGAATAAATGAATAAATTATCCCTACATGGTGCTCCTCGTCCCAAGCAACCGGGTGCCACAGTGCCTTAAATTCAACATGGAAAAAAGAAGGGAAGAAATGCCAGCAGTTCTCTTTACTCCCTCAGAGCTTATGCATATCATATGGATAGTTACAGAGCAAAGAAGGCTGTGAGAATAGGCTGGTGGTCTCAAGATGGTAGTGCATGTAGAGTTGTCTCATGGCCATGACACTCGAATTAAAGGTGGTTAAGGCATCATCACCGACCACTTCTCAGCCACCACTGTTGATATTTATCGTATCGCACTTACTTTGTGCCATCCGTTCTTATCTAGTCTTTTCTTTTGTGCAGTGGGGAAATGGTTATTTAAAAGCATCCAAATCTTGATGCAATGTACATATGCCAAAGTAACATGTCAAAGCTCCCAAAGAAAGGTTGGAAGAGCAGCCTCCAGTATTAAGGTTTTTCTCAAGCTTCTCTGCAGTGAAAAGACATCAAGAAAGTACCAACCTAGCCAGCTTATACAGCTCAACAGTGCAAAATGTTTAGAATTCTACCACAAAGATGAGCTACTGGCACAATTCTTCCACATGCTGCCCCCTAGCTATGTTGCCAAGTATTAATTAAAATGGAAGGAAGGCTCCCTATGCAATGCTTGCCAATATGATTATACTGCATTTTCTGGAAAAACAAATGACCAATAACAACCTCCCAGAAGCTTATTCATTCGTTTTGCTGATGCTCTTTCTCCCTTGGGGTCTCAGGACCTTTAAATATTTACTCCAAGCCTTTGAAACCGCTACCACTAGGTCTCAAGATTGTAGAGTCTTGCCAGTTGTATGCCAAAGTAGAACTAGCTTTAAGGAAAATATGATTGTTCTAGATCCTGGGTCATTGTTTTAAACATGTGCCTTAAGATTAGAACTTGCCCTAATTGCCAAAGCTAAGTAATCTACTTTCCTAGTTACTGGGTAGCCTGAAAAAATGATCTTCTCCAAATTATTTTGAGAGGTTTGGAAGCATCAGTTTTACTTACATTTGTTGCGGTAGAAGTTGCCAGATATGTTAATCCCTTCACATCGTACAACTACAACTTTGCGCCCTGAAGGAAAAGGAAAGATCAGAGTATGTCTTCTAACATGGAATACAGATTGGACAATAAAGTTTCAAAGAGTGATGTCTAGTATCTGTTACAAATTGTAAGCTTGTATCCTCAGAAGTCTACTACTTCACATTTTCGTTGCTTTTCAATCCACAGATGAATAAATTAGTTCATGTAAGAATGGTTGGGAAAATCTAGCTAAGCTTCAGTTAATTTAGCACCAAATTGGGTTGAACAGGCTAATACTTTGCATAACAGACATAAAATTCCAGGTCTGAAGGGCAAATTGGAAAACTGAAAGGGCACCCTTGGAAGAAAAAAAGACAAATTTCTTCCATACAGCTGTCAAGAAAATTTATAGACAACTCCACAAAGTTTCCAGGAACTGACCTTGACTTTAAGGATACTTTTAAGTTCCAGTAAAACTACCTGGTAGTACAGAAAACTGCATACATTATGACTAGCCAGGGATTTATCAGACAAAAAAATCATAAATTAATACAAAAATTATAATGTGCTTGAAAATGCAACCTATATTAAGATCAAACACTTTAAGGAAGTAAAATCCTACACACCCCGAGTAGGCAAAAGAGTATGAACTTTTCTAGATGGAAATTTCTATCAAAATACAAATATTAAGTTTTTTAAAATTATTTTCCTTTAGTTATGCTCAGAAAAAAATACAACCTCAGAATTTGCTTCAATATTTGCAAGATTCAAATATCAAAAAGCATCTCTATATATTGTTAGTAAAGTCCTTGCCTTGCCTCATCCTTGGGAAGATACAATACACCCTCCATACATTGGGATGAGTGACACAATTGTCCCACGCACAGATCGAATCTTACCCAGCAACACTTGCTTAGCCACAATGGCTGCAAGGCGACCCAGCAAATGGCCACGTCCATCAATCACCAATACCTGGAAAAGAGAAGCTTTTAAATGGGGCTTATTGACATATATAAAGGAGTATTTCTAGGATGAAACAAAATGCTCTTCTCAAACCACAGTGGTTTAAATAATTTAGCAATTATGAGAATAAGGGGAGAAAATCATTGCATAGCTCTAGACATGATAAGGATGAAAAAACAGTGTTTCCCCAATCCAAAAAGCATCACAGCTTCTACTTAGCAAGGCTAACACCATCCATCCAGCATTATTCTCCTGCTGCACAGCACAGGAATTTGGCTCAGCTTTTCCAAAGGCATAGAGTACCTTTCACAGCGTTATTCCCTACAAAACTAAGCCTCTGTTATTAACTCTTTTTTTTGCAGTTTTCTCACATTTATTCCACATTCATCTCTTTCTCTCTCATTCACATTACCTTTCCACTAAGCTATCACAACTTAGCAATTCTGTTATAGTCTCAGGTATGTACAATCACTATAGCTATGCATAAAAAACCAGCTTATTGGCACTCAGAACAAGGAACACACTCAGCAGGCATACAATTTTAAGACTCAATTGACAATGAAAAACCAAGGGGGGGGAGGAATAAGTGTTGGAAGTTAAAAAGCCTCTGATCTGCCGCCGCCCCCTTTAGCAACCTTCTGATCTGACCATCATCATACAATGAGGACTGAGCCTTTTCTTCATAAAATGAGGGGTCCTTGGTGCTCTCTGAGTTAGCTTGTATTCTTGCAGACGTTTCATTACCCTAACTAACATCATCAGTGTGAATAAAATCTCATTTTCACGGCATGTCTGGATTTCATCGATTTATTCTTGCTTCGCCCCAGCTCGTGAAAACTACGTATTATTCTTCTAACACTAGAAAGCAGCTTTCCCGGCTTCTAATACCTTTCCTGATGCATTCAGTTAAAACACATCCTATTTCCTCCTCCCCCCCCCCCCGGCTTTGGCTATGATGCTGGATAGCGATGGCACCAACTTGGTATACAGGCTGGCGTGGAGCATCTTGGCCGTCTGGCTGATGCACCTTAGTACACCATTAACCCGAGTCTCTCTCGTCGACTTCAGAAGGAAACTACACGTGTCAACGCTGATCAAGCACCTAAGATTTAGCCTTCTTTAAATACCAAATCAGACTATGGGGGAAAACATTTTTTTAATAGTTTCCCATGAAAAAAAGCCACGCAGTAAATGCTCTGGAGCGGGAGTCTTAATTCATCCTCAGCCACGCTAACTCCTACCCCTTCCCTCTTCCCCCTCCCTCCAGGCCCAGCTCTTCTCCACGTGATCCCTCTCCCTTCTATCCCGACAACCGCCTGGCTCCGGGAACCCCGACAAGAGATGAAAAGGTTCAAGCCCCGCCGCCCGCCTGTCTGCCCCGCGAATAAAACAAAAAAAGGCGCTCAAGCCCCGCGCACCTTCGGCTCCATCATGGCGGCTCCTCGGCAGCCACAGGGAAAAAGACTCCGCCCCCTCACATCCACGGGGTTACCTTTTCCGGCCGGTTTAAGAAATTTTAAGAACCACAGGGGCGGATATGACGTACAGTCTAAGTCAAAGACGACAGAGGAGCAAAGCCGGTACTACCGGTAAAGACAGCGGCCTTCTTCCGTCAAGGGTCTGGAAATGGTGCAGCTGCACAATTTTTTTCTTCTCTATGGTGAACGTTTTCTTTCCTAGGCAGTTTGAAAGTTCCCTTGGCTTGGAAGATTTAAGTTCAAAACTTGACAGGAAGTAGTAAGGCGCTACAGGACTGACCGGAAAAGAGCTCGAACTCAAGGCGGAAGTAGTACGTGTAGGTGCTATGCTGGGAAAAGTCTTTCAATTATTGTTCTATTTATATTCCGTTTTTCCCTTGGAAATTCAAACTGACTTACAACTTACATAGTTTGGGACGTAGTACAAATGTTTCATTTCTCTTCACAATGACTACCCGGTGATATAAGTGAGCTAAGGGATGGTACTCAGGCAAAAAGCTTGCAACCCAGGTTAATTTGACTCTGAATCTCTATGATCCAATCTCTATGGAGATTCTCAGTCGTCCAGGTCATGGTTGTCCCAAAGTTGTCCCTTTTTCAAGAGGCAACTGGACTTTCTTGTTTTTCTTTGAAGATGTTTTGCATCTCATCCTCAGGTGACCCTGAGGACAAGCAGACAAATCCCCAAGTGGCCTCAATGCCTCTAAAAGAATGCAAAGGACCAGCTGTCTGCAAGGAATATACATCCTTCCATTCCCCACCATCCAGTCAAGAGCTGAAGAAGCTTCTTGGATGAGAAGCGAAATGTCTTCAAAGAAAAAACAAGAAAGTCCAGTTGCCTCTTGGAAAAGCACCGTTGGGACTGTTGGAAGAAAAATCAGGTCCTGTTCCAAGCAGTGAGGATGCTGTAGAAATGAGCTGAAGGCAGGCTGCATTTTGTAAATGAGGTCTCAGTTTATTTAGTTGCCAGAAACTAGTGACAGCAGCATGTTTCTGGGGTGGCTGACAAAATGGAGTTGAGAGTAGGTGGGTTTTTATACCTTCTTTGGGCTTTGTATTTGAGATGCCCGTTTGTTGTGAAATGTACTTTGACCTGTGCTGAGTGTGCCCTTTTAGTATTCTAATTATTGTTGCCTGACTCCCATCGTGGCTGGGAGGTCATACCCTGTCCTTGGAGCTAGGTGGGAAATGTGGATTTTAGGAGTGTTTATGGAAATTCTCAGTCATCCAGGTCATAATTGTCCCAAAGGTGCTTTTTTTCAGGAGGCAACTGGACTTTGTTTTTTCTTTGAAGACATTTCAATTCTCATCCAAGAAGCTTCTTCAGCTCTGAGAGGATGGTGGGGAATGGAAGGATTGATAGTCCTTGCAGACAGCTGGTCATTTGCATTCTTTTAGAGAATAGTAGATTTTAAGAGTCTTTGTTTTTCTAATCCCATCAGCTCCAGCATTCTGGGGAAGCTGGGGCTGAAGGCATTTTGCTTATGAATAGGGTGACCCAGTCTTTCTGAATGGATTACAAAATCTCCTAAAGATTGGCCTCTTCATGTTTTTTGCTTGAGTTTTTTTCCTGTAGCAGGAAGATTGGGGCTGCTTTCTGCCTTTATTAAGATTTTTTTCTCCTTTTGGGGGAAATATTCTATCCTGCCCCTCTTTTAATATTCCTCAAAATATTTCATTCTCCAGGAGGGTGGGCTGCTGACTTCCTACAGGACTATGATCCAATCGGGGATCCAATGCTTTAATTGCTGCTCACCTTTTACATATTTTTTTTGCTCACTTGTATTATTTTTGTCTGTTGGTGTAACTTCTTGTAACTCATATCCCTAGAAGCCCTTGTTTTCCTTAGAAGGAAGCCAAGAGACTAAGATAACTTTCTTGGGTGAATCTGTATTGGAGGAGGAAAAAGAAGGGCTGGATGAGTATCCCTTGCTCCCTGTTTAAGTCTCTGTTTTGGTTGGGAGTTTGAGCATAAGCCATCAGCTGAGACCTTGGTCTTTCAGAACCTTCTTGACTCTCTAATAAGTGACACAATAAAATACAAAGTGGTAGAAGTTAGGGGTCATCAAGAATCACTCATGGGTAAATCATGTTCTCTGAAATTATAGATTCCTGGACCTCCATTTCTCTTTGACTTGTTGGTCATGTCTGATTCTTTGCTTCCCTAAACCAGCCAATTTTGTCCTTGGTTCTGACAACTCTTGGTCCTTTCTTTCTGCTGCTTAGTGTCCCCTGTGAATCTGATCTCTTTGCACCTGATCTTGGCTTACAAAGATTAGATACACTTTCTGTTGATACCCCTTGAAGAGGATAGAGACCTAGAGCCTAATTTATAATATAATGGGAATACACTGAGATTTTCAATTTTATCCCAGGCATCATAATGCTGTCCTTGGCTTTTCTTTTCTTTTCAGACTGATGTCTCCAGGATTAACCTGCTATTTTGTGTACTGTGAGGTCATCACAGCTAAAATGTGTGGCATTCCCCATCCTATCTGGGGAGGGATTATCTGAATGGATAGGCAGGTAAGATTTTGAAGCTGCCAGCCACGAAGCATGGGGGAATCCTAGGGACTGCTAGACTGGGAGATCTTAATGTGGAATCAGCAACATGTAGGTCCTGTTAGGCTCCTGGGGAATGACAGGATCCATTCTGGGATGTGGAATATCCTTTTCAGATTACAGCCATTCTTTTTAATTTGCTGTTCCCAGACGTTCCTTGCAGAACACAGGTTACAGGCTTGCTGCTGCAAATACAGGTAGTCCTCAACTTATGACTATTCATTGAGCGACTGAAATTACAACAGTACTGAAAAAAGTAACTTACAACCAGTCCTGGCACTTATGACTATCACAGTGTCCACGCAGTCATATGATCGTGATTCAGGTGCTTGGTGCATGTTTTTACGATGGTTGCAATGTCCCAGGATCACACGATCACCATTTATGACCTTCCCAGGAGGCTTCCAACAAGCAAAGTCAACAAGGGAATCCAGATTCGCTTAAACAACCGCAGCAAAAAGGGTCATAAAATCAGACGTAGTCATGTGATGACTCACTTAACAACCAAATTACTTAGCGATGGAAATTCTAGTCCCAACTTTGGTTGTAGGAAGAGGAGCTGAAGATGAAGATGTTTACTATAGACCAGGCAACCCCCAGGCCCTGGCCTGATGCCAGGCCACGGCCCGTTGGGAAGCGGACTGCACAAGAGGCAGGCAAGTGTGCAAGGACCTAGGGTTAGGGCCTTCTCTGTTGCTGCCCCAGCCCTCTGGAACCAACTTCCCTCAGAGGTTCGTACTGCTCCCTCCCTCTTAGCTTTCCGAAAACTTTTAAAAATGCATCTATGCAGACAGGCCTGGGGCGTGTGAGCTACGCTCTGCCCCTGGGCCTTTGATTGGGATTGTATGTTGTATGAGTGGATAGTTTTATAGTTTTATATTGTATCATTATTTTAAATGATTTATATATCTTTGTACTTGTATTCTGTTGTGAGCCGCCCTGAGTCTGGGGAGAAGGGCGGCATATAAGTCAAAGAAATAAATAAATAAAAATAAGCATGCAAAGCTGCATTTGTGCAAGTGGCACACACGTGCGTGAAATCACCTGTTTTTTCCTGCTGCCACCAGGCCGCAGAGCAAGAAAGGTTGGGGACTGCTACTATAGATTATAGGTAGTTCTTGACTTACAACCATTCATTTAGTGACTGTTTGAAGTTACAACGACAGTGAAAAAAGTGACTTATGATTGATTTTCACATGATGGTTGAGCATCTCTATGGTCACGTGATCAAAATTCGGACCCTTGGCAATGACTCATATTTATGACAGTTGCAGTGTCTTGAGGTCATGTGATCACTTTTGTGACATCTTGACAAGTAAAGTCAATGAGGAAGCCAAATTCACTTAATAATGGTGTTACTAACTTAACAACTGTAGTGATTGACTTAACAACTGTGGCAAGAAAAGTACAATGGGGCAAAACTCATTTAACCACTGTCTTGCTTTAACAATAGAAAATTTGGGCTCAATTATGATTGTAAATTGAGGACTACCTGTAGTTTATTTTCAACACTTCCTTTCTCTTCTGTAAGGCTGTCCTGAGTCTTACTCTCTGTTCCCCACCCATCCCTTCTAATCCTTTGGCCAACTGTCTATTCCTGGATTAATCCTACTGCAGCTGGCCAGCCGTGTGCAAACTCAGCGCCCTTCCTTACATCATGCCAGCCTACATATAATGTTGCCAACACTAGGGATGGTGGGGAGCAGGAGAGGAAACACCTGGCCTACACCTTTTCCTTTAAAAAAAGACTTGGTCACACGGAATCAGCAAGGGATGCTTTGAGTAGGAGCATCTGGAGATGTCTGTCCCTCACCTCCTTGCTGTCTCAAAGCAAGCTGCTACTCTAGGAATGACTGATTAAAAATTCAGGCCTCAGCGGAAGCCCCCTTGACTCATTTTAAATTCTGAGTCTTGTTAGTGTTAAGAGGTGCTATCAGGGCAAGATTTGGTGGCAGAGATTCAGGCCCCTCATTAGCAGAGAAGTCCTCTAGTCTAATCCAGCCAGACTGGCTGGCCAGTCTTCGGAGAAGGGCGGCATATAAATGTGAATATTAAATTAAATTAAATTAAATATTTAAGGGAAATGCAGTAATAAAAATAATCATGACTAGGCAAGTGATTGTAAGACTCTACTGATGGGAAACAAGAAAACCTAGGAGACGTCATCCATTCTGGCAATGATATACAAATATTGTGAATAAATAAGTACAACTACCACTTGTGGAGTTCCCATTGCAATCATGTTGTGGTCATTTTCATGTTGTGGTCATCCACTAGAAGTGCCTTTCTGGTTGCATTGCAACCTTTTTTGGAATCCCAGGAAGATGGAATAGGTACATCTTAATAAGAGAAGATATATTAGAGCAGGGGTCCCCAATCCCTGGTCCATAGACCGGCACCGGTCCATGACATGTCAGCAACCGGACCTTGCAAACAAGTGTATCCCCCTATCTGTGGGATGCAGGCAGCATGCTAAACCACGCTCCCTCCGGTCCACAGAAAAACCTTTCTCCACGGAACCAGTCCCTGGTGCCCAAAAGATTGGGGGTCGCTGTATTAGAGGAAGCTTGGATTGGTGAATTAAGTCAGGCTGGCTACGTGGGAATTCCTACAACGTAGGAAGCATCTCTATGGTTTGTAAAGAGAGGATAGAAAGACATCTTCCAGCACCCAAGTCAA
The DNA here is from genome assembly GCA_034064705.1 of Bothrops alternatus. Taxonomy (NCBI): domain Eukaryota; kingdom Metazoa; phylum Chordata; class Lepidosauria; order Squamata; family Viperidae; genus Bothrops; species Bothrops alternatus. The sequence goes on from JARGCV010000054.1 coordinate 475,475, forward strand.
CAATGGCATGCACATTTTTTTCCAAACCATTTTCAGTTTCATAAATAATATTTATATATGTACACTAGAACAAGATATTTCTTTCCAACTTGAGGGAGGGGCATTATCCAATGAGGGAGGCTACATGTACAGAGCAAACACCAGAGATAGACCAACCAACCCACAGAGAGAACTACTGGAGAGAAGCAGGAAGGAGAATTGAGAGTTTAAAGGAGAGGAGAGGAGAGCTTCATGGACACCATCCATCATTTTGTTATTGTTGGAATAGCTTTCATGAAATTGGAAAAACAACAGTACGTATGGTGTGAGGTTGCCTGAGAACTTTCCAAACAAACTTAATGCTTTATTGCAAACCAATTTCTGACATAAAAAGCTGGCTATGCTTATGTGCAGGGTTACATCTGGGTTACAGAATTACTCAGTCACTAGATGGCAGCAAAAGAGAAAACCTCAAATGATTTCCCAGCAGTTATCAAAGTTTTTCACTTTCACTTATGATCATCTGGTGGTTTTCAAAATATTTGCAACCTAGTTCTGGTAAGCTAATATATGTATATTTTGTGTTATGTGTGTTTGTGTTATAGGGTGGAGTACTATCTCCTGTCCTCAATGTGATAATCATAGTAATTCTTGGCATAAGAGTGCAGAGTGCTTTACAATCCTTTTTCATTCACAAGAATCTTGTGAGGTAGGCCACGATATAATTATTCTTATTTTTAAATAGATCTTGAAGACTACTATATACAGAAGCTTTCTCAAAATAATCCAGGCTTTTTATAGCCTGAAGCAACATTTATGGTAATTCTAATGCATTGTGCTACAAAAATTAAACATATTTTTGTAAATTTCCCTAATGGGGTAGGAAAGCAATATATAACAATTGCTTGTGCTTTACTAGAGGCCAAGATGGCAGAAGGAAATGGTATACCTTGAAAATTAATTTGATCACCATCCTCACTCTGTTACACCTGCGAAGAGTTAAGCTAAGATTTTATACTGTCAATTAATATATGCTCTTAGTGCAGCGGTTCTCAACCTATGGGTCGCGACCCCATTTGGGGTCGAACGACCGTTTCGCGGGGGTCGCCGGACACCGCGGTCCGCCATTTTGTTTTTTTTTAATTTTTTTTGTTTTTGTTTTTGTTTTTTTTTATCGCGCGCATGCCGCGCATGCGCGGTTCGGGGCATCGCGTGCGCCGCGCATGTGCGGTTTGGGGCATCGCTTGCACCGCGCATGTGCAGTTCGGGTCTTCGCGCGCACACCACGCATGCGCGGATCGGCCCGTCGCGGTCTGCCATTTTGTTTTTGTTTTTTTGTTGTTTTTTTCGTCGCGCGCGTGCCGCGCATGCGCAGATCGGCCCGTTGCGTGCGCGTGCGCCCGGGTCGGGGTCACGGCGTGCATGGGCGGCGCAAGTGGGGTCTCAACCTGAAAAAGGTTGAGAACCACTGTCTTAGTGCATAAGTGCTACATCTGCAGATTGAGCAAAGATTTCAAATAGGGATTGTGTCTTTTAAGAGCTGGTATAATGTGATGTATAACGTGTTTAACTGAGTTTGGCTAATTAGACCTCATTCAGATCCCTGTTTACACCCCACTTTCCTTCAGGAAACTGAAAGTAACATACAATGGCCAAGGAATCCCTGTTTTTATCCCTGCAACAATTGTATGAGGTAGTGGGTTTCCATAGTTGAATGGAGACTTAAAGCCAGTTCTCCATGATTGTGTTTCTCAGCCTAAATTTATCAAATGAGAATGTTGTAAGGATAAATTTTTACATGCATGGAGAAGCCCATAGGATTGAAAGCAACAGTCTAATCTAAATGTTAGAACATAATTGGGAATAGTTTATACCCATTCACAAGTGAATTAGAAGCTCTTTAATATTTGCTGTTAAAGTATCGTGGGGGTATGTGGCTGGCTTAAATAAGAATCTGGGAGAACAATAGGCTCAATTTATATGAAGGGACTATGCTAGTTTCTTGTAAAAGAACAAGGAGTTATAAAACCCACAATCCTTCTGATGGAGGGACTATGATAAATAAATGCTTATGGGATAATACTTGGTTAGCCTTGTATTGGTACCTATTTTTTGAACACCAGAAAGCAAGACAAACAATGGATGAAAATTAATCAAGGAGAGAAGCAACCTGTAATTAAGGAGAAATTTCCTAACAGTGTGAACAATTAGCCAGTGGAACAGCTTGCCTTCAGTAGTTGTGGGTGCTCCGTCACTGGAGGCTTTTAAAAAGAGACTGGACAACCACTTGTCTGCAATGGTATAGAGTCTCCTGCTTGAGCAGGGAGTTGGACTAGAAGACCTCCAAGGTCCCTTCCAACTCTGTTATTCTGTTCTGCTCTGAAATATTTTAGTGTTTTAGAATATATTGTTGCCTCCTGGGGAAGAAATGGCAAAAGAATCGACCACCACAGCAGAATGAAGAACCGGTGAGTAAACCGGCTCTTTGTAATTCCTCTCTGGACAAAGAAATGACTTGAGATGGCCCATAAATGCTCCAGACAGTTGATTCTTATGAAGATACTGCAAGACTGATCTCCAGTAGGTTTAGAGCCAAGGGAATAGCTTCCTTGCTCAACCCATGGTCAGTACCTTTAAGGAAATAGGGTTTGAGTACTTCCTTTTCTAAATACACTTTTGGAAATTTCTTGTTAACTGTTTTTCATCTATTAGGAACCTGGATTACCAGGTTTTACAGCAACAGATGAGTTTCCTTCAATCCATAGAGGAAGAAATTTTAAATACAAGTTTTATAACAAACTTGTAATACAATACAAGGACTTTTTTTCTGAAATAAATAGCAAAATTGTGATTAAGACTTCGATTTTTTTAGAAGGTTACAAATGGACTAAGGGTCCAGATGGATTTGAAATAAGATTTTGGAATTAATTATAAGAATTCCTCCTGTAGGGAAATACTTTTGGTTTTGAATTCTTGGGGAAAAAAATGATAGAATGAGTCTTTGAAGGTTACGCTAGAGGGCTCCTTCTATTTGTTTGTATTTTTGTCCATTATAGATGAAGTATGTGTTGGATAGACAGTGGTTGGTCAGATCTAGGATGTGTTTGGGGGGGTTATATTTGTTTTGGATAGCTGTTAAGGCTTCTTTGATTGGCACTTGGGTGAAGAGGGATATGACATCGAAGCTAACGAGTAGGTCGCTGGGCTGTAAGTTTTGTTTCTTTATGATCTCTATGAACTGGAATGAGTTTGTTACATGTGAGGTGATGGATTCTGCATAGGGCTGTAGTTGTTTGGCGAGAAATTTGGCTAGATTTTGTAGAGGTGAGCCTATGGAGCTGACTATGGGTCTAAGTGGGGTTCCTTCTTTGTGTATCTTGGGGAGACCATAGAGCTTAGGGCATCTGGATGATTTCTCTCTGGGAATGATTCTTTGCTGGATCTCTTCGCTAATGGGGGAGGCTTTTATTTTGGATCTAGTGGTTTTTTCCAGGTAGGTGGTGGGATCTGTGTTTAGGGGTTTGTATGTGGAGTCTTGGAGTAGGTTGGTTAATTTGGTTTGGTAGTCAGATGTATTCATGACCACCATGGTGTTGCCCTTGTCTGCTGGTAGGATTATTATGCTGGTGTCTTGTTTCAGGTTAACTAGTGCTGTCTGCTCCTCTTTGGGTAAGTTGCTTTTGGGTGGCTTGCTGGTGCAGAGTATGTTGGTGATTTCGAGTCTGATTCTGTTAGCGTCATCGGGGTTGATTTTGGTCAAGCTGGTTTCAACTCTGCATATAATGGTTTCAGTGGGGATGTGTTTGGGAGCGACTGCAGAGTTGAATCCTTTGGAAAGGACATTGGTTTCGGCTTTGGTGAGGATCCTATCTGAGATGTTATGCACTGTTTGTTTCATGTGTGGCTGTGAGGGAGGAGGGGTTTGTTTCTGGTGTTCTTGTAGTCTTCGGAGTTTGTTGGTGTGTGTGTCTGTCTTGAGGGTGGTCTGTGTTTCAGCTCTCCAGACGGCGAGTTGTTTGGATTTGTCCCAAAGTGCGGGGTGGATCTTGTTGCTGAGTTTGAGGTGAAGTGTGAGGAGATCTTTGTTGATTCGGTCTAGGAGGAATCTTTTTGTGTGAAGTTCATTTCTGATTAGGGCCAATTCTGTTCTTTTCAGGATGCGTTTGGTGGCTGCAGTTGTAGTGGAATTTCAATTGGAAGCATGTGGGGATTAAATTTTGATCTCGGCAGTTGCGTAGGAATACAAGGTCACATAAAATGGAAGCTCTTTGGACTTCGAGTTTTTCATAGGTCCTGGTCAGATGGTGGATTTCCTCCCCGTAGAGGTATGATATTTGTTTTCTGAGGTTTTCGCGGGTGTTTGTATGTAGGTCTTTGGTTCTTCGGGTTTTCTCCCGCGTAGAATTTGAAGTGTCTTGGCGACGTTTCGACGAAGTCTCATTCGTCATCTTCAGGCTGGTGCTTTTGGCTTCTGCTTCTAGGAGCAATGTGTGGTCGTAGCTGTTTCTTCCTTTTAACTGCCAGTGGGGGTTTGAACTGATTGGCTGGGAGCTTGGCTATGTTCTGATTGGGTGGAGGTGTGTTCTGATTGGTTAGGGGCTTGGCTGTGCTCTGATTGGCTGGGGGGTTGGCTGTGTTCTGATTGGCTGGGGGAGTGTTCTGTTTGGGTGACATATATATATATGTAGGTCTTTGGTTCTTCAGGTTTTCTCCCGCGTAGAATTTGAAGTGTCTTGGCGACGTTTCAGCTCAACCCAGAGCCATCCGCAGGAATAAGTATATATATGTTTTTTATTTAAATTGCTAACAAAGAATAAGGGAGATCTGGGATAGCTATTTCGAGTTTCTTAACTCTCCTCAGCCAGAACTTACCCTTATGAGATTCGAACCTGGGCTGTCTGCATGTTAGGCAGTTGTATTAACCTCTAGACCACAGGCTCTGTCTCACTTTGTTAGCATTCAGGGAGGGAATAGATGTATATCGAGTGTTTCTTCTTAAATTGCACCCTGTAAACCCAAATATGGGAGAAAGAAATCTTTCTTTCTTTTACCTGTTTCAGCTCAACCCAGAGCCATCCGCAGGAATAAGTATATATATGTTTTTTATTTAAATTGCTAACAAAGAATAAGGGAGATCTGGGATAGCTATTTCGAGTTTCTTAACTCTCCTCAGCCAGAACTTACCCTTATGAGATTCGAACCTAGCCTGTGGTCTAGAGGTTAATACAACTGCCTAACATGCAGACAGCCCAGGTTATGTACAATATATATATCCCAGATATATATATTGTACAATATATATATATTGTACAAAAAGAGCATCATTCAAGACACTTCAAATTCTATGTGGGAGAAAACCCGAAGAACCAAAGACCTACATACAAACACCCGCGAAAACCTCAGAAAACATATATGTGTGTGTGTGTGTGTATGTGTATGTGTATGTGTATATGTATATGTTATATATGTTATATATGTATGTATATACACATACATACATACACACACATACACACACACACACACACAGGTAAAGGATATATGCAGTGTTATCTTCATTTTAGATGTCAAAAGGGTCTCTCTGTCTCTCTCTCTCCCTCCCTCTCTCTCTATCTGCCCTTGGTCTGCCACTCCTCTTCCCCCACTCTCTTTCTTTCTCGCTCTTTCCTCTCTCTCTCTCTCTCTCTCTCTCTCTCTCTCTCTCTCTCTCTCTCTCCCTCTCCCTCCCTCCCTCCCTCCCTCTTTCTCTCCCCCCTCTCCCTCTGTCCTATCTGCTGCTCACCTGGCAAGCTGGCTTGAACCTATTCTCCAACAAGCTCAGGGGTAGGCAACCTGGGCTCTTTTATGACTCATGGACTTCAACTCCAAGAATTCCTAAGTCAGCATAGCTGGTCTAGCTAGCTCTCTCCTGCTTCCTGCAGAGACGCAGCAAAGGGAGGAGCTCCACCCAGTAAGCTTTTCAGCTCCTCGGAGAACACTATGAGTGCACTCTCTTTTACACACGCACACACAAACACACACACACACACAGAGGGAGAGAGAGAGAGAGAGAGAGAGAGAGAGAAGCAGGGAAGCGCAATTGCCTCTCTCTGTCTCTCTCTGCAAATGGCAGAGGAGGCTGGGAGCTGCAGGGGAAGGCTCAAAGAGCCGCATGCGGCTCCAGAGCCGCAGGTTGCCGACCTGTGTGTCATACAGTAAAAAAAACCTGTAACAAAACAATATGAGGAAATTCCAAGAGGTGGATTGGGCAAGGAGAGAATATAGCCATCAAGTACAGGATATTTTTAAAGCTACCAAGAGAAGAAAGGTGGGGGAGGGGGAGAGACATAATTTGATATTGTTACACAGAAAGTGATTTACAGTATACACCAAGAAAATATCAACCCATTAAGCATAAAAATCATTTACAGCTCAGGAAATAATGCTGAAATGCATAATACAATATTTGGAAATGCCTGGGTGCATGTTGGAGGTCTATAGATTACAGCAGAAAAGTGGACTATTTTTTTAAAAAAATATGGGAGTAAGCGATTATCCTAATACTGTGAACAACTTCCCCTGTCTTCAGTTCAGGATGATGGCTGGTGGATAGGTGCTAAAGGCATAAGATGTTGAGGGAGATGGAGTATCCCTAAAGTATTAAAGTCCCCAGGAGAACATGGTCTAATTTATTTCTAAGAATCAGAAGGGTCTAAGGCAAAGTTTAAGGTACTGAAATTATGAGATGTACCACAAGGCTACCCAGGTAAGAGACTAAACAGCTGGAGTTAGTGCCAACCCACTTCCTAATTAGTAGAAGTCCAGAGGGGAAACCAAAACATCAACTTGTTTCCTATGGTCCACTTGGCCTAGGGATTAAACCTGGGGTCTTATGCATGTGAAGGGAACGGTCTATTCATAAGCTATGTTTTCATTTCATACTCAGTAGATGATGTTACAGTGTTTTTGCTGTAATCCCAAAGCTTTTCAGTCAAGGACTGTGGGGTAGAATCAGGAGCAATGGGTGTGTGGAATTTAACTCAACCCCTTGGTTGAAAGAGCATCAGCCTAGAGCAGGAATGGACAATGTGGAGGTACAGTGGCCTGTACACAAGGAAGGGTAAAGGTTTGAAAGTAAGTGCTTGTGGATCATTACCGAGGTGTAGCAGACTGCTGGGAAGGGCAATTTTCAGGAGGTCCAGACCTTGGTTGCCAACACATCAGAAATGGGATGGAGGTCACTTCCGGTGGCTCCGCCGGCGCTGCTGGGTCTCCTTTGTGAGACTCCGCTCTCTGGATTTGTAAAGCCGCGAAAAACAGCGCTCATCAGCTGTTTTTTCGCGGTGAAAAATCCCCTCTCCGGGCAAAGGAGAGGTGTAGAGCATCGGGAGTAAGGTTGAGCCTTCTTAGATCCCTGGAAAATAAGTTTTCAGGGATTAAGAGTGAGCTCCCTATAGCTCCGGAGAACGCTCCTTTCCAGAGATGCCTCTGTCTTTTGACAGAGAAAGACGCCGCGACCACCTCTGCTTCTTTTAAGTTCAACACTGGAGAGACTGTAAGCAGGCTGAATGAATACAGGAGTCTTAAATGGATTGCAAGTATTTTTATTGTTTCTTTTTGGCTATACATTTCTAACGTACACAATCAACATAATGCTTCAAAATGGCGCTTAACTTTCACTGCTTTCATTGTTAGGGAAAGTGCTGGATAGTGAAAGTGGATTTGTTACTTCTCACTTCCTGCTTCTTTAAGTGCAGTTAGAGAGATGGCTCTGACTGTCTGAAATTTAAAATGGAGCGGAATTTACAGTTAAATGCTGAACCTATGTTGGATTGTACTGATGAATTTTATGAAGAAAGACCTGATACACAGGGGATTTTTATTTTTACGCAAGAGTTTAAAGAGATTAATGCACTTTTGAAGGAGGCTTTTACAGAAATATTTACTATATGTACTAAATTCCTTCCTTTAAATGAAGCTGAACAACTTATTGCTGAACAATTTATATCACAATTTGAATATGGAGAAGAGCTAGAACATTCAACTGGAATCTCTCCTTCAAATGAATTACAATCCTCTGTTGAGTATTATACAATACAAGAGAAATTAGGAGATCAACAGGGAAATGAAGAGGATACTTCTGAGAATAAAGACTATAACAGGATTTTGCTTGATGAAAAGTTTATTTATGGAGAGGAAGAGGTTTTGCTTCAAGAAAAGGAATTCTATCCAGCTAAGCACCATGAAGAGGATTTAATTCACAAAAGAGAGACATTGTTTCACCTCAAGAAGCAATTAGGCTACAAAGTGAAATGGACTTTGCTTGATGAGCAGTTTATTTATGGAGAGCAAGAGGAATTGACTCAAGAAAGGAATATTCAGTTTCAGAAGCAATTTATTTACGGGGCTGAAGAAATAACGAAGAGAGACTTATTATTTGAAAGGGTGGCCCTGTCATGGCGGCTTGTTAGGTTAGGAAAAAAACCTAGAGTTCGTTTGAAGTAATGAAATTTAAACTTGTATGTAAGGAATTATTGGCAATTTAAAATTATGGACTGAATTGAGGACCAAGATTAGGAGTAAGATGCAAGAGAAGATGTTTAATGGTTGACACAATTAAATAGACGAAGGATGTATTTGTTTTGATGATCTGGGTTTGACATTAGATTGACTTAATGATGAGATAGATAGACTGGATAAAATTGAAGGAATGTAAGTTAGAAATGCTATAAATAGTTTGTTAGATGAGAGAGCCCAGAAGTCGATTGATTAAATGAAATTTATAGAATGATAAATATTATTCTTAACAAGATGAGTTAATTGTTTAATAAGGAATTAAGCTTAATTTAAGATTATGGGTTGAATTAAAGATAAATATTATAGCTAAGGTTTTGGTGAGGATGTTTAAATGAAGATATATTAAGATATATTATGAGAAATTAAATTGATTAGAATGTAATTGATATTGCTACTATTATTATTATTATTATTCTTTTTTTGAACTGAGGGATTTATTGATATTGTTATTGTTATTAATATCATTTGTTTAATTCTAATAAGATGAGGTTTTTTTTAGAATGTAATTGATATTGCTACTACTATTATTATTATTATTTTTCTTTCTTTCAACTGAGGGATTTATTGATATTGTTATCGTCATTAATATCATCTGTTTAATTTTAATAAGATGAGTTTTTTTTTAATGGATTGTTTTGATTTAGAGAATGTATATATTACATAGTTTAAAATTCTTGTTAAGATTATACAATAATTATGTTTGATGTAGTGGGGTTTTCTTTTGTTATACCCTGTAAGCATTCTGGGAAGTCGTGGGTTAGGGAGGGATTATAATTTTAGATAAGATGTTTTTTCAACTGTATTTGGGGCTGGTGGAAGAATAATTAATTATTGTTATTAAAGGGTTGTCTGGGTGGCCTTTGGTGGAGTGAAGATTGATTTAAGTGGAAGTTGATAAGAAGGGGGAATAATAGGATGGAGATAGAGAACGATGAAGGTTATTTGTTTGAGATGTTTATTTTTAGTTGAGTTATTATTAGATGCATTGGAAAATGTATTTATGCTTTGTTTATGGATGATTGTTTATTTTAATACTATGATTTGATATGACTAGTCTCTTTTTTCTGTTAAAATTTTAAAAAAACCCAATAAAAATATTTAAAAAAAAAAAAAAAGAAATGGGATGGAGGTTGTAGGACAGGATGGTAAAGTAATGGAAGATAGAGAAGAAGGCTGAACAAGAAGCCTCCTCACTCCGGTGGATTGTAACTAAGGCCCCATCATCACATCAGGGTGGAGGATGGGGTTCTCTACGAGAAGTCCCGTTGTTCTGGCACACCATACATATAGGAATCTTTCCCAGGCTCCTGTATATATTCCTCCTTTTTGTCCCAGTCAGCCGTCCAACCTCCATTGGCGAAACTGGTACTTTTAGTGGCCCCATAACCGCTACCGCCTGTTCCTGCTCCCATGCGGGCAGCTTCATCTTCCTCATAAGCCAGTTCATCCTCGTTGATGAAGCCACATTTCTCTTCAGTCAATTCTGGCTCAGCCCAGGGTTGCTTCTCCCCAGAAGCAAAAATCCCATAGAAGATGACACCACCATAATGTACTAGAGAGGCAATGAGGAAAACATACTGCCATTCTTCTCGTGTCTGTGGAAAATATAAAAGACCCATCATTCGGAGCTTATTTGAGGGATATCCCATGCCCATACAGGTAGTCCTCATGTTACGAATGGAATGGAGCCTGCCCATTCCATTTGTAACTCAAAAACTAGTAGGAGTGAATCTCGTACCTCACACGAGATCACTCCCTGCTTGTTAAAATGGCTCATTAAGTGAACATGAGGTATTTCAGGGTGGGGAAGGCCATGGAGGGCCTAGTGATGGAACAGGCCCCCAAGGCCTCCCCGACCCACTAAGATACTTCATGCTTCCCCCTCTCTTCATGCCCTGCCGGACTCACCTTGAAAAGATCTGTCTTCTCTCTGCCGTGGTTTCTGCTGCCACCCAGATCTGAGGCTGGGGGACGCTTCTGCATGCCTCTGGGTGTTGGAGGCCTTTTCCAGGCCGCTGCTGCCTGGAACTGAGGCCGGGAGATGCTTCCAGGCGGCAGCAGCCTGGAAAAGGCCTCTGGTGCCTGGATTGGGCCTCCGGAGGGCCGCGGAAGCGTCCCCCAGCCTCAGATCCGGGCGGCAGCAGCCTGGAAAAGGCCTCTGGTGCCTGGATCCAGCCTCCGGAGGCACGCAGAAGCATCCCCTGGCTTCGCTTCCATTCTCTGTTGCAGAAAACAGAGGCCTAAAGTACTATGAGATCATGTAAGATCAGTAGCATGAGATCTTGCCTCCCTAATCTCTCATGATCTTGAGTTACCTTAGGCCTCCATTCTCTGTGAATGCCCCAAAGGCCTGGAGCAGCCGAGAAAGCGAAGGATCTCGATCTTTGCAGGGTGAGTATTGAAGGCCTAGCGCCTAGGGAGACCAGAGGCGGGGTGGGGAGGGAGGGAATAACCAGGGTGAATATTGAAGTGCCACTGTGGTCGCTTGTAAGGGTGAATGACTGCCGTGATGCCGCAATATTCGTAATTTCGGGATTTGCTCAGGGGCGCTTATCGCGTAACTTCGAACGTTTGCTAAGGGAATGCTGGCAACTTGGGGATTACCTGTATTCTTCAACCAACAGTGGACACCCTCCCTCTGAAATCCCCTTTTCTTACTAATAATTAAGTCATCATAGCGTATACTGCAGCCTTGAAGGAGAAAAGGATGAGATTAGTTACAACCAAGTAGAACTGATAATTTATAGGATATACACCTATCTAGATATAAATATTCAGAAAGTAAAAACTTAAGGTTGCAAAAGTGAGGTACATAAAGCACCCCTTCATTGTTTCTAGAACCAGTCAGAGTGGATGACCAATATTTTGTGCAGCTCCATAACAAAAGTTATAAAATGCAAAGAATTAAAAGGAGCAGTAAAGTTTCCTTTTACTAACACAATACAGGTAGTACTTGACTTACAATCACAGTTGACCCCAAAACTTCCATTGCTAAGTGAGGCAGTTGTTAAGTCAGTTGCACCTCATTTTATGACCTTTTTGCCAGTTAGTTAAGCGAATCACTGCAGTTAGGTGAATGGTGCAGTTGTTAAGTGAATCTGGCTTCCCCTGCCGGCTTTGCTTGTCAGAAACAGTCATAAGTGTGAAAAACGGTCATGTCACTTTTTTCAGTGCTGTTGTACCTTTGAATGGTCGCTAAACGAATAGTTGAAAGTCGAGGACTACCTGTAGACCAAAGCCAAGTAACCTTATCTTGTGACTTAACTTTATGTACAACCATCATAACCTCTCGATCTAAGGCTCTTTTCCTATGGCAAATTAAAGTTCTCTGCATCCATTCAGCAGAAAATTAAATGAGCATGAAATTTGTGATTCCTTATCCGACAGATACTGCCAGTCTCCTGATGTCCATCCAAAACAATGGGTAACAACGCCTGATGTAAGACATGCCTTTATGCTTAAAGACAACTTAATCTTATCTGACTCAAGAGATGAGGATGGGATGAAAGCAATGTCCAAAGATGTTACCTGCACATTTTAGGTCATACTTAAATGGAAGTGGGGAAAAGCCCTATGTACAAAAAGCCCTACATACATTTTACACAAAAATAAGAATTGTGAGGATAGGAAGTACATAGAATAATTTTTTCCCACTTTCTAGAAACCATTTCTTACCTTATGTTTAGTCATTGCTCCAACAATGAGTGGGCACACCATGCCTGACAGGGTCCCCACACCATTGGAGATGCCCATCAAGATACTGGCATATTGGGGGGCAATATCTAAATGGTTGACATTGAATCCTGGAAGTGGAGGAGATGAAATGAGTACGATACACTCCCTGAAAATTTATATAATTAGATTGCATTTGGCAACACAATTGCAGTTTAATAAGAGAACTGTTAATATTACTATGGTCTTCTTCAATCTAATAATACAATCAGCCATCTAGAGGAGTTGTACTTCAGTTTCCATAATCAGATTGGAGAAGACATCCATAGCACCATCTAGCTTCAGCCGATTGGACCAGGATGGATGAAGGGACAGGGAGCATTTAAAAGGGGGAGAAAAGCATTTTAAGGTGCATAATCAAATCTGCAAAATTCATTGCGTTTCTATTGATCTGCTAGGACAAGCATGTTATGCAAACTAATTCTGGGAGCCATTAAATAATTAGTTCATTTTAACACAAGCAGAACATGGTTCAACTACTAGATGGTGATAGTGGAACAGTGCAAGAGGACATTTTATGTGATTGACAATGGATGAAGATTAGCCAAAGTGTATCATTTCCAGCTCTGTAATTCTTAGGTCTAAGATGTCCTGAGCGTGGTTTGCATCTTAATACTGCAAATCCTCATATTATTATGCTCCGCATCTCTTTCTATAAATGCACTTAGAAGCACACTGAAACCTGTGGCACCTTTATGTATACTGTAAAGCCTTTCACCAATAGATAGTAAGTTGCACACATACAATAAAAAGTGGAAGCTGATTCACTTCAGATTATGGTACAGGAAACCTGTTCTTTTGATGCATCACTCACACATGCCTTTGCTACACTTGAGTAGAGTTAACCTTCAGGCATTTACTATGATTAGCCCTTTTCAGTTACGTTCCTGTATTCTTTTTTGTTTGTTTCCCCTTTTGTGCTTTCTTTTTTTTAGCTAGTGGCTAAGACAAAATTTCTCAACCTTGGCAACTTTAAGATACGTGGACTTCAGTTCTCTGAATTCTATAGGCAGCATGAGCTAAGCCAATGAACAATGGCAGTTTTTCACAGAATGAGGCAACACAAAATGTTTCCCAGGAAGTAGGCCCATGAGAAACAACTTATGGGTCTGAGGGACAGAGCAGAGCGAACTCCGTTTCTCCCCTTGCGTTATTTCGAGGCAATACAGCAGAGTAAGAGAGAGTTGGAAACTGGCAAAGGGAGAGCAAAAATGAGGAAAGGATGGTGGCAAAGTGGTGCTAGTGATGATACAGGAAGTTGAAGAAGGAGGGGGCTATTGTGACATGCTGCTGTTCATCCCAAAACATATATGGTGGTATAGCAACACTTATACTGTACTGTATACAGATAGTCCTTCACTTACAACCACAAATGGGACCAGATTTTCTGTTACTAATCAAAGCGGCTACTGAGTCATGCCTGATTCTATGACCTTTTTTGCCATGGTGGTTAAGTGAATCTCTTCAGTTGTTAAGTGAATCATGCCGAGGTTAATCAAATCTGCCTTTCCTTGTTGACTTTGCTTGTCAGAAGTGGCTTGAAAGGTCACAAATGGCAGTCACATGACCTGGGGATGCTGCAATTGTTGTACATACATGCTGGTTGCCAAGTGCCTGAATTCGACCATGTGACTGGGGATGTTGCAATGGTTGTAAGTGTGAGGACTGGTCGTAAGTTACTTTTTTTCGGTGCTGTTATAACTTTGAACACTTGCTAAAGAAATGGTTGTTAAGTCAAGCACTACTTGTAGTGCTTTGGCATCTTTTCCATCCCTGAAATCATCCCAAGTCAGGTTTAAGAAGTCTGGGCAAAAGTTTTGGCCCACTCCTATTGGGCTCCTATCCAGGTAAACTTGGGAAAGGAGTGGATATTTACCGTAACCATGCCTATAAAAGTCAGCCCAACTGTCCAAGAGCTTACCTGAAATAGCAAAGCCACTGAAACCCACAGCCAGGACGAGAAAAGAAATCGCCACTCCTCTGCTGTGGGAATAACCAACTACTAAGAGCAACGTGGCTTCCATGCCAAACCCTGACGAGAAATGAGAACCACACATGTAACTATGGGTTACAAATAATATTAGCTGTATTCAAACATCGCATGAAACTAAAACTAAAGAAATCGTATTATGGCTTAGCTTGCAATATAAGAACCCAGTCAAAAGACCCCCTATTTAAAACCAATAATCATTGTTGGCGTAAGACCAGGTGAGAGACAGGTGAGAGACAGATCATCATGGAGAAAATCCATCTGGGTGGTCTCCAAGAGCTGACATTGACCTGATGGCACATAATCAATAAACCCAATTATAAATTCTACACTATGTCAGTCATTTTAATACTTTGAGATTCTTGGTGTGCTTTTTTTTTAAATGAAAGCTATTCTTTCACGCATATAGAAGTTTGCAAGTTTCTGGAAAGTTGTAGGAGAAAATCCCTCTCAAGAAAGAACAGACAAGATGTACAAGGCCTTTCACTCTGGTTAGTCTCAGGCTGTTGGAAACCCAGCGTGGACTTCGTTAAAGCCAGATGCAAAAATTTAACAGAGATTTTATTCTGTGAGTGCTGGAAACCTATCTTTCTTCCTCATTAAAGATGAAAACAGGATTTCTCTGAATTGTCTGCAAAGCTTTTGGATTTGGAGGACCCAAGGTCCTTCAAACGTTAAATTAAAACTCATAAATGCTGACCGTGATTGATATCAGCAAGGGATGATGGGATCAGATATATAGCATCACCCTGATTGTGGTAGGCTGCCCGTTTGTATTTTAAGGAATACAATGTGATTCTATAGCATTCCTTCCTCTAAAGCAGGGGTCTCCAAACTTGGCAGCTTTAAGACTTATGGACTTCAACTCCCAGAACTGGGGAAGTCCGCAAGTCTTAAAGTTGCCAATTTTAGAGACCCCTGCTTTAAAGAATTCAAATGCCTTTTGTTCATTGCCAAACGACCCTCAGTACTCATCCTTTCAATCTGGGTATCTATCAATCTCATTTTTCTTAAAAAGAAAAGAAAAAGATAATCTCTAGAGGTAGCTGCTCAATCCTAACCCTTGTCCCCACAGCTTGTTATGTGACAATGATGCCTTTCTCACTCACCCCCACAGTTCATCATCTTGCGGACATTGGTGGTAGACATAAGTCTTCGCGTGCGCAAGAAGTCGGCAATTTGGCCTCCAATGGGTACAATGATGGTCATAACCAAGTGGGGCAAAGCAGAAAGCATCCCCACCTGTGTGTCAAAAGTGAAGAGAAACAATCAGCATTCCAGAGACTGGAAGGTATTAAAAGACAGCTGAGAAAATCCAGGTATCCCTTAGAACAGCGTTCCCCAACCTTTGAGGTTGGGCGGCCCCGCTGGGGGGAGGAGAGGGGAACTACTCACACAAGAGAGAAGAGAAGCCTTTGGGGCGAGGTTTCACGCTCCTTCAGGCTTCTCTGTGCCAAAAGCTTTTGCAAAGGGATGGAAGGCCTGAAGAGATCGCTCCCCTGAAGCCTTTCATCCATTTGCAAAAGCTTTTGGTGTGGAGAAGAGAAACCTTTGGGGGCGCAGTCTCATGCTCCTTCAGACTCACCAAGGCTGCCCGATGCTCCAAAAGTGGATCCAGTGTCTTGCACAGGTAGCCTTAGTCAGTCAGCAAAGCTGAGCAGGGTGTGCTCATCTCATTCAGCCTCTGCTCTCAGTGCTTCACTTTTGGAGCATCGGAGCATCGGATTACCACCCGGCTGGGCCGCTCACACGAGAGCAGCTGCGCGCATGTACCGGCCCATGTGTCGCACGGCCCAGTTCCGAATAGGCCATGGCCCGGTACTGGGCCATGGTCCAGGAGTTGGGGACCCCTGCCTTAGAAAAAGAGGGGACTTGTGGGAGACAGTATCTAACTCCCATTCTTTTTCAAAAATAGATTTATGACATTATGCAATCACTTAAAAAAATAACTCCAATCCCACTTTCCAGCAGCAAAAACATGTTTTAAGAAATATTAATAATTTGGCACTTTCCCAAATCTTGCTCTATCTAAATTTTTCCAATAGTGGATATTGATTTATATTGTTTATACAGTACATGCCTAAAGGCATTATCCACAGTCTTTAATCAAAGTGTAAAACAAAATGGGCCAGTTCTAAAATTTAGATAGGCTCCCAGTTTCTGGGGCCAATGAGGATAAGTATCTCCCTTGCAGAATATGCCCAGGTGCATTTTTGCTGGTTAATGCTTGCAGTAAAGCTATTAGTGTATCCCTGTGCGCAAACATAATACAAACCAGAAAAAAAAGCCTTTTTTTACCTTACTGATTTCAAAGCCAAAGACTTCTTCAAAATAGGCTGGCTGGCTGATTAAGAGCAAATAAAATGTCCAGCTTCGGCAAAAATTGGCTACAATAATGGCATACACCGGCATGGATGTGAAGAACTGACGCCATGGAGTTTTGAATTTCTGCAGAGAAGGAGCAAAGAACTTTTGTTATCTGATACCTTCTAGATGCGCTGTTTTATGATTTCCATACGTTCCAGATGGGACATTCAACAGACGTGCTAGCTGGGGATACATCCACCAAGGGTGGAAAGCCAAAAGCTGTAGGACACACTATATTAAGCAAGTAATTGAATAAATGAAGGTAAAATTGCCTGGAGCATTTTGAAGCGCCACAGAGGAGCTGGCTAACTTACAAATATAGACAAATACTGACCATCAGGAGATTCATCAGAACAGCGCTCTCTCCGATGCTTTCCTCTATGTACTTTCTCTCTTCCTCTGTGATGGTTGGGTGCTGGGCCGGACTCTCATAGGAAACCATCAGCCAGAATAAATACCAGAAAATACCAAAGCTCCCTGCAAAGACAGAAGTGCAGAATAACCGGTGAGAGGATAGGATAGGATAGGATAGGATAGAAAATAGGAAAGAATAGAATAGAATAGAATAGAATAGAATAGAATAGAATAGAATAGAATAGAATAGAATAGAATAGAATAGAATAGAATAGAATAGAATAGAATAGAATAGAATAGAATAGAATAGAATAGAATCTGGAAGGGACCTTGGAGCTCTTCTAGTCCAGCCCCCTGGTCAAGCACGAGAACCTATACCATTTCAGACAGGTGTCTAGTCTCTTCTTAAAAACCTCGAGTGATGAAGCACCCACAACTTCTGAAGACAAGCTGTTCCACTGGTTAATTGTCCTCACTGTTAGGAAGTTTCTCCTTAATTCCAGGTTGCTTCTCTCTCTCTCAGTTTCCAACCATTGTTTCTTGTCCTGCCCTCTGGTGCTTTGGAGAATAACATAACCCCCTCTTCTTTGTGGCAGCGCCTCAAATACTGGAATACTGCTATCATGTCACCCCTATTTCTTCTTTCCTCTAGACTAGCCAAACCCAAGTCCTGCAGCCATACTTCGTATGTTTTAGTCTCCACGCCTTTAATCATCTTAGTTGCTCTTCTCTGAATTTTTTCCCAAAGTCTCTCAACATCTTTTTTGTAGTATGGTGACCAATCTATGATTTTCCCCACTCTTGGGTGAATGTGTCACCACCGCTTTTAAGTCAGGGGATAACTAACTCAGCATGAAATTTGTGACTCTGATCGCCGATCCTTATCTGGCTTCAGTTGCTTATGTTTCCCATCATTCCAGTGATCTGACTTCTTGCCAAGTTGATGGGTGGTGTTCTGTCCCAGGCTACGTCCATCCTTGTTACGTCACAAGAACAAACCCTCTTAAACAGTAGGCTGGGAAGACCAACCTCTTTTTATTTCCAAAACAGTCCTGATAAGTTTTTCTCCAAAACAAAAAACACAGAATACTTTCCTAACAGATAATTGGTCAGAATACTTTCCTAACAGATAATTGGTTACAAAAGCAAACAGAGCAGAAGTTTAAACAAGAAATTCACTGATAAAACAAAAGATACCATGATCCTTGGAAGTTCTTTACAAACGGTTGCCTTCAACAACCAGCATCACCCACACCTTCCCTTTTTATAAAGCAGTCCCAAGGCATGGCTTCTCAATGCCTTCTCCTCCTCCCCTGGAGTTGTCGTATTGACTGCTGCTGATCTGCTCTAGATAATTGCCTGCGTCTACGAGCATCAATCATGTCCATCAGCTGTGAATCCTCCAAATCCGACTCACTCTCTCCACACAGCTGAGCTTCATCCGTAACACGACTGGAGGGGCCAGACTCTTCATCAGACCGTGAGTCTTGTAATTCATCAGAGCCTCCCTCTGACCCTGATGGCCCTCCAAATGTCTCCTCCACCTCCTCCTCAGATTCCCCGGACTCAGCTGTTGGGAACACAGGCTGGCACGGAATCACGACACTATCCCGCACCGCAGGGCCCTTCCCCCGGGTCTGCCGATCCGGATGCAGTCGGGATGGGAATTGTTCATGAAAGGCGGTCACCAAGGCAGGAGCATGAATGGTAAATGCATCCTCCCAGGAGAACTCCTCCGGTCCATAGCCTTTCCATTCGATCAGGTACTGAAAGCGACCTTTCACCCAACGGGAGTCCCTAATGCTGGCGACCTCATACTCGGGAGCATTGTCTCCATCACGTTGTTCTGGTGGGGGAGGTTCGGCTCGGCGAAGTGGACACGCCGGTTGCTCACGGACCAACAGAGACCGGTGAAAGACCAGATGTACCCATAGGGAACGTGGCAGAGTTAAGCGATAGGCGACCGGATTGATGACAGCCTCGATTGGGAACGGTCCTAAATATCGGTGGTCTAATTTCTTGGCTGGCTGGGTTGACAGTAGGTTCCTGGTGGACAGCCATACCCGATCTCCCACCATTAGTGGAGGCATATCCCGCCTCGACCGATCAGCAAACCTTTTGTAGTCAGCCTTGGCCTTCTCTAACTGTCGCCGCACCAATCGATGGATCGCCTGTAATTCTGCCATGTAGTCGTTCACTGTTGGTACTGGTGAGTCTAGTGGGGAAAGAGGGAAAAATCGGGGGTGATATCCCACATTAGCCAAGAACGGTGTCATCTGCGTGGAGTTATTGAATGCGAACTCAGCCACCGCCAGATAGTCCGCCCAATTGTTCTGCTGCTGATTGACATAGCAGCGCAGATATTGCTCGAGGATCCCGATGACCTTCTCAGTTTCTCCGTCAGTTTGGGGATGATGTGTGGACGAGAGGCAGATCTTGACATCCAATGCCTGCATGAACCCCTGCCAGAAACGGGCTGTGAACTGGGCCCCTCTATCGGACACGACCCTATCAGGGAGGCCGTGCAGCTGGAACACCTGCTGGATGAACATACGACCAGTGGCACGGGCAGACAGCAAGCCACGGCATGGGATGAAATGCGCCATCTTGGTCAGTATGTCCACCACCACAAACACCGTCGTGAATCCAGAAGATGGGGGTAAGTCCATCAGAAAGTCCATGGACACAGCCCCCCAGGGTCTTTTAGGTGTTGGCAAGGGCTGCAGTAGTCCGGGTGGGGCCCCCATCGCTGACTTGGCCTGCCTACATGGGATACAGGACGTGACGTAGGCCTGGATGTCGTGTCGGACTCAGGGCCACCAGAAGGTACAGGAAACCAAGTTCAGGGTCTTGAACAGGCCACAATGCCCCACCGCCAGATTGTCGTGACACTGGCTGAGGATGAGTCCCCTGAGTGGCCCTCCCGGAACATAGAGCCGGTCACGATAGTGGAGGAGTCCATCCGTGACTGTCCATGAGGAATTGGGCCCCACCTCCTCCTTTCGCTGAGCCACCCACCCATCCTGCTGCTGGGCCTCCCGAATCCGAGCCCGTACATCTATCGGTTCCCGCACTGCAGCAAAAGACTCGATGGGGAGCACTGTCCTGGGCAGAAGCTTGTCTTCTGCTTGGGAATATTCGGGCTTCCTGGACAGAGCATCCGCTCTTTGGTTGTGACTGCTGGGTATGTACGTTACATGGAAATTGAACCTTGCAAAAAAGAGAGACCACTGGATCTGGCGTTGGTTCAATTTCCGAGTGATCAGCAGGCTTTCCAAATTCTTATGGTCCATCCGGACCTCGATTTGATGTCGCGCCCCTTCCAGATGATGCCTCCAGGCCTCGAACGCCACTTTAATGGCCAGTAGCTCCTTCTCCCAGATGGTTTAGTTGCGCTCCGCTGGGTTCAGTTTCCGCGAATAATATGCGCAAGGGAAGAGGGCACCACCGGGGGTCGTCACCTGGAGTAACACCGCCCCAATGGCAATGTCGGAGGCATCCGCCTCCACGACAAACGGCCGTTGCGGGTCAGGATGCTTCAGGATGGGCTCCTTCATGAAGGCTTCCTTCAAAGCCTGGAAAGCCCGTTGTTCTGGAGCATCCCACTGAAACTGAGTCTTTTTGTGCAGGAGCCGAGTAAGGGGGGCTGTCATGGTAGCAAACCCGGGGATGAAAGCCCGATAATAGTTGGCGAACCCAAGAAGTCACTGGACATCCTTCACACGACGTGGGGGTTGCCAACTCTGCAGAGACTCGAGCTTACTTGGCTCCATGGCGATGCCCTCAGGAGAAATACGGTGACCCAGGAACTCGATAGTCATCTGGTAGAACTGGCACTTGTCCAGTTTGGCATACAGCCAATGTTCTCGTAGCCGCTGCAGGACCTGACGTAGATGCTGATGGTGCACCTCTCGCGACGGGGAGTAGATCAGGATGTCGTCCAAGTAGATCACAACAAACTGATCTAACAAGTCCCAGAAAATGTCATTCATAAAATGCTGAAACATGGCGGGGGCGTTGATCAGGCCAAATGGCATCACTGTGTACTCAAAGTGCCCGTACCGAGTACCAAACGTCGTCTTCCACTCATCACCCGACCGAACTCTGACAAGGTTGTAAGCTCCATGCAAGTCCAGTTTCGTGAAGATCTTTGCCTCCCGGAGCCGGTCCAAGAGTTTGGGGATGAAGGGCAGCGGGTATCAGTTGCGCACCATGATGGCATTTAATTTCCTGTAATCACAACAAAGCCGCAATTCGCCGGACTTCTTCTTGACAAAGAGCACGGGTGCAGACACTGGCGAGGACGAGGGCCGAATAAAACCCTGAGCCAAATTCTTGTCCAAAAAGTCCCGCAACGTGGCCAACTCGGGGTCCGACATGGAATACAAACGCCCCACTGGGAGAGGTGCATCAGGGACTAAGTCAATGGGGCAGTCATAGGGCCTGTGCAGGGGCAATTGATCCACCTCAGTCTCGCTGAAAACATCAGCATAATCCACCAGTTCAGAGGGTAAGGAGACCTCCGTGGGCCCCTCTACCTGGCCGGCACAGATTTGGTGGGTGTGGTCCACTCACTGTAAGATTGGGAAGGTGACCAAGTTACAGAGAGAGCTGGAAGACCTCAGAGATGCTTGTAAACAAATGCTACAGGCATTTTTGAACCAGGAGTCTCAAGTTACAACACTCCAGCTGAACTGGCTGGAATGACGCCGTGGATTATTTTTCCTGCTAGAGAGTAAAGGAAGCGAAGGAGACGAAGGAAACACAGGCAGAAACGAGGCTGTAGGGCCGGACTGCGTGTACGGTTGGGAAGAAATCCTTACAAGCCTGCATTGCCAAGTCTTTTTGTTTCTAATGTTAGATCTCTTCCTAATAAGATTGAGGAGTTGGAACTTATCATCTCCTTGCAGAAAAATATTCGGGACTGCTGTGTCATGGTCTTTATAGAGATGTGGCTTGACCCTACTACTATTCCAGGAGAGGCTACTGAATTATCAGGATGCTCAGTGTATTGAGCAGATAGAACTATGGTCTCTGAGAAGAACAGGAGGAGGGGGACTTTGTGTTTACATAAATAATAACTGGAGCACAAATGTTAAAATAATTGACACTCACTGTTCTCCTGATTTGGAATTTTTTTGCAGTGAAGTGCGGCCCCTTTTATCTGCCTCGTGAGTTTAACATTGTGATAATAACTGTAGTATATATACCTCCTGATGCTAACATAACCGTGGCCATGAGTTATCTGTTAACTACTATTTACAAACAGCAACAGGCCTACCCGGATGGAGTGTTGGTGGTTGCAGGTGATTTCAATCAAGCCAATTTTGGGACGTCGGGTTCAACAGCTACTGTTTTTACAACTACTCCTTCTGTGGGTTTTGGTTCTGGACTTTTTAGCTCAAAGCCTACCACAGGTTCTATCTTAGGAGGGACTAATACAGGAACAGCTACAACTATTGCGGCAGGATTAACATTTGGCACGCCTGTTTCTACTACTACTTCCACCACGGGCCTTAGTTTGGGTTTCAGTAAACCTGCTGGATTAGCCACCCCATTTGTTCCAGCTTTTACTCCAGCTTGTTACTCATACTTCTTCTGGACTTCCATTATTTTCTGCCCTTACTTCTGTTCCAGCAGCTGGTTCTTCTGGTTTTATATTAAATTTGGGAGGCACCACGGCTCGAACTATAACAACTATAACTGTGTACATAGGACTTTCTCTGAGGGGAGCCCGGACTGGTTTGGGAGGAACACTGTTCCCAAATGCAAGCACAATTACAACAGGGCTTGGACAAAATGCTTTTAATCTTTTATGTATATTTTAATTATTTTAATGTTTTAATATTGTTTTAATTCAAATTATAGAAGAAGAAGAACTAGAGGAAGAGGAACTCCCTCTTCTTCTAGTTCCCATTTAATTAGGGTCTATTGGACTGGGGGGGGTTAGTGTGAAATTTTATGAAGGATAGGGTGAGGGGTAATTTAATTAAATGAGGGAGGGTTCTTTTTAGGGAGGGGTTGGGATGGAGTAATTTTTTTAATTATGGTTTCTATATTGGGTTTTATATATTGGGTTTTTAGCTGACTAAATTGGGTGGGTGAGAGATGTATGCATGGGATGGGGATATGTATGAGGAATGCGTGACAGATGTAAGGACAGACCTGCCGAGCCTGAGGGAGGCCAGGGACTGGGGGAATGTGGACTCTGGAGTCAACGAGGGTTGGAGTATACCGGTCATTCAGGGAAGAGGCAGATATGGCGGGAGCAGGAGGGTAGGCCGCACTCGGGGAACTCGGTCCTGCTGTCTCGTAGCAGTTCCTTGTTCTGGCCCTTCTGAAAAATCTAGCTCACCCCATGACCCTGGTGATGAGCGTAGCTCGGGCCCTGGGCTCAGACTGTTGCTGCTCAATGCCAGGTCGGTTAATAATAAGGCCCCCCTCATCCATGACCTTCTCATGGATGAGGAGACCGACCTGGCGTGTGTGACTGAGACCTGGTTGGGCCCTGAGGGGGGAGTTCCCCTCTCGGATATGTGCCCACTGGGTTATCAGGTATGGCACCAGCCGCGACCCCAGGAAAGGGGGGGAGGAGTGGCTTTTTTGGCCCGGGAGAACTTCAGTCTACGCAGGCTCACTGTTTCTGAAATTCCGGGTTGCGAGTCCATCTTTATGACACTGGACCTTGGGGTTCAGGTGGGCTTATTGCTTACGTACCTGCCTCCCAGCTGCGTGGCATCAGCCCTGCCTGTGCTACTCGAGGAGGTTGCTGGACTGGCGGTGGAGTTCCCCAGGCTTATGGTCTTGGGGGACGTTAACCTGCCGTCACTTGGCGAGTCCTCGGGATTGGCACAGGAGTTCATGGTCGCCATGACAACCATGGACCTGACCCAAGTAGTGCAGGGTCCGACGCATGAGGGTGGGCACGCCCCGGATATGATCTTCCTTTCGGAGCAGTTGGGTAATGATCTGATTTTAAGGGGCTTAGATACCTTGCCTTTGTCATGGACCGATCATTTCCTGCTATGACTGAATTTTACGGCCCGCAATCGTTCCCCGCAGGGAGGCGGAACCGATTAGGTGGTTCCGCCCCAGACACCTGATGGATCCAATTGGCTTTCAGACGGCGCTTGGGGAATTACCGAGCTCGTTCATTCACAATTCGGCGGAGTCCCTGGTAGCAGCATGGAATACGGCCGCGAAGGGGGCTATTGACCAGATTGCGCCTTTGCGACCTCTCCGTGGTGCTGGCCCCAGGAGGTCACCGGGTTCACCGAGGAACTCAGGGGGATGAAGCGCCATAAGAGATGTCTAGAAAAGCGATGGAGACGAAGTAGGTCCGGATCTGATCGAACCAGATTGAGCTCACTCATTAGAGCCTATTTGAAGGCGATTAAAGCGGCAAGATCTTTGTATCTTTCTGCTTTGATGGCATCTGCGGAATCTCGCCCGGCCGCCCTGTTTAGGGTGACCCGGTCCCTTCTTAACCCGAGGGGTCCGGGGCCTCCCTTGCAGGGTAGTGCCGAGGACTTTAACAACTGTTTTGCAGACAAAGTAGTTCAGATCCGGGCCGACCTAGACTCCAATTGTGAAGCAGAGTCAACTGATAACGATTCAGTCGAGGGGACAGGGGCATGTTCTTGTCCAGTCATCTGGGGCGAGTTTGAGGCTGTTACGCCTGATGAAGTGGACAGGGCCATTGGAGCTGTGAGTTCCGCCACCTGTTTGTTGGACCCGTGTCCCTCCTGGCTGGTTTTTGCTAGTAGGGAGGTGACACGTACCTGGATCCAGGAGATTGTCAACGCTTCTTTGAGGGAGGGGTCCTTCCCGGCTCCCTTAAAGGAGGCACTTGTGCGCCCCCTCCTCAAGAAGCCTTCCCTGGATCCAGCAATTTTGACCAACTATCGTCCGGTCTCTAACCTCCCCTTTGTGTGGAAGGTTGTTGAGAAGGTGGTGGCACTCCAGCTCCAGCGGTCTCTGGAGGAAGCCGATTATCTGGGGCCCCTGCAGTCTGGGTTCAGGCCTGGCTACAGCACCGAAACTGCTTTGGTCGCTCTGATGGATGATCTCTGGCGGGCCTGGGATAGAGGCCAGTCCTCTTTCCTGGTGCTTCTTGACCTCTCAGCGGCGTTCGATACCATCGACCATGGTATCCTTCTGCGCCGACTGGAGGGATTGGGAGTGGGGGGGCACCGTGTTACAGTGGTTCTCCTATCTCTCTGGTCGGTCGCAGTCGGTGTTAGTGGGGGGTCAGAGGTCCACCTCTAGGTTACTCCCGTGTGGGGTGCCTCGGGTCGGTTCTCTCCCCCCTACTTTTTAACATTTACATGAA
Organism: Bothrops alternatus; assembly: GCA_034064705.1. Lineage (NCBI taxonomy): Eukaryota > Metazoa > Chordata > Lepidosauria > Squamata > Viperidae > Bothrops > Bothrops alternatus. Next base: position 500,785 of record JARGCV010000054.1, read on the forward strand.
GCCACTGGGAGAGATCATCCACCGGCATGGAGTGAGATACCACCAGTACGCTGATGATACTCAGTTGTACATTTCCACTCCTGGCCAAATCAGTGAAGCGGTTGAGGTGATGTGCCAGTGTCTGGAGGCTGTGAGGGTCTGGATGGGCATTAACAGATTGAGGCTCAACCCTGACAAGACAGAGTGGCTGTGGGTGATGCCTCCCAAGGACATTTCAATCTGTCCTTCCATTACCCTGGGGGATAAATTCATAAACCCCTCGGAGAAGGTGCACAACTTGGGAGTTCTCCTCGACCCGCGGCTGACATTGGAACATCATTTGTCGGCTGTGGCGAGGGGGGCATTTGCCCAGGTTCGCCTGGTGCACCAGTTGTGCCCTTATTTGGATCTGGAGTCTACTCACAGTCACACATGCCCTTGTCACCTCGAGGATCGACTACTGCAATGCTCTCTACATGGGGCTACCCTTGAAGAGTGTTCGGAGACTACAGTTAGTGCAAAATGCAGCTGCGCGAGCAATTGTGGGCCTTCCACGTTGTGCCCACATTTTGCCAACTCTCCGCATGCTGCATTGGTTGCCTATCGGTCTCCGAGCGCAATTCAAAGTGTTGGTCATTACCTATAAAGCCCTTCATGGCATTGGACCAGGATACTTACGGGACCGTCTTCTGCCACATACTTCCCTTCGACCGGTGAGAGCACGCAGGGTCAGCCTCCTCTGGGTCCCGTCAGCGAAACAATGTCTGGCGGGTCCTAGGGGGAGGGCCTTCTCTGTTGTGGCGCCCACCCTCTGGAACCAACTGCCCCCTGAAGTCTGCGCTTCTGCCACCCTCCCGGCCTTCCGGAAGAATCTTAAAACCTATCTTTGCCGGCAGGCCTGGGGATGATTGTGGATTGTTGTGTGAATGATGAATGTGTGTTCGGTTTTTGTTTTTAATGTTTATTTTTGATTTGGACTTAGATGTGATTATTGTTTTTATATATGTTGTAAGCCGCTCCGAGTCTTCGGAGAGGAGCGGCATATAAGTCCAAATAAAATAAATAAATAAATAAGTTCTGTGACCAATAAATCTGTGGGTCATGCGCCCGGAGCCACGCCAATCCCAAGACCACGGGGAAATGCAGGTCTGATGTGATGTAGAACTGGATGGCCTCCTCATGTGAACTGATAGCCATACATAACGGTTGTGTGGCGGCCTTAATTGGCCCAGACAGGAGCACTCGACCATCAATGGTATCCACTAACATTGGCAGTTCCACCAGGCATTGGGTAATTGCCCATTTGGCCACAAATGCTGCGTCCATAAAGTTCGTAGTGGCCCCAGAGTCTATCAACGCATGGACTGGAATCCCCTTGGGCAACCTGGGGAGAATCAGGCGTGCCTCCAATATCAGATGCCCTGGCGGTCCGTGGCCAGCATCTGAAGGGTGTCGCTCGGTGTTGCAGGATGCCTGACCCAAAATGCCCTTCAGGTCGGGCTTGGGCCGTTTCCCAACAGAGGAGCAGGTGGCAGACTCTGGGTAGGTTCGGTCACAGACGCCCTTCATCTCTTCTTGGGGCAGAAAGCGGCCAAATGCCCAGGGTCTCCACAGTAAAAACACAACCCCCCCCCGAACGTTGCCTGTTCATCTCTGCCACCGATAGGCAAGGTCTGGCAGCACCTAACTCCATTGGCTCCTCCCTCTTGACCGGGGTCTCACACACAACGGGGGCAACACGGGTCTCTGGGGTGGCACGGCGACTCCTGCGCTGCTGCAGCCGAGCGTCGATCTGCAGACAGAGATGAATGAGCCCATTGAGGTCCGGGGGAACATCAACACGGGCCAGCTCATCCAACATCTCCGACAATCCATCCTGGAAAGCGTCCACAAGCGCAGCCTCATTCCAGGCTGAATCCTGTCTAAGCAGCCGAAATTCGCTGATATAGCCCTGCAGGGGGCGTTGGCCCTGCCTCAGAGCTTTCAAACGTCGGGTAGCTGTCTGGGTCTTGATGGGGTCCTCATACACCATCCGCATGTAATCACAAAACCCCACAAAGTTGTCCACCAATGGACTAGGTTGGGCTAGCAGGGGTGTGCCCCAACGAGCTGCAGCACCGGAGAGCAGGCTTATCATAAACCCCACTTTATCCCAGGCAGTGGGGAAATCAGCCACTCTCACACTGATAAATAGCTGGCATTGTCCCATGAAATCAGGAAACATGTCCGGATTGTCATCAAATTTGTCCGGCATCGCAACTTGGCATTTTCTCCTGGGTGGTGGAGCAGCAGGGACGTGTGCTTGGAGCTGAGCCACTTGGGCTGATAACAAAGCCAGCTGCTGGGAGAGCTGGGCATTCTCAGCACGTAGCTGGTCCATAATAGTAGGGGGTTAGGCTGAAGGCAAACTGTTCTGTCCCAGCCTACGTCCGTCCTTGTTACATCACAAGAACAAACCCCTCTTAAACAGTAGGCTGGGAAAACCAACCTCTTTTTATTTCCAAAACAGTCCTGATAAGTTTTTCTCCAAAACAAAAAACACAGAATACTTTCCTAAGAGATAATTGATTACAAAAGCAAACAGAGCAGAAGTTTAAACAAGAAATTCACTGATAAAACAAAACAGACCATGATCCTTGGAAGTTCTTTACAAACGGTTGCCTTCAGCAACCAGCACCGCCCACACCTTCCCTTTTTATAAAGCAGTCCCAAGGTGTGGCTTCTCAATGCCTTCTCCTCCTCCCCTGGAGTTGTCGTATTGACTGCTGCTGATCTGCTCTAGATAATTGCCTGCGTCTACGAGCATCAATCATGTCCATCAGCTGTGAATCCTTCAAATTCGACTCACTCTCCCCACACAGCTGAGCTTCGTCCGTAACATGACTGGAGGGGCCAGGCTCTTCATCAGACCGTGAGTCTTGTAATTCATCAGAGCCTCCCTCTGACCCTGATGGCCCTCCAAATGCCTCCTCCACCTCCTCCTCAGATTCCCCGGACTCAGCTCTTGGGAACACAGGCTGGCACGGAATCACGAGAGGTGGTGGCAAAATGTAACAGACCTGGATGCTTTCTGTAGACGGTGGTGGAATAAGTGGAAACATTTACAACAGATAGTCCTCAACTTACAACCACAATTAAGCCCAGTTGTTAAGTAGGTCATTATGTGACCGTGCCCGATTTTACAACCTCTTTTGTGTTGGCTGTTAATCAAGTGCCATATTCACTAAGCCAACCCATTGTTCACTATGGCATTTTACTGGAAAGTAAAGCCATTTTCCTGCAAAAATGTTTTAAACCATGGTCACATGACTCTGGATCTCTGCAAATGGCCATAAATGCAGGCTGGTTGCTGATTGCCCAAAATGTGGTAACATCACCTTGGGGGTGAAGGTCGAGGCTTGCCATCAAAACTTGAAATCCAGGTTGTAAGTTCCTTTTGGGGGGTCTGTCGTAACTGGCTGCTAAGTAATTAGCTGTAAGTCAAGGACCACCTGTACTTTAACACCTGTATGGATGGAGATGGCTTATGGCGATCTTCTTGGGCTGGGAATGAGATGAAGGAGATGAAGGCAATGGCACAGAGACATGGAGGATAAAAAAAATCTGCTAAAGCATATTTGGGCTGTGATTAAGTCCCAGTGAAGAACAGCCCAATATGGCAGCCATCGCTTTTGTGCCAGTTCACTTACCATAGACATAGAATACAGAGCTCCATCCTGAATATTGAACTAGAATCCCAGCAAGAGGCATGGCCACCACCGCCCCTGCATAAGAACCTGGAAAGTTATGTAGGAAATATTAGCTAAATATACAAGCCAGGATTCCTCATTCCCACCAGCCTTTGAACTGATACCACAATTTCTCTTTGATTTGAAAATGCCATTCTTAGTTGTGGTTGTAATTTTTACACAAGAGAGAAAAACACAATAAAACCCTATCCGCAAGAGGAATGGGGGATAATAAATAATGGTGAAATGAAGGTGTAATTCCTTAATAATTTACCAGCAACACTAATTGAACTGGAAAGGAAACAAGAAGGGTAGAAACTACAAAATAAAATTACTAATAATATTTACAGCTGCGTGAGACTATATTGTTTCCAAATAAACATTATAGAAATACGTTGCCTATGAATACGAGCACTGATGGATATCATGATACTGTATTGAATGCTTTGGGCAACCACTATTTTAATTTTATTACTAGATTATTATGGAAAAACAATGCCTCAGCAACAATAAGGCAAAAATGTGAAAGCAACTTAATAGTCATTTTTAGTGAGTTCATAAACCAGTCCTGTGATGATTCAACTCATGGGATGAGAGGGAAAACTCTAGTGAAGTGTTTTGATCTAGAGTTTTGCACAAAGGCTAGATCAGTGTTTTTCCAACTTGGCAAATGTAAGATGTGTGGACTTTAACTCCCAGAATTCCTCAGCCATCATGCTGCCTGAGGAATTCTGGGAGTTGAAGTCTATATATATCTTAAAGTTGCTAAGCTTGTAAAATATTGGGTCTTGATCAAAGATTCAACTTTCCAGAAGTCAACAACTGTCAGCTTTAGGAAACAAGGTTATCTTACCACAGAAAGCTGTTGTGGCCAGGCGGCTACGTTCCAAAGGGGGTGCCCATTTGCTCCAAATACCATGGCATGCTGGGTAGGTGACTCCCTGGAGGTGAAGGGCAGAGATAAAGAAATTAGATTCATTAGTTTCTTAGCTCTTTCCCATTCAGACTGTTCTGTCAGAAAGTGATAGATACATGGAGACAGACAAAATTTCATAGAAGAATTAAGCCTGTTGACCCTGAGAAAATAGATAGGATCCTGAGAGCTGTCAGTGTGATCACCTGTGCATTAGATCCATGTCCTTTAGTTGGTCAATGTCTCCCCAGGAAATCATGAGTTGGTGGGTCCAAGCAGTGGTAAATCATCCTTGAGAGAGGGGGTGGCTGTCTGTCGTCTTCTTGAGAAGACATTGCAAGAAGACTGTACAATATTGGATAATTTCTGACCTGTCTCCCACTTCCCTTGGGGAAGATTGTTGAGAAGGTGGTCATTCTGAGGCTTCAGAAAACTCTGGAGGAAGGGGATATCTGGATCTGCTTCTGAATCAAGGCAGAGTACCAAACTGGCACTGATCTCCCATGATAATCTAGGAAAGGACTGGGATGGGAGGTGGGGGTGGATCCATTCTGGGCCTCCCTGATCTCTGAGTGGCCTTTGATAGCATCAATAAACTGTATCCTTCTGAACTGGCTTAGGTTATTGGGAGAGTTACTCCCCCCAGGTCTTGGATTGTTCGGACCACCAGCCTGTCTTTTGAAAGGCTCTAAAGATTTGACTTTTCTCTCAGGAGCCTTGTGGGGTCATTTTAATTATTCTGGTTGTGGGACTGTGAGAAGTTGGCTCCTATGTGAGATGGCTTATTTTTTATTTCTCTTAAAGTTGCCCTGAGTTTCTAATTGGACAGTTATAGAAAAATAAAAAATATATAAAATGAAATGAAATAAAATATAAAATAATAAAATAAAATAATAAAATAAAATAAAATAAAATGACTGAATAGGGCAAGCCCAAGTCTGCTTGCTAAGATGAAGAACCATGGAATCTTTCTCCCATTCTAAGTATGGATCTATCTGAAGTGAATCTCATTTCAACTCTAATAGGAGTTGAGAACATATTAGATGTGAGAACAGAATCTAAAGTATGCCTACAAGCAGCCAACCAATTCAGGGGCTTATGACAGGCCATTTAGCATTCAGAGCTGTGTCTTCCAACTTCACTCTTCTCTCCCCTTTATCTGTCACCTAGACAATCTGATGATTGGGCTGATCCTACAGCTGAGATATCAAACAGCCTTCTCCAGTTTGTTGCCCCTTGGGTTGTCTTGATCTTCACTTTCCATAGCGCTTGGCATGGACTTTTGTCATGGTGGCAGGCTAAAAGCCCAACACATCAGGCTGAGGAAAGCTGGTGCAAATAATACAAGAAGCAAGCCTCTTGTATGGAGCTGCTGTAAGGGAATATTATTGCCAGGCAGATCAAGAACCTCTTTGTAGGGCAAAACAGGATTTATCCCATTGAAGGCAATAGCATGGCATGATTTGATGTTTTTCTTACACCTGTAGATACTGTTTAGATGTTCGTCTTATAGTTGCATGATACTTTTAGCCAATTGAATATCTCTCAATGTTTATTACTGTTAGCAATAAAAGTGTTCACAACCAATGTTTATTTTTTATTGGATTCTTGCAATACCCTGGAGATTCAGCCAGGCTTTATTTACTGTAAAGTGGAAGAAGCTCACAGAATCATAGAATTGTGGAGTTGAAAGAAAGGACAAGGGTCATCTTCTAATCCAACCCTGGTGGGAGATGGAAGAGGAACACTTAGGGATATTGGGAAAACTATCTTCTGCAACTCCTATCCATTCCTGTGTCAAATTTGTGGCTACAAAAGGAAACATGTGAAGCGATCAGCCTTACCTCAACAAGACCTTGTAGGATCCTCACAAACATCACACAGCCAAAATGAACCTGAGCAGCTGAGGGAATCAGCATGTTCAAAGTAGAGGTTGCCACAATGGCAAAGCCAAAAACCCTACAACCAATAGAAGAGGGTGTTAGTAGAAGTAGTAGCTAACAGCATTGTTTACTTTGTGCATGGAATTTCTATTTGCATCGTTCTCCTACGAAAGTGTTCTAGTTTAGAGTCTCTTTTCACTAATCATCTAATCAGTAAAACCCAAAATCAAAGTTTCATTTTTTTCCACCCCAAGCACAAAGCCCAGAAGCGATTTCCAAGTAGAAACAAAAGTACTTATATATTTTTCTTTAATCAAAGCAGTCAACTACCTGTATGATTCAAATTGGCATCTTTAGAAAAGAACATGCAGCGTGAATCGTAACTGTTCAACTATAGTGTTGGACTGAGTCTATAGACTCAGATCAACTGAGACCTGATTTAATGGCATTTTCAAGAGTTGCTGGTCTCTTAACTTTCATTAGCCCAGCCAGGATGGCCAGTGGTGATGGGCAGCAGAAGACCAAGACACCAACATTTTGATGGCCGAAGATTCCCTAGCTGATCTACACACAAACATATATTCTACTTCCCCCCTCAAAACATTTACCTGTTAGCTGCAAATTTCTGTGCTATGAACCCCCCTGGGATCTGAGTGACGATGTAACCCCAGAAGAATGACCCGTGGATCATGCCTACTGTCTCTGGATCCCAGTTGAACTCCGCTTTCTAAGCAGGAAAGGATAAGAAACAAAAGACAGGGACACATGAGCAGGCATTTCCTGATCAGAGCCACCTATAGTACCTCCTAGATAGGACTTGGAGCAACTTGGAGAAATGCAACTGAGACAGTTTATCGCATTCTGCAGAAAAGAAAAAGGAAGAAAAAGACTTGCAGAAAATCATTTCAGGTAAATGAAATTGTACGTGGACCATTAAGTCCAGAAGTTCAACTTATTTACAGTACGTGCACAGCTGACAGCACATATTAACCTGAATGGAGGCTGAAGAGAGTGTTTTTGAGAATGTGAAGAGTGCATTCCTCTGAGACCTGGCACCAGAATACCCAGAATTAGGGAAAACACATAAGTGATTGTCAGCAGTGGTGGGATTCAAATATGTGAACAACTGATTCTCTGTGTGGATTCCGCTTCCGGAAGTCCATTCTGGGCCTGAGCAACAAAAAATTAGCTACCGGTTCTGCCAAAGTGGTGCGAACCGGCTGAATCCCACCACTGATTGTCAGGCTTGTTCTCTCTTCCTGATGTTTATTTTTAGAAATTAACCATCTGTTAAGAATTGTGTACATTTTGTTTTCTATGTGAGTGGTGGCTTGTATTTTTATAAACCCAGGCTTCTCAGACTTCTAGAGCTTCGTCTTTGTCTGTTGAGCTGATGCATCCTGCACAATTCTAAAAAAGGTGCAGAATGTCTGTTGATATGAATGCCTCCCTAAAAAAAACAAAACAAAAAACACCCTGAACCAAAACACAGTTACTTTCCATTAACAGAGGACGAAAACAGCCTCACCTTCACAATGACTTTATCCCCTTCGTAGACGGTGTTATTATTAACCATGCTGACAATGGCCACACCCAGGTTGCATCGGATGCCAAAGCTGATGCAGAAACCCAGACCGCAGAGGATGGCAATGATGTAACGGCGAGGCAGGCCAAAGCAGGTGCAGTCTATGACGGGCTGGGTCTTCTCGGTCACTTCAACAGGCCGCCCCTCTTCTGTCAGCTCAATGGTCTCCCTGCCGGGCTGCTTCCGTTCTAAAATTCTGGGGGTGGAGACGGCAGGCAGGGTGGGAACAAAAAATGGGTGTATGTGACAAAATTAGCACTTTGATGTAGTGGTAAAGGTGATGGACTGAACACCAAGAAATCAGGACTTCTAGTCTTCACTTAAGCATGAAAGCTGGTGACTGCCTTTGGGCCAGTGGCTGTGATTCACTTAACAACCACCTTGCCCTAGCAACCAAACTTTTGGTCCCAATTGTGGTTCTAAGTCAAGGACTACCTGTATTATGTTCAATGAAAAATCTAGACAGATTAGAATGATTAGAATAGAATAGAGCTGGAAAGGACCTTGGAGGTCTTCTAGTCCAGCCCCCTGCTCAAGCAGGAGGACCTATACCATCTCAGACAAGTGACTGTCCAGCCTCTTCTTTAAAACCTCCAGTGATGGAGCACCCACAATTTCTGAAGACAAGCTGTTCCACTGGTTAATTGTCCTCACTGTCAGGAAGTTTCTTCTTAATTCCAGGTTGCTTCTCTCTTTGATCAGTTTCCAACCATTGTTTCTTGTCCTGCCCTCTGGTGCTTTTGAGAATAACGTGACCCCCCTCTTCTTTGTGGCAGCCCTTCAAATACTGGAATACTGCTATCATGTCTCCCCTATTTCTTCTTTTCTTTAGACTAGCCAAACCTAAGTCCTGCAGCCGTTCTTCATGTTTTAATCTCCAGGCCTTCAATCATCCTAGTTGCTCTTCTCTGATTTTTTTCCAAATTCTCAATATCTTTTTTGTGATATGGTGACCAAAATTGGCTGCAGTATTCCAGGTGTGGTCTTACGTACTAGGGTTTTATAAAGTGGTACTAATACTTTGTGTGATCTTGATTCTATGCCTCTGTTTATACAACCCAGGATTGTATTAGCTTTTTTGGCTGCTGCTGCACACTGCTCGCTCATGGTTAAGTGATCGTCCACTAGGACTCCAAGGTCCCTCTCACAGTTACTGTTTTTAAGCCAGGTCTCACCCAATCTGTACTTATACATTTGATTTTTCCTGCCTAAATGTAAAACTTTGCTTTTCTCCACATTGAAACTCATTTTGTTGGATAGGGCCCATTGTTTAAGTTTGTCAAGATCTTTTTGGATCCTGAGTTTGTCTTTTGGGGTGTTGGCTACTCCTATCAGTTTAGTGTCATCAGCAAATCTGAGGAGTTCCCCTTCAATTCCCTCATCTAAGTCATTTATGAAGATATTGAAGAGTACTGGGCCTAAGACAGAACCTTGTGGTACCCCACTGCTTAATTTTCTCCATGTGGATGTGGTGCCAGGATGACAGAACTCTTCTTCAGATTCAGTGTTAAAGATGAAATTCTTGTCAGGGATGATATAAAAATACAGGTATTATAGCAGAAGGCTCATATTTAACATATAACAAGGTTGCCCAGGCATTCTTCATTAAGGCCTCCATCTCTGGGCTGCAGAGACCCACATGACTGTTAGATGGCCTTATTTTTTTATTTTATGTATTTATTTAAAAATCACTCCATTAACTGATTCTAAGGCAGCGGTTCTCAACCTGTGGGTCGCGACCCCATTTGGGGTCGAACAACCATTTCACAGGGGTCGCCAATCAATGCTGTCCGCCATTTTTTTTTCTCAACGCTGTCCGCCATTTTTTTCCCCTTAGTTACGCTACTTTCTATTGGCTTTTCAACGCGAATAGACTCTAATCAAGAGACTATTCTATTGGCGTTCGAAAGCCAATATAAACTAAGGAAGTTTCGGTTTCGGAGCACATGGCAGAAAGCGAGACAGAGGACGAGCGGCAGAAAGCGAGAGAGAACAAGCGGCAGAAAGCGAGACAGAGAACAAGCAAAAACAGTAAGTTTTGCCTGCTGCTGAGCTTCCTCTGCTTGGCTGCCTGCCGTCCGTCCTGCTCCCCCTACCCATCTGCCCGTTCTCCGCCTCCCTTTCTCGCCCGTCACCCTCTGCCGATTCTCCGCCTCCCTTTCTCGCCCGTCGCCCTCCGCCGATTCTCCGCCTCCCTTTCTCGCCCGTCGCCCTCCGCCGATTCTCCGCCTCCCTTTCTCGCCCGTTGCCCTCCGCCGATTCTCCGCCTCCCTTTCTTGCCCGTCGCCCGTTGCCCTCCGACGATTCTCCGCCTCCCTTTCTCGCCCGTCGCCCGTCGCCCTCCGCCGATTCTCCGCCTCACTTTCTCGCCCGTCGCCCATCGCCCTCCGCCGATTCTCCGCCTCCCTTTCTCGCCCGTCACCCTCCGCCGATTCTCCGCCTCCCTTTCTCGCCCGTCGCCCTCCGCCGATTCTCCGCCTCCCTTTCTCGCCCGTCGCCCTCCGCCGATTCTCCGCCTCCCTTTCTCGCCCGTTGCCCTCCACCGATTCTCCGCCTCCCTTTCTTGCCCGTTGCCCGTTGCCCTCCGACGATTCTCCGCCTCCCTTTCTCGCCCGTCGCCCGTCGCCCTCCGCCGATTCTCCGCCTCACTTTCTCACCCGTCGCCCATCGCCCTCCGCCGATTCTCCGCCTCCCTTTCTCGCCCGTCGCCCGTCGCCCTCCGTCGATTCTCCGCCTCCCTTTCTCGCCCGTCGCCCTCCGTCGATTCTCCGCCTCCCTTTCTCGCCCGTCGCCCGTTGCCCTCCGCCGATTCTCCGCCTCCCTTTCTCGCCCGTCACCCGTCGCCCTCCGTCGATTCTCCGCCTCCCTTTCTCGCCCGTCGCCCGTCGCCCTCCGCCAATTCTCCGCCTCCCTTTCTCGCCCGTTGCCCTCCGCCCTCCGCCGATTCTCCGCTTCCCTTTCTCGCCCCTTGCCCTCCACCCTCCGCCGATTCTCCGCCTCCCTTTCTCGCCCGTCGCCCGTCGCCCTCCGTCGATTCTCCGCCTCCCTTTCTCGCCCGTCGCCCTCCGCCGATTCTCCGCCTCCCTTTCTCACCCGTTGCCCTCCGCCCTCCGCCGATTCTCTGCTTCCCTTTCTCGCCCCTTGCCCTCCGCCCTCCGCTGATTCTCCGCTTCCCTTTCTCGCCCGTTGCCCTCTGCCCTCCGCCGATTCTCCGCTTCCCTTTCTCGCCCCTTGCCCTCCACCGATTCTCCGCTTCCCTTTCTCGCCCCTTGCCCTCCGCCCTCCGCCGATTCTCCGCTTCCCTTTCTCGCCCCTTGCCCTCCGCCCTCCGCCGATTCTTCGCTTCCCTTTCTCGCCCCTTGCCCTCCGCCCTCCGCCGATTCTCCGCTTCCCTTTCTCGCCCCTTACCCTCCGCCGATTCTCTGCTTCCCTTTCTCGCCCCTTGCCCTCCACCGATTCTCCGCTTCCCTTTCTCGCCCCTTGCCCTCCGCCCTCCGCTGATTCTCCGCTTCCCTTTCTCGCCCGTTGCCCTCCGCCCTCCGCCGATTCTCCGCTTCCCTTTCTCGCCCCTTGCCCTCCGCCCTCCGCTGATTCTCCGCTTCCCTTTCTCGCCCCTTGCCCTCCGCCGATTCTCTGCTTCCCTTTCTCGCCCCTTGCCCTCCGCCGATTCTCCGCTTCCCTTTCTCGCCCGTTGCCCTCCGCCCTCCGCCGATTCTCCGCTTCCCTTTCTCGCCCCTTGCCCTCCGCCGATTCTCCGCTTCCCTTTCTCGCTCCTTGCCCTCCGCCGATTCTCCGCTTCCCTTTCTCGCCCCTTGCCCTCCGCCGATTCTCCGCCGATTCTCGGCTGAAGATGGGGGGGGCGGTTGGGAGCAGCTCGCCCTCCCTGTCCATTTGGTGCCGTCTGCCTTTCGCTCTCTGTCTCTCTTCACCTGGACTGGAGGGAGAGAGAGAGAGAAAGAGGAAAGAGAAAGAGGAAAGAGAAGAGAGAGAAAAGAGGGAGAGAGAAGGAAGAGAAAGTGGAAAGAAAGAAGAGAGAGGAAAGAAAGAGAGGAAAGAGGATAAAAGAGACAGAAAAAGAAAAAGGAAAGAGGGAAAGAGGAAAGAATGGAAAGAAAGAGAGAGAGAGGAAAGTGACAGAGAAAGACCCTTTTGACATCTAAAATGAAGATAACACTGCAGATATACTTTTTAACCTTTATTTTATACACACACACACACACACACACACACACACACACACACACATTAAAGGTAAAAAAGGATATCTGCAGTGTTATCTTCATTTTAGATATCAAAAGGGTTTTTCAGCTCCAGTGATTTGTTTTCGGTGGGAAATGGGTCCAAGTGGCTCTTTGAGTGTTTTTGAAAAACACTACCCCTGGGGTGGGTGGACTCCCATGTGCTATTAACTTTGTTAGCAAATGGGAGGGGGGGTTGAACAAAGTGGCTTCATTTATTCATTCATTTATTGCACAATAAAATTATTTGAAACCAACATTTTGTGCTATTCTAATGCACAACTGCACAAATATACATGTAATCTCTGAGGCTATCACATCTGGGCTACAAAAATTTGGTTAAAGCATTCTTGTTTGCTGATATTTATTTCCTTTTATAAACTGCTTTGATTCTTCCATTTATTGTGGTTTAATACTTCCATTTATTTCCTTTTATTCCCTTAAAACTAGTTTGAATCTTCCATTTGTTGCCATTTATTCTCTTAAAACGGATTTAATTGTTTTGTTTATTTCTGCTCCAGGAAACCTATAACCTCCATGCCATTTCTCACTCTTCTTATTCCTTTCTGCTTTGCTTTTTATTCCCTCTCTTTCATATATTTTCTTTCATCTTCGCTGAAAGAAAATCCCTCCAGGTCCCCACTATAATTTATGGTTCAAATGAAAGCAGCCTGTTCTTATTTATTATTTACTAACTTTCTGTAAATTTTGGTCCCACATTTAAAGGCAGGGTAAACATGCATTAAAATACATGCATTAAAATACATGCAGCATTAATGGTGGCCGGGGCTGTCTTTCTTGCCACGCCCACTTGGTGGCCACGCCCACTTGGCCACGTCCACTTGTTGGTCACGCCCACTTGGCGGCCACGCCCACTATGGTTGGGGGTCACCACAACATGAGGAACTGTATTATGGGGTCACAGCATTAGAAAGGTTGAGAACCACTGTTCTAAGGCATACAGCTGGATGCAACTGCACAATCAAAGTCCTGTCTTTTTTTTTTAAACACACATTGTGCATTGCAACACACATAAAAACACGGAGGGCTTCCATCATGCAGGTGTGGCCTCCATCTTCTTCTTGTCATTTGATATCTCTCTCTCTCTGCAAACTTCCCTCAATAAAGCTATGTGTTTTACAAGCTTCTATTTTTCCTTACCAAGTAAGGAATTATATTTTGACCTTCTTCCCTTGTAAATACAAGGGAAGGCAGGGATTCAATTTATGCCTTCCTGGTGCTCATCAGAATTCACTGACTCTTGTGAGTTGGTGAGGAAAAAAGAGAGAAAAACTCAATTGCTTTCATATATGCAAAATAAGAGATTTATCTTGGATAATACCAGGCATAAAATCAATAAAACGAAATCAATAATGTAGGGAAGAGCACTGTTTCGTGACTGGCAGATGCACTTAGCATGGGAAGAGGTTCTACCATAGGAGGCAGGCTAACGATGCCAGGAGGGTTAAACTGTTCCGTAACTATGGGGAAGGGGATATACATGGGCAGGTCAGTATATTTCCTTTCCTAGGGAAAATTTGGTACAGTTACCTTATTTTAGAAAAACAAAAACCCTAAACTAAATCTATTTTTGGTCTTGGCAACTTTCATGTATGTCTTTCTCAGATGGGCAAGAAAGCCTCTCATCAAGGAACTAATGCAGGAGAGAAGCAACCTAGAACTAAGGAGAAATTTCCTGACAATTAGAACAATTTAATCTGCGGAATGACTTGCCTCCAGAAGTTGTGGGTGCTCCAACACTGAAGGTTTTTAAGAAAAGATTAGACAGCCATTTGTCTGAAATGGTGTAGGGTTTCCTGCTTGAGCAGGGGGTTGGACTAGAAGACCTCCAAGGTCCCTTCCAACTCTGTTATTCTGTTATCAATTTTTGGCAGTACTAGGGGTACTACCAAGGGGGTCTGCTGGTGGCCTTGGGACTGCCTTACAGTCCCATCCTGGTCTAATGAATGGAAAGGGGAGTTTGGCCTACTTCCCAACCTGTACTGAAGAATTAATAGACTGTTTCACTGAAAGCAGAGTGACCTGTAACTAGGTGGCTGTGAGAAGGAATTGCAAAAGTTCTCTCCTGCCAAGGATTGTAGAGAAGCTTGGAGCCCTCCCAAGTCCTTGTCCGTCACCAGCCTCTTCCTGCTCTTCCATATCGTCTTGTCAGCCTGGTGGAGAGGTGGGTGCAACCCACGCAGAAGATGTTCTGAGCAGAGCTGATGCAGATGGGCAGCGAGCTCCATCTCGGCTCCAGGCCCAAGAATTCTTTCTCTTGCTTAGCAACCAAGGAACACGGTCCTTCTTCTCAAACCTGCTTTTCCTGACCCTCTCTTCCCTCATCCCAAAATTCTCCCTGCCCTTCTTCTAAGTCTTCCGTACCTCTCCTGCCTTCCTCTGCCTCGCAGGAATGCAATGGTAACGTTTCGGTCCTGGCATGAAGGAAATATTCTACATCTTTCTGAAACTCCCCAGTGCTTAGGAGACCAGATGGACAGAATGGCCCGTGTTCATTTTCTCAACCTTAAATTCATTGCATTCCATTTCTGCCTGTTTTTTTTTTATCCTTTTCTTTTGGGCTGCCCCCCCAATCATACATATTTCCCTGTGCATTTTTCTCATTATTGTATTTTTGCACACTGCCTACCAATTTTCTTGGTATTGTCATATACTATTTGATTGAATACAAATGCATTTTAATGCCATGTTTGCAAAGATATGCATCATTTCCCACATTCTGTATGCCTTAAAAAAGTAAGAACACTATTGCAGAATTCAGAGAGGTGTGAATATCAAAGAACCACTGTATTTTTGTCTCACTCAGGAAGTGCTAATTTGGTAAGTTTAGTAAAATTCCACCTCCGTTTCTACTTCTGGCCTCTATTTCTACCATTCTCTGTTCCTTTCATTAATTACTGAATTATTTATTAAACCTGTGAAACTAGTTGTGATGCATCTAATACTAGTGAAAAAGAAATGGAACATGGGATTTGTGGATTTATAAAACACCCCCTTGTCTTTCCAGATTTTTAACTCTGAATTCTTAGTTGAAATTTCCAGGTACATGCAGCGGGTATAAATACACTTGCCATCAATACAGGTGGTCCTCAACCTATGACCACAATTGAGCCCAAAATTTCTATTGTTAAGTGAGGCCATTGTAAAGTGAATTTTGCCCCATTTTACAACCTTTCTTGCCACACCTGTTACATGAATCACTGCAGTTATTAAATTAGTAACACGGTTGATAAGTGAATCTGGCTTCCCCATTGACTTTGCTTGTCAGAAGGGGGTCGCAAAAGGGGATCACATGATCCCAGGATACTGCAACTTTCATAAATATGAGTCAATTGCCAAGCATCTAAAATTTGATCACATGGGATTCTGGGATTCTGCAATGGTTGTTTGCGTAAAAACAGCCATAAATCCCTTTTTTTTCAGTACCGTTGTAACTTTGGTCACTATATGAACTGTTTAAATCGAGGACCACCTGTATAAAAAATGGAGAACTTGAGTGACATCACCGGTGAGGAGCTGACTATAGACCCTGGAGAGGTTTCTCCTTCCCCAGGGTCCGGATTTCTTTCGCTGGCAGGTCCATATGGGCTCAATGCCACCCTGGAGGGGTGGACACCGAGGGGTGAACCTTTGAGGAAGGAGAGCCGGTGGTAGCCGGCTCTTTGAACTCAAAATAGCCCCTGGAACCGGCAAAAGAAGGGCGGAGTGCTTCTGCGATTGCCGCCATCTCCAGCTGATCGTCGGAGACAGAAGACAGCTATTTGAGAACAAGCAACTGTTCCTGGTGAGATAACTGCAATATTTATGGCAAATTGGACCTTTTGAAACAAATTGTCTGCCTTTGAACTGAAGCTGAAAGCTTAAGGGAGTGAGAAGGGGTTTTTAATTCCCTCCCTCCCCTAAAGCGGCGGTTTAAGCTTTATTATAAAACTTCTGAACTCTTTTTAATGGAATTACAATAGAAGATCTTACTATATTTTATTATGGATGGAAAAGCAAGATTGCTATGATATATACTTTTTATTTGGAAGAAACCAGCTTTGCCTTGCTATGGAACTTCAATTTACTGTTTTACTTTTTTAATTTTTTTCCCCTTTCTATTCAAACAACGGGGAAAGGAACAGTGGATACATAGCTGTATAGCTGTATAGTTTGGCTCAATGCCCAGACACTTGGCTGTGTGCCCAGACACTCTTATCTTTTGGAGACCTTCAAGAGTCAGTTTTTTTGGCTTTTGTTTTTGTTCTTGTCTAGTTTGGCTTTGCTATCTGTGACTGCTTGTAATCTCTGTAGTAAGGAAACTACATATGAAGATTTTGCAAAGCTGCAATTGAATTAAAACTTGGTTATTGTTGCCTTATAGGCTTGGCTTTTTCTTTTTTTTCCTTCCTGGCTTATTTTTTTTTCTTTCCTTTTTTTTACTTTTTTTCTAGAGATTTTGGATGCTTTTTTATTCATATCTTCTTTTTTCCTTTTTTTAGGGCTCCTTGATATTATTATTATTATTATCATTATTATTTTTTTGGATAATTTTCATTTTTTCTTTTGGTTTTTCATTTTTTTGCTTTTTTTAAAAATACTTTGGCCTTGTCTCCTGATACTAGGAGGGCACTGGACTATTTCTTTTATCCTTTTTTTTTTTTTTTTGCTTTTTTGTGCATTTTGGTGGATTATAATCGGCCAGTGGGCCTCCATGTTGGATTACAAATAAATTGGCTATTGGGCCCGTTATTGGATTACAAATTACAACTATAATAACTTGAAGATGAGTACACTAAATTTGGTGAAAGGGGTGAAAAAGGACTCTTCAGCCCCCGCTTCAACTTCGGTGAGCCTGGTGCCCCAAAAATCTATTACTACATTTTTACAGCAGGAAACCCAACAAAAAATAGACACACAGGCCATACTCCAGGCGATTGCGGATTCTAGAATGGATATGAAAAAGGACTTAGAGAGAAACTATGAAGACCTGAAGAACGATATCCATAAGATGGACCAAAGAATGGAAGCATTTCAACAGGCGATGATAGATACACAACAAAGAATGCAGAAAATAGAAGACAAGTCAGCAGTGGTAGATGAGAAATTAGTAGCTCTACAAGAGGAAAACCAGAGATTGGCAAAATCTAATGCAGAATTGGAAGGAAATATGGCGGTCATAGAGATGGAACGGTCATCGTACTTCTTAAGATTTCAAAATGTGATAGAAGAGAAAGATGAGAACTTATTACACCTGATGAGTGAACTACTGGCAGATTTACTTGGAATTGAAAAGGACGAAATGAATAGGGAACTGGACCAGGTTTTTAGAGTTAATTCTAATTACGCAAGAAGGAACAGAGTGCCCAGGGAGGTCCATGTCAGATTTCTTAAAAGAAATCGACGAGATGAAATTTTGAGAATTGTAAGGGACCAACCTATGAAGTATAAAGATAAAGAGCTGGTAGTTCTCAAACAGATTCCTAGAAAAATAAGGGAAGCACGGAGAGATTATCAATTTTTAACAAGGAAACTGATTGATAGAGGAGTGAATTTCAGATGGTTGATTCCAGAAGGGCTATTGATTTTTTGGGACTCTAAAAGGTACAGACTGGACACTCCATTCCAAGCAGAGGAATTTTTCAACAAGCACAAAGCCTTCTTGGAGAAAGGTGATATGGAATTTAAGAGATCAGAGAGAACACCTACTGCAGAGACTTCCAAGCAAACAGAGGAGGAGATACCAAAAAAGACGCAATCAGAAGAAGACGTTAGACCTAAAGATCAGAGACAGATAAGTTCACCTAGAAGATCGAGATCTCGAAATAATTGAAATTATGGAGGAAATTGAAATATACTCAATAAATATAAATGGTCTCAACTCCCCATCCAAACGGAGTAAAATATTTCATAGGCTACAGAAACTTAAAATGGACATAATTTGTTTACAAGAGACTCATATTAAGAGACAACACTCTAGAATTTTAGAACAGCCAAAATTAGGCAAATTCTATTTTTCTTCGGCATTACAAAAGAAAAGAGGGATAGTGATATATATAAAAGAAAAGTTGAATCCAAAACAAATTTATTCTGATGAGGAAGGAAGAATAGTGATGGTGGAGATTTCATGGAATCAAAAACAAATACTGTTGGTGGCAATATATGCCCCCAATGAGAAACAAGAGCTATTCTTTCAACAACTATATGACAAACTTGTGGATTTAAACTATCATAGTCTTTGTATATTGGGAGACTTTAATGCAATTGTGGATGCAGTTCGAGACTACAAAACCATAAACAAGGGAAGAAAGGAAGTAATGTTTTATCTAAATCTTGTTTAAAAATGAAAGATGAACTATGCTTGCAGGATATATGGCGAGAGATGAATCCAGAAAAGATACAATATACCTTTTACTCTAATAGGCATAACTCTTGGTCAAGAATAGACATGATATGGATCTCCCATGATCTGAAGACCATGATACAGGAAGTTGAAATTGAACCAAATATTTGGGCAGATCATAACCCAATTAAAATGACATGGAAAGGATATAAGAAAAGATTGAGATGGTCTCTGAATAAAGCCATTTTGAAGGAAAAAGAATTTTTACAATTAGCAATAAAAGAAATGGAATTTTTTTTAAAGATCAATAAAAAGGAAGATACTTCTATCCAAAATGTTTGGGACACGGCAAAAGCATACTTTAGAGGTTTAGCTATAACCTATATTGCTAAAAAGAATAAAGAAAAGAGAATTTCACAGTCCAAATTGAAAAAACAGCTTGGTATGCTGGAGCTGGAATTACAAACTGATCCACAAAAGAAAAATGTGAAGATACAAATGGACTTAATAAAACATAAATTAAACCTACTTGAGACTGATATTATGGCACAACAGATTAAACGAGCCAAACAGAACTTTTTTGAAAATGCTAACAAACCTGGTAGATGGCTTGCATATAGACTGAAAAAAGAAAGAGAAAAAAGAGCAATAAATAAATTATTGGACAAAAAGGGTGAAACACACTGTCATAATGATGGTATCAAAAAAATTGTTAAGGCCTTTTATGAACTACTTTAGAAGGCTGAGACGATCTCTGAAGAGGCAATTCAGGATTATTTTAAAAAAGCAAATCTCCCAAAAATATCAGAAAATATGCGACAGAGGTTAAATGAGAAAATATCAATGAGGCAAAATATCATAGAGGCAATTAAAAAATATCATAGAGGCAATTAAAAGACAAAAGAAAGATAAGACACCGGGGCTGGACGGACTACCTGCAGAATTTTACACAGCCTTACAAGATACCGTGACTCCTTTTCTGAAGGACTTGTATAATGAAACTTTTATACAGACAAAAATTCCAAATTCATGGACTAAAGCTAATATTACCTTGATACTTAAAGAAGACACAGATTCTACGCAAATTAAAAACTATAGACCAATATCGTTACTAAATGTGAATTATAAAATCTTTGCTGCAATTTTGGCAGAAAGAATGAAAAGCTTTTTAATAGAATTTATTCATCCAGACCAAAATGGCTTTCTTCCTAAAAGACAGATAAAGAACAACTTAAGGATTATTTTAAATGTTTTGGAGTACTATGAAAATCATCCAGGTAGCCAGATGGCGCTTATATTTCTTGATGCACAAAAAGCATTTGATAATTTAAATTGGCAATTTATGTTTCAACAATTACAGGAAATGGACTTTGGTGAAAACTTTATTAAAGCAATTCAAGCGATCTACAAGAAACAATCAGCAAGGATACTTATAAATGGAGACTATTTAACTGATAAACAAAAAACTCAACTCGCCAAAAAGACAAATCTTCAAATAGCTAAAAACGTTAAATATTTAGGTATCTATCTTACGGCGAAATATTCATCATTAAAAGAGGATAATTATGAGAGACTAATAAAACAAATAAAAATTGACCTGGAAAAATGGAGAAATCTCCAATTATCATTGTTAGGAAGAATAGCGACTGTTAAAATGAACACTTTACCAAAACTAATTTTTGTATTTCAAACAGTTCCTGTAAAGTTGGGTAAGAATTTTTTTGACGATTTAAACGCAATGATATTAAGATTCATATGGCAAAGAAAGAAAGCAAGAATTAAATGTAAACTTCTACAAGATTTGAAAGAGAGAGGGGGCTTTGGACTTCTGGATTGGAGACTTTATTATCAAGCAGCTATTTTGCTTTGGATTAAAGAATGGATTACTTTGAGAAATAAGCGAATTCTCTATTTAGAGGGATATGATCTTCAACTAGGCTGGCATGCCTTTTTATGGTATGAGAAAGCTAAAATACACAAGTACTTTCAAAACCATGCTATAAGAAATGCTTTACTCTTTGAATGGGGGAAAGTTAGACATAAAATGTACATGAAAATTCCTGAGTGGCTTTCAACGATGGAAGCATTTGCTTATCTGAATTTGATTAATTACGATAAACCTGTTACTTATAAAGACATTTTGGACAAGGATGGAAAACTGAAAGACAGGCAAACCCTTCAACAACAAGGTATTGACTTAACATGGTGGTCCTACTTGCAAATTCAAACAAGATATGAAAAAGACATAAAAACAATGGGATTTTACAAAGAGCTGATTCCACTTGATAAAATACTTTTAACAACAGATGAACATTTGATTAAGAAACTTTATTAACATTTATTAAATTGGAAAATGGAAGAAGAACAAGTTAAAGAGACAATGATAGTATGGGCGAAGAACTTTGAATATTCTATAGAATTAGAAGATTGGCAAAAATTGTGGAATAAAAATATTAAACTTACTAAAGCAGTAACATACAAAGAAAACTTATATAAAATGTTTTATAGGTGGCATATGACACCAGTTCGTTTAGCAAAAATGTTTAAAAATTTATCAGATACATGCTGGAAATGTAAGCAAAAACCAGGTACTTATTATCAGGCCTGGTGGACATGTTCTATTGCAAAAAAAAATTGGTCTAAGATTCATAGATGGTTAGTAAAGATGATGAAAATTCAGATAGAATTTAAACCAGAACTGTTCTTGTTAGGTATATTAAGACCTAACTATGGTAAAGAAAATGATTATTTAATACTACATGTATTGACAGCTGCAAGAATAGTTTTCGCCCAGTTTTGGAAAAATGAAAACTTACCATCAGATCAGATTATAATTTTGAAAATTTTAGATTGTGCAGAAATGGACAGATTAACATTAGAGATGAAGGAGAAAGAGGATTCAATCTTTTATAAAACTTGGGGAAAATTTTATCAGTGGGTTGAAACACATTAGAATAAGAAGAGATATTAGAGATTTAGTATATTAAGTATTAAGCTTGCTGTTTAGAAATAGTTGCTATGTTATTAATTATGCTAATTATTTAAAGGAATATTATTGCTTTACCAAAAGTTTGTTGTTACTATACCAATTTACTTTTATAAATGTTTAGTATTATATAAATAATAATATTCAATATGAAGACCCGGATGACAGCTTGTTCGTTGAATCACATATCTATTGTTACTATCCACACCCGGTTCCCTTTATCCCGGTTTCCCTGTACCCCTCCCGACCCCATCTTTCCCTACCCATATAAAAATCTAATAAAATACATTTATTTTAAAAAATGGAGACCTTTATAGAGGTTGGACTGCAAATCTCGGAATTCCAAGCTGTGGTGGCCAAGTGGTGATGCTTCTTGTTTCTAAGGTTTGACATCACTCTTCTCCTCCCACCCGCTAGAAGAGAATCTATTCATGGATTGGCTGAATTAACTACACTGGGAGAAATACCAGTGGAACTGTAATCTTTTTCCACAGATAACACAACCACCCATTTTATGAATTTCTCTCCCATATCTTTCCACAAAAGTCAAACACACAAAACTTAACCCATGAATTCCTGTCAGTACCGTATAATGTTACCTCTCTACTTTTCTAAAAATTAGGAGAGCATACCTGAACAAATTATATCCTAGGTCTAAAAAAATACCACTTGAATATTTTGCTGCAGAGTTTCTAATAAATTATGATTGTAGCTGTTTGTTGTCCTGCACAAAAGCAATACAGAGCTTTTATAAGGAATTTTGAAAAATATGGGTGGTCTTTGCTGCCTTTAATTTCTGACTGTGATCAAAAAGGCTATTTGACATGGATACAAAATACTGGATATTATTTTATTCAATACTTTTTTGGAAAATATTGATTTTGTTGCCACATGAGTTTATTACAATATTTATTATATATTGATTAATATTATAGAGATACGCTGGATTTTATAATAATGTTATATTCCTGTTTTAATGTTTATCTATAAACTATGAACTTGGGGGGTGGGTGGGATTTCAGAGGGCCTGTTGAAGAATTGATATGTTATATAAGACAACTAATTATTTTCCTATGATAAGAGCCATGGTGGCACAGTGGTTAAAATGCAGTACTGCAGGTCAACTTATCGCAAAGTGCCAGGGCTGCATCAGCATTGTGGTGCCCTCGGGGCAGGGGGACGTGGCCACTGGGTGGGCGTAGCTGCAGTGGTCACGGCACACTGAGTGGGGGTGGCCGGGGTGGGCATGGCCACCTCGATGTTGCTCATAGGGGGATGCCTGTGGGGACTGGGCAGGATTGGGGGAGATCCAGGGGGTCTCTGGTGGGTGGGGCAGTGGGCAGGAGGCTTGTCCTGTGGGGTGAGGCAGGGGGCAGGGCAGGGGTGTCATTGCTGCAGGGCAAGGTGAGGCAGGGGCCAGGGCACACAGAGGCCAGCGAGCGCATGAGGGCGTGCTGTACCACCTCTACTCGAGCTTACTAGCCAGCTGCTTCGCCTCCTTTGTGCTGGGTGGGGCTGCTGCTCTGGGCGCCAGTAGTGGCCTAATGCAGGGCTTTTCAACCAGTGGTACGCGTACCACTTGTGGTACTTTACCACATGGCAGGTGGTACGTGATTGCTAGCCAAGTAGGGGGAGGGGAGGGGAATGAGCCAAAGCGAGCCAAGCCTGAGGGAGAGGCAGCTGCAGCTGCAGGACTGTCTGGGCTTGGCAGAAGCCCCAGTAGCCGCAGGGCTCCAGCTGATTGGCTTCCCAAAGCAGCTTAGAGCTGGAGGTGAACTGAAGAAAAGGGGGGGAACCCTTTTTGCCATGGTGGTTAAGCAAATCACTGCAATTGTTAATTGAATCATATGGTTGTTAAATGAATCTGACTTTCCCCACTGACTTTCCCTGTTAGAAGCTGACTAGATCACAAATGACAATCATAGGATCCCACCCACCAGGATGCTGCAACCATCATAAATACATATCGGTTGCCAAGCATCCAAATGTTGACCACATAACTGTGGGATGCTGTGACAGTCATAAATGTGAGGGCTGGCTGTCATTCTCTTTTTTTCCAATGCTGTTGTACTTTTGAATGACTATGAATACTAAATGAAAGGTTGCAACTGGAGAGCTACCTGCGTATTGTTACATAATTCTCTTTTTTTAAAATTCTGTTCATCTTTGAGACTGCATCTTTCTCATTCCTCAAAGTCTATTCCCTCCCCCAATAATTAGGGCGTTCCCATTCTCCTTTTTTTAAAAAAAAAACTTTTTTTTAATCATGGGAAAATTGACACAGTAGCTGTTCTTTGGGGCATCCTTTGTGTAGATCAGTACGCTGCATATCCCTCTTAATGAGATGGAGACAACATTATTTCCTTTCAAGGTGGACTGTAGATTATAGGACCAGTACTTTCCTCGCCATTAACATTGAATGCTAAATATGATATAAATGTGACTAACGCTAGGAATCTGGACTACATCTTCTCTTATTAAAAAAATATTGCAGGTGGTCCTTGACTTACAACCATTTAGTTAGTGACCATTTGAAGTTACAACAGCCCTGAAAAAAGCTACTTACAACCATTTTTCACACAACCATTGCAGCATCCCTGTGGCTACCTGATCAAAATTGGACCCCGTGGCAAGTGACATGTATTTATGACCATGTCCCAAGGTCACACGATCACCTTTTGCAAACTTCTGACAAGCAGAGTCAGTGGGAAAGCCAGTTCACTTAACAACCACATTGTTACCAACTTAACAACTGCATTGATTCAGTCAACAACTATGGCGAGAAAGGTCACAAAATGGGGGCAAAATTTCCTTAACAACTGGCTTGCCTGGCAACAGAAATTTGGGGCTCAAATGTGCCTGTAAGTCGAGGACTACCTATATTTGAAAACCTCTATTGACTGAAGGAATGATAGGTGTGAAAGTCAATATCTACGGTCCCATCTAATGATGACTTCAGGATACAGATACTGTAGCTTGTACAATAAGAGGAATAAATAGTAAAGGATATGAATGAACAAAGGACAGGAATGAAAAAAAGCATCTTTGTGCATCTAAAAGAAAGAGAAAGGAGAAGGATCTAACAGAACTAAATCAAAGTGTTCTGACCTTGTAGAAAGAAACTGATTAATAAATGCAGAGAAGTGAAGATGTAGGTTTAAATATGAAAGTGCTTAAAGCTATGTCAGAAATTAGGAATTGATATCACCTAGGTTATTATGGATGCATATGAAAGTAGGAATCCGTAGATTTGTAACAGTTATACATTACTTTCCAATGAATGGCAAATAATGGGGGGGAGATGAATTTGGGTACAACTTGTGCAACATTTTGAATGAGTGTAATTATGGGAGATAATAATTCTGCTAGATGACATAAGTGATGGGTGAGAATGAGATGAGAGTACATAGAAAAAATTGCTCTCAAGACATTTGTAGACTCAAAAATAAGTGAGAATGATGACTGGTGAGAATCTGCTTAGAAAAAGATGTGTGGCTTTTTAAATATGCACTTTAATGCCGAAGTCTATTCATTTGTGCACATGGCAGAGGACATCAGAAAGGGTATGAACAACCAACAGAATTTGTGAAGAATTTACAAGGGGTGAAGAATGTGGGAGAGGCAATATTTGGGAGTCTCAAGGGTGGCTCTTGGGAGGAAAGTGGATTGAAAGAAATTGGATTGAAAGTAGAATGACCACAGCTAGTCCTTGACTTACAACCAAAACTGAGCTCAGAATTTATGTTGCTAAGTGAGAATTTTGTTAAGCGAGTTTTGTCCCATTTTACGACTTTTCTTGTCACATTTGTTAAGTGAATTACTGCAGTTGTTAAATTAGTAACACGGTTGTTAAATGAATCTGGCTTCCCCACTGACTTTGCTTGTCGGAAGATCACAAAAGATGGTCACATGACCCCGGGACACTGTGACCGTCATAAATATGAACCAGTTGCCAAGCATCCGAATGTAAAACACATGACCAAGGGGATGCTGCAATGGTCTTAAGTGTGAAAAATGGTCATAAATCACTTTTTTCAGTGTAACTTCAAATGGTCACTAAACAAACTATTGTAAGTCGAGGACTACCTGTATAGGAGAAAAATCTGTTATTGTTATGGTCCTCCAAGTCAAACCTGGTTTCTAAGGACATCATTAAAAAATCCATGCAGCTTTCCTGCCAATATTTTTGGAAATGGTCTAGACCAGTGCTTAGCAAGGTGTCAAAAGAAGGAGGGGGGAATTTTGGGTTTTACTGATTAGTTTCATTTGTTGTTATAGAAATGGCTAGTTTATAATATCATGGAAAAGTAAAAAGTTGAGGTTCAATGTTAATGCTTCCTTCTACTGCAACAGAAGTATGTTCTTTTTCCCTTCTCCCCCTCACTTTCCCCCCCTTTTTCCTCCCCACTGTGTCCTACTATTTGCTTTGCATTTTTGTATTTTATTCTATAATCTAATAAAATATTACAAACTGTAGAAAAAAAGTACCAGTTTTAATTTCTTCTGTGGCTGTTCCTTTGCTGAATCACTTTCCCTTTGCACTGACAAATGTATGATGAATTCAAACTTGGCACTTTTATGACTTGTAGACTTCAACTCCCAGAATTCCTCAGGCCTCATGGCTGGTTGAGGAATTCTGGGAGTTGAAGTCCACAGGTCTTAAAGTTGTTAAATCTGTAGACTCCTGAGCTAGCTGGTTGGCCCTTCTGAGCTTTTCCAATCCCTTCCCTGTACCCTTAAAGACACAGGAATCAAGTGCAAAGGAAGAAAATAAAGAAACACAAACTCGTTTTTTTTTCTCTTGAAGCTGCCTCAGGCGTGTCACATGTCACAATGTTGCAATCCTTGACTGAAAGGCTCCGGCAATTGCGAAAAGCTTTAGCTTTAAATTAAGCCTATTTACCTTCAAAGAAAACTTTCTAAAAGCCACAGACTGACACAATTAAAGGGGGTAAACTAATTACATTTGTTTAAAGGGATTAAACCTTTCCTGATGTCTTTTTTCCCCTTCCCCCACCCAAACCATGTTCTTTTATAGCCTTTCCTCCCCCCCTTTTCTTCAGTTCACCTCCAGCTCTAAGATGCTTCGGGAAGCCAATCAGCTGGAGCCCTGCGGCTACTGGGGCTTCTGCCAAGCCCAGACAGTCCTGCAGCTGCAGCTGCCTCTCCCTCAGGCTTGGCTCACTTTGGCTCATTCCCCTCCCCTCCCCCTACTTGGCTAGCAATCACGTACCACCTGCCATGTGGCAAAGTACCACAAGTGGTACGCGTACCACCGGTTGAAAAGCCCTGGTCTAGACTAGAGATAACCTGTGTGTTGTAATATGTTGTAATGCATGAGGCTTGGGACAAAGAGACTGTACCACATGACTTTACCATGCTGTTTTAGAGCAACAGGAAATGGAGGCGGGGCCAAGAGGTGGCCTGGAACAAAGGAAGCAAGATGGCCATGCCATAGGCCTGGAACAAAGAAGACCATGTGGCTGACCATATGGCCTTGGGACAGGAAATAAGGGGCTAATAGGTGGATGGACAGTTGTACCAAGATTTGAATCCATTGGCCACAGGGTGGCCCTGCAGTGTAGCCTTGTCATTGGCTGAAGAAATAACATTGTCATTGGCTGTTTGTAACCATGTGATGCATTGTGTAACCGCCCACTGTAACAGTGAATAAAAGGGGAAGGCACCTTTTGTCTGTTGCCCTCACGCCCTAGAGAGAAAGCTGACTGGAGTCATGTATTCATCTCTAATATTCGGCTCACGTGTGTAGGACCCATCATGGGAATTGAAGGCTTGCCCACGCAGGGTAAGACTTTACCAGTGTTGGGGATGTTTTCTTACTTCTCAATCTAAGATGGTGTTTCTCAACCTTGGCAACTCAAAGATTTATGGACTTCAACCCCCAGAATTCCCAGTCCCAGTTCTGGGACTGATGCAAATGACAGTATTTACATCATTTGCATGATGATGTCATATTGAGTGTTACTTAAAAACTTCTATCAATGCTTATGCTTCAACTTGGAAGATTTGTTTTATTCTATATCAAGCTTTCAGTAGAAATAAGAAATTTAGTGTAATTCAGAGAGAATACTTGTCAAAAAGAAATAGGTGGGGCTACAACAAAACCTATATTGGATTTTGTTTCATTTCCTTTTAATTTGATTTAATCAAATAGCTCTGAAATGATTGCTCTCCAGTCATGCATTTAATAATTCTCCCTATCTGTCACCTGAAAATTAGTTTGGCAATAACTGGAGATCTGTCTATATACTCACTAGGAATCACCAACTTGATGGCACATATAATCAATAACTTTTGGGACATTCTCAGCTTACATACAATCCTTTTGGGGATCAGTTTTCAAGTTCTTTGATACTTGTTCTTACAAATATATGTTTCTGGATACCTAAACATTATCCTGCATATAAAGAAATTATCTTACTTTTGGCTGGATTTGTTTGACTTCCAAACTAATAGGCATTAAACTTCCTAAGTTTATCTTTTTTTTTTTTTTGCAAATATGCAAGTTAACTTGAGTTGGACATTCTAACTATCACCAATGCATAACCCAAGCATTTCATATTTCTCCAATTGCTCTTTAAATTCTGTAAACTGATCAGAAGATTATTTTTTTCACCAGCATTTGAACTTTCTAAAACACCATTAGGGGACTGAAGGCTAAAATGATTAGGGGACTGAGGGCTAAAAATTATAAAGAACTGTTGCTGGAATTGGGTATGCCTAGATTAACGAAGAGAAGGACGAGGGGGGACATGATAGCAGTGTTCCAATAACTCAGGGGCTGCCACAAAGAAGAGGGAGTCAAGCTATTCTCCAAAGCACCTGAAGGCAGAACAAGAAGCAATGGATGGAAACTAATCAAGGAGAGAAGCAACTAGAACTAAGGAGAAACTTCCTGACAGTTAGAACAATTAACCAGTGGAACAACCTGCCTCCAAAAATTGTGGGTGCTCCAACACTGGAGAATTTTAAGAAGAGATTGGACAACCATTTGTCTGAAATGGAATAAGGTTTCCTGCTTGAGCAGCGGGTTGGACTTGAAGACCTCCAAGGTCCCTTCCAACTCTGTTATTCTGTTATACCATTTTCATGCCACTTCCTTTCATTCCTGTTTATCAGTTCCTAACTTCACCAATCACACGTTTTCAAGTCTCCCTGATCTGGGATAACCAGTGAGGCTTACAAATCCATCTGTATTTTATTTTGAAAAAAAAACCCTGAATATTATTTCACCCCATGGCATTTGGTTTAGCTTCAGATTTCCAAGTCCCAACTGTTCCCCAGTGTGATTATCGATATAGCCGGATATGCTAGCATAAGTGCTGTGGGACCAGAATTCTGGGAATCCTTCTCCACCTTTGCCTTCTTCTTCTATATTGTTGTTGTTGTTCATTATATTTCTGATCTTTTGGAAGATTGAATAAACATTTTGGGGGTGGGTGAATTAAAGAGTTTTTATCTTTTGCAAAATGGCCAAAGGTAACAATTCAGGGCATGTGGTTGTTTTATCAATGTTATTTTCATCCTCCCTCTTTTCCTTTCGCAGCGCTAGTGGAACAGGTGCCAAAAATGGCACTTTGTCACATTTCACACATAAAACTTCTAAAATAGAACAGAGAGATAAAGAGGGATGCAAATTAAATAAGGCAAATCTTTCTTCCATTTTTTTTCCTTTTTTACAGCTGAGTACCTTCTGCTGTATCCTGTTTTTTGCAAGATGGTACCTTCAAACACCAAAATGTCAGGCAATTCTGATCCTAGCAGACTATGAATGTGTATGTAGTTTGAGTGTGTGTACAAGATTGCAGGCGGGAACATATAGATGTAGTGTTAAACCTCAGCATATCATCACTGTGGCCAAAGCCTCCATCGCTCCCAATTCCGCCCTACCCTCATACATCTTGTCTAGCGAATATGCAATAAAAAAAAACTGAGAATAATGCAGGATGCATAACGTATACATGCAATCATGTTTAGTTCCCCTCCTTCCCAGAAGCATTTTGCTAAGAAGCTGTCACTGGCAGACATTGTGGGTGAACTTTATCGTCTGCATTTTGTTGAGCGTGACACAAAAAGAGAAGGTGACAAAGTCCTTCCGGTTTGGTAGAGAATGAGACAGATGGAAGAAGCTGGAGTTCCTGCTTCTCAGTCCGGTTTCGCTTCGCCCAGCGTCCCTTAAAGAGATGGAAAGTTGCCCTGCAGGGGCAACGAAGAAAGAGGGATACTTCAGGAGCTTGGATCTGGTGGCAACCAATCTGAGCGGACTGGAGCCCCCTCTAAAGGGGCGGAAGAAAGGCTGCCGGGAGAGCCGAGGCAGCCCAGGTTGTCTCCAGCCGGAAGGGAAGCTATGCAAAACAGCTGATTTTAAACAACGAGCGGAGTCTGGGTGAGCTGAAGTCTTTTCCTTCTCCTTGTGGTTGAAAATGTTGAGACCCTGATGGGAAGAAGCTGAGAGAGTAAAAACCCCCAGAGAGACTATTTAAAAGCGGCAAGATTAATTATAACAAAGGGGGAAGCTGTTTCAAAATATCAGAGACTGATAAATAAGCCAAGGAGGACATCTAGTGGTGAAAAAAAGAAACGACCGTACCAAGAAAAAAAAAGAGTAAGAAGTGCTTCTATTACAAATGACCTTGACAGTAACTTCTGAACAAAACAGTGCCTTGGTTTGAGATTACAAGTGAAAAGACTGTTTATAGCTATACTTGTTGATGCTGGCTAAAACTAAATAGACACTATCTGGAGAAAGAGAATATTTTAGATTTAAGACGTGACTGGAGGAGGTGGACTTGCCTTACAACAGCTGGCTCCTGTTTACACTTTGGATATTGGTCTAAGCCTATGAGCCACAAAAATCAGTACATCAAATATTACCAGACTCGCAAAGAAAACCTCTTCTGCGCCCTCTGTTGGACAAGCTAGTCCAACAACTCAGAGTTCTGTTGGGACAATGTTGCAACGTGAGAAAGCAAGCACTGCTCAAGATGAAATGCAGGCTTCATTAAAACTGACTCAAGAGATTATGCAAAAAAGTCAGGAAGTAACACAGAGAAATCATGAAGAAACACAAAGTAAACTGGAGAAAGTAAGTGAAGAAATTCTGGATATAAAAGCACAATTTGAAGCCCAAAATCAAAAGATTATTAAAAATGAACAGAAAATCCAGGAAATGGAAAATAAAACCGAGGACATTGATAAAAAGGTGGAAATGTTATTGCAAAAAAATGAAGAATTAGAACAAACAAATCAAGAGCTAGAGCGGGCTATGGCAATGGTAGAAATGGGAAAAGCGGAACATTATTTGAGATTCCAAAATATTCCTGAAGATAGAGAAGAAAACATAGAAATTGTGATCATTGAGTTACTGGCGGAGGTCTTAAACGCAGACAGAGCAGATATGCAAAACAAGATAGATCAGACATTCCACATGAATTCGAGCTATGCAAGAAAAAATAGACTACCAAGAGAAGTACATGTGAGATTCATGAAGAAAACAACAAGAGATGAAGTACTGAGAAAAGAGAGAGAGGAACCATTACAATACAAAAATAAATTGTGGTCCTAAAGCAGATGCCCAAGAGAGTAAGGGATACTCGGAGACACTACCATTTTTTAACTACAAACTTGATTGCCAAAGGCAAAAATTTCAGATGGCTAATGCCAGAAGGCATTTTAATAAACTGGAACAACACAAGATATCGACTGGATTCAATTTGGAAAGCAGAGGACTTCGAAGTAAGAAGCAGAGCAACTTTGGATGAAGGACTGCACCAACAACAAGGGGATAAGCAAACGGGAGAGATGGCCCAAGGAGCAATGGCACAAGTAGAACAACAGAAGGAGAAAGATGAGCAAAAGGGTGAAAGGGAAGGAATTGCCAGAGAACAAAGGATTACAAGATCAACTAGACCGAAAGATAAATAATGGAAATGGAAATGGAGAAAAAAATGGATTTTTTTCGGTAAATGTAAATGGACTAAACTCCCCATCAAAAAGAAATATTTTTTTTAGGAAACTCCAGAAGTTAAATACAGATATAATTTGTTTACAAGAGACACACATAAAAAAACAACATTATAAACTATTGGAATACCCAAAAATTGTGAAGCTTTATTACACATCAGCACAACAAAAAAAAAGAGGGGTTGCCATATATGTTAAAGAGGCAATAGACTCTAAATTAGTGTACTCATATGAAGAAGGAAGAATTGTAATGGTTGAAATATATCTACATCAAAAACAAATATTGTTAGTGGCAATCTATGCTCCAAATAACAATCAAGAACAATTTTATCAAAGTTTACACAGGAAACTAATAGAAATGGAACACCAAAATATTTGTTTAATAGGGGATTTCAATGCGATAGTAGATGGAATAATGGATTACAAAAGCAACAAAACAGGAAAACCTGTAAGAAGAAGATTACCTAAGATATTTTTTGATATGGCAGAGGAAATTGGAATACAAGATGCCTGGAGAGAAATTAATCCACAAACCCGACAATATACTTTTTACTCAAATAGCCATAAATCCTGGTCAATAATTGATATGATTTGGATGACTTCTGAATTGAGGATGGATATACAGGAAATTGAGATAGAAATAGGTACATGGGCAGACCATAATCCTCTAAAAGTGACATGGAAAGGAATACAAAAAAAAAACCAAGATGGACCTTAAACCATCTATACTAAAAGACAAAGAATTTATAGAGTTAGCGAAAAAGAAATGGAATTCTTCTTTAAAGAAAATAAAGAAGACACTTCATTACAAAACCTCTGAGACACAGCCAAAGCGTTTTTAGAGGCATAGCTGTAACGTATATGGCAAAGAAAAATAAACAGAGAAGACAGCAATATTCACTACCTATTAAAAGCAAAATTTGGAAAGTTAGAAATAGAATTACAAAAAAAAACCACAGAAAAAGACTTTGAAAAGAGAAATGGAAATAATAAAACACAAGCTAAATTTGCTGGACTCAGAAAAATTGGCGGAACAGATAAAGAGAGCAAAACAAAACTTTTTTGAAAATGCCAATAAGCCAGGAAGATGGCTAGCCTACAAACTTAAAAAACAGAAAGAGAAGAAAATAATACATAACTTAGTAGATGGGAAAGGTTGTTTACAATTCAAAAATGAAGAAATAAAAAAGATAATTAAGGAATACTATAAGGAATTGTATGATAAAGAGGAGATTTCAAGAGAGAGAACTGCTCAATACTTAGAAGAAAGTAAACTGCCAAAAATTCCAGAGACATTTAAAACTATGTTAGAAGAAAGAATAACAATGATGGAGATATCAGAGGCTATAAAACGACAAAAAAATGGGAAAACACCGGGCCCAGATGGGTTCCCGGTGGAGCTTTATAAAAATTTACAAGACATATTAAGCGAACCACTGAAAGATGTTTTTAATGGACTCTTGTTAGAGGCTAAACTTCCAAATACATGGATAGAAGCAAATATTACTTTAATACCAAAAGAAGACTCAGATTTGACGTATATTAAGAACTATAGACCGATTTCATTACTTAATGTGGATTACAAAATTTTTACTTCAATAATGGCAGAGACACTGAAAAAATACTTAGTTGAATTCATACATCCAGATCAAAACGGCTTCTTACCAAAGAGACAAATCAAAAACAACTTAAGAGTGATAATGGACGTATTAGAATACTATAAACTACATCCAGGGAAACAATTAGCATTAATATTTTTAGACGCTCAAAAGGCATTTGATAATGTTTCCTGGCAATTCATGATTCAGCAACTAAAAACAATGGACTTTGGAAAGAACTTTACAAACATGATAAAAACAAAATATAGCAATCAGATAGCAAAAGTGATTGTGAATGGAGATTATACTGAGAGCTTTGAGATAAGAAAAGGCACAAGGCAAGGGTGTCTACCATCCCCATTATTATTTATTTTTACTTTGGAAGTTTTAAATAGAAGGATTAGACAGGACACAGAAATCAAAGGATTGAAGATAAAAGATGAAACATATAAGTTACAAGCATTTGCTGATGATTTAGTATTTTTTTAATTTTTATTTATTCTTTTTTTACTATACACCAACAACAAAAATAAATGAAAAAATACATTTTTTCCTTTAACAGAACTGTGTTATACATCTCATATATATTATTTACAATTTTTTTACATAAGTAATGATATCTTTTTCTTTCTCTGTTCTAGCCAATTATAACATTTGTTCCATATTTCATAAAATTCTGTTATCTCCTTGTCTTTTAATTCTAGCGTAAGTTTATTCATTTTTGTGCATTCTAGAATTTTGTATATAATCATACCGTTTGTAGGTATGTTTTCATCCTTCCAACATTGGGCATATACTAAGACAGGATATATGTCATGAAACAAGACATAAGTCATAAAGCGGAACAGGAGACTTAAATACGTGTATTACTTGACATAAAGCACGACTTAAGTCATAAAACAGGACATGAGTCTTAAATGCGTGTATTAGTTAGAAGGAGAACAAAAGGAAATGGAAGAAGTCAAAACCACAAAGTTCATTTGTCGGTCACACAGAAGGTGTTAAATTTGAAGCTTGGCTACAGCTAACCACATATGTCTCTATGTCTCACTTATAGCTAACCACAAGTAGGTTACCGGAAATTTAGACATTTAAGACTCTGTAAGAAACTTAAGCAGTTTAGGCAAAGTTACCTGCCCCCCCCAATAGAGAGGGGGGAAGATATGTTAGCTATGGGGTGGGGGCTGTAAGGGGGCTATGATTCAAAGCAACCAATCCATGCTATCAGTTACATTTCCGTGTTTTGCTGTTTCTGACGAGAATATATAAACTTGTGTTTTGTTATGAGAAGCTGTTCAGATGTGGCTACAAAGATAGTGCTTTGAACCTTTGCACAAATAAATCAACTTCTTTTGATTCCGTGGTCTGAGTCCTGTGATTTTCTGCAATATTTCTGGCGACTCCGCTGCGACTCAGAGTGATATTTCGATGGCATGGACCGACCAGTGCCCAGTCGGGGCCGTCACGCTGACCCTTCGGCTGGCTTGGATGATTTCTCTGGAAGGAGGCGGACGGCACCGCAGGGGTATTTGGTGGACAACCGTCCGATCCAAGAACCTGAATGGAATCAAAACAAGTCACGAAGGAAAGCCGGCTGGAAAGGAAGAAGCCTGCAGTCAAGTATTGAGGAAATTGTAGACCCACTCATTTTGAGACTGGAAGAGGGGGCCTGATCACCCCCCTGGGTCCGGGATCGGTGTATCCTAACGAGGCCCAAGAGTCGTGTGGGTGGTTAAGCCATTGCAATTCCTGTTGGTGACCGTTGGAACGTCCGGCATCGCAGGTCAGTGGCAGTGTCTTAGAAAATGGGTGGTGGAGGAAGTGTCCCTCGGACACCTCTGCAGTGTATTTTGAGGAATTGTAAGAAAGGTTTTAGTGGAGATTATGGAGTCCCCAAGGCCAATTTGAAGAACAAGTGGAGGCCATAGGCTTGGCCACAGCTGAACAATGGCCTGAGGACTGAAGGGAAATGGGTTTAAGCCAAGGCCCCCCTGAACACTTCGTCCGAATGAAGATAGGGGGCAATTATAAATGTACAAGGAGTTGATGGCTCCATAAATTGTCGCCCTTTTCTAAAGCCCCTGAGATGTTCCCTAAATGGAAGGGACATTGAACATCAATTCCTATACATGCCTGAGTGTCCCATTCCTTTGTTGGGGCGAGACATATTATGCAAAATGGGGGCAACTTTATCGTTTAAAGAAGACAAAATGGCACTAGTAATGAAGCATCCTCCAGATGAGATGTGGCAAATAATGGTGGCCCAAGAGGTTCAAGTCCTCGATACTTGGCAGGTGTTTGATGTGCCCCGCTTATGGGCAGAAGATAATCCGCCAGGATATGCAGGTCACCATACACCACTAGTCATTCAAGTGAAGCCTCTGGCAGTGCCTATTTGTCTCAGGCAGAGAAATTATCCTCGTCCCATTGCCCAAGCAATTCAAGACCATATCACTAAATACTTAAAGGCAGGCATTGTAACAACTCTTTACTATCCCGATACATAAGAACAGTCAGAAACTGTTTGCTTTTGAATGGGAAGACGCAGTAACACAGGGCTTTTCAACCTTTTCACCCATTGTACCACTTTTAGGATATGGCAGTATCCAAGTACCACTAGTCGCCTAGCAAGGTGTCAAAAACTTGATGTCAAAAAAAAAAGAAAAAACTGATGAAGTACAGGTAGTCCTCGACTTACAACAGTTCGCTTAGTGACTGTTCGAAGTTACAATGGCACTGAAAAAACTTTCCCCCAAGCCACAGCCGAGGAAGACACCTGCCTGCCCGCCCGGCAGCGCTCTTCCTCCTGTCCGAGGTTTTCATTGTTGTGAGCATTTCGGTTGAAGATTGGCAGCGGGGTGGGGTGGGGGGTGTTTGGTTTTTATTCCTCCCGTCTGCTGGGTGGTTGCATCACTTCACATGACCCTGAGACACTGTGACCGTCATAAATATGAATCAGTTGCCAAGCATCTGAATGTAAATCACAAGACCCTGGAGATGCTGCAACATTCCAGCTGATCGGCGCTTCTTCTGGGCTCAGCAGAAGTGCCAGGATCAGCGCCAAGTGCCAGCTGGAGCCTGGCGCTGATCCTGGAGCTTCCACTGAGCCCTGACAGTCCTGAAGAAGCGCTGATCCTGGTGCTTCCGCTGAGCCCTGACAGCCCTGCAGCTACAGCCATCTCTCGCTCAGGCTTGTGTGGTGCTGCCACCGGTTCAGCTCTTTCCCCTCCCCCGTTACCACTTTTCTAGGATGGTCACGTACCACCTGCCAGGTGCCAATGTACCACAGGTGGTACCCATACCACTGGTTGAAAAGCCCTGCAGTAACAGGCCAGAGAAGACAATACGCTTGGACCAGACTTCCTCAGGGATTTAAAAATTCACCTACTCTTTTTGGTAATGCCTTGGCCTCAGACATAGAAGACTTCCAGCCATGTGAGGAAGGAGATGTGTTACTCCAATATGTTGATGATGTATTCATAACTGGACAGACAAAGGAAACTTGTTGGGACAACACCAACCAACTACTTCATCTGTTGATGGCTAAAGGATACTGTGCCTCAAGGAAGAAAGCCCAATTAGTGAAACCCCAGGTTAAATACTTAGGTTATACTATAAGTCAGGGCCACAGACCTATTGGGCATGAGAGAAAGGAAGCTGTGTGCAGAATTGCAGAGCCAACTAATAGGAGAGAATTACGGGGGTTTTTTTTAGGAGCGGCAGGTTATTGTAGAATATGGATACCGAATTTTGCCCTGCTAGCCAAACCACTCTATGAGTCCACAAAGTGGGGAGAAAGGGAGCCCTTTGTTTGGACGAGTGAACAAAAACAGGCTTTTGAGGCTTTAAAATTGGCATTATCTCAAGCGCCTGTTATGGGACTTCCCAACCTCGAAAAACCTTTCAATTTGTATGTGGACTCAAAGCATAATTTGGCTCTAGGCGTCCTGACTCAAGAAAAAGGAAGTTGGCAACAACCCATAGCTTATCTGTCAAAGCAGCTTGACGGCGTCTCGAAAGGATGGCCACATTGCCTTAAAATTCTGGCAGCCACAGCTCTCCTGATAGAGGAATCTAATAAATTGACTTTTGGACAGCCAACCACAATAGATACAGGTCATGCAATTCGTGGAGTTTTGGAAACAAAGGGACATTTATGGATACCAGGTTCTCCTCATACAAAACCCTTAAGTGACATTGAAGCAGACAAATGGCCTGAACCCAGCCACCCTATTGACTATACCAGGTCCTAAAGTTGAACATAACTATGCAAGCAATAGAAAGTCAAATCTCATGCAGGCCTGATTTAACTGATGTACCATTGAAAGAGGTGGACTATAATTTGTTTATTGATGGGTCAAGTTTTATGGCAACAGGAGAACGATATGCAGACTATGCAGTAGTCTCACTTGATAAAGTCATAGAAACTGGGCCACTCCCAAAAGGCACAAGTGCTCAATCAGCAGAACTGTGGGCTCTCATAAGGGCAATGGAAAGAGCAAGAGATGAAAGTATAAACATTTGGACTGATTCTAAATATGCATTCCTCACATTACATGTACATGCTGCAGCCTATAGAGAGAGAGGACTTATAACAGCTGCAGGGAAAGAAATTAAACATCCTCTTTTGATTGAAAGACTTATAACAGCTGTGCGTGGACCACAGAGGGTAGCTGTCATGCATTGTAAAAGGCATCAGAAGGGCCACGATGAAGTAGCCCGAGGAAATAGAGCAGCTGATAAAGAAGCAAGGTTATCAGCAACTCGAGATAATCACGTTTATCCTGACATGACAGCTTGTGTAGTATTGGAAGTGCCAAAAGGACTGAGCCCTACATATACTAAAGCGGAGGAACTACAGGCAAATGTAGATTTGCACGGACACAAGCAGGGAGACTGGTACGTACTCCCAGATGGAAGGATTTTTATACCTGAGAATCTAGCCTGGCCAGTGGTAAAAGAAGCTCATTCAACTACTCACATGGGAAAGAGTGCACTAGCTGAAGCCCTATACCGTATTGTGTACATTAATCGCCTTCACTCGCTATGTGCCCATGCAACTGAGAGATGTAACATTTGTGCCCAGGTTAATCCAAGACAAGGACCTATTCTTCCGCCAGGAAGTCAGCCTAAGGGATATTACCCTATGGATTCATTGGTTGTTGATTTTACAGAAATGCCTAAGTGTGGGCTATATAAAGCAATGCTAGTCCTAGTGTGCAATTATACTGGGTGGCCTGAATGTTTCCCCACCAAGACAAAGCAGGCGACAGAAGTGGCCAGAATCTTGCTCAAGGAGATTATCCCCCGATATGGAATACCCTCCTTCATCTCATCAGACAATGGACCTGAGTTTGTACATCAAGTAAATCAGACATTGGCTAAATCCTTGGGGACCCACTGGAGGTTCCATTGTTCTTTTCGTCCTCAATCGGGAGGACGGGTAGAGAGGATGAACAGGACTATAAAGGAAAAGGTGACAAAGGTGTGCCTTGAAACTCACCTTAAGTGGGTAGATGCATTGCCACTTGCACTTTGGTCTGTGAGGTGCACCCCTCGAAAAGGAATCAGGCTATCTCCTTTTGAAATGATGTTTGGCAGACCCCCTGTCATAAGTACTAGCTTGAAAAATCATGTAGGGGACTTAAGTCAAATAGGGACTTCATGGGTAAGTCAAATGGTGGGAGAGTTAAACAAGCAAATAAAAGAAATCCAACAATATTCTATGTCCCTTAGTCTACCATTTTTGAGTACCCCCAGCCATAATATTCAAGTGGGAGACAAAATATGAGTAAAACACTGGAAAGGGGAAAACTTGAAACCCAGATGGAAAGGCCCGTATACTGTGGTCATGTGTTCTCCACTTGCAGTAAAGGTGTTAGAATCCAAGTCTTGGATTCACTGGACTCGAGTTAAGCCTGCAGCTGATGAATATTGGGAGGCAGAGCAGGATGAGGCCCGTCCTTTAGTGGTGCACTTAAAGAAGCGCCCCTTATAACTGCCCTACCGGCAACGGGCAGGCAACATATGGGGCAGAAGAGGCCTTACTGGTGTCACCGCGGAAGCTGACCCTCTACGTACGGCTGAAGACAAGAACGAGGAAGACAGCTGTTAATGTGTTAGTAGTGAACTGTGTACTGTAAGTTGGATCTTCTTTTAAGGAATGGTAGTCCGACAATACATAGCCATAGGTGCAGTAAGTCTGGCCTTAGTGAGTCTGATCACCCTGGTTGTGACCTGCTGTATTGGACACATTTTCTTCTGGAATCGTCCCAATCCCGCATAAACAGGCATTGCACCTAAAACCACTGCACAGTGTGTATCTCCTGGAGACACTTATGTTTGAAGAACCCTGGGAGTGGGTCCTCTAGTATAATAGGAGTCTTGGGAGTGTGGGCATTATATATAGCAAATAAGACTCGGCTGTGTGGCTCACCCAAGGCTGACCCTGTCCTTTCCCAAATCACCCCTAATCCCATCCATCTCCCTGATGTGGTAATTTCATAATTGTAATTGTTTCCCTTGTTGTGGCTGTGAGTGTGAAACAGAGTGGGACATTGGATTTACATTGACTCATTTTGGATTGTCAAACATGAATTTTCTATGGCTTTGGTTACTATTTGCAAGTGGTCTGGTGGGTGATAAGGCCCTGGACCGTAGTCCCAAATGTTGTGAGAATGGCCAATTAACTCCTCCCACGCTTGAAGAAGGCTCTGGGGACATTAAGGATTTCAAAGGGCAAGGCAGGATCAGGGCCCAGGGTTTGGGGTCCTTGGAGAAACTAGATGAAGAAGGACTGGAGCAAGTCCACTCCCGCCGTCGCCGTCTTATTTCCCAGTGGGGACGCCCCAAGCCAACCCTGGCTCCTAAGCCTAAGTGTGCCACCCCTAAGTTAAAACGTGGGTTGGGTCAAAGGAAGGACATCATCAAGACAGAAGGAAGACCTCTGCGACAATTAAGAGAAGGGAAATATATACTGAAAATACTGGAACTAGGTCAGGCTTTGATTAACCAATCTGACCCTAATTTAGGCCAAAGATGCTGGTTGTGTTTGTCTGCATCCCCATTGGCCTATCATGCAGTCCCAGTTTCACCAGACCTTTGGGCAAAGACCAGTGCCACCCTGGCTTTTGACAGGGGTGGCAGGTGGGCAATCATCACAAAAGAGGCACAATTACATGGTGATTTCTATAGTACATTAGAAAAGTTGGGGGTTAGCCATCTTCCCATCGTTGGCCCCATGGCTGTTGGTGTGGACCTCCTAGGGCCGCCCTCCTTATGCGTCAAAAGGAGTCAGGAACCTTGGAAGGGCACTTCAGTGGGATCAGAAACAGGAGAGCACTGGCAAAACTGTCAAATAGAATTAGCCATGAGCCCTCGATGTAGACTTATGGATGTGAAACTAACTCGCAGCATTTTTCCTTCTACACACCAATACTTCCTAAAGACGGTCACCTTCTCGACTCCGCCACAACTAAACTTTACAAAATGGGCAGGAAATGTTACCTTGATAAAGTGCCCAAGCCAATTTGAACCACCCAGATTCCCACTTTGGCTCTATAGTAAGCCCATGAAGGGATTCTGTATTCCATTTCCCTTTGGAAATAAAAGCTCCCGTTATCTCCTTGAAGGCCCCTATATCAGGGATGAACAAAGAAACCCTCGTCAAAAACCTCCACTACACCCGTTAACTGGCATGTTTATGGCTGGCACCTTGGGGGTCTGGAGTAATGAGAATGGCCATCGATTTCATGCCTTTTCCATGAACATGGCAGTGTGTTTAGAAGAGAATGGGGTATTTTTCTTATGTGGGGAAAAGGCATATGTATGTTTACCTACCAACTCGACTGGGACTTGTACTCTGGTTCACCTCATCCCAAAGATGGGTGTTGTTAACGGAGAACAAGCCCTCCCTGTTCCTCTTATGGGACATATACAAAAAAGAGTTCCCCTTGTAATATGTTGTTTGTCATGTTATGTGGTATAGCAGAACTAGCTTTCATCCCATGTGTGATCACTTTACTCAGACAATTAGTTATGAGGTCAGTAAAAGAAATCAGGGTTGAAAAGGAATTCGTTATGATAGAAGGATCCTTGGCAAATAGGATCACCTCAGACCCACAGAGGGAACATGAGGATCCAGACAGTGGAGTGTATGTACGGCTTACACCCTGGGGATTGGAGGAAATGCCTGAGGAAGATGATTTCTGAGAATCACTTTATGGATTTTTCGTTCTTTCTTAGTATTGCTATCTGCCTCTAGCTTGAATTGGCAACAGGAAACAGAAAGGTGGGTGCCAGTCTAAACTGTTAATCATGCCATATGTTATGCCTCTTCATATATGCATAAATTCTACTACGCTATCTTCGCTTGCTGGGAAAAAGCTAATGTTTAAAAAGCAACTATAAAAATGAGACTCAAATTGTTACCTAAAATTTGGTCTCAAAGGGGGGAATAAGACAGGATATATGTCATGAAACAAGACATAAGTCATAAAGCGGAACATGAGACTTAAATACGTGTATTACTTGACATAAAGCAGGACTTAAGTCATAAAACAGGGCATGAGTCTTAAATGCGTGTATTCTACTGTTCAACATTTATGTAAAGCCGCTGGGTGAGATCATCCGTGGTTTTGGCGTGGAGTACCACCAGTACGTTGATGATACCCAGCTGTACATTTCCACGCCAAACCACCCCAACGATGCCCTTGCCGTGCTGACCCAGTGCCTGGAGGCCGTGCGGGTATGGATGGGGAGAAACGGACTCAAGCTCAACCCCTCCAAGACCGAGTGGCTGTGGTTACCGTCATCCCGGTACAGCCAGCTGATTCCATCGCTGTGTATTGGGGGCGAAACAGTGGCTCCCACAGGAAGGGTTCGCAACTTGGGAATCCTCCTGGACTCACGGCTGTCCTTAGAGGACCATCTGACGGCCGTGGCCGGGAGGATGTTCCACCAGGTTCGCCTGGTGCGCCAGTTGCGTCCCTTCCTAGACCGGGACTCGCTACGCACAGTCACTCATGCCCTCGTGACCTCCAGGCTGGACTACTGTAATGCTCTCTACATGGGGCTCCCCTTGAGGTGCATCCGGAAGCTCCAACTTGCCCAGAATGCAGCCGCGCGGGTAGTGATGGGAGCGTCGTGGCGCTCCCACGTAACACCGCTCCTGCGTGAGTTGCACTGGTTGCCGGTGGTCTTTCGGGTGCGGTTCAAGGTGTTAGTGACCACTTTTAAAGCGCTCCATGGCATCGGACCCGGATACTTACAGGACCGTCTACTGCCAGCAAATACCTCCCGCCGTCCGGTACGCTCCCACAGAGAGGGCCTCCTCAGGGAGCCGTCGGCCAGACAGTGCCGGCTGGCGACCCCCAGGGGGAGAGCCTTCTCTGTGGGAGCTCCCACGTTATGGAACGAGCTCCCCCCCGAACTCCGTATAATAACAGATTTACGCACCTTCCGTCGGGAACTAAAAACATTCCTTTTCCGACAGGCCGGCCTGGCATAGAAGCTTCTGAGTATTTTTTAAGATTTTAAATTTTGTATGTTTTGGGTTTTAGGATTTTGGCCAAATGATTTAATTTATTTTTAATTATTTTAAATCTTGTATATTTATATGTTTTTTAAAGTTTAGGCTGTACACCGCCCCGAGTCCTTC
Organism: Bothrops alternatus; assembly: GCA_034064705.1. Classification (NCBI taxonomy): domain Eukaryota; kingdom Metazoa; phylum Chordata; class Lepidosauria; order Squamata; family Viperidae; genus Bothrops; species Bothrops alternatus. Next base: position 543,680 of record JARGCV010000054.1, read on the forward strand.
GGGAGAGGGGCGGTATAGAAATTTAATAAAATAAATAAATAAATAAATAAATAAATTAGTTAGAAGGAGAACAAAAGGAAACGGAAGAAGTCAAAACCACAAAGTTCATTTGTCGGTCGCACAGAAGGTGTTAAATTTGAAGCTTGGCTACAGCTAACCACATATGTCTCTATGTCTCACTTATAGCTAACCACAAGTAGGTTACCGGAAATTTAGACATTTAAGACTCTGTAAGAAACTTAAGCAGTTTAGGCAAAGTTACCTGCCCCCCCAATAGAGAGAGGGGGGCAAGATATGTTAGCTATGGATATGTTAGCTATGGGGTGGGGGCTGTAAGGGGGCTATGATTCAAAGCAACCAATCCATGCTATCAGTTACATTTCCATGTTTTGCTGTTTCTGACGAGAATATATAAACTTGTGTTTTGTTATGAGAAGCTGTTCAGATGTGGCTACAAAGATAGTGCTCTGAACCTTTGCGCAAATAAATCAACTTCTTTTGATTCCGTGGTCTAAGTCCTGTGATTTTCTGCAATAATACTATGCGGGCTGCTGTTAATATATGTATAATGATGTATTGGAGTTGTTTTTCCATCTTTAAATTTATTATACCCAAAAGAAATAGTTCCGGTTTGAGTTCAATTTGCACCTTAGTTATCTCCTGTATCCAGTTCCTTGTCTGTTCCCAATATGTCTTTGCTTTAGGGCACAGCCACCAGATGTGATAAAATGTTCCTTCCTTATTTTTACATTTCCAACATTCCGGATTCATATTTTTGTACATTTTGGCCAATCTCGCCGGTGCTAAATGCCATCTATAGAACATTTTGTATTGATTTTCCCTATATGCAGTTGACAGTGTCAGTTTACAATTTATGTTCCATAATCTTTCCCATTCTTCCAGTTTTATATTTTGACCCACATTTCGTGCCCACGCTATCATTGGCCCTTTCACTATTTCTTCCTCCAAATCTACCTCTAATAAATATTTATAAGTTTTTGTTAAAAATTTTCCTTCCTTACCTGTTAAAATTTTATCCAATTGGTGTAGGGTCTGGCTTATTCCGTGCTCTTCCTTATCCTTATTATGTTTAGGTTGGATCTGTAAATATGGCCACCAGTCTATGGTTATTCCTTGTTCTTCTAATTCTTCTCTTAATTTGAGGTTTTCTTGATTATCTAATAGTTCTTTGTATCTGATCATCTTTTTTTTAATCCAGAGTGTTAGGGTGGATCATTGCCTCCATCGGTGAAATCCAATTTGGGATTTTCCTATAGTGTCTTTTTTTAACTTTTTCCCACGTCCGAATTAGTGCATCTCTTATCTGATGTTGATAAAAATATGTATGTGTTTTCTTATGTTTCCCCCATAGAAAGGCATGCCAACCAGCCTGTAAGTCATGCCCTTCAATCATTAATACCCTTTTATTATCTAGGTTTATCCAATCCTTGATCCAAAGTAGTCCAGCTGCTTGATAGTAAACTTCTCATTTTGGGAGCCCAAGTCCACCTCTACTTCTACTATCTTGTAATATTTTCATGTTTATCTGTGCTTTTTTGCCCGACCAAATAAATGTGTTTATTATTTTATCCAATTCCTCAAAAAAAATTTCTCTAATTTTATCAGGACTGTTTGGAATAAGTATAATAAGCTTGGTAATATATTCATTTTAACCAACGCAATCCTACCTAATAATGATAATTGTAATTTCGCCCAGGTCTCAAAATCTTTTTTCATTTGTAATATCAAGTTTTTATAGTTATCCTCTTTTACTGAGGAACACCTTATGGTAAGCCAGATTCCTAAATATTTGATCTTTTTTACAATTTGCAATTCCAGATTCTCTTCTAATTTCCTTTTCTGTTTTTCAGTTAGGTTTTTGACTAACATTTTGGTCTTTTCTCTGTTAACTTTTAATCATGCCACTATTCCGTATTTTTCTATTTCATTCATCAAATTATTTCCTCTCTCTATTGGTTCCTCAATAAAAAGACCAAATCGTCTGCAAATGCCTGTGTCTTATACTCTTCTGTTTTAACCTGTACCCCTTTTATCTCTTTATTGGCTCTAATTTTAGTTAGAGCCAATTTTAGTTAATAATACTTTTAGAATAATTTTAGTTAATAATAATAATTTTATTATTATTATTAACTAAATTTATTTAGTTATTTATTATAAATTTAGTTTATAATAATAATTTTAGTTAATAATACTTCTAAAGTCAATATAAAAAGTAGAGGTGACATTGGGCATCCCTTACCCCTTTATTTATTTCAAAGCTTTTTGTATTATCTCCGTTGATTATCACGCTGGCCCTTTGTGTTTTGTATATTGCTTTTATCGTGTTCTCGAATTTCCCTCCAAATTTCATGTCCTCAATCTGTTGGAACATAAATTGCCAACTGAGATTATCACATGCTTTCTGAGCATCTAAAAAAATTAGTGCTACCTGTTTTCCCAGATGTGCTTCGTAATATTCTAAGACAGTGTTTCTCAACCTTGACAATTTTAAGGCATGTGGACTTCAACTCCCAGAATTCCACAGCCAGCAATGCTGGCTGTGGAATTCTGGGAGTTGAAGTCCACATGCCTTAAAATTGTCAAGGTTGAGAAACACTGTTGTAAGACATTTAACACCGTTCTCGTATTATTTCTAATTTGTCTTGTAGGTAAAAAAACCATTTTGATCTGGGTGTATTATATCCTGTAATATTAGTTTCAATCTTTCTGCAATTATGGTAGTAAAAATTTTATAATCAGTGTTCAACAACAAGATTGGCCTATAATTTTTGATCTGTTTGGGGTCTGTGCCTTCTTTTGGGATAAGGGATATGGTGACTTCTATCCAGGAGTCTGGTAATTTAGCTTTCGCCAACACATCATTATACACCTCCAATAATATCTTTTCAAAGTCCTCATAAAGAGTCTTGTATACTTCCCCTGGAAGGCCATCTGGTCCCGGGGTTTTATTATTTTTTTGTTTTTGCACTGCAGTTTTTAATTCCGAGGCTGTTATTTTCCCATTCAATATTTCTCTCTGTCCTTTTAATTCTGGCAAACCATTAACCTTTAAGTATTGTTTAATACTCTCCACATCTGTTTCCTCTTTTTTATATAGTGACTCAAAATAGTTCTGAATTATTTCTTTCTTTTTATCCATTTTATATTGTGACTCTCCATTTTTATCGTGTAGTTCCTGAATAATTTTTTTCTCCTTCTCTTTTTTTAATTTATAAGAGAGCCATCTCCCAGGTTTATTTGCATGTTCAAAAAAGTTTTGTTTTGCTATTTATAATTCTTTTGCTCTTTCCTCTTGATCTCTCATGTTTAATATATGTTTAGCCAAAACCATTTCTGTTTTAATCAATTCATCCTGGGGCTCTTTTTGTAATTTACATTCCAATTTTTTAATCTCTTCCTGGAGTATATTTTGTGTTTGCCTGTTCACCTTGTTTTTTCTTGCCATATAAGCTATTACTAAGCCCCTTAAATATGCTTTCGCAGTGTCCCAGATAATTTGTACTGATGATTGTTGTTTTGTATTCTTTTTGAAAAAAATTCCATTTCCCTTCTAATCTTTACTATAAATTCTTTTTCTTTCAAAATGTGAGAGTTCATTATCCATCTTCTTACTTTTTTCTGCCCTTTCCAAATTATTTCCAAAGGATTATGGTCTGCCCATATATTTGGCTTTATTTCTATTGTCTCTATGTCTTGCCCTACTTCTTCATTCATCCATACCATGTCTATTGGAGACCAAGATTTATGCGGGTTTGAAAAAAATGTATATTCTTTTTTGTTTTGATTCCTCTTCCTCCACTGATCAGATAGATTAAATTCATGTGCCAAATCAAAAAATGTCTTTGGTAGTGTTTTCCTTTTCTTTTTATTTTTCATATCACTAATATAGTCTTTTTTTACGTCCACTACCACATTATAATCTCCTACCATACAAATATTTCCCTGTCCAATTTCTATAAGTTTCTCATGTAATTTGTAATAAAATTCTTTTTGATTCTCATTTGGTGCATATATTACCACTAACAGCCATGATTTCTGTTCGGTTTGTACTTCTATTGCTAATATTCTTCCATCTGTATCTTGGTACCTCAATTTAGCATTAATTTCTTTTCTAATATAAACCGCTAAGCCTCTCTGTTTTTGTTCAGCTAGTGCTGTATATAATACTCCTAATTTGGGGAACTCTAAATATTTCCTGTGTTGTTCTTTGATGTGTACCTCTTGTAAACAAACTATATCTATATGTTGTTTGACTAATTTTGTTAGTATTTGTTTTCTCTTTGTGGGTGCATTTAATCCATTAATATTAATAGATAATAACCTAATCTCCTTTTCCATTTTCTACGTGTGTGTTCTATTTGTGTGTTTGTCTTGTTCTTGTGCCTACTCCTCTTTCTTTCCTCTGTCCTTTTTCTTCCTTGCTTTCTGTCCCTCGTTCTATTTCCCTTACTTCCTGCTGTTGGTCTTCCTGGCTTTTAGATTCCAATTCTTCCTTGCTGCTATTCTCTTCCTCCACTCCTTCCAATTGGTCATAGAATTCCCGTGCTTTCTCTAGACTATCTATCTTGATCCTCCTCTCCCTCCATGATATCAACATCCCTTCCGGGATTAGCCATCTGAACGGTATACTTCTTTTAATTAAATAAGCACTAAGGAATCTATAATCCCTTCTCTGTTCTCTTATCTTCTTTGGTACCTGTTTTAGAGTTTGTATTTCCACACCTTTGTAAATCATTGGATCCACTCTTGTGATTTTATAGATTATATCTCTCACCTTTTTCCTAGCAAATCTGATATGTTCCTTCTCCTCTACCACATTTTGAAAACGTAGGTAAAATGCCGCCCTATCCATTTCTAGATGGATGATCGATTCCTCCATTTTTTTATTAGTTGCCATCATTTCTGTATCTAATATATCAACTTTTTTCGCTACTTTATCCAACCCCACTTCTACTGTCTGGATTCTTACTTCATTTTTCTCAATCGTTTGTTGAATCATCTCAATTCTATTATCCAGTTTGTTCATATCCCCTCTCATTTCTACGTGATTTTTAGATATTGTCTCCTGCATTTTTAGCATTGTTTCTTGAATAGTAAGAAGTGTTGTCTGCATGGTTTGCATATTAGCTATTACGCTTTGTTTTTCTGTACCAAACATTCCTTCTAGTGTTCTTTGACCAGGTGGAGATGAGGGTGTCAGTGTTAGGCTTGACACTGTTTTTTCCCTGTCCTCAGTGTTGCCATAGTTATCACTTACTTCTCTAATATTTTCTATTTCTGAGTATCCCTCTATTTAGCCAACAGCTTATTTAACTTTATTTTGGCTCTAGACTTCTAGTTTTTCGTTTCCCTTCCTCAACTCCTCTGAGACTTCCTCCACTGCCACAATTCCCCAAATCTCTCTTTACCTTCTCTAACCCTCTTCACTTTCTTTACTCTTTCTTACTTATCACACAGTTTTTTCTAAAAGTCCGAATTACTTATATCATCAATCATTAATCCGTTCTTATCTCTTTATCTCGTCCTCTCATCGTCTCCTTTGCCTTCCAAGCCTCGTCCACGCTCCTGTCACTTCCAACGTCGTGCCCCGTCCTCTCGTCGTCTCCTTCCCTTCCACTCACGCTCGTATCCCCCCATTCAATCTTATTCACTTTCTCTCGCCTCTCTTAACTGAGGACGCCGTCCCTATCGAGCTCCGGATTTTCCTTCCGATCTCGTCTCTCCAGTTGTCACTCCGTTCCTTTCACTCTCGTCTCCTCTCTCGCCTCTCTTAGCCGAAGACCCTGTCCCTATTAAGCTCCAGGTTTTCCTTCCGATCTTGCCTCTCTCGCCTTCAATCCGTTCTTTCCGCCTTCGTCTCCTGTCGCGTCCTCTTGCCGTCTCTTTCACCCTTCGGATTTTTACTGCGTGCCGCTCTCTTTCACACTTAAACACTTCTCCTCGTCGTCTCCTTGGCTTTCCGAATCCTCACCACATTCAGGTCTGTCTCCAACTTTCTTCTCCAACTACTTTCTCCAAGAGTCTCTAATGCTCCACAGCGTATTCACTCTTCCGTTCCTCCTAAATCGCCATTTTCTTTTTGCTTCTCAGTCTTCTCCCTTCACTTCTCTCATCTCACAGGCTCTATGCAACTCCAACTTCGTCACCGTCTCTCAGCTTTTTCTTCCTTAATCTTCCACCATCTTCCTCGTATTTGCGCTCAAATGTTTACCACAAGGTCTTTCTTTCTTTTATGTCTCCCTCCTGTTAATCCTCTGGTTGTTAAATCTGTCAACTCACGGCTCTTCCTGCTGGGTCGCCGCTTGCATTGAGGATTCCCTCACCAGTTGAGCTTCCTTTCAACACCCACCCTAATAGACACGTAGATCTTATTAGACTTTTCTCTTATTCCTTAGAGATATTTTAGATTATTTCAACTCACTCATTAACACAGTCTGTTAAGCTCCTCTTTGCTTCCGCATCCTCTGTGATTTTGTCAGGGCCTCAGATCCACCATCTGTTGATGGCAGAAATTTCCACGCTGGATTTAGGGGGTTTCCTTCGTTGTAACGGGCGATCGCCTTTCACCTCATTACTCTTCTGGCTTCACCCTTTCTCACACGTAGCCCTCCAGACTTTCTGTGCCCCCGAAGGGTCTCCAATTGTAGAAAGATTGGAGTTAGGGGACAGAGACTGTCCTCTTGCCTCCACACCGCCCTGACGTCACCACCGGAAGTCATTTTAGTATTTATTTTGGAAGAACCTTTAGAGATGATCCCTAAGCTATGGGGAAAGATAGAAGAGTATGGAGAAATGGTGGGATTAAAAATAAATAAAGAAAAAACTAAGGTAATGTTGTGAGTGTCCCTAGACCAGCTTGGGAAGTATCAGAGGATGAGGATCAGCAGCCAGGCCCCTCTGGGTGTTTTCCCCTCCCGGCAGCCGAGGAAGAGCAGCCAGGCCCCTCTGGGTATTTTCCCCTCCCGGCAGCTGAGCCAGACAGGGAGGAGATTTACAGGCAGTCTGGGTCAGATTCGCAAAGTGAGGGGTCAGATTTGGAGCAAGAAGATAGATGGCTTGATCCGAGATTCCGAAGGTTTGATAAACGAAGGTGTCAGTTAAGTGGGAAAAGGAAGTAATGGGGGGAAGTGACGTATCAGAAACTATATTAGAAGGGGACAGAGAGACTACGCCTTTGTCACGAGCAACGTTAATCAAGGAGTAGCCTGATATCTGGAGCCGTGCGTTTGAATTCAGTCTTCTGATGTTTTGGAAATCTACGGGAGAATAATGAGGCCTTGGACAATGTGATAAAGAAAGAGTGAGTTAATTGGAAGGTGTGGAAGGAGCATGTTTTAATCTAAATGTAAATAAATGAGACTTGGCTGTTTCTGCCAGCAAAATGCCAGCAGCGTGCTTTGAAGTGAATTCTTTTGAAATGTGTTAAATAAACCTCTTAAAGACATATTTATGTGGATTTTAATGAGCTGAGAGGGGCCAGACAGAACAGGTAATAGTTAAGAATCTCACAGATAAACAGAAAAGGCAAATGCTAGAGAAAACAGAGGTACAGATAGTGAAAAACGTTAAATACTTAGGGATACATCTTTCGGCCAAATGTTCGTCAATAAAAGAAGACGACTATACAAAACTATTGAAACAAATAAAGCTAGACTTGGAAAGATGGAAAAATCTGTAGTTGTCAATATTAGGAAGAATTGCTACAGTAAAAATGAATGTACTGCCGAAGATTCTATTTTTATTTCAAACAATTCCGATAAAACTAGAGAAAAAATTCTTTCAAGATTTAAACTCATTAATTTTGAACTTTATTTGGCAGGGGAAGAAAGCTAGAATTAAGATGAAAACACTACAAGACGCTAAGGAAAATGGAGGATTTGGGCTGCCGGAATGGGCGTTGTATTATCAGACTTCTGTTTTAACATGGGTGAAAGAATGGATAATGCTTAGAAACAAAAGGTTGTTATATTTAGAGGGACATGATTTACAACTGGGGTGGCACGCTTTCTTATGGTATGTGAAAAATAGAGCTCATGAGTATTTTCAAAATCACTTTATAAGAAATGCCTTGTTAACAGTATTGGAAAAAATTAAAGCTAAAATATACCTAAAAATTCCAGGGTGGTTATCAACGATGGAGGCATTTGTACATCCGAACTTGGTAGACTTTGAAAAAATATGGGCATATAGAAATATTCTAAATATTGATGGGAATTTAAAATCTAAGCAAGAACTGGAAAATCAGAGGATCAACTTGTCATGGTGGGCACATTTACAGATGCAAAATAGATATGAAAAAGATGTGAAAATGTATGGATTTTATAAAGATCAAACTGCGTTTGATAAGATTTTGTTAACCTCAGATGAGAAATTAATTAAGAAAATCTATAATTTTTTGTTCATTTTGGAAATGGAAAGTGAACAAGTTAAAGAAACAATGATAAGATGGGCGAAAAAAGTTGGCTATAATATAGAACTAGAAAAGTGGCAAATGCTATGGGAGAGAAACTATAAATTAACAATGTCAACTTCATATAAAGAAAACTTCTATAAAATGTTTTATAGATGGCACTTGCCACCAGCAAGATTAGCAAAAATGTTTAAAAATATGTCAGATAGATGTTGGAAATGTAAACACAATGCAGGCACGTACTATCACATTTGGTGGACATGTGGCAAAGCTAAGGCTTATTGGAAAAAGATACATACGTGGTTAGAAAAAATATTAGGTGAACATGTTGATTTTAAACCTGAACTTTTTTTACTAGGTATAATGCCTGAAAAGATTAATAAGCAGAGTTTATATTTAATTTTACACATCACTACAGCAGTGAGAATAATTTTCGCACAATACTGGAAGAATGAAGGATTGCCATCAGAAGAAGAAATAATCATTAATTTAAAACAGGATTTTTGGGATAGATAAGGAGCTTTTGCAAATGTTTATTGATTAATGAAATTCATATTTAGCGATATATTTAATGAAAATCTGTGTCAGACATGTATTAATGAGACTGTAATAATTTAAACAGATAGAGAATGTTAGTTTTGATTTAAGCATTTAATTTACATATAGTAATATATGAATGAATGAATTGGTTATAGGATTGTATTAATTTGATTATTATATTGTTATTGAGCAGCTGAAAGTTTCTATTGATTAAGGAAACCTATATTTAGATATATTAATGAATGAATTTATTTGAATCTATTTGATTATAATATTCTATATAGAGAGGGAAATTTTAAGAAATATTGTCTGAATTGTATATTTATAATCTTATTCTTTCTTTTGTAATTGACCACCATATCTCCACGCTGGCTCTTAAGCTTCTGTTGGTGTAAAATGGAAAACTAATAAAAATTGTTTATAAAAAAAAAGAAGAAGAAATAATCAGAAAAATATTGGAATGTGCAGAGATGGACAGATTAACTATGAGACTGAAAGATAAAAAAGACACAGATTACTACCAAATTTGGGACTTATTTTATTGTTGGTTAGAGGAAAGAATGAAGGATTAGGAATCTAATATGTATTAGCATAGCTAACCCCAGACAGCTCGTTGATTGGAAAAATTAACATATGTATGCAAAAGAAAACCAATAAAATCTTTATAAAAAAAAAGAGAGAGAAGGTGACAAGTGAACATGGAGAATAAAAGTTGAGGTGCACCAAAAAAAAACCCCACCAATCATCTTTGACGAGGTGGCCTTTCAGAAATAGGGGGATGTAACCATTCCAGAATGCTGGAACTGGTTCATGAGACTCCTTTCTTCTCCGCTCTTAAGATTGCTCTTTCATGTTGTTTCTTTTTGTGTTCTTAAGAGTGAAAAAGCTGAGCCATCTTGTCTTCCGCCCTTCAGAGATTACAAGAGTTCAGCAGGTACTGAATTTTCTCAGAGATCTTTCAGACCGAAGCATAGCATTTTCACCAGAAATTTACCAGGCAACAAAAAGTTAATTTTATTTTAATTTTCTGGTATTATAATTATTTTAGGCCAAAAGGTAAAATTTCCCTCAAGTCAAACTCAATTCTTGATGACTAATGAATACATCCATGCATTCATTATCTTGAAAACCTGGAATTGCCTTGTGATCATCTTCTACTGGAAAGTTTTTTTATTTGCCCATTTTAGGATTTCCTAGTGATTTCCCATTCACATTTTAACCATTTTAAGTTTTTTGATGAGTCAAAAGATACCAGTTTGAAAAACCTACCATGATATGAGTTGCTGTGAATATAGGTAGTCCTCGACTTACGGCAACAGTTGAGCCCAAAATTTCTGTTGCTAAGTGAATCATTCGTTAAGTGGGTTTTGCCCCATTTTACGACTTTTCTTGCTGCAGGTGCTAAGAGAATCTCTTAAATTAAATTAAATTGGTAAAACGGTTAAGTGAATCCGGCTTCCCCATTGACTTTGCTTGTAAGAAGGTTGTAAAAGACGAGCACATGACTTCGGGACAATGCAACCGTCGTAAAAATGAGTCAGTTGTCAAGCATCCGAATGTAAATCACATGACTATGGGGATGCTGCAATGGTCCTAAGTGTGGAAAACGGTCATCAGTCACTTTTTTCAGTGCCATTGTAACTTCGGCACTGAATGAACTGTTATAAGTTGAGGACTATCTGTAGTTTGTTTTGGCAAGACAGCAGGCAGCATCGGAGACAAAATGCTGTGTGTTCATAACACACTGAACCACAAACTAGCCAATGTACAAAGTATATTGGCGTACCATATAGCGTGGGATCTGTATGATGTGAGGTGTGATTCTGTACCTTATTTGAGTTCTGAAAATTGGGTTAATTCAGGGGTAAGCAAACTTGGCTCTTTTATGACTCGTGGACTTCAACTCCCAGAATTCCTGAGCCAGCCATGCTGGCTCAGGAATTCTGGGAGCTGAAGTCCACGAGTCATAAAAGAGCCAAGGTTGCCTACCACTGGGTTAATTGAAAAAAAAACCTGGTTCAGTTAGCCACTGCTAAGCATGTTGTGCAAAAGGAGCCCATGAAATGCCAGCCTGAGTCTGCTGTCTGAGCGCCTGAGGCTCCTCTGCTTTGTCCTGCAGGCTTCTCCAGGATGAGAAGACGTATAATCCACTCGTGGGGTTGCTTTAGCCAATCAGCTTGAGACTAGGACATCTAATTTCCAATTTCTTGCTCCGCCTCTTCCGGTATTACCTTCCTGTTCCCAGTTTTGTCCTAGTCTCCAGCTTGAGAGCAGCTCGTTTGGGTAGCTCCGTGGCTGAAGCTACCCTTGGATGAAAATTAATAGAAAACTTTAACCTTTAATTTCTAGCCAATTGGATATTCGGAATTAGCTTCTCCTTTTTATATTTTATATTTGTTTTACTCACGAAGGCTTCGAAAGAGAGTAGGCGGAGGGGAGAGGGCTTAGCTAAGCCTCGGCTGGGGCCGCTGGAACTTAAAGGGGAGATTCCCCGGGATTCCAGTCGCTTACAAACCAGCCTCCCTTCTTCGCCTCTCATCCGGAGCAGTTTTTTCCGCCTTGCGGGATATCTTTCATTGACCTCCCAGGCGCAGAGCGACTTCCCTGGACGGCGTCGGAGATCAGCTAAACCGCAAGTTTGGGGGAGTGACCTGGGGGGGAGCGATCCAGTGCACGGGGACCCTCGTTTGGATCGAAACGGTGTGTGTGCGCGCAGTCGCGGCCGTTTTGGGGGCCGCATGTCGGAGAATTAGAGTTTTGGCGCGAATCGCCATTTTTGGGGGGAGGCGCCTGGCGCACGTTACACACGGTGGCCATTTTGGGAAGGTCATCATCGGACACTGCATTACCATCCCGGTGGGAGCGAACAATGACCCTGGCTTCAGGGGTTTTGGAGACTTCTTCGCAGGTAGCAGAGGAGGATCCAGAGGACCCGAAGGCCACTGGGTACCCGATGTCAGAGGATGAGGAGGCGGCACCCGAACAGCCATCATCCAAAGGTTTATTCGACTCGGCTTCGTATCGTTCCATTCTGCTCAAGGCTTGTTCCGCCTTGAACCGATCGGCTAGGGCTAAGGTAGTCAAGTCCGACTCCTCAGACAAGGAGGAGGACTCTAACCCACTTCTTGGCTCTCCAGTGTCGGAGGAGGTGCGGATGCCATGCCCCAAAGGTTTTCGCACCACGGTGCAGTCCCAGTGGGCATCCCTGGCAACTGTCCCTTCTCCGAACAATTTGGAGAAAACTCTGTTCAATATTGATTCGGCCTTTGTCTCTCTTTTGGAGGTTCCACCTGTGGACGAACCTCTGATTTCACTGTTCTCTAATTCTGCCATACCAGGAGACATGGCCGAAGCCATGAAGGCGGAGGACAAGAAATTTGAGTTCTCGTTCAGGTGGACTCATCAAGCCTCGGCCTGGGCCATCAGAGCGGCTTCCTCAGCTTCCTTTTTCACCAGGGCCTGCATTGCGTGGCTCCGGGAACTGCAGGCGAGTGTACCTTCAGACCAGGTACGTATTTAACAGACCTTATCAAAATTGCTGACAGCTACAGAGTTCGCGGCCGATGCCACCTTGTCCGCAACGCGTTATTCGGCCAGAGCGATTGGCGCAACCGTAGCCTCTTGAAGACTCCTGTGGCTCAAGCAGTGGAGGACGGACCTGAGAGCTAAGTGGCGGCTGTCCACCTCCAAGTATGAAGGTAAGAAGTTGTTTGGTCCAATCCTGGACCCTTACATCATAGAGGACAAGAACAAGAGGAAGGTTCTGGTCCACCCCTCCAAAAAGGTCAGAGGGTCGGCCTGAGAAACAAGGAGCCCGACAGGGCGGCTCCTGGGATGTGAGGCAGCCCTTTCAGGGGGGCAGTCCTGGGATTGGCCCAGAAGCGCGCGTCCCGTTCATTCCAGGCAGGAGCGCTTCCAGGACCGCCCCTCCTCCTATAGGGGCCAGTTCACCTCAAAACGCCCTTATAGGGGGTCAGGCGGCTGTCCCTTCCGAAGGTCAAAGTGACGCCAAGGACAGTCCCATAGGCGGTCGGTTGGCACTGTTCAGCAGCGTGTGGCAGGAGACCACAACCGACGCCTGGGTCAGAGAGACGGTAGCCCACGGACTATTGCTAGAGTTCTATTCCACCCCACCAAGTCAGTTCATAAAGTGCCCCATCTCGCGCTGTCCATCAAAAGCGCATCTGGTAAGGCAAGCCATAGACCATCTCATAGAGATAAGGGCCATAGAGCCGGTTCCACCAGGCCAGGAGAAACAGGGGTTTTACTCCATCCTGTTTGTAGTCCCCAAAGCATCGGGGGGGGGGTTGGAGAGCAATTCTCGATCTCAAACGACTGAATCACTTCATAGTGTACAAACGGTTCAAAATGCAGTCCCTCAAAAGCATTCTGGCCAGCATACAAAAAGGGGACCTGCTCTCGTCAGTAGATCTGACGGAGGCCTACCTGCACATCCCTATCAGGCAGGAGCATCGAAGGTTCCTCCGGTTCTGCCACGCAGACAGACATTTCCAGTACAGGGCACTCCCGTTCGGCCTGTCATCGGCTCCCCAGGTATTCACAAAGGTGCTCGCAGTTCTAGGGGTGCACCTTCGCACGGTACCAGTACGCGTTCAGTTTTATTTGGACGACATCCTGATACTGTCAAACTCCCATCAGTCCGCCCAAGCAGACCTAGAGGTAACATTACATACCCTTCAGGCTCATGGGTTTTCAGTAAATCACAGAAAAAGCCATCTGATCCCCTCATCACGGCTTCTACACCTAGGGGCAATCATAGACTCAGACAGGGGCATGGTCCATCTCTCCCAGGAACGGCGGTCGAGCATTCAAAAGCTCACGCGTCTCATTCAAAGACAAAGAGTGGCCACGCTAGCTCAACTATCCCAGCTCCTGGGGAAGATGGTTTCATGCATGGGGATTGTCCCCTGGGCCAGGCTCCATTCAAGGGACCTCCAATGGTTCCTCCTTCCTTTCCAAAGGCTCAACCAGAGTGCTTCGCTAAGGAAGGTCAAGGTACCGCAACAGGTACTATCATCCCTCCGGTGGTGGACCTCGCCAGCTATGGCCAGGGGAACACTCTTCAGAGAGCCAGACAGGATCACGGTGACCACCGACGCCAGTCAGTTCGGCTGGGGGGCTCATCTCCAAACCCATCTGGCCCAGGGCAGGTGGTCCCCACGGGACCTGGCCCACAACATAAATTGGCTCGAACTCAGGGCCATCCACCTAGCCCTTCTTCACTTCTCTCCTCAACTGGCAAGATGGCACGTTCTGTTCCTGACAGACAACGTCACAGCAAAGGCTCACGTGAACAAACAGGGAGGGGCCAGATCAAGGGCTCTCATGCAGGAGGCAAGAGCCCTGGGGCTGTGGGCGGAGTCTCACTTAGGGTCCATCGTGGCGGAACACATTTCAGGGGAGGCGAACCGCCAGGCGGATTCACTCAGCAGAGCCACGGTGGACCATGCGGAGTGGCGTCTGAACCCAGTCCTATTCAGAGAGATCTCGGACAGGTTCGGCTGCCCTCTCCTAGACCTCTCCGCGTCCCTGGCGAACGCCCAACTCCCCCGGTTTTTCTCCAGGTTCCCTACGGGGGGAGCAGAGGGGACGGACGCTCTCAGGAGCAGATGGCCACAGGGCCTGCTGTATGTCTTCCCCCCACTTCCTCTACTACAAGCAACAATCCGCAAGCTGATCCGGGAAGAGGCGGAGGTGATCTTAATTGCTCCGTTCTGGCCAAGGCGTCCATGGTTTGCAGACCTTGTGGACCTGTCGCTCTCGCCAGCCTGGAGGTTCCCTCCACATCGGGTGTCACTCAGTCAGGGACACCTCCAACATCCGGACCCGCAGTGGCTACAGCTAGCCGCTTGGCACTTGAGCGGGAGGGGTTGATTAGGCAAGCCTTCTCAGATGGAGTCATTGCAGTCATTCAGGCCTCTCGTCGCCCTTCCACCAATAGGATATACGATGCTACGTGGAAGAACTTTTCCACGTGGTGCAGGAAGCACAAGTTAGAACCCCTTTCGGTTACTATTCCAAATATACTAGAGTACCTGTTAGAAGGCATGAATAAGGGACTAGCGCTCAGTACTATTCGCAGGCAGGTGGCAGCTCTGCAGACTGTCCTCTCTTGCGATAACCTGGCTCCCTTGTCACAACATCTGGCTATGGGTGCCTTCCTGAAGGGAGAGGCTTCAATAAGGCCTTCGGTCATTCACCGCTTTCCGTCCTGGGACCTTCCCAAGGTTCTGCAGGCGCTAACCATCCCACCCTTTGAACCTATCGAGTCCTGCGCGCTCCGCCACCTCTCCCTGAAGGTAGCCTTCTTGGTGGCCATTACCTCTGCGAGACGGATCTCGGAGCTGGCAGCTCTGTCGGTCCGAAAAGACCTCATCACCTTTTCTAATGATAGGGTTACTCTACGTTTGGATCCATCCTTTGTGACAAAGGTGGACTCTCATTTTCATAGGTCGCAGGATCTGGTACTGCCAGATTTTTGCCCACGACCTTCACATCGCTTTGAGAGACGTTGGCACACCTTGGACGTTCGCAGGGCTCTACTGCATTACGTCAAGCGGACTTCGGCTATCCATAAATCTGAGGCGTTGTTCGTCTCCTTTCAGCCGTCGTCCATGGGTCAGAAGGTGTCTTCTGCGACAATTGGCAGATGGATCAGGGCATGCATAGCCAAGGCTTATGACTCATTGTCACTTCCGGTCCCGCCACATATTACAGCCCACTCCACTCGAAGTGCGGCTACCTCAGCGGCCTGGCTTACTCAGGCGTCGGTGGAGGAAATATGTAGGGCGGCGACCTGGTCTTCTCCTTCTTCCTTCATTAGACACTACAAGATTGACAAGTTTGCTGCATCAGAGGCCTCCTTTGGTAGGAGGGTACTGCAGCAGGTTGTTAATACTTCAGAATCACTAGCCTAGACTCCCACCCGTAGGGACATGAGGGGCTTTGGTATGTCCCACGAGTGGATTATACGTCTTCTCATGCTGGAGAAGGGGCGTTGGTCTTACCTGAACGCCTTTTCTCAGCATGAAGACGTATAATCCACACCCTCCTCTATCTAGTCTAGGCAGGATTGTGTTTTATAAAGATAATTATTGTTGTTTGAAATTGAGTCAGACTGTCGTCATGGAAGCTTTCGCCTCGGTCAAAACTGGGAGCAGGAAGGTAATACCGGAAGAGGCGGAGCAAGAAATTGGAAATTAGATGTCCTAGTCTCAAGCTGATTGGCTAAAGCAACCCCACGAGTGGATTATACGTCTTCATGCTGAGAAAAGGCGTTCAGGTAAGACCAACGCCCCTTCCCTGTCATGCTGGGTAACAGAGGTAGCCAAGAACTGCAGGATGCCTTTTAAACTTGCTCCAGGCCTAATTGAATAATTCATCTCATTCTGGTTCTAAATGCTTCCTTCTTCATCTACTGTATATTTCATGGAACTAAACACTTCCCACTTTTTCTTTTTTTAAATCATGAAGTGTTTAATTCTCCTAAATTCTTTAGACATGGGGACAAGTCTCCTGGAAGCTTGCAGTAAGTGAAATATGAAGAAATACAACTCCTCAGACCCTTTTTATAGATTAGTAAGGGCACATCTTCAGCTATCATTGGAGATCTTTTATATATTATTTGGAGATTTGCTCGGATCTGTCCTAGGAGGAGGAGAAGGAGGAGGAATATAAGAAGCTTACAATCTTGGACATGGTTTGCAATTTACACTGTTTTGGTTTATTCACAATAAATTGGATTTGCACTTCACACTAAATCATGGTTGACAGACCACAGTGATAGAGGTCATACAACATGCTAAAACCTGGCAATCTTGTTACAGTTGTGGGAACACAGCAATTGACCGACTGACCAAGGGATGTCCAGCCAGCATGGGTAATTCTGGGAGTTGAAGTCTTCAAGTTGCTAAGGTTAAATATCCTTGGACTGACTAAATCAATTGGGCTGAATTGGCATTGACCTGATTCTTGCTCATCAATGAAGCTCACCTTCTCAGACCTGAAAGATGTTCACAAGGACGTGTTTTGATTCCCTTCCTTTGGGAAACCAGGAAGTTGGGGTTCAGAGGCAGATCTTCCTGGTAGCTAACCTATCTTGGTCAAATAGCTTTCCTCGCAAGACTAGGATTACTCCACCCCCCACTTATCCTTTGAAAAAAGGTGAATACTACAGAGTCTTTAGACCCAAGGTGGGATTTTGTGACTGTTGGGTTAATCTGGTTGTTGTATTTTTATATATTAAGATTTTAGTCTTATATTGGATGTGTTTATGATTTTATAGTGCTATTTCTATGACAATAATCTGCAAAGAATCTACAACTGGAGAGCAATATCCATTCTATGTGTGAAATAAGTGCTATCGCTCCCAAGGAAAAGATATTTGGCTTCTGTCTGGTTTCTTTCTAGTGAGTTTTGATCTTTTTTTTAATTTCCAAATGCTTTTAATTGAAACATGACTTGGGTTTTTAATGGTATTCCCTCACTTACAGGTGAAACTCGAAAAATTAGAATATCGTGCAAAAGTTCATTTATTTCAGTAATGCAACTTAAAAGGTGAACCTAATATATGAGATAGACTCATTACATGCAAAGCAAGATAGTTCAAGCCGTGATGTGTCATAAATGAGATGATTATGGCTTACAGCTCATGAAAACTGCAAATCCACAATCTCAGAAAATTAGAATATTGTGAAAAGGTTCAATATTCTAGGCTCAAAGTGTCCCACTCTAATCAGCTAACACCTGCAAAGGGTTCCTGAGCCTTTAAATGGTCTCTCAGTCTGGTTCAGTAGGAATCACAATCATGGGAAAGACTGCTGACCTGACAGTTGTGCAGAAAACCATCATTGACACCCTCCATAAGGAGGGAAAGCCTCAAAAGGTAATTGCAAAAGAAGTTGGATGTTCCCAAAGGGCTGTATCAAAGCACATTAATAGAAAGTTATGTGGAAGGGAAAAGTGTGGAAGAAAAAGGTGCACAAGCAGCAGGGATGACCGCAGCCTGGAGAGGATTGTCAGGAAAAGGCCATTCAAAAGTGTTGGGGACTTTCACAAGGAGTGGACTGAGGCTGGAGTCAGTGCATCAAGAGCCACCACACACAGACGGATCCTGGGCATGGGCTTCAAATGTCGTATTCCTCTTGTCAAGCCGCTCCTGAACAACAAACAACATCAGAAGCGTCTTACCTGGGCTAAAGAAAATCAGAACTGGTCTGTTGCTCAGTGGTCCAAAGTCCTCTTTTCTGATGAGAGCAACTTTTGCATCTCATTTGGGAACCAAGGACCCAGAGTCTGGAGGAAGAATGGAGAGGCACACACTGCCAAAAGCACCAAAACCTGGTTCAACGACCGTGGGATTACTGTGCTTGATTGGCCAGCAAACTCGCCTGACCTGAACCCCGTAGAGAATCTATGGGGCATTGCCAAGAGAAAGATGAGAGACATGAGACCGAACAATGCAGAAGAGCTGAAGGCCGCTATTGAAGCATCCTGGTCTTCCATAACACCTCAGCAGTGCCACAGGCTGATAGCTTCCATGCCACGCCGCATTGAGGCAGTAATTGCTGCAAAAGGGGCCCAAACCAAGTACTGAGTACATATGCATGCTTACACTTTTCAGAGGTCCGATATTGTTCTATGTACAATCCTTGTTTTATTGATTGCATGTAATATTCTAATTTTCTGAGATTGTGGATTTGGGGTTTTCATGAGCTGTAAGCTATAATCATCTCATTTATGACAGATCACGGCTTGAACTATCTTGCTTTGCATGTAATGAGTCTATCTCATATATTAGGTTCACCTTTTAAGTTGCATTACTGAAATAAATGAACTTTTGCACAATATTCTAATTTTTCAAGTTTCACCTGTATATTGAACTGAATTGGATCAGCCTGATGAAGCCTCTCCAGTGAAGAATGTGAACAGTAATCAACCACCTGGTGTGTGTGTGTGTGTGTGTGTGTGTGTGTGTGTGTGTGAGAGAGAGAGAGAGAGAGAGAGAGAGAGAGAGAGAGAGAGAGAGAGAGAGTAATATAACAATATTTTTAAAGGTGTGTTTTTGCATATGAAGCAACTTGAGAAAAATATTTTTAGAGGCAATATGAATTCTTGAAAAATATGCTAAGATTAAAAGCTTCTTGGCTTTAAAGAAAGCTTCTTGGCTTTAAGTGAAATTTGGGAGTATAGACCAACAAGTAGCTAAACTGGTATAAAGGAATTTCCTTATTTACAGACTGTATTATCTTAATAAGAACTGCTTGTTTGGGCAATTCCCAGAACATCTGATTGTCCCTTGGGAAAACCAGTTGGATTCTGAACTCTTTTTCTTTATAAAATGCAGCCAACAAAAATGAATAAGCAAAACCTATTAGGTAAAAGAATGTAGCAAACAATTATTTGTTTACTACAATATTACTGTCTCTTTAGAGAAATTATACGTCTGCATTTTTCTGCCTCTGATACCAAAAAATATGTTCTTTGAACACGGCCTATCAGCCCTGCTAGGTAGACCAGGTGAGGAAATCAATTTTGCAGAAAAGCTACAACTACTTTTACTGAGATTATTAATAACACAATTTTGCAAGTCTAGTTATCTTCCACCTCCCCTGGCCCCATTCTTCTACCCCAGGGCTTTTCAATCTTTTCACCCATTGTACCACTTTTAGAATATGGCAACATCCGAGTACCACCAGTTGCCTAGCAAGGTGTCAAAAACTTGATGACCAAAAAAAAAAAGGAAAAAAGTGATAAAGTACAGGTAGTCCTTGACTTACAACAGTTCGCTTAGTGACTGTTCGAAGTTACAATGGCACTGAAAAAAGTGCCCCCCAAGCCACAGCCGAGCAAGACAGCGCCCGGCAGCGCTCTTCCTCCTGTCCAAGGTTTTCATTGTTGTGAGCATTTCTGTTGAGGATTGGTAGCGGGGGTGGGGTGGGGGGATGTTTGGTTTTTATTCCCCCTGTCTGCTGGGTGGTTGCAGCAGGTTTTGGTCACTTCACATGACCCTGGGACACTGTGACTGTCATAAATATGAATCAGTTGCCAAGCATCTGAATGTAAATCACAAGACCCTGGAGATGCTGCAACATTTCAGCTGATCGGTGCTTCTTCTGGGCTCAGCAGAAGCGTCAGGACCAGCTCCAAGCTCCAGCTGATTGGTGCTTCTTCAGGGCTCAGCAGAAGCACCAGGATCAGCACCGAGCTCCAGCTGGAGCCTGGTGCTTCCACTGAGCCCTGACAGCCCCGAAGAAGCACCGATCAGTTGGAAAGCGGCACTGATCCTGGCGCTTCCTCTGAGCGCTGACAGCCCTGCAGCTCCAGCCATCTCTCGCTCAGGCTTGTGCAGTGCTGCCACCGATTTAGCTCATTCCCCTCCCCCGCTACCACTTTTCTAAGATGGTTGCGTACCACCTGCCAGGTGCCAATGTACCACAGGTGGTACCCGTACCACTGGTTGAAAAGCCCTGTTCTACCCCAATGAATTAAGGAGGCATCTGCCTGAGCCACTTCCAAATGTTATCTTGTTTCTCCTGGCTAAAAAAATGTTTCCACACCCTTTGCCTAAACAATGATCTCTTCATATTTCTGCCAAGATCACCTTCCTTACTCTCTACACCAACAGCTTTTGATTGTAAAAATCTGGATAACCATTAGATGGTAACAAAAATGTTTTCTGTATCTTTTTGCTACCGTCTCAGGTTACCCATTGCATATCTTGGTAGCATATGCCTGGCACCTGTGAACTCCTGGCATGTTTGACTGTGCCAGAGGATGTCTCTGAGATGTTGACATTAAATAAAAAATAGCATGATAAGCTAATTAGATCCTCGAAAAGAAAGAGGTGAGACCTTTAAGGTCAAAAGGCAAGTAGGTGTTGGCTGTGGCAGAAGCCACAAAAATAGTTTGCAAGGATATAAAGGTACAGAGAGATATATCATTACATAAATTCAGTTTAGTTTCTCTTTTAATATATTTTTATGTTTCTTGCTATTTCTTACTCTTTTTCTGCACTATGCAAAATATTGCTTGTTCCAAAAGGTGTAATAGTAGGTTGGTTGGTTGGATGGATGAATGAGTGAGTGAGTGAAATAAATGAATATTATCTGTCTGTCTGTCTGTCTGTCTGTCTGTCTGTCTGTCTGTCTGTCTGTCTGTCTGTCTGTCTATCTATCTATCTATCTATCTATCTATCTATCTATCTATCTATCTATCTATCTATCTATCTATCTATCAGTTGTCCCTGCTATGAGCAGAGAGAGAGGTTGAGATTTAGATAGATTTAGCTATATAGGTGCCCAAAACAGGGACAACTGGTGTCATCTTTACTGACCATCAGTGCTCCCCAGGCCATAGGTTGGGAATGTTGGGTTAGGCAGTAAATCCTCAGTTACAAACCACAATGGTTGAATTCACAGAATTCAATTTATGTGACCACCCAACTCAGATAATAACTTGGACAGCTCACAACAATGTTAAATTGATCACAACATGAAATACCTCCTAGCTGATAGCCATCATAAAAACTAACCAATAACAACTAACATAACCATATCATGGATTTTACTTGACCATCCGATTATCACGACCTGGCTACACAGCCATGTTTTCAAGGCCTTGCAAAAGGCTGGCAGATCATTCTGGGTGAATGATGTTCCAAAGGGCAGGGGCAATGACAGAAAAAGCTAGTTTCCTGGGTCCCACAAAATGGCAATGCTTAATTAATGGGAACATATCATGACTTTCCTGCTAGTTATAATGGAACAGGGAGAAGTGATTGAGAGAGGCAGTCCCACAAATAACCCAGCCCCATACTACAAAGAGCTTTATGGGTGATCACTAGCACCTTTAATTGCACCTAGAAACATACAGGTAGTCCCCGACTTATGATCAAAATTGGGACCAGAATCTGCACCGCTAAAAAGGCAGTCATTAAGTGAGTCATGCCTCATTTTATGACCTTTTCTACATGGTTATCAAATGAATCCAGCTTCCCCCATTGACTTTGCTTATTGGAAGATGGCTGGGAAGGTTGCAAATGGCAATCACATAACTCCAGGATGCTGCAACCATCATAAATACATGCCAGTTGTCAAGTGTCGGAATTTTGATCATGTGATTGTGGGGATGTTGTGATGGTTGTAAGTGCAAGGACCAGTCGTAAATCACTTTTTTCAGTGCCATAACTTTGAACAATTGCTAAAGAAATGGTTATAAATTAAGGACTACCTGTACTGATTCACCCAGTGCAGAGTTGTAATGTGAACATCCCAAGGAGCGCTTTTGTCTGTGTCACTGTCATTTGAATTGGCTGCAGCTTTTGGATGCTCTTCAGGGGCAGCTCCTTGTAGACTGCATTGCAATAGTCTACATGGGAGATAACTAAGGCATGCGTGGCTATAAGCAGAGCCTCTCAGTCAGGGAAAGCCAGACTTGGCAAACAACACAAAGTTGTGTAAAAATCTTCCTGGCTTTCCTTCTTGAACAAGAGATCCCATGTTGGGCACCAGTTTTGTTTTGGATACTGTAGCCCCAACCAGAAACAGAGATAGACTGTCCTCAGAACCAGGGGCCCTAAAACTCAAAGACCCTAGGTCTTGCCTTAGTTGCGTTGAGGCCTGTTCTTCCCTAGCCAAATCCCCACAATTTCCACACACAGAGCCTCTGTGGCATCACGGTGGTCAGCCCAAAGTGGAGTTGTGAAAATGAAATTGCATCTCACTTTGGCCATGTCATGTGGGGAATTCACTGGAGAAAACAATTAGGTTTGGAGGAGTTAGCAGTAAAAGGAAACCAGGCCACCAACACGGTGGCTGGACACTATCAAAGCTGACACCAGGCAGAGCATAAGAAAACTCAAAGAAGTCATGCAAGATTGGAAGATGTGGAGAGACCTGGCCCATAGAATCATCAAGAGTCAGGCTCGACTGAATGGATAACATCATCATCATTGGCTTGATATAGAAGTTAAACAGGAGTGGGGAACTTGTCAAGCCTTGTGAAGCACTCCACAAAGCAGGAGCTGTGGACTAGGCCTCCCTTCCTCTAAATCAACACCCAACTGGAGCCAGACCAGAGAAAGGAAAAAAAATCAGGGCAACACAATGCCACTCCCAAGCCCCGAAGCCGGATCAGAAGTTGGTCCCTCTGGAACCAACTGCCTCCTGAAGTCCGCGTTTCTCCAACTCTCCCAGCCTTCTGGAAAAACCTAAAGACTCATCTTTGCCGGCAAGCCTGGGGATGATTGTGGTTGATTGATGTATTGAATGTGTGTTTATTGGTTTTTAGATATTCTGTTTGGGTTTTTTATATTGTATTTTTTGTTATGTATATGTTGTTAGCCGCTCCGAGTCCCCTGGAGAGGAGCGGCATACAAACCCAAATAAAATAAATAAATAAATAAATAAATAACATGATGAAGGTATCAAACGCTACCGAGAAACCAAAAACAGCCAGCATGGATGCACCACCCACATCCCACTGAATCTTATTAAATAGTTTCCTTGATTCTTGATGCTTCATCAATCCTTCTACTTGTAGATTTTACAGTAAAATTTAGCATGAAATCTGAACCCAGTCATAGAACAAGCTAGTTGAAATCAGTTGTACCAAATTAGAGAAGACACTCTTAAGCCCTATTCCGTGATATGTTGAGGTTGGGTTGAATTCAGCTTAATCATAGCTGAAGATGTGCAGAAAGATTTCAAATGAATCTGAGAACTGAGAACTAAAAACTAATTGTGGATTCAACTCAGGGGTCTTTCTTCCTTGAGATTTCTGAATTGACATAATACTGATTAAGATTTGCAAAAGCCAAGTTTCACAGCAGATCAATACTCTTTGCCAAAACTCTTCTGCAAGACTACCACAATAAGTTCAGTAAAATAAGAATGAACCTCACAGTTCCCACAGCCAATCTTTGCAAAAGGCTCGTCAACAAGCTAGCCTTGAAAGCTCAGCTATTAAGCAACTGTTGATTAGACAGGAACTGATCTGCAACAAGAATCCACTGACAATTCTTTCAAGAGTTCCTCTGCATGTGAAATGAAGCAAGGGAAGATTGGCCAGGAGCCAATGACATGTCACTTCAAATAAAAGCTCACAAACAGAAACAAACAAAGCCTTCGTTTGTGGGTGGCATCAACAGATGGGCAATATGGTGTGCTAATGATTTGGCTTTGTGTGTGTGTGTGTGTGCGTGCACCTTTAGGAATGGGACATGCTAATATTAAAACACTGCATTTGACTTTATGATTGAATGAAGTTGAAAGATACAAAGAGCACACGGAGAGACATAGGGGAATAAAATGTGTAGCTACGTACTACAATGACTTGTCTCACAGGGCATCCTAAGCTGAAACCCAATAAACCAGATTATGGCTTAGCCTATTTGTGCAAATCCAGTCATTATCCAGTTCCTTTCCTTTTTTTCCTTTTGTACTTTTAAATTAAGTAAAACTCGGGACATCATTTTAGATAACAGAATAAACAAACAAACAAACATCAAGGAAATAAATCAAAATAATCAAGATTAGTAAAAGATATATCAGTTTAGATAGATAGATAGATGGATGGATGGATGGATAGATAGATAGAGAGAGAGAGAGAGACAGACAGACAGACAGACTAAGATACTGAAAATAGGGTAAACCGCACATTTATATATTGAAACAATACAATTCTGAGGAAAGGAAATTGTGTTTCCATTTATCTAAGATAAATTTAAATTTATCTTTTACATTAAGCACAAATTAATTTAGGATTAACTATTATTAAATAATCTAGGTGATGTGACATTTGTTCTCAATAATTATTCCCAATCATTCACCATACTAATTCTGCTTATTAGGAGGAGATTGTGTTTATTTCTAAATTTTGCTACAGTTTGGGAGTAAAATAATGGCTTTTTTTTTCTCTAATTCATGACATTGCTACCTTGTCCATAACAATTAGTAGGTTTGTCAAGGGATCAAAGAACAACCAGTTTTTTTTATTCCATGCAAGTTTAAAAAAAAGTTATTACAACTCTTAAAGCAGTCATCCTTTTTTTCACTAATATAAAAAAGGAACTGCTGAAATAAACAGAGCTGCTTTACATGTGTGAAATTTGGAACATTCTTTCTTAAGAAATATGCACAGCCCTAGTGTTTACTCCTTAATGCCTGAATTCATCACATATTGAAAGTTTAATTCAAACTGGTTTCTGGATTTGCATGATATGTTCAATCATCGGCTGATAATGATTCAGTCGAGATGACAGGGACTCGTCTTGATCCTGTTGTGTGGGAGGAGTTTGACCCGGTGGCACCTGATGAAGTCGACAAGGCCATTGGAGCTGTGAGCTCCGCCACCTGTTTATTGGACCCGTGCCCCTCCTGGCTGGTTTCGGCCAGCAGGGAGGTGACGCGGGGCTGGGTTCAGGAGATTGTCAACGCTTCTTTGAGGGAGGGGTCCTTTCCGGCTCCCTGCAAGGAGGCAATTGTGCGCCCCCTCCTCAAGAAGCCTTCCCTGGACCCAGCTGTTTTAAACAACTACCGTCCTGTCTCCAATCTTCCCTTTATAGGGAAGGTTGTTGAGAAGGTGGTGTCACTCCAGCTCCAACGGTCCTTGGATGAGGCCGATTATCTGGGCCCTCAACAGTCAGGATTCAGGCTCGGCTACTCCACGGAAACTGCTTTGGTCGCGCTGATGGATGATCTCTGGCGGGCCCGGGATAGGGGATTATCCACTATCCTGGTGCTACTTGACCTCTCAGCGGCTTTCGATACCATTGACCATGGTATCCTTCTGCACCGACTGGAGGGGTTGGGGGTTGGAGGCACTGTTTTGCGGTGGTTCACCTCCTACCTCACTGGTCGGTCGCAGTCGGTGTTGGCAGGGGGTCAGAGGTCAACCCCTAGGTTCCTCCCTTGTGGGGTCCCTCAGGGATCGGTCCTCTCCCCTCTGCTGTTTAATATCTACATGAAACCACTGGGCGAGATCATCCGACAACACGGGGTGAGATATCATCAGTATGCTGATGATACCCAGCTTTACATCTCCACCCCGTGTCATTTCAGTGAAGCAGCGGAAGTGATGTGCCGATGTCTGGAGGCTGTTAGGGTTTGGATGGGTGCCAACAGGCTCAAACTCAACCCCGACAAGACGGAGTGGCTATGGGTTCTGCCTCCCAAGGATATTTCAATCTATCCGTCCATTAGCCTGGGGGGGGAGCTTTTGACCCCCTCGGAGAAGGTCCGCAACTTGGGCGTCCTCCTCGATCCACAGCTAAATTTGGAACATCATCTTTCGGCTGTGGCGAGGAGGACATTTGCCCAGGTTCGCCTGGTGCACCAGTTGCGGCCCTATTTGGACCGGGAGTCTCTTCTCACAGTCACTCATGCCCTTATCACCTCGAGGTTCGACTACTGCAATGCTCTCTACATGGGGCTACCTTTGAAAAATGTTCGGAGACTTCAGGTAATGCAGAATGCAGCCGCGCGAGCAGTGTTGGGCTTGCCTAGAAATGCCCACATTTCGGCATCACTCCGCGAGCTGCATTGGCTGCCAATTGGTCTCCGAACCCAATTCAAAGTGTTGGTTATGACCTATAAAGCCCTACATGGCATTGGACCAGGTTATTTACGGGACCGTCTGCTGCCCCATGAATCCCAGCGGCCGGTTAGGGCCCACAGAGTGGGCCTTCTCCAGGTCCCGTCAGCCAGACAGTGTCGCCTGGCGGGGCCTAGGGGAAGGGCCTTCTCTGTTGCGGCCCCGGCCCTCTGGAACCAACTTCCCCCGGAGATCCGTGTCGCCCCCACCCTCTTCGCCTTTCGTAGATTGCTTAAAACATACTTTTGCCGGCAGGCCTGGGGCAGCTAACACCTTGCCCCTAGCCAGTGTATGTTTCTGTGTATGTTTGTGGAGTGATTGGTTTCTTTTAGCTCAAGGGTTTTTTATAGATATGTGTTTATTGTAATTTCTATCATGCTGTGAGCCGCCCTGAGTTCTTTGGAATAGGGCGGCATAGAAATTAAATAAATAATAATAATAATAATAATAAACTACCCAAAGGGGCTGTTTATGCAACCAATTGAGCCACTACAGATCAAAAGAAAAACCAAAACTCTGGCAGTGCAACTGATTATTCGACTGACAGGTACAGTTGTCTCTGCCCACAGAACCAGGGAGGCCACAGGGAGAAATACTTTCAGCCTTGCAAGATTCTGTTAATGTAGCCCTTAGAATAAAGATAGAGCAAGTACTCCTGGTTGTGCTTCTTGTCTGAATGTCATCCATGTCATGGTTGTCCCAAAGGTGCTTTTTCAAGAGGTAACTGGACTTCCTTGTTTTTCTTTGAAGGCGTTTCGCTTCTCATCCAGGAAGCTTCTTCAGCTTCTTGGATGAGAAGCCAAACGCCTTCAAAGAAAAATAAGGAAGTCCAGTTGCCTCTTGAAAAAGCACCTTTGAGATTCTTGCCTGAATGATCCCACAAGGATAACGAGGTTACTCCAACCTTTTCCCCACAGAATAGAAGCTCAGTGTGGTTGTCCTCCACCTTAATCACTGTATCACCAAGACTAATAGGAGGAAGAAAGAATGTTATGTATGTGTGCCACCTTGAGTTACTTATAAAGTACTTATTATTGCTTATAAAGTAATAGGAAACAAACAAACAAAACATACACAACACAATACAATAGGCCCATTTTGTGAATCGTAGAATTGCAACTTCACCTTGTCACACAGGCAAATGCCTTGATCCCTCATTAAACTTCAATAAGCCACAGAGGAAAAACCATTTTCCACTTTTTGATAAGTGATTATCACAATCAAATGCGGTGAGAAATAGGGGCTACCACCACTTCTAAGGCCAACTTTGCTTAATGTCATACTGGAAGTCCATTAATTCTTAACTGCATGGCCCTGCATAGCTGAAAACACGCAACTTCCCCACATCATAATATTTCTTTTGTATTAGAACCAGACAGGATGAATTCCCACTTATTTTCCCCTTCTGAGGATTTACTTTTCAAATCCATTTCCTGCCCCCATGTCCAGATCCAATATTGCCAAATTTTAGTGTATCTCTAAACACACCGACCGTCAGTCTCACACACAGACATCCAAAACGCACACATCCAGGGACACATTATATAAGGGTTAGGCTATTGGGAGCAGGAAAGCTGAACAACATCTATGAAAATATTTTATGCCGGATGCTAGACAGGGGATTAGCACTGGGGCCAGCTGTCTTATTCTCTGCTCGTGTGTACAAAATGTTACAAGCACCAGTCCGAAATCGTATCTGGCAGAGGACAGCTACACCACCAAACCTTTTGTTCCAACTGCTGAAGGCTCAGACATATATTTACTAATGATTGAAATCACTTTGAAGCTCTGTGTGTCTGAGCCAGGTCTGCAGTCTGCATTAATGGAAGGCAAGAAGGGCAGAGAATCACAGGGAACAAATGATAGCAAAGATTTTTCAGATCCCTAACTAACCTCTGTTTCCCAGGATCCTTTAGGAGAGCAATGGATACCTAAAAGCTTCACATAATATGTGGGGTCAGTATCATACATAAATGTAGGACCAAAATGTTTTCCTTTTCCCCTTAAACATGGTTAAATCTATTTTAGGTGTTACAGTTTTGTGTGTTTACTACTTCAGGGAGTGCTGGTTTTAAAATGCTAAAATGTGGTTCAGAGCTTATTATTTATTCCTTGTGTGTGTGTATGTGTGTGCATGCACACACACGCCTTCAAATTAGTGTTGACTCCTGGTGATTGCATGGATTAGGCCCTGCAGTTTTCCTGGCAAGATTTCAGAAATGGCTTTCCATTGCTTTCTTCCTAGAGCTGGGGGGGAGGGGCTGGCCCAAGATCACCCAGCTGACTATGTGCCTAAGGTGGGACTAGAATTCACCGTCTCCCAGTTTCTGGCCTGATGCTTTATCCACTGCACCAGACCGGCTCTCACATTTAATAGCATTAGTACTTTTATTTGCTATGTCTTATATCTAAATGCATAGTGCACAGTACCTAGGCCTATTTTCCCCCATAAAAACAACACTGTAAGTTAAGAAAGAAAATGACTGGCCCCCAATCACCCACTGGATCCAATGCCTTACTTTCTACATTACACCAACTCTAACAGAAATTATTGTATAATATAGAATATGAAATTGTGATGCTTTGAGGAGAATTATAAAAGATTTTGATGAACGAAGTGGCCTTCTGTTATAAAATGATTTTGTTTGTGCTTAAATCTTGGTTACAATCCATGAGAATGATGTGGAAGGAGCTGCTGCACTGGATACATAAATGAAACTAGTTAATATTTTACCAAACCAAATGAGTGATTTGGATAATTTTCTTATATTGGATTTACAAAAGAGACCTGTTAAAGTTGTAAAGAATTTTGTGAGAAGAAAAAAAAGGAAGTCATAATAAATCAAGTTCCATGACTTTATTTGAGAGGATTAAGGATTAAGATTATTAAACATAAAGGGAAAGAATATGAGATTGATTTATTTGATCAAGACTAAAAGAGATATGTTGTTTTCTCTAGTACTGATAAGGAGGCTTTATAGATTTGTTTATAGATTCTTTCACTCTACCTTTTCTGAACTTTCTATTTTTTCTTTTTATTCCTTTATTTTTTAATTTGTAATAGTTCCTTTAATTGTAATGCTCATTAAAATTAGTATTTTAAAGAAAGGTTTCTTGCCTTGTTAAGGTGAGGGTATGCCAATAGATACAATTCTAACCACCAAACTGGGATTCATGGAATTCTTTGAGGAATCTTGAATTCTTAAAGATCAGGCATAACAAGGATATTTGTATGTAATATAGATTGTCAGGTGTAAACAACCAAACACTCACTGAGTTCAAAGCACTGAAAACTTTATTATTGCGATCTATACACAAGAATCCAATCAACTAATGGGCAAAGCTAAATAGGTGCTAGGTAAGGGTCAAGGGAATACACTGGTAGGTCTCTTGTGGAAGCACAAAGATTCCAAACTTATGACACATTTATCCCCACCTTCCAATTCAGCTTGCTTACCTCCTACATAGATTACCCTGATGAAATAATAGAACCAGGAAGGATCTGAGATTCATCTCCTGACAAACAATCACAAGAATGTACCTTTGATTCTCTGGATCTTCTGAAGAAGGCACCAACCTATTGAGTTGGCCATCTTTTCTGTTACTCAGAGCACTGTGTGCTCAAAACCAACTTGGCATCTCCCAGATGATTTGGACTGTGGCCCTCATTACCCTTAGAAAATCATGTGGGTGAAAATTTGTGGGAAAAAGTCCAGCACATACAGAGGGTGCAGTGTCAAAGAAGGCACAAGTTCAGACAATAATTGAAAGGGGCTGGAACAATTTGATTATCTGGCTGTCCAAATCTGGCATAAATCAGAACTCCTTATTTATTTTACTTTTAAAAAAAATCAAATATACTCAAGTCCTCAAGTACAACTAGAGAGAGACACAATTCTGTAAAAACAATGGAAATGTTTGATTGAAGGAGAGGTGATATCATGAAATCAAAAGCCTCCTGTACAAAGTTATTTTGCATTTATTATTTAAATCAGGTATGCCCAGCCTGCAGCCCATGGGTCACATGTGGCCCTGTATTGCAAGTAATGTGGCCCCACAATATAATAGAACATTACAAAATAAAGGAAGTGTGTTATTTATATACATTAACTGTACTGTATATTTTATATGTGGCCTTCTTCACTCTGTGGCCTAGGTAAGCCTGGACAACTATGATCTAAATACAAAATATAGAGCAGAAAATGATAGACAGCCATACTGAAGAGAAAGATTTTTTCTCTACTCACCCAACTTATGGTGACTGGTTTGCAAAGACAATCCTACTAAGACATAGTTGTCTTATTATCTAACTCCAGTGTTACAATGTTGGAGAAGAGTCCTTCAAATGAATCTTCCCCCGTTTTTGAATTTCTCCCTCCTCTTCACCATGTCGCTGTGGCACTCTTTTCTTCCATTGCACACCACCCATGCACCTCCCCGGTTGCACACTTGCAGAGGGTGGTGAACAAGGGAAGAGTAAGAAAGTGAAGCAAAACTGGGATTTCCCATTAGCGTGGGGACCTCAGTCAATCCCCGGTGAAAGAAAAATTGTCCTTCAAGACTCAACAAGCAGGGGCCCCATGTGTCTAGGTAATATAAAGTCCTTGGCTAGTAGGGGAGTGTTGAGGACTGAAGGTTTTTTCTCAGTCTTAACTGGCTTTCTTTCAGTCTGTCTCTCTGAAGAACATATTTAAGAAATGGCTAAGAGACAGCAATAAAACAAAACTTACTTGCAGGATAGAGAGGATGGAGTCACACAGTAAACCTTAAATCCAGCTTAACAAAAATGCAATTACTCTGTTTGTATAACATGCTAGCTAGGCCCAGAGAGCTAAACCTTATGGCTTAGCATGTCTAGTTCACACAAAACGCTAACACGTAACTGGGTGACCTACAATATTCCAAATGACAATCTACCCATCCCCATTTTAACTAAGAGTGCTGTGTCAAGTAGCCACTTGCTGCTTTGTTACATTACCTGTAAAACTGAGGAAAATGATTTATTTTGCCATGTTTTATTACAAGTGTGGTTGAGTCACCTCTGGCCAAATATGTTTTATGGGCGTAGCTTGCTCCTGTCTTCCACAGCCCTTCCTAGTAGAAATTTGTAGCTACCATTCTCTCCCCTGGAGAGGAGCGGCATACAAACCCAAATAAAATAAATAAATAAATATTTCCCTATCCCAAAACCGTCTTCTGCACTTTTTGTTAGTATCTAACTTTAGCCTCTTCCAAAGAGTAAACTTTAATTCCCAGCATCTCCAATGAAGGTTGTGCTAGTTGAGGAATTCTGGGAACTGAAGTCCACACATCTGGACATTTCCAAGATAGAAAACATAGACTTGTAACTACATAGCCTCATTCTGACAAACTTCTTAAAATATATAGTGACTGCTAGTATGGGAAGATCATACATTTTTTTCTTCAACAAGTTTCAGCTGCTTCATCATCTAATTTCTTCTTCTGGAGACTTTAGTGGAACTGACTTTCAAAATTCCTTCCCAATTTCTAAGGGCTGAAGCTGTGAGGTGAGAACCAATGATTCTCTTTTTTTTAATTTTTTTTATTGGTTTTTTAATTTTTAACAAAAAAAGAAACAATAAACATAATCACAACATAAATACATATTTCAAAATCATCCATAAACAAAACATAAGTACTTATTTCAATACATCTAATAATAATAACTCAACTGAAAATAATCATAGACCATATTTACCAAACAATTAACATTACTGCTCGGTACCCCCACCACCACATCCCCCTAACCCTAACCTTCCCCCCTCACTTACCAACTAACTACCTACTCTCCTCCCTCCTTCTCTATCTCCCTCCTTCTACTCCACCCAACTATCCCTACTCTTCCCCCTTCTTATCAACTTTCTACTTACATAAGCCTTCACTCCTCCTTCCTCTTTCCATCAGATGTGGTGCCCAGAGGCCACCCGAGCAACCCCTTAATAACAATAATTACATATCCTTGCATCAACCCCATTGCAGTTGAGAAAACATAGTATATAAAATTATAAACCCTCCCTACCCCCCCCTGACTTCCCAGAGTGAGTACAGGGTAAAACAAAAGAAAACCCACTACTTTAAACAAAGTTATTATATAATCCTAACAAGAATTTTAAACTATATACTAAATACAATCTCTACTTAACATTTATTCAACCTTATCAATTCTAATACATATCTAATCCCTCAATCAGTATCTAATATCAAACCTTAAATCATTTCAATCCACTAAACAAAACAGACAAATCATCTTGTTAAGAGTATTAATTTTCATTTACATATCTAAACCATCAATCTAACAATCTTAATTTTAAATTTCACTTCTTCAATCGACTTCTGGGCTTTCTCATATGTCAAATAAACTTAAATAACAAATACAATCTATTTAATCCATTTCTAACTTAGATTCCTCCTTATCAAATCACATAATGCTTATCTATCCCATCAATCAATCAATCTAATGTCAAACCTAGATCATTTCAAAGCAAGTACATTCTTCTTCAATTTAATTATATCTTCCATTAATCATCTTCTTTAACGTCTTACTCATAATCTTAATATTATATCTTCCGTTAATCATCTTCTCTTACATCTTATTCATAATCTTAGTCCTTGAGTCAGTCCATAGTTTTGAATTACCCATAATTCCTTGCATACAATTTTAAATTTCACATCTTCAATCGTACTCTTGGTTTTTTCTTCTGCCAGGTAGATCTCCATAACGAGGCCCCCCTTCCAAATAATAAGTCTCTCTTTTTTACTTGCAATATCATTTGAATCCATAAAAGCCATCTTAACCTTTGCATTAGTCCTCTATTTCTCTTAACCATAAACTTTCGTTGAGGTAACATTTCAAATCTCTGTCTTTGCTTTTCCTGGTCCTCAGCACCATAGATAGATTGCTTCTTAAAATGGATCAATTTCTCTTTTTTCTCAGTTAAATCTTCTTCTTGCTGCTTGTCTGAGAGGAGTAGCCATCCCCTCCTGTCTTGGAACAAATCCTCTTCCTCCACTCCGTAAACGAACTGTTTATCAAGCAAAATCCATTTCCCATTATTCTCTTCATTCTCAATACTGTCTTCTTCTTGTTTGGATTGTTGTATAAAATGTTCAACAGTCGGTTGCAAATCAATTTCATTTGGAAAAAAGGATCTAATTAATTTTAATATTTCTGTGTTAGTCTCTTTCAATATTGCAATCGTTTCTTCTTTAAATTCATCAATGCGATCCAAAATAGGTTTGACATTAAAACGTAAATTCCACTCCATTTTAAATTTTAAAACAATCGCTCTGGCTTTAATCCAATTTCTACAACCGTCTCTCTAGCTTCGCTTACAAGAACAAAGAGAAAAAAGAAAATGGAGAATTCACTTTCACTTTCAAGCACTTTCCTTTAGCAGTGAAAGTAGTGAAAGCTATACGCCATCTTGAATGCATTATGTTGAAAGTAACAGTTAGAAATATATTGCCAGAAAAACAATAAAAAATACTTGCAATCCAATAAAAGCTCCTGTATTCACTCAGTCTGCAAACAGTCTCTCTTGTGTTCTATTTTTTAAAAGCAGAGGCAGTCGCGGCGTCTTTTTCTGTCTGATGACAGAAGCGTCTCTGGGCAGGAGCGTCTTCAAGGAGTTATGGGGAGCTCGCACTCTTGATCCCTGAAAGCTTTTTCCAGGGATATTAGAGGAGCTCAACCCTTTACTCCCGATGCTCTACACCTCTTCTTCACCCAAAGAGGGGATTTTTCACTGCAAAAAACAGCTGATGTTCGCTATTTTTTGCGGTTTTACATACCCAGGGAACGGAGCCTCACAGAGGAGACTCTAGCGACGCCGGCGGAGCCACCGGAAGTCCGAGAACCAATGATTCTCAAACACACAGGTAAAACTCCATGGTTTCAGTGCATTGGTGTCTTCTATCTTGTTTTCAGTAAAATCACTTATCTAGCTCTATTATGTCTGTTAGTGTCTGCTGTAAGTGAGTATCTGAATACAAGTTTTAATATTGGAATTTATGGCATTGCTTGGCATGAAAGCTGGCATTCTCTTGAATATTGATAAGGAATTTACTGTCATCCCTCCATCCCCACTCCCCAGTTTTAAGCAAAGGTGCAAACATTCTCTTGGGATTGGGTCCCCATGATTCCTTTGGATGCTCCATACTGTCTTTGTCGCAGCTGTTGCTGAGTCAGAGTGACACACATCTTGTGCGGAAGACATCATAAGCTGTGTTGTGAGTGTCTCTAGACAGGCTGGGTACATATCAGGGGATGACGAAGCACAACCAGGCCCCTCTGGGTATTTTCCCCTCCCATCAGCCGAGCTAGACAATGAGGAGATTTGTATGCAGGATGAGTCAGACTCTCAAAGTGATGAGTCAGATTCGGATCAGGAAGCTAGATGGCTTGATCCGAGATTCCGAAGGTTTGATAGGCGGAGGAGTCAGTTAAGTGGAAAAAGGAAGTGACGTATTGAAAACTATATTAGAAGAGTAAGAAGGAACTAAGTCTTTGTCACGAGCAATGTTAATATCAAGAGGCAGTCTGATGCATCACCGAGTTCGTTAGAAATCAGTTTTCTGGTGTTTTTGAAATCTACGGAAGATTAATGAAGTCTTGGACAATGTAAGAGATAAAGAGTGAGTTAATTGGAAGGTGGGAGAATGTTTAATCTAAATGTAAATAAATCAGAATTGGCCGTTCCGGCCAACAAACTGCCAGCAGCTTGCTTTGAAGTGAATCTTTTGAAATGTGTTAAATAAAACTCTTAAAGAAATATTTATGTGGATTTCACTCAGCTGAGAAGGGCCAGATACAACAGATTGCTCGTGACCCAGAAAAGACGAAAATTAGTCCGAGCTTTCACTACTGCGCCAGTTTAGTGACGTCATGGAGCAGCTTCTCGCTGATAATCCAGCTCTGTATCAACTAATTCAAACTCTCCAGCAACAAATTGGACATTTGCAACAGCAGATTCAGCAGGCTGCCGGAGCCCCAGCCCCAGCTCCAGCCCCCCACCCAGACAAAGCAGATGTTATTTAGCATTGCCTGATAAGTTTACTGGAGAGCGTAGTAAATTTCCAGCTTTTTTAAACCAATGCAAAACATTCATTGCTTCAACTCCAGCAGATTTCCAGCTTGATGAAACTAAAGTGGCTTTCATTTTAAGTTTACTCTCTGGTCCAGCTGCTGATTGGTCATCTCCTCTGATAGATGGACCAGATCCTGTTCTGCGCAATTATGCAGGATTCTGCCAGCTGATGGAAAGAGAATTTGCTGACCCCCTTCGTAGACAAAATGCCACCAGGCGGATACGAGAGCTACGTCAAGGATCACGCTGCGTAGCGGAATATATATCAGAATTTCGCCGCCTAGCTCAAGAAATTAATTGGAATGAAGAGGCTCTCATGGAAATCTTTCAAGATGGCCTGTCTTCCCAGATCTTGAATGGATTGAGACATACTGTAATACCCGCGACCCTGGATGCATTATACCAACATTGTTTGGCTATTGAGGCGCAAACGCAAGCCACGGATGCCCGCCTGGTCAAACAGATGGTTCTAGTCACCGGAAGTGCCAAGCCAGTTCCTGCACCACGCAGAGGATTCCAGACCCTACCTATCACTCCACCCATCCCGGCACCCAGACGTATTTTCCAACCATTGCCGGCTTACACTGAGAGACGTCCTGTACCCATGGCCAGAGATGAGCCCATGGATCTTGGTGCAGCCAGATCTCGTTTGACCGAGGCTGAGAAGGCAAGACGGAGAGCTGAGGGATTGTGCCTGTACTGTGGAGAGATGGGTCACTTCGTCATGGCCTGCCCCCAGAAACGACGTGGTACGGCAGGTCCTACTCCTGTTCCAGCTCGGCCTCCCATTCAGCAGTTTCAAGCCACCTTGCCGGGAAACGGCAAGAGCCCGGCCTAATGGAAACATTGGGTCGGGCAGGGGCCAAACCCAGTCCCAGTTCCGCAGACGAAGACCCCGGTCCTCCGAGACATCTGATCCTAGCAACCAATATACTTCTGGGAAATCATGCCCAGGGCATTCCGGCACACGCATTGTTGGATTCTGGAGCCACCACTAATTTCATGGATGAAGCTTTCGCTCGTCAGCATGCCATACCTTTGTGCTCCGTGAAGCCGCCGATGTTGGTTGAGACAATAGATGGTCGTGAGTTGTTGTCTGGACCGATCAAGTTCATGACCCAGCCCATACGCCTGGTCATAGGACAACATGAAGAAGCCATCCAATTATATGTTACCAAGGGACTTCATTTCCCCGTAGTTCTCAGCCTAGCCTGGTTGAGAACCCATGATCCTTGTGTGGTGTGGTCCCAGAACTTTGTTTCATTTCCCAGTTTGCAATGCGTAGACCACGTACGCCAAGTTTGCGCAGCCCAGCTACCATCCCACCCTGACATCACCTTGCCGGCCGACCTAGCGGACTTTGCAGATATATTCAGTGAGAAAGAGGCAGACCAATTGCCTCCGCATAGACCATATGACTGTGCCATTGATTTGCTGCCAAATGCCAAGCTTCCAAGGGGACGCCTTTACTCCATGTCAGAACCCGAGTTGGCCGCATTAAAAGACTTTGTGGACAAAAACTTGGCCAGGGGTTTCATTCGTCCCTCTTCCTCGCCTCTGTCAGCTCCTGTGTTATTCGTGAAGAAGAAAACCGGAGATTTACGCCTATGCTGTGACTATCACAAGCTCAATGCCATCATGGTGCGCAACCGGTACCCTCTGCCTTTGATTCCTGATCTCATGGACCGTCTCCGATCAGCGACCATCTTCACCAAGATAGATCTACGGGGTGCTTACAACCTGGTTCGCATCCAAGAGGGGGACGAGTGGAAAACCGCGTTTGGGACCAGGTATGGTCATTTTGAATATAGCGTCATGCCCTTTGGACTCACCAATGCTCCGGCCGTCTTTCAACATTTCATGAATGACATCTTCCGGGATTTATTAGATCAATTTGTGGTGCTTTACCTCGATGACATCCTGATTTACTCCCCGTCACGAGCAACTCATCTCCAGCATCTCCGGCAAGTTCTGCAACACTTGAGAGAGCATCACCTTTACGCCAAGTTAGAGAAATGTCAATTCTATCAAACCACCATTGAGTTTCTGGGACATGTGATTTCTCCACAAGGCATCGCCATGGATCCTGGCAAGGTTGAGGCCTTGCAAACCTGGCAACCACCATGTAAAGCAAAAGATGTCCAAAGACTTTTGGGATTTGCGAACTATTACAGGATATTCATTCCGAGATTTTCTGCCTTGACTGCGCCCCTTACTCGACTGTTACGGAAAGGCATTAAGTTCCAGTGGGGCGATGCTGAGCAACAGGCGTTTCAGACCCTCAAAAAGGCTTTTGTTCAGGAACCCATTCTCAAGTATCCAGATCCTTGTCGTCCCTTTGTAGTGGAGGCCGACGCCTCAGATTTTGCGGTAGGGGCCATGCTTCTTCAAACACGCCAAGATGGCGGCCCCCTGTTCCCGTGTGCTTATTACTCCAGGAAACTGAGTCCCTCCGAACGCCATTATACCATTTGGGAAAAGGAACTATTGGCCATCAAGACTGCTTTTGAGACCTGGAGACACCACCTGGAAGGAGCCCGCTATCAAGTTGAAGTTCGGACTGACCATAAAAACTTGGAATTTTTGCAATCTGCCAGGAAATTGAATCAACGTCAGATCCGTTGGTCTTTGTTCTTCGCTCGATTCAACTTCAAAGTCACCTACATTCTGAAAGGGTACAACAAAAGAGCAGATGCCTTGTCCCGTAAACCTGAGTATCTACAGATCAAGGACCCCTTGCCGCTTCGAACCGTTCTGCCTATCGAATTGATCGCAGCCGTGCACGATCCGGTAGATCTACGACGACAGATTCGGGAAGCGCAACAACTAGATGACTTTGCGGCACAGAAGAGGCAAGAGGTGGGTCCCGACTCACCTTGGACCTTGTCCGAGGGTCTATTACGCTTCCGCAACCTGTTATATGTTCAAGCAGGCCCACTCCGTGGTCTTATCCTGAATCAATGCCATGATAACCCTGCGGCAGGTCATTTTGGTTTCTTTAAGACTCTCCACTTAGTGTCTCAGACTTTTTGGTGGCCCAGACTTCGCCATGATGTTCAGTCTTATGTGAATTCCTGTGTACGGTGCCGTCAGGCAAAACATGCCACAGGAGCCCCTCTGGGATTGTTACAGCCGTTGCCCACGCCGGAGAGACCCTGGGGGGCTATTTCCATGGACTTCTTGACTTGTCTACCTGTTTCTGCCGGCTACACCATTGTCTTTGTAGTGGTGGACATGTTGACCAAGATGGCACATTTCATTCCTTGCCGAAGAATACCGACAGCCAAGGTCACTGCTCAGCTGTTCATTCAACATATCTTCCGGCTACACGGTTTGCCTGACAAAATAGTGTCCGACCGAGGAACCCAGTTCACCTCGGAGTTCTGGAGAGAACTCATGTCTGTGCTTCAAGTCCAAGTTAATCTAGCCTCCACGCATCACCCAGAGACTGATGGGGGTACAGAGAAAGTGATTGGCATCCTGGAGCAGTATTTGCGTTGTTTCATCAACGACCAACAGAACGATTGGTCCAAATATCTCTCCGTGGCCGAATTCGCTTTCAACAACTCTCAGCACACTTCCACTCAGACCACTCCGTTTTTTGCCAACTACGGCTATCATCCCAGATTTTTCCCGCTCACGCTCCTCGATTCTCCAGTTCCAGTTGCAGAGGACTATTTAACCGAACTCCAGTCAGTCCAAGAGATGGTTAAGCACCATTTGACTAAGGCCAAGGAAGACTACAAGAGGGTTGCAGACCGCTCTCGCCGCGACACGCCGCCGTTAGCTGTTGGAGATCAGGTTTGGCTCTCCACCAAGTACTTGTTTCCAGGGAGAATTCACCGCAAGCTTGATCAACGTTTCCTAGGTCCTTTTCCTGTGGAGACGGTCATCAATCCGGTGACCTATCGTTTGACTTTGCCTAGGTCTCTTCGTGTACATCCCGTGTTTCATCGCTCCTTGCTTGTTCCTGTCAACCCTGATTCTCCGCTTCGACCTCCTGATCCGGGCCCGACAGCTCGCCGTGCTCACGTTCCTATTTCCCGGTTGGAGGTGTCCGGCATCCGAGATTCCCGATGGCTCAACGACCGCTTCCAATATTTGGTTGATTGGACCGGGGGTGGGCCAGCCGCTGGCTGTTGGGTAGATGCTCATGATATTGAGGCTCCCGAGTTAATGTGGGCTTTTCATACTGCATTTCCCTCCAAACCACATCCCCTGCGACGGACCCAGGGGGAGGGGCCTGCGGGGGGGGATAGTGTTGTGAGTGTCTCTAGACAGGCTGGGTACATATCAGGGGATGACGAAGCACAACCAGGCCCCTCTGGGTATTTTCCCCTCCCATCAGCCGAGCTAGACAATGAGGAGATTTGTATGCAGGATGAGTCAGACTCTCAAAGTGATGAGTCAGATTCGGATCAGGAAGCTAGATGGCTTGATCCGAGATTCCGAAGGTTTGATAGGCGGAGGAGTCAGTTAAGTGGAAAAAGGAAGTGACGTATTGAAAACTATATTAGAAGAGTAAGAAGGAACTAAGTCTTTGTCACGAGCAACGTTAATATCAAGAGGCAGTCTGATGCATCACCGAGTTCGTTAGAAATCAGTTTTCTGGTGTTTTTGAAATCTACGGAAGATTAATGAAGTCTTGGACAATGTAAGAGATAAAGAGTGAGTTAATTGGAAGGTGGGAGAATGTTTAATCTAAATGTAAATAAATCAGAATTGGCCGTTCCGGCCAACAAACTGCCAGCAGCTTGCTTTGAAGTGAATCTTTTGAAATGTGTTAAATAAAACTCTTAAAGAAATATTTATGTGGATTTCACTCAGCTGAGAAGGGCCAGATACAACAAGCTGTGACTCTGGTCTCCACCATATGCCCTGTTTTTTTTTAAGTAGTAGCTCATTGATCGGTCCTGAAGTTCAAAATCTGTTTATAAAGAGATGATATGCACAGATGCATGTATTCAGGACCTGGTACCATCCTGGGACAATCCAAATTCAGCCTGAAGAAAAACAGATTCTGCACCTGAATAAATTATGCAAAATAAGCACATTTGCATATCTCTTCTATAATTTAATCTGTTTCTGCTACTAGGAAATGTTCCATTCCTCTACCTGCCTTATTCAATCTTTGCCTGGCATTCCAAAGTTCTATCTCTTGTTTTTCAAATTTAGCTTAGAAACTTGGCTTTGATTTCTTGTCTTTTTTTTTTAACAGCAAAGGTTATTCTATATGCTGAGGGTGAGCCTGATTAATTTCATTGAACTGGGTACTCCAAATTCTTATGCATTCATAGAGATGCCTTACAAATCTTCATGTTGTTCCCAGGGAACCATATTTGCGGGAGGGATATTTTGTTGTCTGCATAACTATCAGTTTTAGTCAGAAGAGTTATGGAAGAAGTATGCGTCCTTGTGAGTTTAAATATACTTATAGAAATAAGGGGGAGAGAGAGAGACAGAGTGAGCGCTCTCTAGCCACTTATAACTCTGGTGAATATTTTATGTTCCACTATGACGGTGCATATTTCAAACTGGAATCCATGCCAATTACGTAAAGCAATTTTGCTGTGGCAGTCAGACTCCTCCCTCTGTATCTTTATGGTGGGCTGGGATTTTATTTTAGTTTTTCTTTGCTTGGCTTTGTTTATTTTTAAATAGCAATGATCTTCTCAGCTGCATCGACCGGAGCCTTGTTTGATCTCCTAGTACTTTAGAAGGCCTTGCTTGGAAGGAAGTGGAGTGGATGTGGGGAGATTTGGATGATAGCTGATGAGCCATTCCTAGAGGAATATATCATCTTACGTTGGGTTTGTCTTAATGGGAATTGGGCCATTTTGGATCGTGACTATCCAAAACCTCTTTTTTCTCAAGACTTAGATTGTTGAGAATTTGATCTCACTGTGCTTAATATTCAAACATTCCTTTCCTGATTTGATTTCTTGTGCATTACCTTTCAATTCAGGAACTGACAACATTCCAAATTCCTTGTCCTGCAAATTGAAGGAATTAATATGAATTTGACAAGCTCATATCACCCCTTGCTATTCTAAAACCCATCCTCTACTAGCAAAATTATTCTCTCTGGACTGATACAAAGCTGAGCAAATGTAATAAAATAAATGAAAATATAATATTCAGCCCAGAAAAAGATTTAGGTATAATGGGGAATCTATGGATGTATTAAGGTGGTGGTAGCAGAAATAGTAATGCTGAGTGGTGGAAACATTATTGTATGGGGTGATGGGGTGGGGTGGAGAAATGGATAGATGAAGGTTAAAAATAGAAACATTTCTCTTTCTTGTTCTTTTCAATCATGGTTACTTCTCTCATCACATTCTGGTGACCAAATATACAGTATAGTGTCTGGTAAATGCTAAAATACTGGAGATAGGAGCAAGCGGAGATATGAACGAGTTTAAATGTGATTTGTAGAACTAGAAAAATGATTTCCCTATATATTTGAAGCATGCAAACACAGAGATACAAAATAAATTGAAGCATTCAGGTTTGTAGCCAAGAGATTCCATCTGGCTATAGAGCAAAGGAGAGATTTTTTTTAAAAAAAAATTACTTAGAAAGTGGATTCTCTAAGCAGGGGCGCACATGAAAAAAATAAAGTAAAAATGGAAAGAGAAAGGAAAGCAGTTTGTGGTCTTCGGTGCATGTATGAAAAGCTACTAGAAAATATATATTATGCTGTGTGAGAATGCTAGTTAATCATGTTGACCTCCAATAGCTGAGCACTCAGATAAGTATGCAATTATATATGGTTTGTATATTTTAATTCCACATAATTAAATCAGGAGATCATATATAATTCCCACAATCCCCATTTGACTTGCACACAACACCCTAGTGAGGTAGGGAACTGACCTGAATTCAACCTCCATCCTCACTCCACAAACTGTGTACTGGGAATGAGTTCATTAACAAGAGACTGTATTTTTCAGACCTGAAGTGTTAGGATGAGGCAAGCTTGGTGATTATTGTGAGAACATACAAGAAATACAGCATCAGCACTGAATGGGATGGCATTACTTTAAAGACTTTGCTGTGTGCATGTGTATCTGTTTAAGTGCAACCTCAGAGCTGGAAAATGTGTATAAGCTATAAGTGAGTAATTGAGAATACAAGTATCTGTAAAGTGTGGGCATTGCCTATGACAGTTATAACGTCTTGCAACCCTCACCCCCCCATTTTCAATTCCAGTTTACCTTACAGTTCAATGAAAACGTAGAGCATTTACATGTACTGTTTTAAATAGTTACAATTTACGATTCAAACCGCGTTATTTCTCTTTTGCCTAGATGGCAGTAAACTTTGTTATAACCCCCCCACACACACACACACACAAATCTGTTTGCAGTTTCAAAGAGAGAAAGGAAAGCAAGCAGGCAGTGTCAAATTCTTACCTGTTTATCTGCACCAAGGTCCTTCCAGCCAACTTCTTAAACTCTTCTTTTCGAAACTCCATGACGTTTTTGCTTCCTTGGTAAAAGTAAGAAGCGCTGGGACGCCCCTGCCCCTCTCCTTTCCCAGTGTCACCTTTGGAGACACGGAGGTGAACAGTTACAGACTCCGCCACAACATCAAGAATGCACAGCGATCTCAACCCGTTCCTCTCGCCCGATGCCTTTATTTTTCTCGTTTCGTGGGCTTCCTTCCCTCTTCCCTCGATTCTCGTTCTTTTCTTCCCTACTCTTTCCTTACTAGCTCTTCTTCCTCCCCTTCTCTCCACCGGTCTCTGGGTTTTCTCTAGCACCCTCGAGATCGCTCAACTTGAGGAGCGGTGCGTGGGGATGCGACCATCAACGGCGCTGCCGCCTGGCGCCCTGCCCGATCCACCAACACGGCCTGAAGCGTCATGGGGGCAGCTCTGCCGCCGCGCACTAGTGCTTGCGCCCTGCGTGGGACGCTACGGTGGGTCCCACTCTCTCCCCGCTCTTCCGCAGGCACCTAACCACTGGCAAGGGTTCTGCGGAGGAGGCGGCTCGGAGTGCCAGGGCTGGCTCAGATCGTCGGCGCGAACTTTCCCTATCCCGAAAACCCGGACGCCGCCCAAGGTTGGAGTTTCAGCACCACGGAGAGCGACACGAGAGTGCGCTACAGCGCCCGGCTTGAGATTAAGGGAACCTGTGTGAGCTGAGAGTCGGGAGGGGGAGGGGGGGACGGGCGGATAGAAGAGATTATAGGGGAGTGGACCATGGTTGGGAAAACGAAAGGCAGCGAATGGGGAGGTAGCGTTGGTAGTATAAAAACTGAGGTTCCGAAACTGGGGCAAGAGATTCTGGGTACGGAAAGGATACCAAAAGAAGAGAAAGAAAAGGGAAGGGGAAAGCAGAAAGTAAGAGCTGTTGCTCTTAGGGGGAGCCTGGAACCCCCACAGAGCGCGTCCCCGGGTGGCGGATTGGGGGGCCCTACCCATTATGGCTTTTATACTGTAATGGCGGGTTGGAGGGAATCAAATACCTCCTGTGGACCAACAGGCCTGGTGAGTGGCAGCTGGCTCCCCAGTATCGACTGAAGGCAGAGACCATATTGGTTGGAACAGATTCAGAAGAACAGCACACAGTGTGGTGGCAGCCACTTGAACAGCGTGTGCACAGCGGTGTAGGAAGCAAAGGGAAGACTACTACACTATATATTTCCCAGGAAAATCATGTTAATGGCGGCAAAACCTAACAATGGCCCCGAATACAGGCGCCACTTAAATGGGGCAGGGGTGCTAAGAATCTCCCGGTCCGCTAGAAGCATGATAAACCCAAAACTACGAATTGGTATGTGGAATCTGAGAAGCCTATACGAAGCTGGGAAAACACACGACACTATCCAA
The DNA here is from genome assembly GCA_034064705.1 of Bothrops alternatus. Taxonomy (NCBI): domain Eukaryota; kingdom Metazoa; phylum Chordata; class Lepidosauria; order Squamata; family Viperidae; genus Bothrops; species Bothrops alternatus. The sequence continues at coordinate 588,207 of JARGCV010000054.1, forward strand.
GAAATGTCCAAATACAATATCTCTATATTGGGAGTGAGTGAAATGCGCTGGCCTGAAAATGGAATGTGTAGAATAGGAAATTATACTATCTACTACTCTGGTGAGAATAGCAAACACTATCGAAATGGAGTAAATCGGCGCGCGTGTGACGGCCGAGGGGAAATGGGGAAAACTGGGGGGAAAATGGGGGGGAAAATGGCGGACTGCCATGTTTGGCAACCCCCGTGAAACGGTTGTTCGACCCCAAATGGGGTCATGACCCACAGGTTGAGAACCGCTGCGATAGAGTGATAATGATCCAAATAAATAGTACTCCAGTAAATATGAATGTTATACAAGTTTATGCTCCCACAGCTGACAGCGATGAGGAGGATTTAGAGAAGTTCTACGAAGATATAAGCAGTGTACTGAAATCCCCCAAAAGTAATGATATCACAATACTCATGGGGGACTTCAATGCAAAAGTGGGAGAAGAAAGTGATGCTCCTGTAGTTGGAAACTTTGGCTTAGGAACCAGAAATGGTAGAGGTGACAGATTTGTAGACTTCTGCAAGGAACATAGGCAATGTGTGATGAATACTTTTTTCAAGTTGCCAAAAAGACACCTCTACACTTGGAGATCACCAGCAGATACACGAAATAATGTAGTAAGGAACCAAATTGACTATCTTACAATAAACAAAAGATTTAGAAAATCAGTAAAATCAGTAAAGACATACCCAGGTGCAGATGTACCATCTGATCATAACCTACTACTTGCTGAAGTCCAGCTGAAACTAAAAAGGATGAAAAACTCGAACCCTGCTAAACCAAGAATCGACAGAGACTTCATCATTAAACATGGAGGTAAGATTAAAGAAGAACTAGAAAATCATTTAAGGGAAACCAACAACCTGAATGATGATGTAGAAGCGACCTGGAATAAATTTAAAATGCAATAGTAGAGGTAACAAATTCAAAACAGAGAGAGGGGTACTACAAGAAACAACAGTGGATGATGGAGGAAATTCATCTCATGGATGAAAGAAGATCTTATAAAAATAAAAACAAAGAAAAATACAATGAATTGCAGAAAACAATTAGAAGAAAAATTCGACTGGCAAAAGAAAAGTGGTTTGCAAAGAGATTCAAGGAAATAGAAGAGACAGAATGTATACATGATAATTTCAATTTACACAAAAAAAGTGAAAGAAGCAGCAGGCCTCTACAAAAAGAAAACCAACATCTTAGTTGACAAAGAGGGGAAAATTATCTTAGATGAGGATGAAAAACTAAAAAGATGGAAGGACTATATTGAAGAACTTTTTGAGGACACTAGGGATGATATAGATATGGGAAGTATAACAACTGGACCAAATACCACTATGGAAGAGGTTGAACATGCAATAAAAATAGCAAAAACGAGAAAAGCCACAGGACCAGTAGAAATTTTAAAATTGCTGGAAGACAATGGGAAGAATTTTTTAGTGCAGCTCTTCAGTCAGATATATGAAACAGGAAAGATACCAAATGATTGGCTAAAATCAACCTTTGTGACAATCCCCCCAAAAAAATAAATGCAAAGAAGTGTACCGAATACAGAACAATAAGCTTAATGAGTCATGCTCTGAAAATATTCCTGAGAATAGTTCACACAAGAATATACAACAAAATTGAAGAGCGTCTAGGTAACACACAATTTGGTTTCAGAAACAATCTTGGTACACGAGATGCGCTGTTCAGCATTCAGATTCTTGTACAGCGTTGTAGAGATGTCAATCACAGTGTTTACATGTGCTTCATTGATTTCGAAAAAGCTTTTGATAAAATAAGACACAGCAAACTATTAGAAATCCTGAAACAAGGGGGACTAGATGACAAAGACATCCAAGTAATAAAGAATCTGTATTGGCATCAGGTAGCAAATGTGAGACTAGGCCAAAAATACTCAGCTGATGCAGAAATAAGAAGAGGGGTCAGACAGGGATGTATTCTGTCTCCACTGTTGTTCAATATCTACTCTGAGTCAATCTTCAACGAGGCACTGGAGAACATCGATGCTGGCATCAAAGTAAACGGTGTTTGGATCAACAACTTAAGATATGCTGATGATACAGTTCTGCTTGCCAGTAAGCATGAAGACCTTCAGCTCCTCATCAACAGAGTCACAGAAATATATGAAAAATACGGCTTGAAGCTTAACACCTCAAAAACCAAGATCATGGTCGTCAGCAAACAACCTGTTAATTTACCACCAATAAACTCAGAAGGAATACCACTAGAAAAAGTTGAAAGGATCACGCACCTCGGTTCCAATTTACATGAAAGCTGGGACATGACCGTTGAAGTAAAGACAAGGCTAGAAAAAGCCCGAACAGCATTCTTCAAAATGAAAAAGGTCTTCTGCAGTCACGACATAAGCATTTTTTCTATCCTGCTCTATGGAGTAGAGAGTTGGTCTCTGACAGAAGGCCACCTGAAGAGACTAGAAGCATTTGAAATGTGGATTTACAGGTGTCTGTTACGTATAAGCTGGGTTGACAAGATCAGAAATGAGGAGGTGATCAGCCGCCTGGGAAAGCCAAGGGAAATCATCAAAACAATTAAAAAACGAAAATTAGAATATTTCGGACATGTGATGCGACACCCAGAAAAATACAGCATACTCCATTTAATCCTCCAGGGAAAGATTGAAGGCAAACGAGGTCCAGGCAGAAGAAGAACATCATGGCTTCAAAATCTAAGGGACTGGTTTGGACAAAACTCAGCAGCACTTTTTCGTGCGGCTGCTGATAAAAACAGGGTCGCCAACATGATCGCCATCGTCCGATAACGGATATGGCACAAGAAGAAGAAGAAGAGCTGTTGGAAAGAAGAAAAACTAATACAGCAAATAGAAGTGACAACTTTATTTAGATAGAGGTCTGGATTAGGGTCTGCTGAAAAGATGAAGAGAGAGGAGAGGAGAGGAGAGGAGAGGAGAGGAGAGGAGAGAAGAGGAGAGAAGAGAAGAGAAGAGAAGAGAAGAGAAGAGAAGAGAAGAGAAGAGAAGAGAAGAGAAGAGAAGAGAAGAGAAGAGAAGAGAAGAGAAGAGAAGAGAAGCTTGGGCAGGACGCAAGACTTCCTTGCAAGTTGTGGCTGCGTCCCAAGAGAAAGCCAAGTAAGCAGCTCAGACTCATTAATCTTTCAAAAGTACTGAACTAAGCCGAGACAGGAAGAAGCTGGGATTGGGGTGGAGCGCAGTTGCGGCAGTTGGGGGGGAGGCAAGACAGGAGTAAAGGAAGAAGAAAACGGGGAGAGGTGGTGGAGGCAAAATTTTCTATCTCGCAGTCTCCAGTCTCTGGAGATTGGGAGCAGGTGGATGGCAGAGGGTTCTCTCTCCCACATCCAAATGTAAGCAAAGCCCTCAAGAAAGTGATGAAACGGGGGGCCCATTCCCATGAGGCATCAGCACCCATTCGCAATCAGGGCTGGAGTGTGGAATAACGTGCAGGAGACCCCACTCACTTGGTATGATGCTTTTCTTGTCCTTTTGATAGGCTGTCATATCACATTAGCCATGAGAAGCAAAATGCTCTGATGCAGTCTAGAGCAGTGTTCCTCAATCTTGTGAACTTTATGTTGTGTGGACTTCATCTCCCAGAATTCTCTATGCTGGCTGGGGAATTCTGGGAGTTGAAGTTCAGACATCTTTTATGTTGCCAAAGTTGAGAAACACTGGTGTAGAGTCAAAAGAGATGCAGATGATCTGTCTTAATACCAAAATCCTATGCATCCGATTCAGAGGAAAGACCCATTCTTTTCAATTTTACATTCTTACATTCTATGAAAAACATGTTTTTGATTGGTGCACATTTTTCTGCATGGTTGTCTGTATTTCCCAAAGGCAACCATCCCAACCTGGTGCCCTCCAGTTGTGTTGAACATCCATTATTTAGACACAGCTTCAGACAGGTGAGAGCTACAGTACAAAACATCTGGAGAATTTGGAAAAGGCTGCCTTGACTCATCTTCTACAAGAATTATGTTAGGGCTTCCAGTGGCTCCGCTGGCGCCGCAGGGTCTCCTTTGTGAGACTCCGTCATCTGGATGTGTAAAGCCGCGAAAAACAGCGCACATCAGCTGTTTTTTCGCGGTGAAAGATCCCCTCTCCGGGCAAAGGAGAGGTGAAGAGCATCGGGAGTAAGGTTGAGCCTTCTTAAATCCCTGGAAAAGAAGCTTTCAGGGATTAAGAGTGAGCTCCCTATAGCTCCGGAGGACGCTCCTATCCAGAGACGCTTCTGTCTTCAGGCAGAAAAAGACGCCGCGACCACTTCTGCTTTTTTTTTAAGATTTAACACTGAAGAGATTATAAGCAGGCTGAATGACTACAGGAGTCCAAATGGTTTGCAAGTATTTTTATTGTTTTTTTTTCTTGGTTATACATTTCTAACGTCTTCAATCAACAATGTTTTAAGATGGCGTTTAGCTTTCACTGTTCTCATTGTTAGGGAAAGTGCTGGAAAGTGAAAGTGGAATCTGTTACTTTTCTCTCTCTTCTTGTTCTCTCAAGCGCAGCTAGAGAGACGGCTGTGATTTGAAATTTAAAATGGAGTGGAATATACAGCCAAATGCTAAATCTAAGTTGGATTTTACTGATGAATTTTATGAAAAAAGGTCTGAAACACAGAAGACTTTTGCGCAAGAGGTTAAAGAGTTTAAAGCATTTGTGAAAGAGGCTTTGACAGAAGTATTTTTGAAATTAGCTAAACTTCTTCCTCCAAATGAAATTGATGTACAACCTACTGTTGAACAATTTATTTCACAATCTGCATATGGAGATGATTACTACATAACACAAGAGAAAGAAGTTCAACAGGGAAGAGAGGAGGGTTTTGAGAATGAAGATGACAAATGGATTTTGTTAGATGAAAAGTTTGTTTATAGCGAGCAAGAGGTTTTGTTTCAAGAAGGGGAATTCTGGCTAGCTGGGCAGCAAGAAGATGATTTAATTGACAAAAGAGAGGCATTGTTCTACTTTATGAAGCAATTAGACTATAAAACGAAATGGATGTTGTTTGATGAACAGTTTATTTATGTAAAACAAGAGGATATGATTCAAGAAAGGAAGACTCAATTCAACAAGCAACTTAGCTACGGGGCTGAAGAAATACAGAAGAGAGACTTATTACCGGTAGTTGGAAGGGTGGCCTTGTTATGGCCTTTTATTTGGTTGAAAAAGAAACCTAGAGTTCGCTTGAAGTAATGAAAATTTAAAATTGTATGTAAGGAATTATTCTAGGTGTGATATTAGGTTGGAATGTAAGTTAGAAATGCTATAAATAATTTGTTTTTATTATGGAGGTTTATTTGTCAGGTGAGAGAGTCCAGAAGTTGATTGATTAAAAGAAATTTATAATTAAATGAGAGAATTAAGGTTAATCTAAGATAATGGGTTGATTTAAAGATTTAGATTTTAGGCAAGCTGTAAGATAGGATATTTAAATGATATTTTATGATATATTACTATAAATTAAATTTAGTAGATTTGATTTAGATTGATGGTCTAGACGTTAATGATAAATATTATTTTTAACAAGATGAGCTGATTGTTTATATTATAAGTAAGGTTTAGAAGAGGATGTTTATATGATGATATATTAAGATATATTATGATAAACTAAATTGAATAAGAATATAATTATTATTATTAATATAAGTTTATAGGTAAGCTGCAAACCAGGATGTTTAAATGATATTTTAAGATATATTATTATAAACTAAATTTAGTAGATTTGACTTAGATTGACGGTTTAGAAGTTAATGATAAATATTATTCTTAACAAGATGAGTTGATTGTTTATATTATAAGTAAGGTTTAGAAGAGGATGTTTATATTATGATATATACTAAGATATATTATGATAAACTAAATTGAATAAGAATATAATTATTATTATTAATATCATTATTATTATCTTGAATCGAGGGATTTATTGATATTGTTATGGTTAATATTATTTGTTTAACTTTAATAAGATGGTTTTTTTTTCTTGTTTTTTTTTTGTTTTTTTCCCCCTTTTTTTTTTTTTTTTTTTTGTGTGTGTGTTTTGAGTAAGAGATAGTATATAGTTTAAAATTCTTGTTAAGTTCATATAATAATTTTGTTTGATGTAGTGGGGCTTTCTTTTGTTATACCCTGTAATCATTCTGGGAAGCCGCATAATTTTAGGTATGATGTTTTTTTTAGCTGTAATTAGGGTTGGTGGAAGAATAATTAATTATTGTTACTAATGGGTTGTTTGGGTGGCCTTTGGTGGATTGAAGGATGAGTTAAGTGTGAGCTGATAAGAAGGGGGAAGAATGATGGTAAATTGTTTGAGATGCTTATTTTCAGTTGAGTTATTATTATCAGAAGTATTGGAAATTGTATTTATGTTTTGTTGTTGATTGTTTATTTGTATATTAAGATTTGATATGATTAGCTTTTTTTCTGTTAAAATTGAGGGGGGAAAAAAAAGTCAATAAAAATATTTAAAAAAAAAAAAAAGAATTATGTTAGTCGTGTTGTTATGGCATCTGTAGACTTACCTTGTTCAGTTAGTTTAAATATATTTATTCCACATAAAGTTAGGGGGGAGAAGAATTGCAATTATAAGCATTTTAATTTGCTAATTTCCGTATCATCTAATATTTAGTAAATGTTCAAACAATTCCAGAAATGAGAAATTGGTCATTGCTACAACTTTGCTTGATGAATTGAGTCAGTTCCACAAAAATCTTGTTAATAAAATAAAAATATCAAATGAAAAATGGTTCTTTTTGAATGTAGTGGCATTCTTCCCAAAATATATAATATTATTAAAGAGCATTGATCTGGCTTTCTGCATTATACAGAGAACAAAACAAATCAAGTTTTTTTTAATCCGCCTGGCTGGATATATGCAACCTATGTAAATGAATGCAGACATGCAAACTTTTACCAGAAAGATAAACAGCAATAGTCACATTGAGAAGTTTTCTGCTTTTATGTCTCCTAGCTACAACCTTTCAGAATTAATATGTGGATTATTTTTTCTACATATTTTTTGTTAAAGACAAAAAACGTCTGTAACAAAAAACATCTGTTAAGTTGCTTTGAGACCCTTCCAAGCTGAAGAATAACGGAATAAGAGGAATGGGTGATAATAAGGATTTTACTTAATTATTTACATTATACTAATTGTGACTTATGACCACTTACTTGGAAGTAAATGCCATTGCTTAATTCTTGCTTACAGTTTGTGCTTCTGTCTGCAATGCAAACATGCTTTGATGGGCATTTTTAGGGCACACCCGCTTTTCATTGACTGTCTCATCCTTAACAGTCAGCTGAGGAACCTTAAAGTCACCAGTCATTTGATAAGACCCCAGTCAGGTGACTTCCGGTTCCGGTTGAAGCGTCGCTAGTCGAGCGGGGAGATTGCTCTCCTCGCCGACTAGTTTTCCCTCCGTCGGTGGACCCTTATGCGGGTCCAAAGTCACCCTGGAGGGTGCAACTTTCCTACGAGGAGGCAGCGTTCCAGCAGCGGAGGAGCAGTGGCTCCTCCAGCTGTCCGGACGGAACTCCGAGGGCCGACGGAGAAGAAGATCGGCCAATAAAATGGTCGATCGCTTTGCCGCAAGAAACCGTAAGTCCAAAGAACATCTAAGCTTCAGACCCACCGTGGTGAATCCGGGTGAGACCTTTCCTTTTTTTTCCCCTCTCTTTTTTTTTGTTGTTGTTGTTGTTTGTTGCCTGTAAGAGCTGTGTTGGAAAGATTTCCCTAGCTCGGAAAGGCAGCTTTTACTCATTGGGGAAGAAAGGCGAACAAAGGAACAAAGTAAAGTTTTAGAAATTATGTTGCTTTTTTTTATATATAAGTACTCTGGGGTATCGGAAAAACTTTTTTTACGAACTTTATTATTAGCCTATGCTGGTTTGTTTTTTTTTTAGTAAAGAATGAAAAGTGAAATGACTTTGGGGGGAAAATGGATTTATTTACCTTTTTTAGCTTTCTGAGGACATCTACTGGTTAAAAAGTAATATTGCAATTGGAGAGGAGATAATCTTTTTATATGAAAGTTAACTGGATGTTTGAATTTTTTTTTTAAATGGAGCTGTACTCACATTTAAATTGCAAACTTATTCTGGAGAAAATTTATGAGACTAAAGAGGAAATATGTGCTGCAATGAAAGAGCTTACTACAGAATTAAGAGTCAGAATCTCTTCCTCAAACTTTAAAACTGACTTTCAGACTGCACCTGATTCTTCTATTAAACAGACTCTACAAAAAGAGGACCTAACTGAAAACAAAGAGAAATTGACTCTGCCTTATATGCAACTCAGTTATGGCGTTGAGAATCAGGAAAAGCAAAGATTGGGACTTGGAACTCTAAAGCAACGAGACTTTATGCAAAAAAAAAAAATTAGAAGGCCAATTCAGAGGTCAAGATGGTTCTCACTGATTCTAAAGATATTACAAGCAATAAAGAGAGACTTATCTGTTGGAAAGGAAGCTTTGCTATGGAAACCTACTTGGCATTTGAAAAAACCCAGAATAAGATTTAAAAAAAAAATGAAAGTTAAAGTTTTGAGTAATGGACTAAAGGCAATCTAGAACTATGGACTGACTTAAGGACCAAGATTATAAGTTAGATGTAAGAAAAATGGGACTAATGGAAGATATAAAATCTAGCTACATGGAAATTACTGATGATTTACTTGTTTGATGATTAATGAACTGAAATATCTTAAAGTTTGATGTTATCTTGTTAGTTTACAGTTGATTGATGGTTTATATAGCTTTAAGACAGATTAATACTTTAGTTTAAAAAAGAGATATAAGAGAAAAAAGGAGTGACTAATGAAATACATATTAAATCCTTTAAGAATGTATTTGTTCTTTTTTCTTTTCTTTTTCTTTTCTTTTTTTTGTTTAGGATAATAGGGTTATTTGTAAGAAAATTATTATGTAATCTTGAACTAATCTAATAAAATGATTTCTGCTTGATAAGATTGATGTCATTGGTTATGACAATTTAATTGGATATGAGCTGAATTATGTTTAATGGATTGAAAAATTTAAGATTTGATTTTATCTGTTAGCTATAAGAGATTGATTAGTTGATAGATTAGATATATATATAGGATAGATTAATGTTTTAGTTTAATTAAGGGATATTAGTGGAAGAAGAGTTAAATAAAATTTACAATAAAAACTAAGGTACCAGAATATATTTGGAAGGAATACCCGAACTGATAGAGTTTGTATTTAAAGTTAATTTGATTATGGTTGTATAAATTTTTTAAAGTGTTAGAAACAGGTATAGGTTGACTAAATTTAAACCAGACTGAACTATTTTAAATAAACTATGTTAGTTAAGGGGAAAGAGAGGGAATACCAGAGGTATTGATTGAAGTATGTATAAATGTTTTGCTTTTGGATGATTGTTTACCCTAACACCATGGTGTGCTTTGAGCATTTTGTTGTTAAAATTAAAAAAACCAATAAAATTTTTGCAAAAAAAAAAGACTGCAGTCAGAACTTCCACTTTCCTTAACTTTCTTGTAGTAATGAAAAAAGAAGTATCAATCAATTCAGCCCTTTCCAGCCATACTTACAGAATTTACAGATGGAGTTTGAATCTGTACATTTAAAAATGCAAACAGGAGGCATATGTGGGTTTCCTTGCACTGCTGACGTTCTCTCACTGTTTCTGAAAAACAGATTGCCAATCTCTTTTTAAATATATGTGAACATGACAACAGTTCTTCTGGATCAGGGCAAGGCCATTTTATTCCAGCATTTTCTTTCTCACAATGGCCAACCAGATGCTTCCAAAGTACTTGCAAGCTGGAGGTGGAGAAGTACCAATCTCCCATAATCATTCCTCATATCCTGGAAGGGATACTGACTCCATTCCAAAAGTGGCATGGAATGTTCAAAATGAATACTGTGTTTCCCCGAAAAATAAGACCCAACCAGAAGACAAGCCCAAGCATGATTTTTCAGGATGCTCTTAATATAAGCCCCACCCCCCAAAATAAGCCCCAGTTAAGATTGTCAGCCAGACTGATGCATTTAGTACTGTATTTTCCCGAATATTTGCTCTAACCAGAAAATAAACCCTAATGCGTCTTTTGGAGCAAAAAATAATATAAGACCCGGTCTTATTTTCGGGGAAACACAGTAGCTCTGTCTTCTGAAAATGTATTCAATACCCCTTAAAACCATCCAAATCAGCATAAATCACTATGGCAAGTAAGGGATGAATTCCACAGGCTAGTTACTTCAATCAGCTTCACTGAATGAAGTAACCAATGTTTTAAAAGTAGTGTTTATCAACCTTAGCAATATTAAGATGTGTGGACCTGAACTTCCAGAATTCTGCAGCTAGTATGGGTTGAGGCCCACACATCTTGATGTTGCTAAGGTTGAGACACAGTAAGGATGGACAAGCTCTTCTCTCTGTCCACTTTTTCCATGATTTTATACATTTTGATCATGTCCTTCCTCATTTTTTGTTTTGGTTAAACCAGAAGTCCCGAATTGTAAATGTAGAATAGAATATTTTTTATTGGCCAAGTGTGATTGGACACACAAGTAATTTGTCTTCGGTGCATAAGCTCTCAGTATACATACAAGCAACAAAGTGATAAATCATAAACCATAAGATACAACCAACAAGTGATAGTCATAAGATACTTCCAAGGGAAGAAAACTAATATGCTGGGGAGACCACAGATTATCTGTTGGTAATTGGATTGTATAGATATAAGCATAGTAGGGGAATGAGATGTGATAGACTGGGAAGTCACAAAAACATTGTGGAAACAAAATTAGCAACCCACTTCAGTATTGCTGCCAAGAAAATTATATGGAAAAGTTATCAGAAGTTGAACTTAACTTTAGCTTATCTTTATCTTTTAATATAGACTCACCAAAGTAGGTCAAAATACTATTTGCTTGCTTGATTTGGTATATGGAATAAACTCAGAAATATTAGTTTTAAATTGTAGTTTATGGCAGTAGGATATTTTAGCCAGAGCTTTAATAAATTGTGATTTATTAAATAAATCAGTGTTAAATTAAGGGGTTTTTTTTGGAGCTGAGTGACCTTAACAAATCTAATTAATAGATAATGCCTTAACTGGCAATCTGAAATTGTAAGCCTAAAATAGGTGTCTTCAGGGATTGGTGCAGTGTAGTCCAGATTCCCAAGAGGGAGGGGCCATATTCCAGAGGAGCAAGAGGCAGCAATGTTTAGATAATTTGTTGGGAGGGAAAGGGTCAAGACAGCTCCCCGCTAGGAATTCTTAAGAGTATTTCTTCAGTGATGCAAGTAATTTATGCTACTTTGGCAAGATTTCTGTCCTATAGGTGAAAAACAATAAAGAAAACTTCATAGCAGTAATTCAGTGTGTCTTTCTTGGGTTTTGGAGCCTGACAAGGGCAGTGTGTGCAAATATGTGTGTTTTCAATCAATCAATCAATCAATCATCTATTGGCCTCTGTTGGATCCAGACCTTTCACCCAAATCAAAATGGATGGATGGATGGGTATCTGCCACAGGAATGGGCGTGGAGTAATCGATAAAAGCAGCATTGTACCAGTGCAATACAAGCTCCATCCATTTTGTAGATCTAGATCAGGAGGAGCATTGTTCTAGGCTAGGGCCTCAAAGCTCCTCCCCTTTCTTATAGGTATGCAGTGTCATGATCCATGTACAAAATGGGTGGAGCTTGTATTGCACTGGTGCAATGCTGCTTTTATCAATTGCCCCATAGCCATTGCTGTGACAGATGTCCGTCCATCCATCCATCCATCCATCCATCCATCCATCCATCCATCCATCCTTTTAAGAAACTCACCCAATCGATGCAGCAAACATCCCCATATACCAGAGACTATTTTAAAAATCAGCAGATAGCTTCACTTCTGAGGCTAGCAATCTGGTCCCTTGGAACCTCAGACTCAAACAAAGCACTAAGCATAATTCAGCTCCATGCACCAGAGCCGAAAGCCTCATTTTAGTTGTGAAATAGGAGGCAAAGAGTCAGGCCAAGGCGGCAGGAAGGTGTCAGGGTTTGTGCGAGGTTGGCTCATTTCTTCCTCTTTCCAGACTCAGGGGACAGACCAGCTGTCAGCTGAGTCACAAGCGGTCAGGGAGTTGGCAGTGGTGAAGGTGAAATGCGATTTTGGAAGGGAAGAGAGACCCAACAGGACACAGATGGTGCTGGGTGGAAGCAAAGCAAAGGCCGAGGGACAAAGCAGTTTTGGGAAGAAGTGAAGAGGAAAAAAAATTGCTTCAACCTAGGTGAGACTGATTCTGTTTATTCTGTTATTCAGAGATGATTCCCTCCATTTTGGACCAACTGGTTGTGTTAGACCACATTTTCCATTATCCCCAGAGGGGTGATTCTCCGATCATGCTCTATGTCTTTTTAAACCCCAATTTGTTATTTTGTGGTGGGTACAAGAAAGAAAAGAAAGAATAAAATTATAGCCTTTGTTCCTTGTGGGGCCTGTGCAAAACTTGTACTTTGGTATTACAATTTTTGATAATTTGTGATATAAGGTAGTCCTCGACTTACAACAGTTCATTTGGTGACTACTCAGAGTTACAACAGCACTGAAAAAGGGACTTATGACCATTTTCCACACAACTGTTGCAGCATCCCCATGGTCACGTGATCAAAATTTAGAACTGACTTATATTTATGACAGATGCAATGTCCCGGGGTCATGTGATCACCTTTTGTGACCTTCTGACAAGCAAAGCCAATGGGAAAGCCAGATTCACTTAACAACTCTATTACTAAATCAACAATTGCAGCGATTCACTTAACAACTGTGGCAAGAGGGGTCGTAAAACAGGGCAAAATTCACTTAACAAATGTCTTGCTTAGCATCAGGAATTTTAGGCTGAATTGTGGTTGTTAAGTCCAGGACTACCTGTATAGATTCTAGTTTATTTATTAAAAGTAAGGGGAATATTTATTTCTTGCCTGAACCTCAAAAGAAAAGATTAACTTTATTCCGGTTGGAGGCGACGTTTGCACGAATTCATTTTTAATTACAAGGTGTCATGATACCCCAACATTTGAGAACCCTTACACTGAATCATAGAGAGCACACAGACAATAAGCCAAAATGAAATGTGAATGAACTGTGAAATGTGAACGAACCCTGGGAAACTGTCAAATGTGAATCTGTAGAGATGCCAAATCCCCAGCATATTTATTCCTCAAGCTCTGCATCAGTGGCTCTATCTAGCAACAGCTCGTCACCCAAATATGTTGCCCATTGGCTACTACTTGAGCCTTTTCAGTGACCATCCCAGTGACATGCAGAGTTTCCATTCCACCTTTATACCATATTGTCACCCCTTAATAGGAGCTGGAGTCTTTGGCTTCTCCAAAAAGCACTGGTGTTTGAATGGACTCCTACTGCAATCTTGTATCCTAGATCACTACTTTTCAGCTTCAGTAACTCTAAGACATATGGCCTTCAACTCCCAGAATTCCTCAGCCAACATGCCTGGTTGAGGAATTCTGGGAGTTGAAGTCCACACATCTTAAAGTTGCTGAAGTTGAGAAACACTACAGGTAGTCTTTGAGTTACAACCACATTTGGGACCATTGCTAAGGAAGACAGTTATTAAATGAGTTGCGTTTGATTTTATTGCCTTTTTTGCCATGATTGTTGAGTGAATCATTGCAGTTGTTAAATGAACCACACAACCATTAAGTGAATCTGCCTTTCCCTATTGACTTTGCTTGTTGGAAGTCAGCTGGGAAGGTTACAAATGGCAGTCACATGAACCTGGGATACTGCAATGGTCATAACAGCAAGACTGTTCAAATTATAAATGTCTTGTAATTTGAACCATTGCTAAACAAATGGTTGTAAGTAAAGGATTACCTGTATCCTAGAAAATAATTACAGGTAGTCCTTGACTTACAACCATGTGTTTAGTGACCATTTGAAGTTACAATAGCACTGAAAAAAGTCACTTATGACAGTTTTTTCACATTAGCATTGAAAAATGATCACATGATCATGCTGTCATATGATCAAAATGTGGACACTTGGCAACTGGCTTGTATTTATAATGATCACAATGTCCTGGGGTCACGTGATCACCTTTTGTGACTTTTTAAATAAATATTTTATTAATTTTCTAGTTTTACAATCATAAGTACTTAATAAACAATGTGTTGTCCTGGGTCCATTCAGTGGTACATATTAACTTCTTCGATCTAGGCCCAATATTACACCATCCAATGTTTCCTCTCTTCTTCTGGTAGTACACATTTTCCCACATTAGGCAAATACAATTCTTATTGTTGTTAATACATATACAATTGAATATCAACATATTTGTTACATTTTCCTAATAATATCAATAATGTCGGTTTAAAATATCTTTTCTAATCAAAATATATCTTAATTGCGGGAGCACTTCCGGCGAGGGAACGGGACAGACATAGGAGGCTGGGGCTCCAGCCTCCCAGTCTGGTTTCACTTCATCTAGCGTCTCTTAAAGAGATGGAAAGTTGCCCTGGAGGGGCAACGAAGAAAGAGGGATCTTTCAGGAGCTTGGATTTGGTGGCGATCAATCTAAGCGTGCTGAATGCCCCCTCTAAAGGGGCGGAAGAAAGATTGCCAGGGAAGCCTGAAGCAATCCAAGTTGCCTGCAGCCGGAAGGGAAAGCATGAGGCAATAGCTGATCTCCAACAACAAGTTATGTCTGGGTGAGCTGAAATCTTTTCCTCCTCCTTGTGCTTTAAAATATTGAGACCCTAAAAAGGAGAACTTGAAAGAGGAAAGACCCCCAGAGAGACTTTTGGAGTGGCAAATTTAACATTAAGGGGAAATTTTAAATGAATAACAACTATCGGACTAAAGCGTTGATAAATAAGCCAACGAGGACATCTGCTGGCAGAAAATAAGAATTAAAGAATTAAAAATACAGTGACCTTGAAAAAGTGTGAGCAAAACAAAGTCCTGGTTTGAGATAAGAAAAGAAAAACTGTTCATAGCTATACTTGTTGACACTGGCTAAAGACTAAATAGATACCATTCAGGAAAATAAAAAGGAAAAGAGAACATTTTAAATATAAGAAGAGACTGGAGGAGGCAATTTTGTCTCACAACAGCAGATTCTTGATTACGCCTGGGACATAAGTCTAAGACTGTGAGCAATAAAATGAGTACATCTAATATTTCCAGACTTGCAAAGAAAACTTCTTCAGCGCCCTCTGTCGGACAAGCCAGTCCAACAACTCAGAGTTCTGTCAGCACATTGTTACAGCGTGAAAAAGCAAGTATGCCACACGAAGAACAAACCTCTTTAAAATTAATTCATCAATTATTACAGCAAAATCATATTGAGACACAAAGCAAACTAGACAAAGTAAGCGAAGAAATTATGGATATAAAGGCACAATTCGAAGCTCAAAATCAAAAAATTACAAGAAATGAACAGAAAATCCAGGAAGTGGAACTTAAAATGCAAGACATTGATAAAAAGGTGGAGATGTTACTGCAAAAGACTGAAGGATTGGAACAATCAAATCAGGAGCTAGAACATGCCATGGCAATGGTAGAAATGAGAGAAGCAGAATATTACTTGAGGTTTCAAAATATTCCTGAAAACACTGAAAAAAATATAGAAATGGTGATTATTGAGCTGTTGGCAGAACTTCTAAACGCAGATCAAATTGATATTCAGAATGAAATGGATAAAATTTATCGCATGAGTTCAGCGTATGTAAGAAAAAATAGATTACCAAGAGAAGTGCATGTGAGGTTTATAAAGAAATCAACAAGAGATGAAATACTGAGAAGAGTCAGAGAGGAACCCTTACAATATAAAAATAAAGAAATTGTGATCCTAAAACAGATACCCAGGAGAGTGAGGGATACCTGGAGACACTATCATTTCCTAACTACAAAATTGATTGCCAAAGGCATAAATTTTAGATGGCTAATGCCAGAAGGCATTTTAATAAATTGGAACAATACAAGATATCGACTGGATTCAATCTGGAAAGCAGAGGACTTTGAAGAAAGAAATAGAGTAATTTTGGATGAAGGATTGCAGCAACAAGAGGATAAGCAGACAGGAGAGACAGCCCAAGGAGCAATGGCACAAGTAGAACAGCAGCAGGAGAAAAGTGAACAAACAGGTGAAGGAGAAGGAACTGCTAGAGAACAAAGGATTACAAGATCGACTAGGCCTAAATATAAGTAATGAAAGAGAAAATGGAGGAAAAAACATGAGATTTTTTCGGTAAATGTAAATGGGCTAAACTCCCCAACAAAAAGAAATAAAATTTTTAGGAAACTTCAGAAATTAAATATAGATATAATTTGTTTACAAGAGACACATATAAAAAAACAACATTATAAATTTTTGGAACATCCCAAAATGGGGAAGCTTTATTATACATCAGCACAACAAAAGAAACGAGGGGTGGCGATATACGTTAAAGAGACAATAGATTCCAAATTAATATATTCAGATGAAGAAGGAAGAATTGTTATGGTTGAAATATATTTGCACCAAAAACAAATACTGTTAGTGGCAATTTATGCTCCAAATGATAGTCAAGAACAATTTTATCAAAGGTTACACAGGAAATTAATAGAAATGGAATATCAAAATATTTGTTTAATAGGAGATTTTAATGCGATAGTAGATGGAATAATGGATTATAAAAGTAGTAAAACAGGAAAACTTGGAAGGAGAAAACTACCTAAGGCATTTTTTGATATGGCAGAAGAAATTGGAATTCAAGATGTCTGGAGAGAAATTAACGCTCAAAATCGACAGTACACTTTTTATTCAAATAGCCATAAATCTTGGTCAAGAATTGACATGATTTGGATGACTTCTGAATTAAAGATGGATATACAGGAAATTGAGATAGAAATAGGAACATGGGCAGATCATAACCCTTTAAAAGTGACATGGAAAGGAATACAAAAAAACCCAAGATGGATTTTAAATCAATCTATACTAAAAGATAAAGAATTCGTAGATTTGGCCAAAAGAGAAATGGAAATTTTTTTTAAAGAAAACAAAGAAGAAGACACATCACTACAAAACATATGGGATACAGCTAAAGCATATTTTACAGGCATAGCTGTAATGTATATGGCAAAGAAAAACAAACAGAGAAGACAGCAATATTTATTATTAAAAGAAGAATTTAGAAAGTTAGAAATAGAATTACAACAAAACCCACAGGAAAAGACTTGGAAAAGAGAAATGGAAATAATAAAACATAAGCTGAATCTGCTGGACTCAGAAAAATTGGCCGAACAAATAAAAAGAGCAAAACAAATTTTTTTCGAAAATACCAACAAGCCAGGAAGATGGCTAGCCTATAAGCTTAAAAAGCAGAAAGAGAAGAAAATAATACATAACTTAGTAGATGGGAAAGGTTGTTTACAATTTAAAAAGGAAGAAATAAAAAAGATAATTAAGAACTATTATATGGAATTGTATGGTAAAGAGGAGGCTGTAAAAGAGAGAATTGCTCAATATTTAGAAGAAAGTAAACTACCAAAGATTCCAGAGATATTTAAAATTATGTTAGAAGAAAGAATAACAATGATGGAGATATTAGAGGCTATAAAGCGACAAAAGAACAGGAAAACACCAGGTCCAGACGGGCTACCGGTGGAACTCTATAAATATCTACAAGATATACTAAGCGAACCATTGAAAAAGGTTTGCAATGGATTACTGTTAGAGGCTAAACTTCCAAATACATGGATAGAAGCAAATATTACTTTGATACCAAAAGAAGACTCAGATTTGATGTATATTAAGAATTATAGACCGATTTCATTACTCAATGTGGATTATAAAATTTTTACTTCAATAATCGCAGAGACTGAAAAGATACTTAGTTGAGTTTATACATCCAGATCAAAACGGCTTTTTACCGAAGAGACAGATCAAAAATAATTTAAGGGTGATAATGGACGTATTAGAATATTATGAATTACACCCAGGGAAACAATTAGCATTAGTGTTTTTGGACGCCCAAAAAGCATTTGATAATGTTTCTTGGCAATTTATGGTCCAACAATTACAAATAATGGATTTTTGAAATAACTTACAAATATGATAAAAACAATATATAGTAATCAGACAGCAAAAGTGATAGTAAATGGAGATTATACTGAGAGCTTTGAGATAAGAAAAGGCACGAGACAAGGGTGTCCACTATCTCCTTTATTATTTATCTTTACTTTGGAAGTATTAAATAGAAGGATAAGGCAAGACACAGAAATTAAAGGATTGAAAGTAAAAGATGAAACATATAAACTACAAGCATTTGCCGATGATTTAGTATTTATTTTGGAAGAACCTTTAGAGATGATTCCTAAACTATGGGGAAAGATAGAAGAATATGGAGAAGTGGCAGGATTAAAAATAAATAAAGATAAAACTAAAGTAATAGTAAAGAACCTTACAGATAAACAAAAAAGACAAATATTAGAGAAAACAGAGGTACAAATAGTGAAAAAAGTTAAATATCTAGGTATCTACCTTTCAGCTAGATGTTCGTCAATAAAAGAAGATAATTACATAAAATTACTGAAGCAAATAAAACTAGATTTAGAAAGATGGAAAAATCTCCAACTATCAATATTAGGAAGAATTGCTACAGTAAAAATGAATGTGTTGCCAAAGATTTTATTTTTATTTCAAATGATTCTGATAAAACTTGAGAGAATTTTTTTTTAAAATTTAAATTCATTGGTTTTGAATTTTATTTGGCAGGGGAAAAAAAGCTAGAATTAAGATGAAAACATTACAAGATGCTAAGGAAAATGGAGGTTTTGGGCTGCCGGAATGGACATTGTACTATCAAACATAGGTGTTAACATGGGTGAAAGAGTGGATAACACTCAGAAATAAAAGGTTATTGTATTTAGAAGGACATGACTTACAATTGGGGTGGCATGCTTTTTTATGGTATGGGAAAAACAGAGTCCATAAGTATTTTCAAAATCATTTTATAAGAAATGCCTTATTAACAGTATGGGGAAAAATTAAAGCTAAAATATATCTTAAAATTCCAGGGTGGTTGTCAACGATGGAGGCATTTATACATCCGAATCTAGTGGATTTTGAGAAAGTATGGACATATAAAGATATCTTAGATATTCATGGGAAATTAAAATCTAAACAAGAATTGGAAAATTTAGGAATTAATCTGTCCTGGTGGGCACATTTACAGATACTAAATAGATACGAAAAATATGTAAAAATATATGGATTTTATAAGGATCAAACTGTGTTTGATAAGATTTTGTTAACCTCAGATGAGAAATTGATTAAGAAAATGTATAATTTTTTGTTAATTTTAGATATGGAAAGTGAACAAGTGAAAGAAACAATGATAAGATGGGCAAAAAATTTTGGTTATAACATAGAATTAGAAAAATGGCAAATGTTATTGGAGAGAAACTATAAATTAACAATGTCAACTTCATACAAAGAAAATCTGTATAAAATGTTTTATAGATGGCACCTTCCATCAGCAAGATTAGCAAAAATGTTTAAAAATATGTCAGATAGATGTTGGAAATGTAAACATAATATAGGCACGTATTATCATATTTGGTGGACATGCGGGAAGGCAAAGGCTTTTTGGAAAAATATACATATGTGGTTAGAAAGGATATTGGATGAACAAGTGGATTTTAAACCTGAACTTTTTTTTACTAGGCATTATGTCTGAAAAGACTAATAAGCAGAAATTATATTTAACCCTACATATTACCACAGCAGCAAGAATAATTTTTGCACAATATTGGAAGAATGAAGGATTGCCATCAGAGGAAGAAATAATCAGGAAGATTTTGGAATGTGCAGAGATGGACAGATTAACTATGAGGCTGAAAGACAAAGAAGATACAGACTATTATCAAATTTGGAATTTATTCTATTCTTGGTTAGAGAAAAGAAGGAAGGATTAGGAATTGAACATGTATTAGTTTAGCAAATTTCAGACAACTTGTTGATTGGAAAAATTAACATATATTTACGAAAAAAAATTAATAAAAAAGATTGGAAAAAAATATATCTTAATTGCATTTGCACTTAATATCCATTTGTTCAATTAATATCCTGTTTTTCCCACTTTTTTAAAATTTTAATTTCCCATCAGTGTTCAAAATGTCTCTATCGCTTATAATTTCTCATAATAAGTTATATTTGGGTAACCAAAAGCTTCCCTTATTCAAATCCTCTTAGCGTTTTCATATTTGCCTTCTCATACCAAAATATAATATTCTAGTTACAAATCCTATCTTTCTAGTTATAATAATACTTCTATTTCTAACAATTATCTATTCTCAGCCATGTTCAAACATCTGATTAATAGTATAATATCCCATCTAATGGGTCAAAACCTCTATTTTCTTCAGTCTTACTCTAGCTTTCTTCCTTTGCCAACTAACTTTCCAAGTCAATGCATTTGAATCACGAAGTAATTCTTCCTCTATTTTTGTGTACATTGTTTGGAATAAGAAAGACAATTTGATTAAAGTATTTTTGGAAGGACATTCAACCAATTGATATTCATTAAACAGCCTCCCTCCTTCTCCAATTTCCCACAATTCTCCTAACAGCTCTAGCTTCCATTCAATCAGCTCTTCTTTCTTATCCTCAAGTGTGTTCTGAGATCTTGACAGGTAAGATATCTTTTCCATTTCCAATATTATCACTACGTCTTCTAATTCTTCATTTGTCTGAGTCTGTCTGTTAGTTCCTTTCTTTAGGTCCTCCATCTTTGGATCTGCTTCCTCTGATTTTCCTTCCATTTTCTGGGTTGCTAGTTCCTTCTTTGTAGTCATTTTCTGAGTTTGTAGGTTTAGATTAAAGAATTGTTCTTTTATCTCCTTTGTATTATTTTTAGTCTCATCATGAGCTAAGGCAATTGTCTCTTGTATTGATTTTAACATAGAACAAATTTCTTTCTGAAAGTCATCAACATTTTCTTGTTGGTATGTCAAGCTGGGAACTTTGGGGACAGGTGTTAGGGATGGTTTTTTACCATATGAAGCTAAGTATGAAACATCCATTTTGTTTTTGCATGTAGTCTTTATAGTCCAATCTATTTAGGGATTTAAAAAGTTTCAATAAATTGTCATTTGAACTCCTAATTATCCAGCTGGCCTATCAGTCCATCCTTAAGTCTCCCCTCAGCAAATATAGATAAAGTTCGAATTTTTCAAATTTTTCTCTCCAATGAAAAACATATCTTTTCTGTCCAGAGACAGAAGAGCAATTAAAAATTGTTCATCAATCAAAGGTTTATAGTCCAAAGTATTCCATCATCTCAATCAATAATGCATGTTTCTTCTATAGGGAAATAGCTCCATGACACAGCTCTAAAAATCAGTTAGTATTTATATTCTTAGTCCATGCAGGCCAGTTTCAAAATAGTTTATTGTCTCTGCCACACAGATAAGCAACACAAGAGGGGTTTTTCCCCCTTTTCCCAGCTGCAGTCTTCAAAAGTTAAAGTTTCTGAAAACAAGAAGAATCTTATCTGAGTCTGGGCTTCCAGCCAAGTTTCCTTTAGGCATAATAAATTGTAGTGCTGTAGTTCATCACTAAATGTCGTTGACGTGGTCTTCCAGCTTTTTACATCCAAACTTATATTACAAGCTTTTTAAGTCTCTTCTTTTAAAAAAAATCTCAAAAGCATAGTCTCCAAATATGTGTATTGCTTCCAAATTAATCTTGTAATTTTCTCTATTTTCCCCCAAGCAATTAATTCACCACTTTTCTTTTCCTGAGGGAACGGGGTGGAAATTCCCCTTCCCTCTCTTGTCGGGGAGGATTCTTTGCTTTGGGCGGTTTTTCCCCAGGAAAAAGTCTTAAAGTCATAAAGAGAGGATAGGGTCTCACCCAGTTCCACCCACGTTGCTCGAAAGTTGCTGGTTAATGCTTATTTTCTTCAGTTGTCAGCAGCTTCTGACTGGCCACATGAATGTAGCCAGTCTTTCCCCCGCTAGTTTGGAGGGCTTCCTCGGATCAAACGGAAGGACCGCCACCCACCCGCGATCAACTAGGGTCCCCTCCTTCTCCGTTGCTTCTTCGGGGTGACTTTCGACCCGTTTAGGGTCCCCAGCGGGGCAAAATCAAACGTGGAAGACAGAGCCCCATCTTCCTACACCGGTTATGCCACAACGGCAAACCGGAATTCCTTTTTGCAATTTTTTGACAAGCAAAGTCAATGGGGAAGCCAGATTCACTTAACAATTGTGCTACTGATTTAACAACTTCAGGGATTCACTTAGCCACTGTGACAAGAAAGGTCATAAAATGGGGCAACACTCAACAACTGTCTCACTTAGCAACAGAAATTTGAATTGTGAACATAAATCGAGGATTGCCTGTATAGCTTACCTTATTCTCCTTGAGTCAGCTAAGAATCCAATCAATCGATCAGAATAGAGCTGGAAGGGACCTTGGAGGTCTTCTAGTCCAACTCCCTGCTGAAGTCTCTTAAAAACCTCCAGTGATGAAGCACCCATAACTTCTGACGGCAAGTCGTTTCTATGGTTAATTGCTTTCACTGTTAGGAAGTTTCTCCTTAATTCCAGGTTGCTTCTCTCCTTGATTAGTTTCCTGTGCTTAAGCATCTAACAATACTGAGTAGCTTTGTGGGGCCATACATGTTTAAAGGGGCACCAGAGTCCCACAGCCAGTATCATCCTCATTGCACCCTCCCTCCTGCCCCCTCCTGCTTCAGAAATCAGCAGGAAGGGTAGAATGAGTGTGGAAGTGGTGCAAACGAGTGGCTTCTGACAGAGGAAATGCCACTGGCTGGACAAAGCACAGGTAACAATGTACTTGAACAAATTGACAACACTCTGCAGTTTTGGTGATGTGGTGATGCAGAGATGGCTGTGAGTTGAGAATAGAGACTCTCTTACCTGCACCTCAATAGAATTGCTGCAAACACAAATCATCTTCCCAGATGTGGTTCCCTATGAGACTTGCTACACTTTTATGGATATTCTCATTCATCTAGGTCATGGTTGTCCCAAAGGTGCTTCTTCAAAAGGCAGCTGGACTTTGCTTTTCCTGCACCTTTGGGACTTGCTACACTACATGTTTCAAATGTGCACACCTGTGCATGGGTGTTTCTCTATATATTTAAATATTGAAGTATATTGTTTGGAGATTCTGCCCACTTTTTAGGGCAAAATATAGGGGCTCTATCCTTGCAGCTATAATAGCAATAAGTAGAACAGACTATAGAACAGGCAGTCCTTGACATGTGACCTTAATTGAGTTTGGAATTAAGGTCATAACATGGCAGTTGTCCAGAGGGTTACCATGTGACCCCATCCATTTTATGTATTTTGTGGCTGTCATTAAGTGAGCATCATGGTCATTAAGCAAGCACTGCAATTGTTAAATGAATCCATTATACCCCATAGGCATTTTTTGATGGAAACCAGAAGTAAACACAGAAAACCAGCAAAAAACAGTGGAAATTGTGGTGTCCTCACCCTGGTATGCTGCAAATGGCTATAAACACAAGCCAGTTGTCAAGCATCCAAAATGCAATCTCTTGACCACAGGGGTGGGGATGAGGTAGGAGTTGTAGGGCCTACGGAACTTCAAAATTGGGTCATAAGTACATCATTTAGGTTGCTAAGAGACCAGTTGTTAAGCAAGGACTTCCTTTAGAGAACCAAAATTATTAGAAATTGACAGAATTAAGATTGGCATTGGTTCCTCTCTCCATTAAAGCCCACAATGGTAATGACAGAGCATCAGTAGCTGTATTCTTGTACAGTGGCAGAGCCTGGGGGTGGAGTCAAAAGAGGAATCAGCCTAGAGTCACTATGTAACCACCAATGAACTAAGTCTTGCATTCAATTAACCCTAATTTAGTGCTAACATAGTGCTAATCAGTTAGGTAACCGTTGACTAGCTTTTTGTGCATAGGCTTGAGCAATATATCAATTTAATTGGGGCATGAGGGGTTCTTGGTATTCTCTGAGCTTGGTTGTTTTCTTGCAAATGTTTTACTACCCAAACTAGGTAACATCATCAATGCTACCATGTTTCCCTGAAAATAAGACCTATCCGGAAAATAAGCTCTAGCTTGAGTTTTATGCGTGCGCCTAATATAAGCCCTATCCCCAAAATAAGCCCTAGTTAAGACCCCACCTATTCCATCCCACCATCTGGTTGCATGAGATGGGGCGAGGGTGGGGTGAGGGAGCTGTCCCACACAGCCTGCACCCACTTACCTCAGGGCGTGTTGCTTCCTGGCCTCCGTTTTGCTGGCAGAGGACTTTCCTGAAGAAGTGGGCCAGCAGCGGCCACATGGGCTCCTGCTGGACGGGGCTGTCGGTGCCACCATCCCGAGGCGAGACAGGGTAAAAAAATAAGCCATCCCCCGAAAATAAGACCTAATGCCTCTTTTGGAGGCAAAAAATATATATAAGACCAGGTCTTATTTTCAGGGAAACACAATAATTGGAACTTAACACATGGCCTTGGTCTTTCACGCCTGACAATTCTCCTTTCTCACTATTACACTTAGACGGCCTTTCCAACCTTGCATTTGGTATTGTGAGCCAGCATGCGGGAAAGAACATCAGAGCCAAAAGAAAATGAGCCTATGTGGGAACTGTAGCAGTGGTAGTTCGGCTCAATCTGGAGACCCAGGTTGGGGAATGCAGTGCACAGGAGTAAAGGAACAGATACTCTTTTGTTTCTTAGGGAGAGGAAAAAAAATGATCTGAACCAACCAACCCCATTTCCTGAACCAGAGAACCTCCACGGCAGCTATTTGCTCCTTCTCAAGATCCCAGACACCTCTCCAAGTAATTAGCAAGTAACTCGGCAGGGTAAATGAAATGCCCCACAACGTGAGATGCAGCATATGCATTAATAAGATGTAAATGTATTCATAGTGAAAGTAGTGTTGGCAGAGGATAGCATAGGGGAGAAGGCAGATCCTTTGTCATTTTTGCAGTGCTAGATCAACATCACTCTTCCACTCCCTCCTTCCATCCTGTTTGCTTTGATGAAAGTATCAGGGTGGGGAGAGCAAAGCTATGAGACATCTATCCATGTTCATAGCTTGCCAGGTTCATGTTAGGATGCATTCATACAAAGTGCTGACCCTCCACTGGTTCAACTGGGTAAGTATACTCCAACTTGTCTTCCAGAATACTAGGAATAGTCAGAATTCTTGGGCTTCATAACCATGCTATAATATTACCTGGGAAAAGCTACAATAAACTATAAACCATTATTTACTAGGTACAGAGGTTACACTCACCCAATTTTCTGAGGTTTTGCAAAGGTTAGTTAATGCTTCTAGCTGCTTAGACCAGTGTTTCTCAATCTTGGCAAAGATGTGTGGACTTCAACTCCTTCAACATGGCTGGCTGGGGAATTCTGAGAATTGAAGTCCCACATCTTGCCAAGGTTGAGAAACACTGGCTTAGACAATGCTTAAACAGAGCTGAGCCTTATTGGAATTTTGGAAGATTCTTTTATTAAATCCAATTATTTATCAGTTTAGTCTAGTATTGCTTTGACAAAGTCAGATGTGCATCCAGTCTAGTTTTAGCAAAGGCTTTCGAAGGAGAAATCTTTTCTGACCTCTTCTTCCCAATCTCTGTCCATGCCTATGATTAAACATGGGCCTTTTTCCTAGATCTGCTGTACAAGACATCTATGCTCTTGGGTCTAATTTGTAGATGTACATTCACTTGATTCCACTGTATTTATTGCTCTGGTGTTGGGAGAAAATATAGATGTTGTCTTCCTACAGGGACTCAGCCACATTTGTTTCTCAGTCATCAAATGACAAATTATCATCCAGGTGAAGAATTGTTCACCGCCTAAATGCAGAACTTGGAACTCCTTGTGAAGGCCAGAGGAAAGGGATACCTATGATCCTATCCCAGTTGGAAAAATTCTGAATATTTTGGACTTCAGCTTCCATCAGCTCTACCAATAACAGCTTGTAGGAGATATTGTTCAAAACATCTGAAAGGTAATGCCAGGTTGCTTTTCTATCCCATTCTGCAAATAAAAATTAGGATTAGCCTTGATTCTCCAGTCCTCTGCATTCTTAATACCTCTTTTATCTCCATTCAGCTGGAGCCAAATCTGCTTGAAATGCTCCTGAACTATATTACTGTGTTTTGAAGACCCTAATCTAAGCTTTCCACATAGATGTTGCTATGCAGGGATTCCATATTGAAATTTTTACACTTAAATATTCCCCCATCCCCCTTTTCAGAAGAATTTGCAAACTTGGCTCTGCCAACACACATGGGGCATTCAGAGGAGCACCCTTGAGGTTGGTTAGTGCCTTGGAGGCTGTCTCCTTGCTTTTAAATTTTAATTATTCTATCCTTGTTTAACTACCTTCTTTTATTGAAATTTATATTTTATATGGCTTTATGTTTTTAATTGTACACTGCCCAGAGTCACTAAGAGAGATAGCAGTAGCACTTAAGACTTATATACTGCCTCATAGTTCTTTACAGCACTCTCTGAGCAGTTTACAAATGTCAGCATATTGCCCCCAACAATCTGGGCCCTCATTTCACTGACCTTGGAAGGATGGAAGGCTGAGTCAACCTTGAGCCCTGACAGGATCAAACTCTAGGCCAGTGATGGCGAACATTTTAGAGACCGAGTGCCCAAAAACTGGCCCCACCCCTGCCCCACCCCCACCCCGTCCCCCGCCCACCTGCTCGCAGGGCCACTCACCGCCTCCAGGGCCCACCGCAGATCGCCCAGGCAGCCCAGCAGCGCCATGGCGGCCATGCCCTCTGCCATTCCTGCAGCATCAACTGTGCGTGATGGGCCGTGAGGGCAGTCTTGTCTACGCTGCCTGGCTGCCATGTCCTTGGCTGCACTGCTCCGCGTGGGCCACCCCCGGGGATGACTCTCCTCTAGGGGGGCTGCTGGTGAGGGGGTCGTGGGGGGAGGCAAGGCTTGGACAATGGCACATGTGCCCACAGAGAGGGCTCTGAGTGACGCCTCTGGCACGCATGCCAGAGGTTCGCCACCACTGCTCTAGGCTGTGGGCAGAGTTAACCTGCAATACTGCATTCTACCACCAGATGGGCAGTCTCTAAATCCAATTAATAAAAGAGAGAGCCATTGCAACGAAAAAACCCTCTACAGAGTTAAATTAGTTGGGCTTGCTCTTCTTGCTAGTAAAAAAAGTGGCTAAGGTCTCCATTACTTCCAGCCAAAACCATTGAGAGGAAAAGCAACTTGTAGTAAAATTTAAATCTGTCCCATCTTCCTCCAGTTCCCATGAGCAACAGGGATGTAAGAGAAAACAGGTTGTTTTAAGGAAAATGAGAGACAGTGTGAAGGGGAGCAGGCGGTGGTGGTGGTGATGGACATGTGCTGATGGAACAAGCTGTATGGAAAGTGGGGAAGAGCATGGATAAAGATGAGAACAGGAGGAGATTTGTATTTGTATGTCTCTAAGTTGGAAAGAAGAGATAGTAGCTGTAAATAAAGAGAAAGTTAGATGGAAACTCTTAATGTTCTCTACCAATACGCAAAAATTACATATCAAATGCCAAGGATTCAGGTCCCAGAACATCCAGTTAAAAAGATGCAAGCAACAAGCAGCAGAGATGAATAAAATGGCCCATCTTGTTTCTGTTCAAAATTGATTTCCTACTTGTTGGGGGGGGGGTTAAAGAAAACTTGCACAAACGTCACTATAATTTTCACGTTAGTCTCCATATGTATGTACACTGTGTATGTGTATTTTTATTCTTGCAGACCATTTTGCCTAATAACATTTACTAAAAAAAATCTCCCTAATATCACACACTCTCACATATTACTGTAAATATTTGCAGTTTTGTGCGGCGATTCTGTTGGTCCCGCTGCCGAGATGCAGCCTGGACAATCCCGCAACCCTGTGGTGGGCTCGATGCACGGGCCAATTCGTCAGAAGGCGTAGAAGAAAGAACTCAGACACGGAGTCAGGGTACAAAACGCTTCCGGATACAAAGAGCAATTTCTCTATGCCCGGTTGGTTGTTTTATTCAGTATAACCAGCGCAGCACATAGCACGTCACACCGCCTGAGCGCAGCAGGCCAATCAGTATAGCACGTCATCTCGCCTGAGCGCAGCAGGCCAGTAAATCAGGCGTCGCACATACTACGTCACATCGCCAGAGCGCAGCAGGCCATGTGTGCACTGAACATGATCATATTTCACTTTGCCAATCAGTAAGTTTATCAGGCTGATTTGCCTTATCTGGGAAATCAAGAAGTTTGCTTAGAAAAGGGGTCCTTTTGGTCCGGGGCTTTCTGTGAGTTGTATTTCTCGGAATCTTTATGACCCGTAGGCGTTTCCGGAACCTTTATGGCACGTAGGCATGCAGTAATTTTCCATTCCAGATACAATGAATCTTACTTGATCCTATTCTATCCTATGGTATTATTACTTGTCCTATTTGCCACTTATGTAGGGACTTTGGTGGGTTCCTACATCTCCTCCTTTTCTGTTTTTTGAAAATCAGGGGGTACCTTCATTTAGGGTGCTTATCAAATGTTACCGTTAATTCTGTGTTTCCTCTTTGTTTGATGTTTACTGATTGGATGATCCATCATTACTATAATCAAATAAAACAGCATAAGTTTATCATAACAATTACAATCACAAAGTTCATAGAAAAATTCATAGAAAAATAGTTACAATCACAAAGTTCATAGAAAAATAGAAAAATAGAAAAATTCATAGAAAATTAGAAAAATTCATAGAAAAAATGGAAGAATTCATAGAAAATTTCATTTTATCATGCAGCATGTGGATCCAATGATCACACAATATTTCACACATATTCCTCCTTTTCTGTTTTGTTGACGTTAAAGTCTGGTGGTATCTTTATAGGGTACCCTTCTATGATGGGGTACTCTTCCTTGTTTACCAACATAGCCTGTTTGGAGACCACAGTTTCTGCTATAGAAGTCATGGTATTTTTAAGTAGCGGCAATAAGCAGGGGAGCATGCTGAAAGCTAATAGACCCATACCCAAGAAAAATAAACCCTGCTTCCAATTGCTGAAGATTCCTCCCAAGATCCCACCTTCATCCATTATGCCAGTCCATTTCTGGACCGGAACATGAATTAGTCGTCTCATTTCGGATGTCAAATCAGCAACCACCTTCCCTACTTGGTTGATCTGCAGGCAACAATTACTAAGATTAAATTTCCCACATACACCTCCCTCTGCAGCTAGCAGGTAGTCCAGAGCTAAACGATTTTGATATACAGCTGTCCTAAGCTTGTCTTGTTCTGTAGCAATGGTGTTTAGGGCGCTATCAATCCTACGTCCAGCCATTTCAAGCACTGCTTGCAAGCGAATTATTCTATTAATTAGATAAATGGGGGTCCTATAGCCATAGGAGCCGTCCTCAGCCCAGGTGGCGGGATCATAATAAGCAATTATTCGTTCAGGGAGCCATGAGTCGTCTTGTTGTTGGTACACCGAGAATCCCCCTATGCCAGTGTTGGAGCTCCTTTTTTGTCGTTTCCATGCATCATAAACCGGTGAACCTAATTGTTGGGCATTTTTGAGGGGTATAAGAAAGAAAGATGGACGTATCCAGCCTGGAGTGCAGGTGCCAGTCCAGTTTTTATGTAATTGTGAGTAAGCTGTACTTCCACATATCCAATACATCCCTTTAGGGAGAGTCCATGGCTTTCCCTCGGTTGTGTTGGCTAAGGTAGTGAAGTTATGTCTTTCAGGAGTCGATCTATTGGCAGGTGAATACCACGAGTAGTTTTTCAGAACATCCCAGTACCCAAGGCAGTTTAGTTCCCCCACCATAAACCCTCCAGTAACATTCCTTCTATAGCATTCCACCCCCACTAGGTTGGTGGTGAGGGCCCACGTAGTGACCTGCTTCTGGCGAACCTCCACCCCTTTAGTTAGATTTCCTTGTCTAGACATATTATTGAAGACTGTTCCTCTAGCTTCCAATGCTTCCAATGGCCACTGGGTTCCCATATTTGTTCCACCACACACAAAACAATTTTTTACTCCAAGGGTCATGGCAACTTTGTTTGCAAAGTCAATAAATAGGTTTCCGGCTTTATCAGTGACAATTTGTTGTTTCCCTGCTCTCTCTAATGTCTTATACACCGACCAGGTCAGTTCTGATTCCTTTTTTCCAACCTTTTGCAGAATTGTTACATATCCCATTGGGTCTGCTCCGGTTCCATCAATTCCTATGCCATAGGATATAATTTTTTCCACTTTACTGGCTGGCCATGTTATTGTTATGTTATTTGAGGTAGTAGATGACCGTTTAAATTCATCAATGTCCCCACATTCTGTTTTTCCATTGTACCCTCCTCCTGTGTACCAGCATATGCAACCCCAACCAGCGCAATCAGTGCGTGCTGCGCAAGGGGCCCATTGCTGTGGATTGCCTTTACTCCAATCCATATTCTTTTTACATAAATATTTATGATTATTTTTATAAGAATTCCTCCAATTGGTAGATCCACACTTAGTGGCTTGAGTTTGTTCATCCAACAGTGTACAAATATCAAATGTTATTTCCTTTTGGTTGCCAGTATATAAATATTGGTATTTTACTTGTTGTGTCATTAGGGGTTCTTTATCTGTAGGCAATCCTGCGAAGACAGTCAAGGAAATTTGCAGAGGGGCTGTAGGGGACGAGCACCAAAATTTTATCTGTTACTTTGTAAATGTCATATTGTACATTATCATGAATGCACAGACCCTGTTTCTTACCTCCTGTCGGGGGAATGTTTGTATGTAGCAATGTAAATTTTGTCTGGATCCCTTGTATAGTCTTTGTGATACATTGTGAGCAATTACCTATTATCTGAGACGAGACACTTCTCTTACTACGGACCCATCGCCTGGCCGAGGAGGGGGTTGCTGGCACAGGGGGAGTATTGGTATTTGTAAGATGGGGTAGTTGAGTGGGGATGAGGGGATATTTTTTACCATCTGGGGAGTATTCACTCTTAATCATATACCATCCGCATATAAACAATCCCCATATAAGTAAAACAATAAAAAACCAATGCCATAGGAAGTATTTACATCTCCTCGGGGGGTTCATGTAATCCCACATCCCCCAGTGTTCTCCAGGTGGTAGGCCTCGCAGGAACGAGCAGCACGCAGGTGGCTCTCCAGGCTTACAAATGTGACATCCATTCTTGCACGCGTTGTACTGGCTTTGCAGTAACTTCATTGTTAATGCCAATCTGAGGGTATAAAAGGATGTAACTCAGAGTACCTGACTGTGGGCGTAGGTTTAAGGACCGAGGTTCGCTTGCCTGCCTTGTCTGTGACGATGTAGTCTTCTAGATGGTATTCGATCAGGTAGACATCACATGGGATCGGGCAAAGAAAGTCGCAACAGCATTCAATACAGGTGAGGCAATGACAGCAACAGCAAGCGTTGCATCCGCAGTCGCAAAACCAGCACATCAAGAAAACAACGATCCAAGGAGTGGTTCTTGATTAGCCTTGGGATCAGGATCTGCAGGCTTGTTTGGGGGATGATATGGTTTTACACATCTACCCGGAACCCAGAGGATAGGCTCATCAAGGGGTTTTATTGCTGCGTAGCCTCGACCCCACGTTATTAACTCCGCTGGACCTCTCCAGGAAGGATCTGGTAGTTGCCTGTATAACACAAGAGGGTTGGGGGTGGAAACTACGCTATGACCAAAATGTTGTTCCGCTCTGGAACGTTCAGGATGGGTACCAATTAAATTTTTAAAATTTAGAGTATATAATGCTTTTGCCAATTGATTCTGGTAGGCCGGGAGGGTAGGGCCTCCTTTCCATTTTTCTCCTTTTAGATTTTCCAATGCTTGTTTTAATGTTTGATTGGCCCTCTCAACCAATGCCTGACCAGTTGAATTATAAGGGATTCCAAATTTATGTACAATGCCCCATGTTTGGCATAATTTGGCAAAATTTGAGCTACAATATGCGGGGCCATTGTCAGTTTTGAGTTCTTTTGGGGTGCCCAAAACAGCAAAAGCTCTAAAGCAGTGGTTTTGGACATGTTTGAAAGCTTCTCCTCTTTGCAGTGAGGCTATGATGAAGCCTGAAAAGGTGTCAATAATAACATGAATGTATTTCCATGGGGCAAAGGGAGAATATTGAGTGACATCCATTTGCCAGATCTCATTGCGTTTTCGTCCCCTAGGATTAACTCCCATGGGGATGGAGTGGCCCTGGCGGCTGCAATCAGGGCATTGCTGGATTATTGCAGTAGCTTCAGCTCTAGTAAGACCGAATTCATTTTGCAATGATTTAGCATTTTGATGGAAAAAGGAGTGGCTTTCCCATGGAGTTGCCAAGTGAAAAACTTCTCTGGCTGCTTCATCTGCTCGAGCATTTCCTTCTGAGAGCATGCCAGGGAGTGGTTGATGGCTTCTAATGTGAGCTACAAAAAATGGATGCACTCTAATTTCTAATATTGTTTTTAGCTGCACAAATTGTTTAAGGAGGTCTTCCTCTCCTGTAGGAGAAATATAGGCATCAAAAATGTGACTCACGGTGTGATAGACATACAGTGAGTCCACTATTAGATTTAGTGGCCTGTCCTTGAAAAGTGAGAAGGCAAGGATAGCCGCTGCCAGCTCTGAACGCTGGGCGGATTTTTGAGGGGAGGTTATGTGTCTTTTCCATTGTCCTTCTTCCTCATACACACAGGCTCCCTTTTGTTTATTTCCATCAGTGAAGACAGTGATTGCTTGTGGGATAGGTTTATTGACCTGTGTTTGATTTAGTTTAAAAGGGACAGTATTGATCAAAGCTAGTCTGGGATCTGCTGGGAGATGATATTTGATTTCCCCTGTATAATTTGCTAAGGCCATCTGTAAGGCCTGCGAATGTTGTAGATATTGTTCCCATTTGGGCAGTGGGATGGGGGTATAAATTGCTGAGGGTTCTACTCCCATCCTTAAGATGCACCTGCTTCTAAGCTTGATCACAAGTTCTGCCAATAATTCATCCTTTCCTGAGATGCTCTTCTTGGGGGTGTTTGTGTTATGTCTGGCCTCTCTCAGCTCATTAAAATCCACGTAAATATGTCTTTAAGAGGTTTATTTAACACATTTCAAAAGGATTCATTTCAAAGCAAGCTGCTGGCATTATGTTGGCCTGAACGGCCAAATCAGATCTATGTACATTTAGATTAAACATGCTCTCCTCCCACATTCCAATTACTCACTCTTTCTTTATCACATTGTCCAAGACCTCATTATTCTTCGGTAGGTTTTCAAAACACCAGAAAACTGAGTTCCAAAGCACTGCCAAAGTTTTCAGCCCACTCCTTGATTAACGTTGCTCGTGACAAAGGCGTAGTCTTTCTTTCCCCTTCTAATATAGTGTCCGATACGTCACTTCCCCAATTACTTCCTTTTTCCAGTTAACTGACACCTTCGCTTATCAAACCTTCGGAACCTCGGATCAATCCATTTATCTTCTTGTTCTAAATCTGACTCATCATTTTGAGAGTCTGATTCAGAATGCATACAAAGCTCCTCATTGTCTATCTCAGCTGCCGGGAGGGGAAACCACCCAGAGGGGCCTGGCTGCTGATCCTCGGCTGCCGGGAGGGGAAAACACCCAGAGGGGCCTGGCTGCTGATCCTCATCCTCTGATACTTCCCAAGCTGGTCTAGGGACACTCACAACAGTTTGGAAGATGTGTCCATTCCGCAATTAACATTTTACCACTAGCTTTCTGAAATAAGATTCCGGTGGGCAGCCGGGCAGTGGCCAGTACTGCTATAAAACAATCCTGACCCTCCATTACCCTATCTACCCACCGAGTCTTAAGAGTTTCATTTATTTTTTGTAGGCATTGCAATTGAGCTTCTCCTATGGTTAGGATGTCAGCAGGGTGTTGGCCATTCTGCAGTAAGCAGAATAGTGGTTGTAGATCATGAGTGGTTATGGCCAAGAATGGTCTTGCCCAATTGAGATGCCCTAAAAATTGTTGCAATGTAACCAGTGTGGGGTGCAAGGGCAGGGTTAGTTCTGGCAGCAGTGGAACACTTCCTGCCTGCATAATTTTATGTCCTAAGTAGGTGTAAGGATCGGTCGTTTGAATTTTCTCAGGTGCTATCTTAAACCCCCTTTTCTGTAACATATTCAATAATTTCTTTTTCCAATTTCCTGGGGGATCCTTGGCCCTAGTGGCTATTAATAAATCATCCATATAATGGTACAGTAAAATTTCACGGTATGTCTGGCGAAATTTCTTTAAAATATCATGTATATAGTACTGGCACATTGTGGGGCTATTTAACATACCCTGGGGTAGAACTGTCCATTGGAACCTTTCGGTTGGTCTGTCATAGTTGCGGGTAGGAATGGTGAATGCAAAAAGCTTGTGATCACCTTCCCATAGGGGAACTGAGAAAAATGCATCTTTGAGATCTATTATGGTCAAACTCATACCTTGGGGTATTATATTTGGATTTGGTAATCCACATTGTAGCGCCCCCATTGGTTGAATAACCAAATTTACCTTACGGAGGTCTTGTAGCATACACCATTTTCCTGATTTTTTCTTTATTACAAAAACTGGGGTGTTATAGGGGCTGTTGGAAGCCTCTACCTTCCCTTCTTTTATTAATTGCGAGACTATTGATGTTAATGCTAATAATTTTTCTTCAGGAAGTGGCCACTGGTCGATCCATACCGGGGTGTCATGTTTGAGTTGCATTTTCATGAGTGGCTTAGCCATTAGTCCCAATGTAATAAGGAACCAATTTGAGACAAAAGGTCTCTTCCCCACAGGTTCACATGTAAAGGTAGAATCACTGGTTTTAATGTGGCTGTTTGTTTGGAGTTTGGCAGTTTGACTTGCAGATAATTTTTACTAGCCTGTGCCATTTGAATTCCTCCCACGCCCTTCACGGCGGGGGAGGAAGTCATTGGCCACTCAGGCGGCCATTGAGCTTGGGCGATCACCGAGACATCGGCTCCAGTGTCCACTAATCCTGAGAAGGGGACCCCATTCAGCAGGAGAGTGAGCAGTGGCTTTTCCGCGGTGATCTTGGTGGTGAACCAAGTCTCCTCATGTGGTTCTTCCAGATCAGGTTCAATTAATGCTTTAAAGGGAGAGATAGCCACATGGCGCAGAGGATTTTTTGCATATGGGTTGAAGTCAGTGAGCACCGGAATAAGGTTTGCTATTGCAGCACCTTTTGGGATCTTGGTAGGTTCCGTAGGGCTCACGGCCATAGCTACAGACCCTAGATCAGTGGGATCTAATAGGTAGGTGGAAGCAACTATTTTTCTTGTGAGCAATTCCTCTCCCGCATAGAGAATAACAGTAGCAGCGGGGGGGGAGTGCAAAGGGCTGGCGTCTAAAGGTATATAATAAAATTTGCCTGGAGTGGGGAGATCATAATCTTCCTGGGCAGTCAATATGACTGCCTGTAAGATTTCGTCACTATCCTCATCCTCTTTTGTTCTGAATTGCACTCCTCTAGGCTCTAAGTCGTCAGCCGGGAGGACCTCACAAGATTTAAGCTTTTTGTTGACAGTGTGTAGCAGTGCATCTTTGGGTAGGGGGCTGATGCCTTGCCCCCCACCTAGTTTCCCTGCCGGGGTGATGGGTTGTTGGAGCGACACTCCCTTGCCCAATGGCCCATCCGGCCACATTTTGGGCACGGGGTAGTTGGGCGTCACCCTTGCATTTGACCTTCTTGTTCTGTTTTATTTTTTACTGCCCTGCATTGGTTGCGGAAGTGACCTGGTTTCCCGCAATTGAAGCAACTTCCTGTTTTTGGTCTATCTGGGCGTTGCTGATTGAAGTTGACACTAATTGCGGAAGCCAGTGCCTCCATCTGGTAGGCTTGGGAGCCCACGATGGATGCTGCTTTTAGAAAATCTATAAGTGTTTTTGAGGCGTCCACATTTAGGGGACCCAGTATCTTTTGGCAATCATGATTGGCATTTTCATAGGCTAGTTTCCGAACTAAAAATTTGTTAGCTTCTGGATTTTTTATATCTCGATCTACTGCCGATTGGATCCTTTCAACAAATTTATCATAGGGTTCTGTATTTCCCTGTATAATTTTTACAAAGGAAGAAGAGGTGGGCATGCCACATTCGCCTAGGTTTTCAAAGGCTTGAACGGCTGCCAGGCCAGTCAGGACAGCGGCAGGGCGTCCCATTTGCAATTGCTGTGCCCTTGTAGCATAATTTCCTGTGCCTGCAATACGTTCGAGTGCAATATTTAAATTAGCTTGGCGCTGGCGGAGGCATTCGGCTTCAAAACTTTGAGCCCATAGGAGATTTTGGGTAGTGGACAGAAGCATTTTTGCCAGGCTTTTCCATTCAGTTGGAGTCAAATGGTGATTATAATTTATGTTGTTTAATAAGCCTCTAAAGTAGGGACTGCTAACCCCATGTTGAGTGAGGGCCGTTTTAAGTTCTTTTATTTGAGCAAAGGGCAGCTCCTGATATACCGGAGCCGCTCCGGAAAAATCTATGGGATAGGCAGACACCATATCCCATTCTTCAGGGGTCAGATGTCCTTCCCTTTTTGCCCTTTCAATGCCCCTTTGGAGCGATCCCTCCTCCGCCACCTCCGAGGCATCGTGTGAGATGGTGGGATATAGGCTCGGAGGGGGGAGGGGAGGAGGAGAAGGAGGGGGAGGCGCGAGAGGAGGGGGAGAAGGAGGGGGGGCACGAGGGGAGGGGGAGGGGGAGGCGCGAGAGGAGGAGGAGAGGGAGGCGCGATTGGGGGGATTGAATATTCCTCGGGCAGGGAATGAATTTTCCCTGCAAAGGAATCTTCGTAACTGGGGGGAGGGGGGACAGTATTAGTTGTTTGAGAAAGACCCTTGTCGAAATGATTTTGTAGGGCCATCATCACTCCTTTCCACGTAGTAAGAATATTGGGGGGTGCTCTAGGCTCTTTATGGAAATATTCCCCCAATTTAGTCCATGTGGTCAGATCTAATTTTCCTTTAGGAGGATAGGAGGGAACTTCCTGCCATATAAATTTGAAAAGGAGGATCAACTTCTTCCTAGATGGATAATAATTTCTTCTTTGTAAAAATTTTTTATTAGCCTCAACTATCTGACCTATCTCCGAGATATGAGCCTGCTGCTCTTTTGTCAGATTTCCGCCCATACTTACGAAAACCGGCCGTGGTAAGAGATGAACGGTAGAGTGCGCTTCGGACGTGCCTCTCGCGCCGCACCCGCGACGAAACGAAAACCTCTTTAGGCTGTCGGTGTTGCGATCATCACATCGGGGTCACCACTTGCGGCGATTCTGTTGGTCCCGCTGCCGAGATGCAGCCTGGACAATCCCGCAACCCTGTGGTGGGCTCGATGCACGGGCCAATTCGTCAGAAGGCGTAGAAGAAAGAACTCAGACACGGAGTCAGGGTACAAAACGCTTCCGGATACAAAGAGCAATTTCTCTATGCCCGGCTGGTTGTTTTATTCAGTATAACCGGCGCAGCACATAGCACGTCACACCGCCTGAGCGCAGCAGGCCAATCAGTATAGCACGTCATCTCGCCTGAGCACAGCAGGCCAGTAAATCAGGCGTCGCACATACTACGTCACATCGCCAGAGCGCAGCAGGCCATGTGTGCACTGAACATGATCATATTTCACTTTGCCAATCAGTAAGTTTATCAGGCTGATTTGCCTTATCTGGGAAATCAAGAAGTTTGCTTAGAAAAGGGGTCCTTTTGGTCCGGGGCTTTCTGTGAGTTGTATTTCTCGGAATCTTTATGACCCGTAGGCGTTTCCGGAACCTTTATGGCACGTAGGCATGCAGTAATTTTCCATTCCAGATACAATGAATCTTACTTGATCCTATTCTATCCTATGGTATTATTACTTGTCCTATTTGCCACTTATGTAGGGACTTTGGTGGGTTCCTACAGTTTTGTATGCATTTTTCCTAATATCTTGCATATAGGAGAAGCCATAACATTTGGAATAAAATATCCCCAAAATTAATAGCATTTTAGCATGTGTATGGGTATAGAAGTGCCAAATGATGCTAGTTCACATTAATCCACAAACAAAATTCCTTCTCCATTCTGGTAAATCGGGACTCACCATCATGGAATGTTGTTTGGGCAAAATGCTAGAACAGACACATCCAGAGAATTTTTAATTTTTTTTTACAGAATTTAAGTCTTTAACATACGGTTGAAACCTAATTCTGAGAGAGAATTTGATGGGTTTGCCACTGTTAGAAGAGAAATCTAAAAAATTAGAGCCATTTTGGAAGTTTGTCTGTAGTTCTATTTTTGATTTAGAAAGATATTGGACAGCCCATGCCCTGTTGGGTCATCATTTTAGAGGTATTTCCTCACCTAAACAGAAGGAGCAAGGGTGGGCAAAAAAGCAATTGCAGTGGTAGCAGATGTGACTTCTGATTTCCTGCCAGCTTCCCCATTGAATTTTCTTATGGAAATTTAGCTGGGAGTATTGGAAATCTTCCTTCCTTCCTTCCTTCCTTCCTTCCTTCCTTCCTTCCTTCCTTCCTTCCTTCCTTCCTTCCTTCCTTCCTTCCTTCCTTCCCTGCCTGCCTGCCTGCAAGTGGCTGCTGCTGGGTGCAGGAGGGAGAAAGGGATTGCAAGACTGGCTGGGAAACTGTCACAGAGTTGAAAATGAAGACCACATGACCGCAACAGAAACTCACCAGTGCAGCATCAGCCAGTAGCACTGAAGCAGCCATGACTTTCCCAAATTTCATTCTCTTGAAAGTCCCATATTTTGAATGTATTCTGAAAGTTAGTCCATATGAGGAACATTGGTTCAAAAATAATTGCCCTGCAATGCACCATTTCACACAGTTAAAGGTCATGATGACATTTATTAGCATATATATTCTAATGTAGCTCAGCCCTCTAGATCACAGGTCTTAAACTCGCCGCATCACGTGACATGTCGTTGACTTTTTTCGCATTGCTGAAGCAGGGGTGGCTGCGGCCTCTGCATGATGTAACTGGCCTGCGGGCCGGCAGTTTGACATCCCTGCTCTAGACATATCTGTTTACTCTTTAAGACAAGCTTTCATAGCCTGGGAGCCTCCAGTGTTTCAAAAACAGGTAACAAAGATGCCATAATTCTCAGCAGGATGGGAAATCAATTTTTTTTCTTCCTTCTCCTTCCCCGAAAGCCAGAAGAGTACAATGCAGAAATCATTCACAAAAATCTACATGAAGCATCAGTGTGAGGAGTCATAAAAGTGAAGATGGCACCTATGATAGAAGAATCCCTGTCATCTTGATCTTTTTGGCCCCGCCCACAATGTCCCTATGCATTGCCTCAGAGACGGTTGCTTTGGAACCTGCAATTTATTTACTTATTTATTTTTATCCTGCCTTTAATTAGGGGAAGAATTTTTGAAAAGATTTCAAATACTAAATCAAGGCCTATATATATAGTTCATGGTTATTACCGTACACATTTTTAAAAAAATCAAAGTTTCCTATTGTTAAAAGCTCACTTTAGTACACTACAGCTATATCAGCTTTCAGGTTTTATTGAAAACCAGGACTACAATCTTTCTTCTTCTTTTGGTCAATTTGCCAGAAAAGTGTTACCTTGCATAAGGGCTTCAATCATGCAGATTTCACAACTGGCTCAGAAATTATTGCACTCATAAATGTGGCGAAGTAGTTTGGCAGCAACATATAAAGTCAATTCTGAAAATATCACATCTGCGAAGAAGATATTCACACGGGGGTGGAGGAGAAAAAACACACCTTCATTCCTGCAAGGACAAGGGATAGTAGCTACAGAAGAAGTAAGTGTTACAGGAGGATGAAGTTGGCATCTTTGTCACAATTAAATCCTCAATTATAAATGAGATTAGTTTTTCCCAACCTCAGCAACTTTAAGATGGACTACAACTCCCAGAATTCCCTAGCTAACCATGCTGATTTCATGACCCATGCTGGCTGTGGAATTCTGGGAGATATATATATATATATATATATATATATATATATATATATATATATATATATATATATATATATATATATATATATATATATATATATATATATATATATATATATATATATATATATATATATATATATATATATATATATATATATATATATATATATATATATATATATATATATATATATATATATATATATCTCCTGGGCATTATGTTAACCAAATAAAAGAAAAACCGAACACCAGGATATAATAAACCAGACTATTTAATATAAACAAGCCTATTTAATATAAACAAGCCTGTGTTATTTGGGGCTGCTGCTTACTTGCTTCCCTTCCTCCGCTCTCTCCCTTTGTGCGTATGTTGTTATCTATCCCCCCACTGCAGGTTCCTAGGGTCCACATGTTCTTTCCCCCCCTTTTTTGGCCGTTCGTTTCTTCTGTATCTATCCAGTTGTTCCCTCTCGCCCTATTGGGCTGTGGGCTTGATGTTCTCCCCTCGTCTTTTCCTCCTGTCATCTTTCCCATGCGTCCATGGCCATGCCCTGCACGTATACCACCTCCTGCGGTCTCCCCCCTCTCTTCTTCCTCTTCGATGTTCATTTCATTAGCGTCGCCCCGATCATCGCATTGTGACCCTCGTCTTGGTCCGTTTCTTCCATCTAATGTGGATTGTACATGTTCCCTCCTCACAGGTGTGTTACTGCATTGTGTGTTTGAGCCTGCCCCCCTCTTTCTTGTGTTTCTGTGGTTGTGCGCAGGGTTGGCTGCTGAAGTGGCCTTTTGTTCCTCCCCCCCTTTTTCTGCGTTTGTTGTATATATGTCGTTGTGATCCTCATATTGCCTATTGCATTCTGGGTTGCCCTCTCTCCACTCAGGGGGTACAACACCCCCCCCCAGCGAAAGAGCGAGGGTAAGAACACACCGGCAGAAAGCCCTTACATCAGAGATCCGAGTTTGCCCAACCAATGACATCGAAAAAACTCACACATGCGCAGTAACAACAAAGCATAAAAACAGTGGAGCGGAACCAAACGGACAGTGTGTTGACAGCCCCAGGATTAAAATTCGATTGCAACCGAGCAGAGAGGGTAACGTGAATGAAATGAACATCAAAGAGGAAGAAGGGGGGGGGGAGACCGCAGGAGGTCGTATACATGCAGGGCATGGCTATGGACGCATGGGAAAGATGACGGGAGGAAAAGACGAGGGGAGAACATCAAGCCCACAGCCCAATAGGGCGAGAGGGAACAACTGGATAGATACGGAAGAAACGAACGGCCAAAAAAGGGGGGGAAAGAATACGCGGACCCTAGGAACCTGCAGTGGGGGGGATAGATAACAACATACACACAAAGGGAGAGAGTGGAGGAAGGGAAGCAAGTAACGGAGCAGCAGCCCCAAATAACATCAAGAAAACAGCCAATATGCAGTTTAACCAATTAGGACTATTAAGTGGACCGGTGACGAGGTCCAGGAGTCGTGTGCAAAAACTTACTAACACTATAAAGGAGACTCCCATCAACCTGTTTTAAGCCCTGATGATGTCGGCAGTTGGCCGACAAAAGCTTGGCATTAGATTAAACGTTTTTAGTTTAAAAATTTTCCTGGTGTTCGTGTTTATTTGTTTTATATATATAATCATAAAGGTAAAAAGGATATATGCAGTGTTACCTTCATTTTAGATGTCAAAAGGGTCTCTCTCTCTCTCCCTTCCTCTCTCTCTGCCCTTGGTCTGCCAGTCCTCTTCCCCCACTCTTTCTTTCTCTCTCTCTCATTCCTCTCTCTCTCCAAT
Source organism: Bothrops alternatus (assembly GCA_034064705.1). Lineage (NCBI taxonomy): Eukaryota > Metazoa > Chordata > Lepidosauria > Squamata > Viperidae > Bothrops > Bothrops alternatus. Next base: position 630,018 of record JARGCV010000054.1, read on the forward strand.
CTTCTGCTCACCTGGCAAGCTGGCTTTTCCTCTCTCTCTCTCTCTACCCCCTCTCTCCAATCTTCTGCTCACCTGGCAAGCTGGCTTCAAGCTGTTCTCCAACAAGCTCAGGGGTAGGCAACCTCGGCTCTTTTATGACCCATGGACTTCAACTCCCAGAATTCCTGAGTCAGCATAGCTGGGCTAGCTAGCTCTCTCCTGCTTTTCCTGCTTCCTGCTTCCTACAGAGACTTAGCAAAGGGAGGAGCCCTGCCCAAAAAGCTTTTCAGCTTGTCAGAGAACACCGTGAGTCCACTCTCTTTTACACACAAACACACACACACAAACACAAAGAGAGACAGAGAGAGACAGAGACAGAAGCAGGGAAGTGCAAGTGCCTCTCTGCAAATGGCAGAGGAGGCTGGGAGCCACAGGGGAAGGCTCAAAGAGCCGCATGCAGCTCCGGAGTCGCAGGTTGCCGACCTGTGCTCTAAGGGTTTCCAAGATTCTGTATTTAACCTAGATCGATCTCTCTGTCTGCCTACCTTTTTCTTTCTTTCTTTCTCTCCTTCCTTCCTTTTTATAAATAACTCAAGATAGTGAACACACCTAATACTCTTTGCTCCTCTTGTTTTCTCCACAACAACCGTGTGAGGTGGATTGGGCTGAGTGTCACTGGCCCCAAATCTCCCAGTTGGCTTTCATGCCTACATTGGGATTGAACTCATAGTCTCCTTGTTTCTAATCTGGTGCCTTAACCACTAGACCAAACTGGCTCTCTTATTAAATATTCCTTACTGAAATTGGTGTGGTTCTTGCTTGCTTGATCTTGCCCAGTTGAGTAGGCATGACAGCACACAAGGAAAAGAAAGTTCTAGCTTTGGGCATTCTCTCCTTGGCTGATTTTTTAGCCACATGATCTCTAGAAAGGAACACATTCAAAAGATGGCATTTTTGGAGCCCATTGGAATAGATTTCCTGCAGGAATCACTTCAAAATTCTCTCCCTCCGCAATTGAAGCAGAACAAACTTTCATTAGCATTAAGATGGCAAGTACAAATCATGGACACAGACTGCAGTTGAGCTGACTGTAGGAGCAATGGGGGGAGAGTACATGGATGATGTGTTACAGAAGGAGGCAAAGTTAAATGGGAAAGAGTGACAGCTGTTGTGGGTGGAAAGGAAGCTGAAAACAAACCGTAGGAGGAAAAATGGAGACAAATCCTGAATCTCATGCAACATGTTTTACTGTGTGTTTCTAGGTTCAAAGCCTGTGAGCCTTAGAGATGACACTTCCCAAACTCCAGCATCATTCTTTGGAGAAGGAGGTCATTCCTATTTCTCCAGACAGCCGTTCTTCACTCAGAAGTTTCTCGTACAGGGCTGAGACATATGTCGGTAATGTACATCCCCAGCCTACAGTGTGATCAATCCTCCAGATCGTCTGTTCAGAGCTCATGGCAACAGCAATGGGCGTTGGACAGGCATTAGGACAGTAAGGATCTGGAAGAGGGAAGAGTAAGTAGAGGGTGATTGAGGATTTAAGCCCTTCCTGTTGCTGCATCTGTTGAAACAGGTAGTCTTTCAAGAGCCCAAGGAACAAGGCCACAAACAAGGAGCAGACCCTCAGTGACACTTGCATTGCTCCAGGCCAGGAATGGCAATCTTTGGGTGCCTAGAAATACATTCTTTTTTGCACGGGAGGTGGGGGGGAATTGAGGGCCATAAGGAGTGGGGTGAGGATGAATCCATCAATTATATAAAGCCTGTTTCATGGCTTACACAAGAGGCTTCATATGTTCCACTTCACAATGACAAGGGGGGATTTTAACAGCCACCAAAAGATGTTTCTGGGTTGCAGGCAGCTGGCTGCCTATTTTTGTGGTTAGAACCAAGGAACTCCATCTTTTGAGGATACATAAGAATCTGACAAAGCTTCAGAAATCAATGAAGGCACAGTGCTGCAGGCAGAGAATCCAAATCATGTCCCAAAACAGAGAATGACAGCATTGTTGGGCAGGGGTGAAAAAAAAGGGGGGCAGCTGAAAGGAAAATGTCAAGATATTTAAATTTATAACTGGAACAGTGGGGGTTGTGTAGTGAGTCAAAACACAGAGTTATACCTGATTGATTGAAGAGTGCTGGCTACGGCCAGAGGCAACCTAAGCTGTGATTGGTTGCCTTGAGTGAAAAAGGGGAGTTTCCTTATTTCCCGCCTTTTTTGCTCGGTGTGCTCTCTGTGAGTTACCTGATGATGTTCCTGCTGTGTTGATTTACCTGACTATGCTCCTGTTGGCCTCTCTTATTTACTTGAACTACTGTATATTTATTTATATAAAAACCACAAGTTCTTGTCAGCACTTCTGACTCCATTTGGACACCAGCTGCGCAATTTTCTGACAGAAAAGCTCCCTTGGAGTAAAGGTCTACTGAGGTGCCATTTTTGAGTAAACCTGCATCCTTGAGGAGATACAGGGGAAAAAAAACCCTGATGGAGGATTATAGCTTCTAGGATAAAGCTTGCCAACTGGAAATAATCCAGTCCTGGAAACAATGATAGATAAATGTATTGGACTTGTATTGTTTTTTTGTGCCCTTTGGCAACTGGAAACTTTGCTGCTAACATCGCTGATTCTGCACATTTTAGTCTAAACCTCCAATTCCTAATGGTTTCATAAACAGGGGAGGCCACTGTGGTGAGATTAAAAAGTCAAGATGGTGGCAGCTGTCTGATGGAAACCTTGCCCCTTTTACATGCATTGAGGCATTTGATGTGTAAAAATGGGGTGTGGCTTCAATTGCACAATTGTAGCAACTATTCTTACCCTTCCCACCCACCTCTGGCAGATGCCTCTCTTGATAAAAGAAAGATTAGCTTATTTATGTTCTCCACCTGATTCTTCACCAGGAGAGCTTGCAAGAAAGCTTGTGGCTCAATGAAAGCAATCAAACTAAGAAACTGAAGGTTTGAGAATCAAACTTTCCCCATAGTTAAGAATTTACATGCAGCAACCCTCACTACAGAAGAAATGGGCAATTTTTCCATCCCACAGACTACCTCTGGAAATAGGTTGGGGTGAAATTGATTTTATACAGGTAATCCTTAACTTACAACCATTTGAAGTTACAATGGCACTGAAAAAAGTGACTTATGACTGTTTTTCACATTTACAACCATTGCAGCACCCCTGTGGTCACGTGATCAGAATTTGGACACTTGGCAACTGGCATGTATTTATGACAGTTGAGGTGTCCCCAGGTCATGTGATTACCTTTTGCAACTTTCTGACACAGGGCTCTCCAACCCCCAGTCCATGGACTGGCACCAGGCCGCAGCATGCCAGAAACTGGGCCGCACACACAAGCAAAACCCCATCCTTGGAATGCAGGGAGCACATAAAATCGCGCCTCCTCTGGTCTGTGGAAAAACTTCTCTCCACAGAACCTGTCCTTGGTGTCCAAAAGGTTGGGGGCTACTGTTCTGACATGCAAACCCAATGGAGAAGCCAGATTCACTTAACAACCATGTTATTAACAACTGCAATGATTCACTTAACTGTGTCAAGAAAGGTCATAAAATGGGGCAAAAGTCACTTAAGTGTGTTGTTTAGGAACAGAAATTTTGGGTAAAAGGTACAGGTTGTCCTTGATTTACGACAATTGAGCCCAAAATTTCTGTTCCTAAACAAGACAGTTGTTAAGTGAATTTGCCCCCATATTATGACCTTTCTTGACCTGTACAACAGGATCTTGAGGAGGAAAAGGGTCCTTTGAGCACTCTTTCTCTAAATCTCTCCTCTGCTAGTAATGGTGGCTGTTAATTCTTCATCTTCAGAAGCATCAGCTGAGTAATGGGGAAAAATAGATGTTGCTTCTCCAAAGTATCTCCATGAAGGGCAAAGAAGGGACAAATGGCAATGTGTGTGTGATATAATTATGCAATTGCTACAGTTCATCCAACATTAGTATCTAAATCATGGCATATTCATGATGATGTCATCATGTATATAGTGTCATTTTGGCACCATGGCGATTTGTTATGGAATCCACTCAGCTTCTGGCAGACAAGCTGGCCACAAACAACAGCTACAGATCCAAGTTACTCAATCAAGGGCAAAAGATTTGAGTGCTAAGAAGAAAAGTAAAAAGGATTTCTGAGAGGATAGATCTCTATTAGATGAAGTTTGCATGCACACTCACCCATGAGAGCTTAGATGTCATTTTCTTAATTAGCGCAAGCAGCAATTGAACCATAAATGAGTGTCAGAGATTGGATGCGTACATTAGGTAAATCTGTGGCTAGGTTGTGATTCAGTGTCTCACACAAATAGAGCCACTAAAGTTACAACATTCCTTTAGCCAAGTAATCAGAAAGAAAGTTCTATAACTTTCAGGCAGATTCAGTCAACTTGATCATCTAGGCCAGGGGTGTCAAACTGCCCGCCTGTGGGCCGGTTGCATCATACGGAGGCCGTCCCCCCCCCCAGCTCTGGCAATGCAAAAAAAGTCGCAATACGTCACAACACATCACGTGACGTGGCAAGTTTGACACCTGTGATCTAGGCCAATGTTTCTTGCTCTTGGCAACTGGAAGATATGCGGACTTCAACTCCCAGAATGCCCCAGCCAGTATAATGACTGAGGAATCATGGGACTTGAAGCCCATATACCTTCAAGTTTCCAAGGTTGAGAAACACTGATATGTTACTTGGTGACTATTTCATACATACCCTCTGCACATTAGCTCTTCCTTTTTTAGAGCTTTTTGAAGGTTCATGCCGATGATCTCAATCGAAACAGGAAAAAAAAGCTCCCTTTGGCATAATATTTTGAAGAGCTCTTATGCATTTGCATCTATTTCACTGCTGTATGGCCAGCACCTAGCAGCTGAAATGAAGGAGAATGGGACTCAGACTGGAAAACCTCCCAAAACTAGGCTTGCCTTTTAGTGTGACCAAATTACTACAGGCAATCCTTGACTTATATGACCCTTTGTAAGTCATGAAGATCATAAAGCATATCATCATGTGACTGACACAGTGGTCATAAAGTGAATGCAGTGGTTTTTAAGTGAACCCATTATTTGCAATGGACCGGGTTTTTTTTGTAGGAAAACAGAGATAAATGTTAGTTTTTAGCCAAAACATAAATTGTGGTCAAGTGATCACAGGATGCTGCAAATGGCCAAAAATACAGGCCAGTTGCTGAGTGCCCAAAATGTATCGTGACCATGGGGAGAGGGCAACCATCCAAACTTTGGAACTGGATTGTAAGAAGCTTTTGGAGGGGGTCTGTCATAACTTTGAATGGTCTCTAAGTCTCTGGTCATAAGTCGGGGACTACTTGTCTGTATTTCAGAGGTGATAGGGTTATTACATAACTTTGAGATAGGAGGAGAAGTTTAAGAAGAAAAGTTGTAGATATTCAAACTCCTCTTCCGGACTGAAAATCTGGAGGTGGAGACATGCTAGGTTTTTTTTTATCAGGGTGGACTTCTCCAAGTCTCTTCCTTACTTAAGTTCCTCACCTTTGTTTCTTTGTGGAATTGAGCCCGGGTTTCCTCAGGGACAATGCTGTAGGGTATGAAAATGTCCAAATGATAGAGCTCAGGATGTCCCCGTAACACAATACGGTCTTCTCCAAGGTCCAGCTCAAGATTTCTCACTGAGATCTGTAGTGGCAGGGGGGAGAGTAAAACACACTCAAAAAATGCAACCAGTCCCAGCACCTGGGCTAGAGTTGGAACAGATAGGTGCTTCCCTGTAACCCTCACACTATGGAATTACCATTTCAGGAAGGAAGATCTTCGCCACTAGACGATCTGGGTGACTGGTTGATGGCTCTGCAACTATGGTGAATTCAGGAACTGCAGCAGAGCTGAGAAAAGAGCAAAACGGACTTAAATTGGATAAGGAGAGCTGTGTCCAAGGCAGATTAAAGACCACTGGCAAGTACAGAATTCAGATGGCTTTTTATGGGGCAAAACTGGATGGAAAATAAGAGATGGAACAGGTTAGATAGTAAACAGCATGTCTGTACTCCATGCCACAACATTTTGGTACTGGTCCCCTCATTGTGTACTAAGTGCAATCGGGGAAAAAGAAAAGCCATATGTTACAATCCCAACAGTTTAATTCAGTGTCTGTCAACCTTGGCAGCTTGAAGATGTGTGGACTTTGATTCCCGTGGCTAGTTGGGGAATTCTGGGAGTTGAATCCACACATCTTCAAACTGCCAAGGTTGAAAAACATGATTAAGTGACTCATGCCCATTTTACAACCTTCTTTGCCATGGCTGTTAAGTGAACCACTAAGTTAAGTGAATCATGTAAAATGAATCAGGCTTCCCCCATAGATTTTGCTTGACAGAAGCTAGCTGGGAAGGTTGCAAATGGCAATCACAAGACCCCGGGAGGCTAGATGGTAGATTCCTGGATCGGATCCCCCCCCCGCCGCCGCCCACCCTTTCTGCGCAAGATATCAGCTCCCGGGTGGCCGGGCTCCTCCCCCTCCGAATAACTTTCGCTTTCACACGCCAATGCAAGCAAACTCCTGGGCCTTTCTACTGTATTCTTTTCCCCTTTCGCCCGATGTAACTTGCATAGCTGGCAACTCTCCTGCAGCAGCACCTCCGCCGGCTAGGAAGAGGGAAGGGTCGGCACCGAACAACTTACCCTCCCGACCCCAAAACAGCTACTGCCATCCAGGGATCCAGCGCGCTTCCTGTACCTGCCCGCCTCGCATCTCTACAGGTAGGCTCTTGCTAGACGGAAGGTTCCATAAATTTTTGCACTTCTATTGTGAATATTCCAGTTGGATCTGTGCCCCATCCATCTATCCCAATTCCAAATTGATTGCCATATAGATCAGTCATGGTGTTGAACCCTTTGATGGTAAAATTAATTTTGTTGCAATGTCTTAATTTACAGTTTGCAGTAGCTACTACCTTGCTCAATGTAGCATCCCACACATAAGGTACTGTGCTTCCCCACAGACTGGTTGCCCAGTGAACACAACTCCAATAGGGGCATAAATTACCATACCCACACCCCGATGACCCCTTAATAGGACAAATATACTTGTCATTGACAGCATATTCCCTTTGCTCTGTTAAATGGCCACAATCTACTATTTCACACACATCAATTATAATGGAGACAGGTGTATTCAGAGACCATATTCTTTGTTGATGCAGTGTTTTACCTTGAGACTTTAGGTGAAGCCACATCTGTTCCGGATCGTGTTTGGGATCATAACATGTTTTTGTGGTCTTGCAATAACTATATGTGACATTCCCCTTTTTGCATGGAACCATCTCACCAGGACATTTGTGATGGGAAAAGTAAACCAGGGTCTCTTTTACCTGATCGCCTTCACGAACCTTAACCACACATTGACTACAATCATCAGATAGTTTCCTAGCAGCTCGTGGCTTGCGAGGAGGGGGCACGATAGGCAGCGCTGGGGTGATGATGGGTTTTTTGCTAGTCAAAACTTGAAAGGGGGTGGTCATCATCATGGAAGGGGGGGTGGGAACGATGCCTTGGTTCCCTATTTTTAAAAATTTATCAGGAGATTGTATATAAACTGTACAGAGACCTTCCCAATACCTTGGTAAAGAAGAAACATAAGAATCATTACATTGAAATGTCAAAGGACTATTGAAAAAACTATAAGTCCCACAATTTCCTGTCCACAAAATAAAAGCAGCCCAAGAACAAGTACGGAGAGAGACTTTATCCCCACATAAATCCAGTGCGTGTTGAACAAAATCCAAAGATCTGTTGGAGCAAATCCACTTCTTTTGATGTGAAGAAATAGGAGGAAAGACCCCCAAAACCAACTTGCAAGCACTATTGACCATGGTGCGTAACTGGAAAGGCTGACCATCAGATACTTTGGTAGACCAGATGCAAAAGGGAAGATTAGAGAAGCTGCGTTTGGAGCGAAGGGGGAAAACATCATTGTGATGCAGAGTCTGGGTTGCCGGGTGATCTAGACGGAAGGAACTGCGTCTTTGGAAGGAATTGCGTTTTCTGATGGTGGAGGCAGTCAAAAGCCAGGAAGGAATTGGGGGGAAAGCAAAACTGTCACGGCTAGCAATGAGACTGCTTACTTCCCTCCAACTGCCATTGAGGAATCCTCTGCAGGTATATCGACCTATAGTTGTGAGAGAGATTTTCAAATGCAGGGTTAGATGACAGGAGCCGGCTGTTTGAGAATGGTAGGGAAACCACCATCGAGGCTCAGTCATTGTGGTCACTTGAAGCCAGTCAGGAGAAGGTTTTGGTTCCAACAGCCACTGATAGGGTTCAAAGAAAAAAGTCAGAGGGCAAAATTCTGCACTGATGTTAGAATAGCAATGTATTTGAGCAAATGTTCCAGGCAGTTCAAATAGATGAGTAGGGTAGATCCAAAGATTCTCACTGGCAGCACCTCCTGCGACACATAGAAGCAAATAAACGGACCAAAACATGATGTTTTCCTGAAGCAAAAAAGAAGCGAGAAGTCAATTCATCCAAAAAGCAAGCTGAGCGAGGCATCCTCCTCCTCCGGAGCAGGCACGGGTGGTGGAAGATGACATGGACGGATGCAGCGGCCAGGAACCCATAGAGCAGAGTCTGGAAGTTGAATGGCTGCATAGCCCCGACCCCAAGTTATGAGTGGGGCTGGTCCTTTCCAGGTGGGGTCAGGCAACTGCCGGTAATAGACAAGCGGGCGTTGCTCCGTTTTTGATGAAGAGAAGTGGCGCTGGGCAGCAGAGAGGCTAGGCTTGCCTGACTCATTCAGGAAATTTAAAGTGTAGAGAGCCAGGTTGAGCAAATTCTGTAAGACTGGCAAATTTCGAGGGGGAGGAGGGAAATCTAATTTTGCAATCATGTTTTTCAAGGTCTGGTTTGCACGTTCAATTATAGCTTGTCCCTGACTGTTATAGGGAAGTCCTGTCTTGTGCTCTATCACCCATTTTTGACAGAATTGTGCAAACGCACGACTGGCATAGGCAGGGCCATTGTCAGTTTTTACAGTGTGAGGCTTACCCAGCACTGAGAAGGTTTTTAAGCAATGGTTGATGACATGTTTCACCGTCTCCCCCCTTTGGGGAGATGCCATAATAAAGCCTGAATAGGTGTCAATGGAAACGTGAAGATATTTCCACGGGGCAAATGCAGAACATTGTGTCACATCCATTTGCCATAATTGAGTGGGTTCAAGACCACGAGGATTTACTCCCAATGGCACAGCACGGCCCTGCAAACTACATGTTGGGCATTGTTGCACAATGGCAGCTGCCTCTCTGTAAGAGAGAGAGAACTGCCGCACCAGAGCACGGATTCCCTGATGAAAGTAAGCGTGGCTTTCCCATGGAGTGGGGGGGGACAGAACTGACAGGCAACAGTGAAGAAGATTTTACAGGCGACAGAGAAGAAGCAGAGGAGGCAACTGAATCTGCAACATTGTTCCCTTCTTGTAACATGCCAGGAAATGGCTGGTGGCTCCGAATGTGAGCCACGAAGAAGGGAAGGGTGCGCTTTTGGATTAAATTTTGCAAAGAGGCAAACAGCGCGAGCAAATTACTATCAGTTGAGGGAGACAGGTAAGCATCAGAAATAGAGTTAATAACTTGACACACATAGAGACTGTCTACAATCAGGTTGAAAGGAATCTCAGAAAAATGGTTAAAAGCTAAAAGAGAAGCATATAGTTCTGAGCGCTGAGCAGAAGTTTGAGGGGGGGTGATTAAAGACATCCAGGTCCCCTCCTTCTGGTACACACAAGCCCCATGTGTTTTACTACCATCTGCAAAGACAGTCACAGCATCTGAAATGGGCACAGACCTTATCACCGATTTGAAAGTTACCGGGACCACCTTAAGCAAAGCAATCCGGGGATCCGTTGGAGGATGGCAGGACACAATCCCCGGCCAATTGGCCAAGGCAAATTGCAAGGAGTCCGAGTTAAACACCAAATCCTCCCATTGAGCTAGTGGGCAGGGAACAAATAATGAATCAAGGTCTGCCCCCGTCAAGGCTTTTGCTCTAAGGCGGCCTTTCCGAATTAGGGTAGCAAACATCAAATGACTGGGGTTGATTGAATTACGGGGTGTGTGCGGCAAATGTATCCACTCAACAATTTTTAAGGATTTTTTATTTTGAACTTGTGCCAGTATGCCAGTAGGAAGGCCCTTTGTATTAAGCAGAATGAGAGATAAAGAAATGTTGGGAACAATGCGATCCACCCAAACCTTAGCTAGAGCGAAAGAAACGTTTTGCAAGACTTCCCTTGCCTCGCCAGGCAAGAGAACTTGATCAGAGGGCTTCACCCCCCTAGTAAGGGCGGAAAATAAAGGCGAAAGCTGCAAGGTGGTGAGACCTAAATAAGGACGGATCCAATTTATGGCTCCCAAGTATTTTTGCAGTTCCAATAATGTGAGAGGTTCTGTAAAAGCCAATTTTGGGGGCTGGGGCACAGATCGGGATGCTAAAACTTTATGCCCCAAATAGGAAAACGGTGATTTTGTCTGAATTTTTTCAGGGGAAACATGAAAGCCCCCTTGCTTCAAAATAGTTTGAAGCTGTGGCAGATAGGGGAGCAGCACCCCAGGGGGGCCGGGTCCAGCAACAAGGATATCATCCATGTAATGATAAATCATTAGGTGTGGATTTTGCAATCTGAATTTATTTAGAACCTGATCCACGACAAATTGACAAATGGTTGGACTATTTAACATACCCTGTGGCAAAACTTTCCACTGATATCTAGCCGTGGGTCTGTGAGAATTCTGCTCTGGGACTGTGAAAGCAAATAATTGCCTATCTTCCTTATGCAAAGGAATAGGAAAAAAAGGCATCTGAGAGATCCACCACCAAAAGCTGAAAGTCAGCAGGAATCAAGTTAGGATTCGGAAGACCGCATTGCAAAGGTCCCATAGGCTGAATTATAGAATTGATGACACGGAGGTCGTGAAGAAAACGAAACTTTCCACTCTTTTTTTTAATGACAAAGACAGGAGTGTTATAAGGGCTAAAGGATTGTTCCAAATGTCCAAGAGCAAGCTGTTCTTGAATTAATTTTAAAAGCGCAGTTTGCTTTTCCGGGGATAGGGGCCATTGGTTCACCCACACAGGCGTGGGTGTCTTGAGAGTTAATTTCAGAGGTACAGCCATTAGGAAAAGGTTAATTTAGCTTGTAGTTGACTCATTAGGTCTCGGCCCCATAAATTAATGTGAAGGGGAATGACCACAGGCTGAATATAGGCAGTGTGAGCCGAATCAGGCGATGTCACAGCTACCCAAGCAAGACTTTTACGTGCCACCTGTAGTCCCCCCACACCTCTTACAGAAGGGGCCTCTTCTGTGGCCCACTGAGCGGGCCATTCTTGAGATCTTATGACTGAGACATCCGCCCCAGTATCTAAAATGCCAGAAAATTGGCGGCCGTTCAAAAGGAACATGGCCACTGGACGTGGTCGGGCTAAAGGGTGTTCCACCGCGCATAACTCCGGTGGGATGAAGTCCATTAACAATATCATAGTAGCCACAACTGAGCCTTGCTGAATGGTCACAGGCTGATTAGCAGAGACACAGAGTGACAAAGAAGACAGACACTGAGAATCTATCATCACAGGAGCAGCCATAATGCCTTGACATGTTATTTCATGTGTCGGAAATACCAACACGGGCAGAGTGGGGGGCAATTGGAGCTTTAATTTTGGTTCTAAAGGCAAAAAATAATTGTGAGCAGGCAAATTTAGCAACAATGTTTCCTTTGCAGCCATTTCAAAAGTTTGGGAATACTGATCAGGGGGAGGATTTAAATCTCCAACCTTGGGGAAGGGGCTAGCCGGGCGCCCCGCTCCTAGTTTCCCTGATTGTTGTTGATTACGGACCGGCAATCTTTTGCCCAATGAAAGCCCCTTTTGCACTTTGGACAAACAGTTCGTGGTTTAGAGGAACGTCCGTCCTTCCCTGAGGCAGCTCCCCCCCTAGGAGCCTGACATTCAGCTTTAAAGTGTCCGGGCTTCCCACAATTAAAGCAGGTTTGAGATGACCGATTCTGAGAACTTTGCCCAGAATGTCCCTGCAAGGCAAGAGCCAACGCAGACATTTGAAAAGTGGTGGTACCAGTATGTCTACAGGCATCAAGATAATCTGAGATGGTAGCTCTCTGATTTACAATGACCCCCTTCAATATGCTTTTGCAATCTGCATTAGAATTTTCATAAGCCAATTTTTTAATTAACTCATCATGCGCTGCGGCATTTTCAATCTGCCTTTTGACAGCTGTGATCAGTTTATTGACAAAATCAGCATATGGCTCCTGGGGTCCTTGTAAGATTTTTGCAAAAGAGGAAGTAACCTCGGTGGAGTCCTCCAAGACCGAGAAAGCATATAATACTGCTTCGTTAATTAATGCAAACAGGGCAGGAGGAAATTGCAGCTGATTAGTAATCGTGGACTGAGTACCAGTACCCATTATGTGGCGTATGCCAATGTCAGCAGGGAGCAAGTTTTGTCGAGCCATTCGATCAGCTTGCCTTTTCCAGGCAGCTTCAAATTGTAGATACTGCGTGTTATTAAGTATCATTTGGGCAATATTCTTCCAATCTATTGGGAGAACATGCTGGCTGAGCGCAAATGCGCGCAATAAGCCTTGGACATAAGGTCCAGAGATCCCATATTGGTGCACTGCCTCCTTCAAGTTCTTGATGATTTTATAATCCAAGGGTTCATATCTGGGTCTTTGCCGGCCAGGATTAGCAGGATCGGGCACCATGACTACTGGAAAAGCGGCAATGTCTGCTAAATCATCTAGCTCTATGGCCCCCTCAGCCTTGGCTTTAGCAATTCCCCTTTGCAAGGAAGAGAGAGGGGCAGGTTCAAGACATATAGAAGAAGAAGAAGCAGGCGCAGATGCCATGGAATACAGATCAGAATTAGTCAATTGAGTGCAATCCCCAACCTTGGCGCTCAATGGTTCGTATCTTGGGGGTGGTTCTTCTGATAGGGCAAATTTAGAGTCTGATTGCAATATTTTTTTTGATGTCTCAGAGCTTGTTAATGTCTGAGGATCTATCAAATCAGCTTGTTTTTTATAGTGTAAAGTCAACATGGACAGTACGGCCTTCCATGGGGCTAGAACATTTGGCGGGGCTTTGGGCGGCGTATGGAGCCAAATGCCTATGCGTCTCCATGTGGCGAGGTCTAATTGCCCCTTCTCTGGGTACGTAGGGTGAAATTTTTCCAAAAAAGCCAATAAAAGATATAATTCTCTCTGAGTGACAGGGAAAACAGCCTGATTATTAAGTTTCTGAATATAATTTGCTCTCCTGACTAAGCTATTCAATTCTGTCAAGCGTTGAGCCCGATCTTTTGAAAGCCTCTGTCCCATACTCACGTAAAGGTGCGCCCAAGGGGCCTTATTCCAGGCGAAATGAGTTGCGGGATGTCAGAAGGACGTGACTTCGCATCACGTCCGGGGTCACCAGTTGAAGCCCTACCCTCCGCAGGCAGCTTCAATGCGGATCAGACACGGTGGCCGAATGTAGAGACAAGACAATGAGACAAGACTTCTCTCTGGGGTGACTGATATTCAAATGGGATCAGCCCCCTATTTTTATTTGGTTAAGATCAAACAACATGAATAAATCACATACAAAAAGGTTTGAGTCCGGCAGTTTTACAATAGCATAATATAAAATGTTTCATCAATGATTATATTTCCTGCTTAGTCAGGAGGTCAGGAGATTACAAGAAAACTACAAGATAATATGTTTCCTATATCTAACTATAAAATAACACCTTTGCCTATTAACTGTCAGAGGTCTATAAATCCTTGCCAGTGATCTTAGTGCCTGTTTTCAGACCGTTTCCGCATCTGCTGCTTATCTAACTTAGTTATCTTAAACATAGCTTGAGAGAAGAGTTTGTTTGCTTATGTGTATTCTATCGATTGAGGAAACTCTAGCCAGCAATTAAGGAAACCCCTTTTGATCTGAGCAATTACCTGAAAGCTTTGTAAATCACGGCAGTTATCCCAGCCAAAAGGTTCCTGCGGTTTGAAGTCTCTTTGTTTGAATACACAAAAATACGATGGCTAAATAAATGCTTACGGTTAGCTCAAGTGGGGCGCATTACAACATATCTCCTCCTGTGAAGTATTTATGTTTTCTTGATATGTTCTTTCTACATGTCTCTGATCCATGATGGCCAAGAATTTGAGTTTTTCTCTTCCTTTCTTTTCTCTGCAAATAGCTTTAGAGTCCCAATTAAATATATATTTGTAATCCAAATAGTTCAAAAAAGATTTTTTTCCTGAAATGTATAATTCTCTCTTTGTCTACAGCCCAGATTGTTATCTTTTTTTGTCACAGCTGTTCTGTTAAAACTTTGAAGGTCAGAAACACAGATTAGCTTTTCCCAGGTTTTGCCAAGTCTTATATTAAAGTCATAGTTGTCAGTCTTCATCCACCACTAGGTGTCAGCAACTATTTGTTTTGCAATTTCCAAAATAAACAATTATCTTTAAAATGAGAGTCTTAATCATTCAAACAATTTTAGATTTATCCAGATTTAAGTTTTAAATTTCAGGTTTTATATTTATTTCACTTCCATATATTTTGATCCTCCATAAAAAGATTAATTCGCCGCTTCCCTTAGTATAAGGGTGGGGCGGAAATCCCCCTCCTTCCATTTTGGAGGTATTTTGCTTCTTGAGGATCTTTTCCAGGAAATTAAATGTAGAATAGAAAAGAGAAGATCAAATTCCTCATCCAGTTTCAAGCACGCTGTTCACAGTTGTGCTAGTTAGTGCTTTTGGACTTCGGTTGCTAGTAGCTTGGGCTGGTTGATGCAATACAGCCAGCCTTTCTCCTGTCGGGTTAGAAGGCTCTCCCTAAGTCGAACAGAACAACTGCCACCGTTCCAGAATCGCTGGAGCACCCTTCTTTCTTCGCCACCTCTCCAGGGCGACTTAGACCCATTTAGGGTCCCCAGGCAAGGCGAAATTAGCTGTGGGGGTGCGAAGAATCCGCAAGCCTGCGACCGGTTGCTACCGCGCAAAACCAGAAGTCCCACATTAAGCTGATTTCTAATGGCGAACGATTCTTCCTTAGGTCTACAATGCACACAAAATGGCTCTGTGTTCCTAATTGCTCTTGAAGGGATACAAATATGTATAATAGAATAGAAATAACAGAAAAAAAGTATATCTATATTTTTTCAACACTATTTCCTCTTCGGTTAGAATGGTTAGAAACGTGTATAATATTGCATTTGTATTCTGTAGCAGATTTTCTGCAGAGTGAGTAATCCACACAACAACCAAAATTAGGCAACGGTGCTGTCATTCTCCGTGATTTCCAACTGCACCCTTGTGAAGTGCCTGAACTGAGAAGTCTGGGAGCAACTTAGAAGTAATTCTGAGTGACTTTTGCTACCTGTTAGTGCCATCCTCATTATTGCCAAAGATGTTTTTGTTGCTCCTTAGCCCAGCCAGATGATATGACCTGAGGAGCAATAGGGCATTCAATTAGGTAGATGGGGAACAACTATAATATGGCTTCATTTTACATCCACCTAGCACACCAGTGTGGAAAGGCAGAGTTTATTATTGATTAGGGATGCACATCTGGTTGGACCATGAAAAAGGACCTTCTCGGTGATGGCGCCTTCTCTATAGAACATCATTCTCCCCCCACCCCATTGCTTTTCTAAAAGGCCCTAAAACATGGTTTTGTCAGCGGACCTGGAGAATACTAATGGAGATGGAGCCAATCAAATGTCTGTTTTGATGGTGTTGTTGCTATGGGGAGTGGAGTGCTTTTTTTTATAGTGTTTTTATTATTTGGTGAGTTTTTAAATAGCAGTAGCAATAGCACTTAGACTTATATATTGCTTCATAGTGCTTTACAGCACTCTCTAAGTGGTTTACAGAGTCAGCATATTGCCCCCAACAATCTGGGTCCCCATTTGGACCTCGGAAGGATGACCTTGAGCTGGTCAGGATCAAACTCCTGGCAGTGTGCAGAGTCAGCTACAATACTGCTGTCAACGCTGCTAATATTGAATATTCTTGCTTTGACAAAATATGCAGAACTGTCTGGTATTTTTAGAGTTAATTCAGATGACAGAGAAAAGGGAGGAGATAGTAAGGAAAGCCCGGGAAAATGAACGGAAGTGAATCTTTGCCCTCCAAGTTAATTGGAAGATGTGAATCATGACCCCAAAATAGGGGAGGGGAAATGCCTGGAATGTTATGTGCAAAGGGAAGGGAAATTCAGATCTTGGCATCCATCATGCTGTGCTGACACGTCTCTACACTAATAAAGGTTTTTTTTAGGTTAAACCATGCCTGAAAATTCTTTGAAGTGTTTCATTAGTCAGACACATGACAACTGGATTCTAACCACTGTGCCACCACAGTTCCTAGCTTATAAATGTTATAAGACACCCGACGTCACCTATGTGTGAATTGGGCAGCTACTGTATATAAATTTGTTTAATAATAAAAAATTTCCTACTTTGTACCATTCATCTCAGCAGCAACCAATTTTCTAATGAATTGACCACTCACTCTTGTCCACTTCTGCATGGGGTTCTCCCAGACTCATGGGGATCCGGAAGGTGGAAGCATTCTCAGACTCAATGAGGCAAGCCAGCTCTTCATTGGTTAGGTCGGGTGGCGAAGGGATGTGCTGGGATCTGCAGACATTGACAAAAATCTTCTCACCAGAACTTGTGTGGGTTTTAAGGCAGAATCCTAGGCAGGGAAGAAAAGGTGCCAAATGAAGATGTCACACACACAGCAAAAACTAAAAGTGACAATATCTTTCCTGCAATTTGGCAGACCAAATTTCTTCCTATCTTATTGTAGGATTCAAATGTGGTGGGATGCAAGTGGAAATTGAGCCCATCCACTGCTAACTAATTCTACTGAAATAAAGCAAGAATTGTCCAAGATCAGTAAAACTCTGTAAACCCTATAAAATCTTACAGATCAGGCTTATTTGAACAATCCCAACCCTACCCTACCCTACCCTACCTTACCCTTCTACTCTGCCTCTGTCCCACCCACAGCAGCACAGCAACTGGAACTGATATTTTTTTCTAGCTTTCCAAATTTCCCTGCAAAAGCTTCTCTTTTGTTGTTTAAAAATCTTCTCCATTTTGATACTATTTTTTTTACATGATAGGAATATAATGTAGTTATTTTTGTAATAGTCCACCTTTTTTGAAATAGTGTAAAATATAAACATTTATGACTGGTTGGGTTTGAAGTTACAATGGACCTTTCCAGAGCTACTGACAGCCTGTTTTCAAACTTACAAAGGTTGCATTTTGGGCACTTGGCTATCAGCTCATTTTTATGGCCCTTTACAGCGTCTTACAGTCACATGACAGCAATTTGTTGTAGTTTTGTTTCCCCACTGGGAAAAATGGATTTAACTGTATCATTCTCTTGTCCATAAACTTTTCCCTGTTCTCTTTCAGGTCATAACATCCCTATTATCTCACACATCTCCCTTGGAAATCAATAAAGGAAGGATGGAGAAACAAACAGAGAAAGAAGCAAATTGTTGGGGAAATGAGCAAACATGTGCAATAGGATAAGAAAGGCGAAGAGTTTCTCATTTCCATGTAGGTCTGAGAAATCTTCTCCAATATCTTAGACCTTTTTCACATTCCTTTTGTTTCATTAAGCAGGTCACCTTTTGCGGCAGTAATTATTATTTTTTTTTACCTGGAAAGGGGCGGATGGGCTTGGATTCTGCTGGAGAAGGCACGGAACCCTGGATATTCTGGGCTGCCTAGAGAGAGATCGGTGGGATGTGTTTATGAATCCTGCATACCTCAATCTGTCAGCAACCACACTCCAGCTCCCCCCCATCTGTGCCCCACTAGCCCATCTTTTTTTTTTACTAGTCATATCGATGCATTTTCTTTTTGTTCTTTTCCCTTGTTTGTTTTATTGTTCTATTACTTTACTATTGTTCTGTTTAAACTTCCTTTTTATTTCTTCATTTTTATAGTTTTAAGCCGCCTAGAGTAGCCCCATGGCACAATAGAGGGCAAATCATCATCATCATCATCATCATCATCATCATCATCATCATCATCATCATCCAGAAAAATAATGAGAATGAATCATGCCCTTCATCCACGCAGTGACATTGACAGACTTTATCTACCAAGACAAATAGGTGGGCGTGGAATGCTGCAAGTACATCAGGTGGTTGAAGAAGAGAAAATGGCTTTGGAAGAATATCTGAAGGACAATAATGAAGATGCACTGAAATTAGTATATCAGGAAGGCTTACTGACTACTGGAGAGACCAAACTGTCCTACAAAAAAGACCAAATGAAGAACAGAATAGAGGCATGGGAAGACAAAGCACTACATGGCCAGTACATTAAAAAAAATAGCTGAGAAAGCAGATAATAACAAGACCTGGCAATGGCTAAGAGCAGGAAAATTGAAGAAAGAGACCGAGGGACTAATTCTGGCTGCACAAGACCAAGCCTTAAGGACAAATGGAAGACAGCAACAGACAGTAAGTGCTGCCTTTGCAAAGAAGCTGAAAAAACAGTGGACCACCTGATAAGCTGCTGCAAGAAGATCACACAGACTGACTACAAGCAGTGACATGACAAAGTAGCAATAATGGTGCATTGGAAGATCTGCAAGAATTATCATTTGCCTTTAAGCAAGAACTGATGGGATCATAAAATAGAGAAAGTCATAGAAAATGATAAAATTAAACTGCTCTGGGACTTCAGAATTCAAACAGACAAGCACCTGCAACATAACACCCCAGACTTAACAATTGTCGATAAGAAAGACAAAAAAGTCTGGATAGTGGACGTGGCAGTGCCTGGAGACAGCAGAATAGACGAGAAAGAACTGGAGAAGATAACAAAATACAAAGACCACACTTGATCTTAGCCAAAAGGCCGAGACCGGCTTCCGGTGGCACCGCCGGCGTCGCTAGAGTCTCCTCTGTGAGGCTCCGTTCCCTGGGTTTGTAAAGCCGCAAAAAAATAGCGAACACCAGCTGTTTTTTGCGGTGAAAAATCCCCTCTTCGGGTGAAGAAGAGGTGAAGAGCTTCAAGAGCAAGGTTGAGCCCCTCTAAAATCCCTGGAAAAAATTTTCAGGGATAAAGAGGGTGTGCTCCCTAGGCACTTGAAATGCTCCTGCCCAGAGACGCTTCTGTTGGCTGACAGAAAAAGATGTCGCGACCGCCTCTGCTTTCAAGAAAGAAATAATAGAAGCTTTCTACAGA
Organism: Bothrops alternatus; assembly: GCA_034064705.1. Classification (NCBI taxonomy): domain Eukaryota; kingdom Metazoa; phylum Chordata; class Lepidosauria; order Squamata; family Viperidae; genus Bothrops; species Bothrops alternatus. The sequence goes on from JARGCV010000054.1 coordinate 649,276, forward strand.
CGGAGTGAATACAGGAGTCTTTTGTGTATCGCAAGTATTTTGCTATTTTGTCTCTGCCTATGTACTTAAAACTTTTTAAAATCAACATAACTCTTTCAAAATGGCGATAGTTTCTTTTTCGGAGTGAAAGTGGTGGAAAGTGAAAGCGGACTTTCTCTTCCTCTCTCGGAAGTAAAGCCGAAGAAACCATTTTGATTTGAATTTTTACTTTTTAAATTATAACGCTAATTGGAATATAAAAGAAAGTAAGAAGAGGGGTAAATTTGGCAATAAATTTTTTCTTTAATTAAAGTATTTAAAATGACGACGAGACAGAGGGCAGCTATAACGAAGGCAGCTATACCCTCACCAGGTCAGCTTTCTAAATCACAATCAAGCACCCTGCCTGCTTCTTCAACCTCTGCACCTCCGATTCCCACAGAACCTCAAGCTTCTTTGCCTATACAACCCTCCCCAGAAATGCTTACAATGAAAGATCTGCAGGCTGCATTATCTACTGTATTATCTACAGTGACTGACAAGCTGGACAAGCTGGAGGAAAAGATGGAAGAACAGACAAAAGATTTAAAAGGCTTGATAGAAACCCGTAATATTGAGATAAGAGAAGATATTGTTGAAGCTATTAAAGGGGTGTGGGACTATACTGTGGGAGTTGAAGAGAAGTTGGAAGGTATGGAACAACAGATGGAGGAAAAAATAGAAGAGATCAGAAGTGATCTTCAGGATCAGGCTGTTATGACACAATACAACCAGATGCAGATGGCTATTAGAATCAGGGGTTTCAAAGAAGTAGCAAAGGAGAATCAAGAGGATTTAAGAAGAATTTTTGTTGATGTTTTGGCAACTTTTCTGGAAGATGGAGCTCAAAATGTGGCCTGGCAGATTGAGCGGATATTTAGGATGAATTCACGTATAGCAGCACAAAGAAATTTGCCCAGAGACATTGTGATATATTTTAGTACAAGAAAATTTAGAAACTGGGTTCTTACCAAAGCTTATAATAAACAACTAAGCGTTGCAGGTCAAGAAGTACAGGTTTTGAAGGAGATACCTCCAAAAATGTTGAGATCAAGGAAAGATTATGCATTTCTGACGGAGGAACTTAAAAAAAGCGAGATTCAATATAGATGGGAGGCTCCTTCTGGACTTTCTTTTTTTTTTTTCCAGAATAATAGATATCGTTTGACTTCAGTTGCCAAAGCGAAAGACTTCTTTGAGAATATACTGATGGGTGGTAAATCTACGTCCCCAAGATTTAAGAGGGCAGACCTTGTAAAAGATACAGAATCATCACAACCTATGGAATCTCAACTAATATCAACATTAGATCTGGATAAAGGAGTCGTGGTTGAACAGCCAGTGCAGTGTATCGATATTTTTCAACCTTTGGATGTAGAGAAACCCAAAGAACAAAGGCATGTACGTGAAGCTATTAAGTACACGGATCAAAGAGAAAAAGTACAGTCAACTTATACAAGGCAAGTTGCATCGACATCAATGGAAGCCATGGGAGCAAGGCCTAAGAATAAGCAAGAAGTGGATTTGGCCTTACAGAAGCTTTCACAAAAAGCTCATGTCAAATAAATATTTGACATGGAATGTGAATGGTTTAAATTCGCCACAGAAAAGGAGGAAGATATTTCACTATCTGAAGCAATGTAAAAATAATGTAATTTGTTTACAAGAAACACATATTAGAATCTCTGATCAGAAATATTTGATAAATAATAGGTTGGGTACACATTTTGTGGCAGCATCTTTAGAGAAAAAAATGGAATTGTTATTTATGTTAAAAATCATATAAGAGCTAAATTAATAGAATCAGACAATCAAGGTAGATTTTTAGCTATTGAAATTTTAATAGATGGGAAGAAAGTTCTTTTGATGGGTATATATGCTCCAAACCAGCAACAAGGTACATTTTATAAGTTATTACATACAAAATTAATACAATTAGATTATAGGTCTTGTATTTTAATGGGAGATTGGAATGGTATTCTTGATGTTGGTTTGGATAAGAAAAAGATCTCATCTGTTCCACAATCACGCTCTATCTTGCCTAAATCCTTTTTTGATATTAAGGATGATTTTAATTTGTTAGATATATGGAGGGAAAGACATGGCAAGGATCAAGAGTTTACTTTTCTGATAGACATCAATCATTTTCTAGGATTGATTTTATTTTAACCACTAGTGATTTTATTTTAAAGTTAAAGAAAGTAAAAATTTTACCTAATGTTTTGTCAGACCATAATCCGGTTATGATGGAATTAAAGACTGGTCAGTCTCCTAGAAGATCTTGGAGAATTAATGAAAATTTGTTTAAATATGACACAAATGTGGAAGAATGTAAAAAGGCTATGAAGGAATTTTTTATGTTAAACATGAATAAGGAAACGACAATAGAAATGGTGTGGGACTCTAGTAAGGCTTATATGCGTGGGATTTTAATTGAAATGAATAAAAGGTATAGACGTAAACAAGAGGAAAAAAGGAGAGTGATAGAAGAGGAAATAAGGAAAAAAGAGTTATTATTAATAAAGAAACCAGATGATAGTAATATTAAAGAAGGGATAAAGATTTTACGGAAACAATTTGACTTGTTGATGACTGACCAAGTTGCCAGGAATTTACAATATGCTAAACACAATACATTTTTTAACTCTAATAAACCTGGCAGATGGTTGGCTTACACATTAAGGAAAAAACAAAAGTCTCGGATAATTGAGAAAATAAAATACAAGGGGCAAGAAGTATTTCAGCAAGAAATTATTAAAAAAGCTTTCCTAGAGTTCTACACCAAACTGTATTCTGAAGAGAAAGTTCAAGAGAAAGAGATAGATGCCTTTTTACAAAATCAATATGTTCTGAAAATTACTTTGGAACAAAGAGATAGATTAAATGCATTGATTAAATCAGATGAAATTATTGCTGCGATTAAGCAACTGAAAACGGGAAAATCTCCTGGAACTGATGGTTTAACAGCGACTTACTATAAGTACCTTCAAGAGGAAATGGTGGAACCGTTGAGAGAGTTATTTGTAAATATACAAGAGGGTGGCCGGGTACCACCTTCATGGAAAACGGCTTATGTTTCTTTGATTCCTAAAGAGGGAAAAGATAATGTTCAAGTGGAAAATTTTAGACCTATTTCGTTGTTAAATACGGACTATAAGATTTTTGCAAAAAATTTGGCTAATAGATTAATGACAGTCCTAACTCAAATAATCCACTCTGATCAAACTGGGTTTTTACAAGGGAGACAGATGAAAACTAACGTTAGACAACTTGTTAATATATTGGAATATTTGGATAAACATATTCAAGTGCCGGCAGTTCTTATGTTTCTGGATGCAGAGAAAGCCTTTGATAGACTGAACTGGTTATTTTTGAAAAGATTAATTGTTAAGATGGGAATGGGGGATCAGTTTATCAATGCTATATTAGCAGTTTATCAGAAGCAAAAAGGGCAGATTATTGTGAATGGACAACTAACAGATTCATTTAATATAGAGAAAGGTACAAGGCAGGGTTGTCCTTTATCCCCTTTATTGTTTGTTTTAACTTTAGAGGTTTTACTGAATAGGATTAGAGCTTCAGATGAAGTAAAAGGAGTTCAGATTAGACAACATGATTATAGATTATGCGCTTTTGCGGATGATTTACTTGTGACGTTGACACATCCAATACAATCGGCTCAGACATTGATGGAGATTATCCAAAACTATGGAAAAGTATCTGGTTTTAAATTAAACATATCCAAGACAAAGATGTTGGTTAAAAATTTAGATGATAAATCAAAACAAGAACTGGAAAGAATAACGGGTTGTGAGATAGTTAAGAAAGTTAAATACTTAGGAATGTATATAGAAGCTTCAAATGGGAAATTATATAAGAATAATTATGAATTTTTATGGAATAAGGTACAAATAAAAATGGATAACTGGAAGAAATTACAATTATCTATGTTGGGTAGGATAGCTGCAGTTAAAATGAATGTATTGCCGAAATTTTTATTTCTATTTCAAATGTTACCAATACTTAAAAAGGATGGGAACCTAGAGGAGTGGCAGAAAGGTATTAATAGATTTATTTGGAATGGCAAGAAACCAAGGGTTAAATTAAAAATTATTCAAGACATAAGAGAGAGAGGTGGTTTGAAAATGCCTAATTTTAAGCTATATTATTATGCAGCAGTTTTAGTAGCAATAAGTGACTGGGTTAATTTAACTAATGAAAGAATATTGAATATAGAAGGGTACGGATTATTGTATGGGTTCCATGCGTATCTAGTCTATGATAAAAAGTTGGATAGGAGTTTCAAAGAGCATTTATTGAGAAACTCACTGTTGCGTGTCTGGAAAAAGTATTATAAGCTAAATGGGAAAATTCCCTTATGGACAGTTCCCAGGCATGCAATAGAGAGTGTAAATAGACAACAAATTCAAGATGTGGTGCCCTATGAGAAGCTTTTAATCAATGAAGGGAATAATTTAGAATTGAAGTCACTAAATAGATTAAGGGAAGAAGGTCTAGATCACAATTGGTATTCACATATACAACTTCAGGCAAGATGGCAAAAAGATGTAAAGTTGGGTTTTTTGTTAAAGGATGAAAAATTAATTAAACAAGTTAGAGATCAAAGAATTATGCATATTAAAAGATTATATGATGTACTACTTGAAATTGATTCTGGAACTGAATTAGTTAAAGATTGTATGATCAAGTGGGAACGTAATTTTGGACATCCAATTATGATTGAAATATGGAAAAGGATATGGGTGAAAAATGTAAAATTTACACAAGCACAGCATTTAAGAGAGAATTTTTATAAAATGTTTTATAGATGGCATTTGGACCCAAAAAAATTATCACTTATGTATCCAGATATGCAACCTAAGTGTTGGAGATGTGAATCGATGGACGCTACCTACTTTCATATTTGGTGGACTTGTAAAAAAATTAAGGCTTTTTGGATAAAAATATGGTGGATTCTTCAAAATATATTGAAAAAGCGTATTGAATTTTCACCACAGTTATTTTTGTTAGGCATTACAAAAGACTGTACCACCATAGAGACTAAGTTGATTTTGAACTTGATTACTGCAGCAAGATTATTGGTGGGACAATACTGGAAGACATCGGAGCTACCATCTACTGAAGAATGGACATTAAAAGTGGTTAATTTGGCAGAAATGGCTAAGATATCTGCATACTTGAAGAATCACTCAAGTGAAGAATTTATGATGGACTGGAAAAAATGGATAGATTATATACAAAAGAAATATCAACTGAAGGAATTACATTTGGTATATAGTTAAACAGTTATATAATAAGTAGTTTAGTGGGGTTTCTTGCGTTTTTTTACCCTGTATTCACTCTGGGAAGCCGGGGGGGAGGTGGGTGGGTGCTAATAATTGTTATATTATGTTTTCTCAACTGTAATTGGGGTTTATATGAGAGTATGTATTTATTCATAGGTACTAAGGGGTTGCTCGGGTGGCCTCTGGGCACCACATTGGATGGAAAGAGGAAGGAGGTGTGAAGGTGAGGCAAGTAGAAAGAGGGTAAGAGGGAGAAGATAGGGGATAGAGGTTGGTGGAGGGGATGGGTAAGGAGAGAAAGGAGAAAGTAGGTAGTTAGAGGGAAAGATGAGGGGGATAGTGTAGGTTTAGGAGGATGTGGTGGTGGGGGTACCGGGCACTTATTTTGATTGATTGGTAAATGTTTAAATGATTGTTTTCAGTTGAGTTATAATTTTTCTTCTTTTTGTAAAAAATTTGTAAAAATTAATAAAAACATTCTTTAAAAAAAAATACAAAGACCTACAAATAGAAATAGAAAGATTGTGGCAAAAGCAAGCAAGGGTAGTACCAATAGTAATAGGCGCCTTGGGTGCAATCCCAAAACAACTGGAGCACCACTTGAACACCATTGGCATTGACAAATTCGCCATTAGTCAATTGCAAAAGGCGGCCTTACTAGGAACCGCTTCCATCCTGCGATGATATCTGTAATACCATCAAACATCCACATCTGCCTATCCCAGGTCCTGGGTAAGGACTCGATAGGTAGACAAAAATGCCAAATCCAGTCTGAACATCTGGCTGACTGTGCGATGATTAATAATAATAATAATAATAGTAGTAGTAGTTGTTGTTATTATTATTATTATATTATTAATCTCATTCTCTAGGAGTGATCAGACAGACTCATTCAGTCACACCTGCGAGGACAACATGTGGAAAAAAAGACAAAAAGAGGACAAAGCCACTTTAACCTGGAATTTTGGAAAGTGTAGATCAACACTTTTGGTACATGCCATGTGTAGAAAAGCTGTCATTGTGCATCATAATAAACAAGCAGAGTCATTGGACAGTGGATCAGACAGAAGATATCACACAAAGGCCAATTACCAATTACAGTGGAGTTCCAGATTCCTCCCAACATTACCAACTATTTGTAAAACTGCATACATATGCTAAATTGATATCAACATCACCTAGGTGTGGGTAAAAAAAAGTGTAATAAATACAATGTACAGCAATTACTGAGAAAAGTAACCTTAATAAAAACTAGAATGAGGAATGACATTTGAGCACATTTTAGCCCCTTCATAAAAATGCAGTGTCTTGTTCATGAGAGAGATCTGTCTATTATCTCTGATTAACTAACAAGTTTAAATTGCTTTTATGAAAACCAACTGCCTCTGGAATCAGAGTAACAACATACATTTATAGGATCATGATGGCTTTACTACTGTGTGTCTGGAATTAACTATAGATGTATAATTTAATTTAAAACCATAGTTCTATCAAATTTCTGACAGTAGTGAAAGCAATAGTCTTGAACAAGAAATAAAGACGTCCTTCCAAAAATTATTTCTGACAGAGCCGCATAGCCTTATCTATACCTGTTCAGATGGTTCAAAGGCAGCCCCCTCCCCCGCATTGGCTGTCCGTCAAAATAAGTGGATAGTTGCAATATTTATGGCCCCGGAGACCACCTACTGTATGGCTTCCATAACCACTTTCTGGAGCTCCTAATCTCCTCTGACTTAGGTTGTTCAAAAATAATGGTATGATCTTCTTCTGAAGAGGGGAAAAAAGTAAAAAATGTCATATGAACTATAAAATAGGAACGTCAAAGCCAAAAAGCCTCCTAAACTTCCTACAATATGCCAGCCACACCCGCTCTTCAGCCTTCAACTACCCAAAAACATCAAATTAAAAAGTCACTATTTCAATTTAATGTGACAAGAGGGGAGAAATAACTGGACACATAAGGAGGAAGCATATTAAACTGGATGGATTTAGTTTATGGGAATATTAAATGTTTTATTAAATCAAGAGGGGGGCTTTTTTTGTTCTAGCATGAACTCTGTCTTGTTCATGCTCCCTTCTGGATCAGGCTCTCCCTGAGCCTGAATTCCTTCTACAACATTCTGCTATCTTATCGCAGGAGTACTGCTTCTGTTGCAAAAAACCCAACATTTTTCTTAAATTTGAGAGAAACTGCCTTCAACACACCTGAAGTAGAAGCCGATTGAATTCCTCTTCCTCTTCTTCCTGTAGCTCAGCCGATAACAAGGACTTATCTGTATCTGATGTCATGCTGAAACTGGTGGGCCCAATAGAGTCTACAAAATGAAGCAAGGGTTAAGAACCAAAATTTAGAAGAGACAGACTGATTATACCAGATTTTCCTATCTTGGATCAGTCAAGATGTGTTGGACTATTATAACCATAGTAGTGCAAAAATAGTGGTGCTGCTATCCAAATTTAATAAGCTACTTGAACGGTATCAGATTGGAAAAAAATTGCATTGAGGCCTTGGGTCAGGAAGAAAATTGCCTAAAAGGTACAGGCTGAAAGACAATTGATTACTGTACATTGCTTATGCATGTTCTTCAAACCTTCGAAAGATGCAGCAGAGGAAAGTCTATTAGGGTGGACTCCCAAGAAAAAGCCATTGCTTATCCATCCTTCCCTTCTCATGAACTGAGAAGTCTAGAACACAACTGCCATGTTTTCTCCATGAAATAGCAGCAGAGTAACAAGACAGAGTCAGTCTAGTGGAATGATTAAGAGATCAGGCTAGAAACCCGAAGACGGAGAGTTCTAATCTTACCTTGTGCACGAAGCCAGCTGGGCGATGTTGGGCCAGTCACTTTCTCTCAGCCCTAGGAAAGAAGCAATGGCAAACTACTTTTGCAAAACTTTGCCAAGAAAACTCCAGGGACTTGTCCAGGCAGTCTCCAAGAACTGGACAAACTGAAAGGGGAAAAAAAGGCAGAAATGCTGAAAGTTTTGACAAACATTAGGGAAGATAACAAAGAGGTTTAGAGCAGGGCTTTTCAACCGGTGGTATGCGTACCACTGGTGGTACGCGACCACCTGGCTGGTGGTACGCGGCATCGCCTTCCGCCCCGTGGCCTCGCCTTCCTCCCTCTGCTCCACTCCTTCCCACCTCACTTGTTTGTGGAAAATATGCTGCTTGGCAGCAGCCTGCATGAACTCTACTGATTGTGCCCTGCAGGAGGTGTGTGAAGAGCGCAGGTGCAGAGCAAGGCCCCGCCCACCCCAGGGACTCATTGTGCAGCAACCAGATTGACTTCTTCTCATGCATGCAGGTCAGCGGGATCCGTATCGCCCTTCCCCTCTCTCTTCTTACTTCACAACAATTGCTAGTCTGATAGGAGACAGAGCTGTCCACTCCCTTGACAGGAAGGGGTTTGAGACCACTCGCGTCGCGGCCCTGAGCGCGAACATCACAACGACCCCTCCTTTCCCCCCTTCTCTCTCTCTCTCTCTGTTGCGGCCTTACTCTCTTCCATCTTCTTTTCCTTCCCCCCTGGCAAGCTTGCGATACCTCTCAGGGCCCTCTCGTTGCCTCCCGGAGGACTCAGCTGTTCAGCAGCCAGAACTCGGAGCCGCTCAGCTGTTGGTCGGGATGCCCACGGAGCCGACACCCACACTGCCAGGTAGAATGGCACCGGCCGCTGGTCTCCTTTGCCGCCCCGAACGTCATCCTCGACCCCTCCCCCAGCACGTTCATGTCGAGCCCGCTTGGCTAGGCTAGGCTAGGCAAAGAAAAGCCACGGAGCCGCGAGATCAGATCGCAGGCAGGCCGGGGAAGGGGGTGAAGAAGAGGAGGGGGATTGGGAGAGAGGAAACACCAAGCTTGTCCTTGCCTCTCCCAAGGACCTCCTGCGCCACCTCACAGGAACACCTGGTTTCAGATTTACGCCGCAAAAGCTTTTCTCGCGCAGAGGAGAGAGGAAAAACAATTGCAGAACACTCGGGAATCCCTTGCAAGGCACCATGTACCTTGGTGCTTATTTCCTAATGCCTTCCCCCCGTGTTTTCTGCTCCACCCCGAATTCGCCTCCCTTTCACTCTCCTTACGCAGGCATCTATCGTCTTAATACAGCCCTAAGTCTGTCTCGCTTTCAACTCCCCCTAAAATTCTTCATTCAGGCAGGCTTCCAGAGTTCGGCTGGTAGGATGCAGGTAACCCCTCCCCCCCGTCCTGCCCCCCCCCCATGGCACCGCACTGCTCCACGTCCCGCAGCTCCCTGTCTCAAGCCTCCATGGCACATAACCACTGGCGTGGTCCCCAATGGCTGCTGACGCACTCCCCGCTGCTGGCAACCATGCAAGCCCTGGCAATTGATCCAGCCAAAGAAGCGGGTGACTGGGAGGCTGCTGCAGCACTGATCTTCTGCGCCCGTCAGCTGGCGACCCCCCCAATGTGCGCTTGTCAGCTGGGAGGTCTGGCGATGGAGCTGGCCGGTGTGGAGGGCGAAGGGGAGGCAGCGGCTCGGCGGGCGGGTTCCCGCCTGCCCGCGAATGTCAGGCCCATAGGGCTCGACACAGAGTCGACGGTCTGACATAACTTCCCTCCTCGGATGAGAAAGAAGGAATCTCTCCCACCCGTGTCCCTTCCCCCCCCCTCCCAGGCGACAACAGGAGGTTGCAGACAACTACCGTAAGTCAGCCGGTGCAGGAAGCCCTGGAATGGCCACTCCAGGGCGCCTGGTTGCAGTGCTGGATGTCTTTTGCTCCTCCTAGAAGCCGGTGGCAAGAGAAAGAAGTCGTTCAAACTTCAAGCTAGCTACTGGATACTGGGAGAGAAAGAGAGAGGGAAAGAGGGAAAGAGAGAGGGAGAGAGAGTGACAGGAAGAGAGAGAAAGAGAAAGAGGGAGAGAGAAAGAGGAGAGGGAGAAAGGGAGAGAGAAAGAAAGAGAGACAGAGGGAGAGAAAGAGGGAGAGAGGGAGAGAGAAATAGAGGGAGAGAGAAAGGAAGAGAGGGAGGGAGAGAGAGAGAAAGAAAGGGAGAAAGAGGGAGAGAGAAATAGAGGGAGAGAGGGAGAGAGAAAGAAAGGGAGAGAGAAAGAAAGGGAGAGGGAGGGAGGGAGAGAGAAAGAGAGAGAAAGAAAGGGAGAGAGAAAGAAAGAGGGAGAGAGAAATAGGGGGGAGAGGGAGAGAGAAAGAAAGGGAGAGATTAAATTAGTAACATGGTTGTTAAGTGAATCTGGTTTCCCCGATTAACGTTGCTTGTCAGAAGGTTGCAAAAGGCGATCACATGACCCTGGGACACTGTGACCATCATAAATACTGTATGAATCAGTTGCCAAGCATTGAAATGTAAATCACATGACCCTGGGGATGCTGCAATGGTCATAAGTGTGAAAAATGGTCATAAGTCACTTTTTCAGTCACTTTGAACAGTCACTAAGCAAACTGTTGTAAGTCAAGGACTACCTGTACTTTATCACTTTTTTCCATTTTTTTTTTGGCCATCAAGTTTTTGACACCTCGCTAGGTGACTGGTGGTACTCGAATATTGCCATATTCTAAAAGTGGTGCAATCGGTGAAAAGGTTGAAAAGCCCTGGTCTAGAGTGCTTAGTGTTGGCCTAGAGGAGATTGAGTTCTAGATCTTCCTTAGGCATGAAAACTGCCTGTGTGACTTTGAGCCAATCACTCTCTCAGCCCAACCCACCTCACAGGATTGTTGTTATAGAAAAAATAAGGGGAAGGAGTATTAGGTATAAAGGCAAAATGAAAAATGTTCAAAAAATTACATTCATAAGCTCCCACCCAAGTGGTTTTCTAGGACATTTTTACCTTTTTACTACTATACTCACAGTACCCCCAATATATTCATATATTGCGTTAATGTTAATATATTGGCAGACAGCAAACAGAACCTGGTATCATTTATTTAAATATAGTCTTTATTAAGGAAAAAAATATGGATTAAAAATTACATAAGGAATCAGAAAAAAGAAAAAGAGTTTAAAAGATCAAAGAAAAAGTGACGAAGAGTAAAAGTCTAGACCAGGGAAGAAAAAATATCTAAACAAGTGACTTCTGATTTTCTTTACGGTGGTTACAAACATAATTATCACCATTTTTGCCTTTCCAAATTATATATTACCAGTTCATTTTTGTCCATTTCCCCCAAAAAGTCCATGAAAGTTTTCCAGCCTTTGATAAAAAGTGTGACCTGGTATCAACATATAAATCACATTACTATTAGGTCAAATTTTACACTATTGGAACTCACACTAATCAAGAGCTACTTGTACAGTTGAAACATACACACCTGTAATTTTATCACTTTTAAATTGTTAACTCTTAAATACAATATTGCTTTCCAGCCCATATCTAATGGAGAAGGCATGGCTCCTCTCTCTAATCTTTGCTGTATTCTTTATAGAAATGGGATAAGAAAAAAGAATCCCAATCGAGAACAGCAAAAATAACATTTAAAAAAATGCGCCGGGCCTCCACTTTTTACTCACATGCTGTACAGTAAAAAATGTGTTGTGGAGAGAAATTTCCTCTGTTTTCGAGGTTTGGAGGGTTTATTAAATTATAACATGCGCACTCACACCTTGGTACCGTGCTCTAAGCAACGAATTTCACCCTGTTCACCGAGAGCCGGGACAGAAAGACGCACCTCCCAACTTGGAGAAACTCCCTGTTCGTTACGTTGCGCGCAGCAGGGAGTTGTTTTTATAGACTTCAAGATGAGCATAGACGTAGAAATTTAGAGAAGTGAGTCGTACAAGCAATGTCAAGTCAAAACTCCTTGATATAAAAGGGATTAATATTTCAACGTCTATGTTCATCTGGCATTGCTTTGGGGCTGGATTTTATCTCAATATCTGATAGCCCTGCCTCCATATTACCTGACCAGGATAGCATTTTAAAGCGCTATTTGTTTAGGAAATGAATTGGCTTAATTATGATATAAAGCAGTGCTTTTCAACCTTGGCAAATTTAAGAAGTCTAATTTTAAGAAGTCTAGACTTCAACTAACAGAATTCCCCAGCACACTTCCACTCTGTTGGCTGGGAAATTCTGGGAGTTGAAGTGTACATATCTTCAAATTGCCAGTGTTGAAAAACACTGGTATAAAGGATTAACTAGAAGGAGGATGGATGTTTCAAGATGCAGAATATACTTGGCTTGTACATACTGTCGCAGATTTGTAAAATACTATTTTCTCTGCTTCAAGTTTTTTGGTTGATCAGTTATGTGCCATTAAGATGCTGTCAATGGTTAGTGACCACATAGATCAGACATGTCAAACACAAGGCCTGGGGGCCAGATGTGGCCCGCGAAGTGGTTTCATGTGGCCCGCAAAGCCATCCTGGAAACAGTGAGGGAACGGCCCCCACTGCCTTGGTCCTGGCCCAGGCCGGCTGGGAGCCAATGTACAATTTTGTGGTGGCCATTTGTTCTGAACCGTATAGCTCTATGTAACCCTAACTAGAGAGCATGTGTCCGTATGTTAGAATATCTGGCAGTTATTGGGTTAAATGCTGGTTTTGTTGATGGGTCAGTGGGAGGAGTTTCTAAAGGGCATTGGGAGACTTCCTGGACACAAGCCTGGGGGGGAATGCTTTTGTTCATCCAGCCTCATGGCCCTTAGCCACATGGCTTGGAGATCTTATGCTTATGCCAACATGTGATGCTTATGCAGAAGAAGAGGGGAAAATCCATTATCAATTTACCTATGGAAATGAACAGAGAGATGTAATATACAGAAGCAACAATGTAAAAGCAAGTATTCCTCTGAATAAACATTTATCTGTTTTATAATAATTTCTATTGAGTTATCTATCTGTACTAGATTGAACTGGGAAGCAGTCTGTTCTGTCTGGAACAGTATAGTAAATTGATAGGATTAATTATTCTCTGATCTCCTGCAACAGTTTGAAGGAAGAAAGTAAAATTATTAGTCTTTCTCTACATCAGCCCTTAAAGAAGTAAAGTAAAGATTCTCTTGCATCTGAAAGAATGCTCAGAGTTCATGTCAGCTTTGTAAAGGCAAATAGTAATTGGATGTGGCTAAATTCCTTCAATTAGCTGGAACAGTAATCTCTGGGATTAATCTCTCACTAAACGTCTGCAAAGTAAATTCAAAGTATCTCCGCATTTGACTCTGAACTAAAGAGAAGTAAAGTTATAAAGTGCCTTGTGTTTGTTTGGATGCTTCTGCTAAATTTGCATGAGGAGCTGTTTACAAGCTAACGTTTAAGTCAAAGAGATATTGTGCTGTCTACCTCAGGAAAAGTTTAGCCTTCTTCAGCCACTTTCAAAACAGTTGTTAATGTCATTTGCATGTATCTCCGTTCAAGACAAGAAAGCAGTTGTGTATTTCTATAGCTCTACTCTTTCTGTGGCTTTTCACATTTGAAAGGATCAAAGGAGTTGTGAGCAGTAACCCCTTCCCCCTTCATTTATTGGCAATTCGTCTTGAGGCAATGAGGGAATGGTTTCAAAGGATTGTCTGTGAATTCAACTCAGTTTGCCAGTAAAGTGAGGGAGGCAGTAAGCCTTGAAGAAGAGCTTTGTCTTTAGCATGTGAATTCAACTATCTTGTTTTGGAATGTCTGGGAATGCATGAAACTGACCCTTTAAACGAACATAGCAGGATGGAAAGGGTTTCTTGCTAACTTTAGCAAATTTTGTTGTCTTTGTTTGATGCTCAGAAAGGGTGATTCTCCCCCTTCTTTCTGGCCCCAACACAAGCAATAAAACCATTTGTCGCCGTAGCAACCCACCTGTACAAAAGGAGAAGCTAAACTCCCCCCTCCCATTGGAATGCTTGGAATTTCAACCAATGTCAATGGAATAAGAAGGCATCTGGTTTCAGAGGCAGAACCAACCCCAATAGCAATGCAGTAGCATCCCCTGGTGGCCAATTTGTTTTTTCCTTCAGCAATCTTCTTGCAATTAAATGTGGGATTGCAACAGCTTGATGATTAATTCAGCAGATAGCAGGCCTATACCAAGCCAAGCTAAGAGAACCCCATAGAGGGAAAGAAGGTACTTCACTGCATGCATCACTAACTACGCAGAGTAAATCTGATAGTTAAAGAGCAAGTTACTTAAATTTATCCCAAGCTACCAACACCCCCTAGAGGGCACAGAGTGAACTTCAGCAAAGTATTCACTCACTCAAGCTGAAGACCAAGTTCTTCCAGTTTGAGGGAAATTAAGGAGAAGAACAAGCAGAGCCAATTGTCCTTGCTTATTATCACACGCTGATGACCAAGGGGTTCCAGCCTGCAACTTAATGGCCAGGTGGGAGTTTTATAGCTCTACATTCTCTCAGTGACCACTAGCAGTAACGTGGTAATAGGAGGATTTTGGCTGGCCTTTCTTTAGATGCCCCCTAGTGGTTAAAGGAGGAACTACATGCAAGCCTTTAATCACGCCCAGAGCCAGCCCTCTAGTGGACAAAGGGTGCACCTCGAAGGAAGGGCACCCTGGTAGCTGACCCACAGGAAGGGACCCCTAGTGGTGAAGGGGTGCATTGCACCGAAGTACCCACAAACGCAGGAGAACGCACCCAGTGACGCCTCCACCCAACAGACAGCACCCCAGCAGCTGATCTGCAAGCAGTGACCCCTAGTGGTCAAAAAGAAAAGTTCATCTAATTTGCTTCAAAATAGCTATGAAGTGTACTGCACCTGTCCTAGCCATGGCAGAGTGCCCCACTGATTTAGATGAAGGGGTTCAACCAACCAGCCTAGATGAGATACCCCAACCAGCCGGTCAAGGAGAAATACTGCAAACAGCCAACCTTGACCTGTTCACAGAGGCTGTAGCTCAAGCCTCAGCAAAGCCAAAGACGTCTCAGGGTTGCTATGATCTGAGACAACAAAGAAAGCCCACAGAAGCCATGCACTCACATCTGTTGGAGAAATGGGACACCGTCCACAAGCGCCATGAAAGATGCTGGGAGAGATTATACAAACTCTACCAAGAACAGAAGGAGGAACTCTTCCCTGAACGTGCGCACGCAGTGGAAGGAGATAAGGAAGATGCCTATGCGCAATGGATGGACTCTGAACAGCAACTCAAGGACATTCAGGAACAATTAAGAGACTCAAGAGTCGATAGCGAGATGCAAAGCCTCAAGCCACTAAACGAGGAATGTAAAAAGCTTCTAGAGAGCTCACAGGGTCCCCCAGAGCCCGGACCTTGCCAGAGAGGCAGACCGGTCGACAGGGCCGAGTCCGAAGTTTCCCGCTATTCACATGCACCATCCCAACGGTCACATGTGGCTCCATCTCACGTGTCTGAAAAGGCCTCATCCTTTTGCCATATCTCCAAGGCACATTCCAGCATGTCACAACAATTGCACGTCACAGGGGCCTCCCACCTTTCGAAAACACCATCTCGTCTTAGCCGAGCATCCCAAATTTCACATGCGGAGCAAGCAATCATAGATGCTAACGCTGCCGAAGCAGTCTTTCGCGTGGCACAAGAGGAGCAGCTGAAGAAGAAGGAATTGGAAGCGATGGAAATAGAAGAAGCTCAACTGAAGGCCAAACAAAAGGTTGAAGCGGCCAAAAGGAAGACTGATGCAGCCAAAAGGAAGACTGACACAGCTAAAAGAAAGGCTGATGCAGACGCTGAGGCGGCTGAAGCAGCTCAAAGAGAAGCTGAAGCAGAGGCTGACGCAGAAGCCGAAGCAGATATAAGGAAGGCTAAAATGAAGGTAACTCAAGACGAGCTTGAGTTCATAAGAAGCCAGTGAGAAGTAGCAGACAAAATGGCAAGAGCAAAAGGCTTTCAGAGTACATTTCAGCACACCAACTTCTTGCCAAAGTGGGAACTGGAGAACGAAGAACGGCGCAGTCATGTGCAGGCCTACGTGGACAACCAAAGCACATTTCAGCATGACCAGGTGAGAGTGCCACAGCCAGCCACAAGCCCCCCAAGACCAAGTAGACAAACAGAAGAATCTCAACGACCAGATGCGCTGGTCAGCCACAGAGTTGATGTTGCGACACCTAGGTCACGAGATCTTGCCATCAGATGGGTCCATTAGCAACTGCAACGGCTACACAGCGGGCAGCACCACCAGATCTTTCCACCATTGTTGCCCCACGGAACCCGCCGAACCATTCCACTGATGGCTATCAGATGGGTCCACCTGCAGCACCAACGGCCCTACAGCAGAACCAGCTGCCACTCGGGGACGAGATTGAAAGAACTCGAGCCAGGCTAGAGTCCCTGCTACACCAACAGGAGGTAGCATCCCAAGGAACCACTACCAGACCTGGCTACAGAGGAGAGTCTCGAACATCAGCTGTGCCAGCCTACCAGGGAGCCAGCTACACTCCTCCAGAAAGACGAGAGACCCTCCAACAAGTGAGCATGCAGGAACTTGGGTCCTCTCAGCTCAACGCCAGAGCAGAGGAGTTCAGACCAAGCCAACAAGGTCTTGCTCACGTGCCATGGCAAAATACCCTCAGCCAACAACACACCGAAGGAAGTTACCAGCCAGACATGGCGCACGCCCCCACTCCTGGAAGGGATGCACCATCTCCACCAAGCTACAGCCCACACATGGGATCGATGCATCCCCCAATGTACGTTGGAAGAAGGTTGGACTTGGCAGCCAGAGGCATACGAAGATTCTCCGACAAACCTGGAAAAGACTACTTATTGTGGAAGCACATCTTCAAGCGCACCATCAATGAAGAAAGGGCTGGACCAGATGAGGTACTCGTCCAGCTGACTGCCTGGCTAGGCCCAAAATCTGTAATCACTGTGAACATCTTCGCATCCCATTTGGGCGACCCTGACATTGGCCTTGCAAAGACTTGGGCCACACTTGACAAGGACTACGGTGAACCCACAGTGACAGAGTCCTCATTTCTGGACCACGTTCTCAGTTTCCCCGACATAAGAATCTACGAACGTCAACAGCTGAAGACTTTCTCGTCGCTCATTACTCAACTACAGACAGCACAACAGGATCCTACCTTGCCGGGATTAGCTTGCCTTGACCTGTTTAGGACACAAAATCCTATCATCCAAAATCTACCACGGTTGATATGTGAACAATGGATCAAGCTTTCTCGAGCTTACAGGAAAAGCAACCAAAACAAAATCCCCCCCCTTTGCGGTTCTCACTGAATTTATCAGTGACCAGGCTGACCTCTACAATGACCCCCTATACCTCTCCATCAGAGAAGCACACTTCCGAACGACCAAGTGAAGCAGTCAAAACTCTCATGTAGTCAAGGGACCCATCCAAGCTACGAAGGACAGAACCACCTTTTCAGTGTACAAAACAGACATCACGCCTCGCCCAAAGAAGATTCCCGACGAACGAACACCGAGGAGTTCTTATTCGAATCCTCGTCCACTAAGAAAGGGCCTGACTTGTCCAATTCGCAAGTCCTCACACTCTCTCAACGATTGCAGAGAATTTAGGAAAAAATCCCTAGATGACCGAAAGACCCTACTCAAAGAGAATAGGATATGTTTCAAATGCTGTGACTCTATGGAGCACATGGCCAAAGACTGCACAGCTAGGGTGAAATGCCACCTGTGTGACAGTAACAAGCACCCAGCAGCCTTACATCTAGAAACTAAGAAGCCCTCTGAGGGGACACAACAAGTGACTTCAACGATGGAGACTCAAACTGACTCCGAAGAGCAGCCAAAACAGTACGAGACGTACTACACAGATATATGCGGCGACTCACCATGCCCTCCTTCATGCTCACCCATCTGTCTTGCAAAAGTCTACCCTGACAGGCAGCCTGAAAGGGCCGTAAAGATGTACGCCATACTAGACCCACACAGCAAAGTTAGTATAGCTAAGCCCGCCTTTTTCGACCTCTTCGACCTCCCGAGTGAACTGAAGCATTTTGCAATAAATATGTGCACAGTACCAATGCGCACAGCGGGGAGGAAAATCACTGGTCTATGCATAGAAGCGATAGATGGAAGTTCACATTTCTGGTTACCATCAGTATTAGAATGGGAGACCTTACCAGATGTTCGCAGCGAAATCTCAACACCAGAGGCGGCAAGAAAAATACCTCACTTAGCGCACATAGCTGATTTAATCCCTCCTCTAGATCCTGAAGCTGAAATCCTACTCATGGTGGGAAGAGATGCACCAGAGTCCATTGGCTCCGATGAAAGAATCAAAGGTCCACCAGGAACCCCAGTAGCCATCAAGATGGAACTCGGATGGGCCATAGGAGGGACGGTTTGTGTTGATCAATCGCAAACCCCAACCCAGGTGAGCATCTCAAAAACCTCCATTCCCAGTAATGGAACAGCACCTCACCTAAAACCACACCTAGAACACTGCACGCTCGTGACAACCAACCCTGCTTTGGAAGCAACAGTGTTCCAGACCAGTCAGAATTACGACAACTTAACTTTGCCCATAGAAGACAAACAAGACAAACAACGTCGCCTACCAGGACAGAAACAAGACTGGGAGTCATGGAGTGTACTGCCAAGATGTCTCCAGAGTATGCAAGTGCAGCGCACGTATGTCTCCAGCTCACCCGCCACAGTGCAAAAGAAAGAATTGTACGCATCTTCAGATCTGCCAACAAAGGCAAATACAGCCTTAAGATGCGTCACACTCTACAGCGGGGAGAGCCACACTTACATCATCTTGTTTGCAACCATACGATACATCAGAGTCTACAGCGGGGAGAGCTGCGGCCTCGGTGTCTTCTTTGGAAAAGCGAGACTAACAATGCAAGAAGGCCACACCGTACCAAGGTTAGAGCTATGTGGTACCACTTTGGCTGTAAAGCTCACCAACTTGACAGCGAAGACATTGTGCCTTGAACTACAGTCCACCACCTTCTTCACAGACAGCAAGGTAATGTCAAGCTACATCTGCAAGCAAAGCAGACATTTCTATGTCCATGTAGGCAAGAAAGTGAAAAGGATTGAAACATCTTTAAGCCAAGAACAATGGCAACATGTGCCAACAGATAAGAACTTTGTGAACCAAGCGAAGTGGCCCAACCTTGCCACACAATTAACAGAATTGATCTGGCTAGAAAGTCCTGAGTTCTTAACCTGTCCACACAGACAGACGCCACAGAGACCAAAATGCTACGTACTGCCAGCTTCAAATCAACGTGGCAGCCTTCAACTTCAGGCACCCAGTAAACGTCAACCAATCTGCTTCAAACCCCTGTCTAAGCAGAAGCACCTGAGATTAGGCATAGTTTTGATCGTCTTGATCACTTGTCTTAGCATCCCAAGAGTTAGCCTTGTAGGAGCCTACAAGGACTTACTGACTATTGAAGATATTTGCCATGAGCCAGCAATTGACAAATGTCTGAAGGCCAAAAATTGTCTTCCCCATGCACCTCATATGGGCGAAGCGTGCATAGGCGAAGCGTGGGAGTGCATGTTTGGTGCACCCCGCAAAATCATGGACTCTATGTTGTTAAAGACACCCACACCCACACATGAAGTCCTCACTACCCTGATGACAACAGTAGCAGCCCTCTTCAATACTCCATCGGTGGTTCTAGACCCGTCGGTTCTTGAGTATCCTGCAGCTGCTGTTGTTCCTGATTCTTCAGTTCCAGCTGTTGTTCCTGATTCTTCAGTTCCAGCTGATGTTCCTGATCCTGATTCTTCAGTTGCAGCTGTTCCTGAGTTTCCAGATCCAGCTGTTCCTGTTTTTCCAGGTTCTTCATTTTCTGAGTATCCTGTGAATCCAGTGCCCTCTGTCCCCGAGAAATTTTTGGTTCCAGTTTTTCTGTTCCAGATTTGGTTCCAGTTTCCTTTACAGGAAGAAGACCTTGTCTCGCTGGGAGACAAGAACGCATACCAGAACTATTGGCCCATGGGACTTGTGCACCGGGCCCACCCAGTTGATGAACTACTATGCCAAGCTGAGGTCCAAATCATGAAGCCACGTGAGTCAGGTCGTGACTCAAAGACACTTGTACCAGGCCGATCACCTATTTGGTCCTGTTGCTGATGAAGACTGAACCAGAAGATCAAACCTCAAATTATGTATTGTCTTCATGCATTGTTTGATGTAACACTTGCTTGGTTTTTTTGCATAATTGTGCATGTTTTATATTTACCAATAGTTATGCATGTTTGATACCAAGTTTTTACCTATTTAGTCACAAGTTAGTTAACAATGAGTATTGCATGCCTTAATGCTATGTTTTTTGCTATTTCAGTTAGTTAGTAGTGGAAATATAAATTTCCAAGCGGGGAGTGTTCTGGACCGTATAGCTCTATGTAACCCTAACTAGAGAGCATGTATCCGTATGTTAGAATATCTGGCAGTTATTGGGTTAAATGCTGGTTTTGTTGATGGGTCAGTGGGAGGAGTTTCTAAAGGGCATTGGGAGACTTCCTGGACACAAGCCTGGGGGGGAATGCTTTTGTTCATCCAGCCTCATGGCCCTTAGCCACATGGCTTGGAGATCTTATGCTTATGCCAACATGTGATGCTTATGCAGAAGAAGAGGGGAAAATCCATTATCAATTTACCTATGGAAATGAACAGAGAGATGTAATATACAGAAGCAACAACGTAAAAGCAAGTATTCCTCTGAATAAACATTTATCTGTTTTATAATCATTTCTATTGAGTTATCTATCTGTACTAGATTGAACTGGGAAGCAGTCTGTTCTGTCTGGAACAGTATACCATTTATGCTGAAATGCATTCAGTCTTACCTCCACAAGGCCGTCTGGAAACAGCGAGGAACCAGCCCCTGCCGCGTCGGCCCCGATCCCTGGGTGCATGTTGGGGAAGTGTCACCCTTTGTGAGGAATGAAGAAATGCACCATGCCTTGGCGCTTGCCCCGGTCCCACCCCCTTCTGCCAGAGACCCTCAGATCTGTCCCACTCCTGCCCAGGCCCCCACAGGCACCCTTGACGCAAACGATGTAGAGCTGGCCATGCCCAACCAGTAGGCCACACCCACTCCATCCACGCCCACCCAGTAGGCTGCACCCACCATGGCCACCCCCCCATGGCAACCTCAATGCTGATGCGGCCCTCAATTAAATTGAGTTTGACACCCCTGACATAGATGGATTTTCTTCATGATGATCTGTCCCTAAACTGGGCCTTCAGATTTTGACGGCATATGTTTGCTTTTATTCGGAGCACATCATTTTGAAAAATAACCAAGCCATCTAGCATCAGTTTAGGGGGGGGAGGAATGCATGCGCTGTTTCACTATGCTACGGTCCTCAATAATTGTAGAATTATTTTCTATCTCTATAGTTGGTATGTTCCACCCTCTAGCCCAGTTTTTCTCAACCTTGAGAATTTTAAGGCATGTGGACTTCAACTCCCAGATAGTCGTGCCAGGTAGTCGTCAAGGAGGAAAGCGATCCGGAGCTTGATCCAGATCTGCAGCACCTGGAGGATGAGTACGCCTGGACCCAGGCCTCCATCACCGACGGCAGCGATCTGGAGCCGCCCGGCAAGACTGCCGGCGCCCCTGCCTGTTCGTCGTCCTCTTCTCAAACGGCTGTCGGGGGCGTGATCTATTTGGAGCCCTCGATCCTCCACCATCAGTTGGCCGGTGGCGTCATAAAGGAGGAGGAGAGCCCCCCGCAGGAAGAGGCCAACCCCCGCGGGGGAGGCAAGGCAGCAGATGGGGCTTACCTCTACCCTGCTCAGGAAAAGTCTCCAGGGGAGATCCCTGGCAGATCCAGGATGGTGGAGGAGCCTCTGCTTCAGCAGGAGACCCTGGGACATCTGGACGCCCCCTGGAGAACCGGGGTAAAGCGGAGAGGTGAGTAGAAAAGGGAGCACTACAATGCAGTACAATCCAGGGTATGGGGGAGAGGGAAATTGGGTTTATCCAGACATCAGAGAATGAATGGATTTCGGGATCATCAACTCCTTCATCTCTGATCTCCTTAGAAATAAAGTCCCCTTGAGTTCAGTGGAACTGATTCCCACCCCTACTACCTCAATTTCCTGATCTGCTCAGATTAGTATCTCTAATTTCCAACAAGTGCTGGTTTGCTGGGTTTCCCAGTTAAAAGTTTCAGGGATAAGCAAGCAAATTGCTATTTAAAAGCCTGATTGAACTGTTTCACCATTGCTTTTGTCATGTTTGGGTTAGAATGCTAACAATGTCTTCTCTTGAGTCTGCTTTGTAGTTGACTGAATGGCCAAATAGTTAGATGCTTTATTCCCCTTAAGGGAGGTCTTCTAGTCCAACCTCCTGCTCAGGCAGGAAACCCTGGCCTATACCATTTCAGATAAATGGTTGTCCAGTCTCTTCTTAAAAACTTCCAGTGTTGGAGCAGCTTCTAGAGCCAAGTTGTTCCACTGATTAATTGTTCTAACTGTCAAGAAACTTCTTATTGCTAGGTAGGTTATCTCCTTGATTAGTTTCCATCTGTTGCTTCTTGTCCTGCCTTCAGGTGCTTTGGAGAACAGGTTGACTCCCTCTTCTTTGTGGCAGCCCCTGAGCTATATTGGAACACTGCTATCATGTCCCCCCTTGTCCTTCTCTTCGTTAAACTAGACATACCCAATTCCTGCAACCTTTACATTTGTTGTACATTGAATTTTAATATTCCATGTTTAATATTTTATGGTGGCATGTTAGGACCAACAGGAAAGGATAGTAGGAACTGATACAGGTAGTCCTTGACTTAACAGTTCACTTAGTGACATTTCGAAGTTACAATGGCACTGAAAAAGTGATTTATGACCATTTTTCACACTTAGAACGATACAGCATCCCCATGTGATCACGTGATCAAAATTCAGGTGCATGGCAACTGGCTCATACTTATGACGGTTGCAATGTCCTGGGGTCATGTGATCACCTTTTGCAACCTTCTAACAAGCAAAGTCAATGGGAAACCTGATTCACATAACATCCGTGTTACTAATTTAACAACTGCAGTGGTTCACTTAACAAACATGACAAGAAGTCATAAAATGGGACAAAACTTGCCTAAAAAAATTTCTCACTTAGCAAGATAAATTTTGGGCTCATTTGTGGTCATAAGTTGAGGACTACCTGTACTTAAATTCAGTGCCCTTTTCCTATTGCTTTTTTCCAACGATACTCCCTCCTGTATTGTTTTTTTGCCCCAGACATTTAATATTCACTGAATTATATGGGTTTTAGGGATATTTTTTTCTCTTTTGATGTGTTACTATCTCCCCTCTTGATTCTTTGAATCTCCCTTTGTCTATATGAATGATGAAAGAACATGCTGCTTTATTGGTGTATGTATGTCAGAGGCTGGTTCTCATGTCTGGAGAGCTCCGGTGACATAGCTTTGGTCTTCATCTCTGCCACTTCAGTAATATCATCTCCTTCCTCCCTGCCACCAGCTTTTTCCAGGCCACGGAGTCTGCTGAGCACACAAGAGAAGTTGGCTCAGCTGCAGAACAGGCGGAAGAGACCCTGGGATGACAAATTTGACAAGTTGGTGCGGGATATCTGGACACATTTCAAAGAGAGAGAAAAGCTATTCCAAGGGCTGTAGGAAGAAGAGAAAGCCCAACATGAGAAAGACTGGCAACTTTGGAGAGCTGAGATGGCTTGGATTCAGCAAATGTGGACCAAGAGCCAGAAGGAGAAGGAAGCAGGGGAAGAAGACAAGGAGATGAATGGGCCTGGGAATGTAAAGGAAGAGAATCGAAATAGAGATGTCTGCAAAGACTCTGAAGAGGGATCTTGTAAAGAGACCTGGGTTCAGGACCCTCTCCTGTTAAAGGTTGCCCATGCTTTAGAGCAGCCTTTCGTATTTCATTAGCTTAAATCTCTTCCTGTGGAGGTTATTTGGGGGAAGGGGGGAAGAGACTATTTATTTATCCCTAAATGTCTATGGAGATTCTTAGTCATCCAGGTCATAGTTATCCCAAAGATGCTTTTTCACGAGGCAACTGGACTTCCTTGTTTTTTCTTTGAAGACGTTTCACTTCTCATCCAAGAAGCTTCTTCAGCTCTGACTGGATGGTGGGGAATGGAAGGATTTATACTCCTTGCAGACAGCTGGTCATTTGCATTCTTTTAGATAGTCATTGAGGCCACTGGAGGTTTATCTGTGTCATCAGGGTCACCAGAGTGGTGCAAATGGGTGTGGAGCCTTCTTGCAACTGCTGAAAGGACTGTGTTGTAGGCTGGAGATAGATGATGGCATATCCCTCCCCTCTGTTGAGAGAGGGCTGTTCAATTTTGACACAGATGGCCTCTTTGACCCCTCTTTAAAACCAGCGGTCCTCTCTGTCCAAAATGTGGACTTTGCTGTCTTCGAAAGAGTGGCCTTTGTCTTTTAGATGCTGATGGACTGCTGAATCTTGTCCTGATGTGTTTGTTCTCCCCATGTTTTGCCACGCATTTATGAAGTGGTTGTTTTGTTTCCCCAATGTACAGATCTGCACATGGCTCACTGCATTGTACTGCATATACCATCTTGCTCAGTTTGTGTGTGGGTGTTTTATCCTTTGGGTGGACAAGCTTCTGCCTTAGTGTATTCGTGGGTTTGAAGTGTGCACATGTGTTGTGTTGGCTGAAGATCGTCCTAATCTTTTCCGATAGTCCTGCAACATATGGAATGACAATGTTGCTTCATTTATTGTTTTCTTTGTCTGTTATGGAGGAGCTCCTGCTGGGTCTTTTTGGGGATTTGATGAATGCCCACTTGAGATAGCCACACGTCCTGAGGACTTCCTTGACATGTTTTAGTTCTTTTTCTTTCCCATCTTTGCTGGTAGGCAGACCTTCAGCTCGGTGGCGTAGGGTTCTGATAACTCCCATTTTGTGCTCCAGTGGATGGTGAGAATCAATATGTAAATATTGATCCATGTTTGTGTGTCTGTGTGTGTGTGGGGGGGGGTGTTCTGTAAACTTCAGTGTTAAGGCTTCTGTCTTCCTTAATGTGTACTGCACAGTCCAGGAAGGACAGACTATTTTCCTTAACATCTTCCTGTGTGAATTTGATGTATCTGTCCACAGAGTTGATGTGTTTGGTGAATGCTTCCAATTCCTGTGTTTTGATCTTGACCCAAGTATCGTCCACATACCTATACCTGTGAGTGGGTGGAATTCCTGTGAAGGGGTTTAGGGCTTTGGTTTTTACCTCTTCCATGTAGAGATTGGCCACAATGGGAGACACAGGTGAACCCATGGTGCAGCCGTGTTTCTGTCTCTAGAAACCCTACTTATTTATCCCTACTTTATTATTTTTATAAATTCAAGAAAATATATAATTTTCTTTCTCCTGTTTTTCCCATTACAATCCTGTGAGGTGGGTTGGACTGAGATAGAGTGTTTGGTTTCTGTATCCTGGCATTCAAGCCAAATTAAAGCTTTTATGGCACAATTTCACACACTCTCACCCTTCCATAGTAACCCTTACAATAGGGTTAACTTCTCTCTAAAAATTATTTTAGCCTTAAAATCCTTGACAGTTTTAAGCTAGCCTTCTACAGTCTATGTTTCTCAACCTTTAGGCTTAACAGATGATTAATCAGTGAATATCTTTGCATAGATTTGAAAATGAATGGAACAGTACAGGTAGTTCTCAATTTATAACAGTTCATTTAGTAATTATTAAAAGTTACAACACCAGGCAGTTGTTAAGTGAGCCTCTCCCCATTTTACAACTTTTTTGCCATAGTTGTTAAATGAAACATGCCATCATTAAGCAAATTCAGCCTCCCCCATTGACTGCATGTCAGAAGCCAACTGGGGAGGTCACAAATGGTGATCACATGACCTTGGGATGCTGCAACCATTCTAAATATGTGCTGGGTGCCAAGCAGTGAATTTTGATCACATGACCTTGGGGAATGCTTGTAAGTGTGAAGACTGGTTGCAAGTCCCTTTTTTCAGTGCCATTGTAACTTTGAACAGTCGCTAATGAATAGCTGTAAGTAGAGGACTACCTGAATGCCAAATGCTGAATATTCTGATCTTTTCCTCTTGATCAGAGTGGATGAATGGGTAGGGAATCAGTGGATCTCCAGATGGGACAATAATGGATCTCCTCTTGGCCCTGACTATTGACCAGGCCTAACAAGAGTCCAGCAACTTTTTGAAGCTGTAGGTTCCTTCTCTGAAACTTGCTGTTCCCTCCTGTTTTCTGGAAAAGGTTGCTAAGTATCCATTATTATTTGAAGAAGACGCCGGGATGTACCAAAACAGATCTAAATAATAATAATAATAATAATAATAATAATAATAGTAATAGTAATAGTAATAATAGTAATAATAATAATAATAATAAAGTTGGAAGGGACCTTGGAGGTCATCTAGTCCAACCCCCTGCTCAGGCAGGAACCCTACACCATTTCAGACAAATGGCTGTCCAGTCTCTTCTTAAAAACTTCCAGTGTTGGAGCATTCACCACTTCTGGAGGCAGGTTGTTCCACTGGTTAATTGTTCTGTCAGGAAGTTTCTCCTTAGTTCTAGGTTGCTTCTCTCCTTGATTAGTTTCCATCCATTGCTTCTTGTCCTGCTTTCAGGCGCCTTGGAGAATAGCTTGACTCCCTCTTCTTTGTGGCAGCCCCTGAGATATTGGAACACTGCTATCATGTCCCCCCTCGTCCTTCTCTTCATTAAACTAGACATACCCTCCTGTCCCCTAATCATCTTTGTTGCTCTTCTCTGTACTCTTTCTAGAGTCTCAACATCTTTTTTACATCGTGGTGACCAAAACTGGATGCAGTATTCCAAGTGTGGCCTTACCAAGGCATTGTAGAGTGGTATTAATACTTCACATGATTTTGATTCTATCAATTCTTCTTTCCCCTACAACCTGACACTTCCCTCTTTCTCTTCAGTCCTGGCTGGAATCTCATGGTCGTAAATTTGGACACTTTATAAGTGGCAGGTGGCTGAAACCAAATGGGCAAGAGACCTGTACACTCAAGAATCCTACCACAGGTAAAGATGGTGAATGAACAAGGGAGGGTGACTTATGGGTGGCTTCATATATTCTGCATTTCGGCTGGCTGGGGAATTCGGGGAATTGAAGTCCACCTAATTTAAACTGGCTAAGCTTGAGAAACGCTGGTCTAGTGTTTTATATGCTGCTTCTCCAAAAACTCAATTTCTCTGAGGCTTGAAAAGCTATGTTCTCTGTGTTGTTTGTAATGCCATGAAATTGTTGATAAACTGGGGCTAAAGAGATGCCACAGGCCATTCATGTGGCCTTATTTGCTTCCAAGTCCCAAAATTGCAGTGATTGCTGCTAATTTCTCCCTCCCCTTCATAAAAAAGGCGGACAGTATTCCTTAAAACGATAGCTAATCCTGCTTTCCAAAATTGCTAGGAAAATTTCTGAACCTTTCAATCAATCCGTGGTGGTGCAGTGGTTAGAATGCAGTATTGCAGGCTGACTCTGCCCACTGCCAGGAGTTCAATCCTGACTGGCTCAGCCTTCCATCTTTCCCAGGTTGGTAAAATGGGGACCCAGATTGTTGGGAGCAATAGGCTGACTCTGTACACCACTCAGAGAGGGCTGTAAAGTATTGTGAAGTGGTATATAAATGCTAAGTGCTATTGTTATTTCAGGGTAGACTTTGCATGGGGAAAAAAGCCCCTCTTTTCCCACCCTCTCCTTTAGGGGAACCACTGGCCACCACAATCCAAGGCAAGAAAGAAGATGTGAACAAAGCTGTTCGTGTTGCTAAAGTAGCCTATGAAAGTTGGAGCCTAATCCCCTGCCATGCTCGAGCCTGACACCTTTACAAGTAAGTGGCAGTCACAATAGGGTAATCTTGGCGACTTGCAGATAGTCCTCCACTTACAACCACAATTGCGTCCCAAAGTTCTGTTGCTAAGTGAGGCAGTTGTTCAACTTTCTTCTGTTTTTATTCATTTATAGTATAAAATGTCGGAATCAGAGACCAGTCATAGCAGGATGCCAATATATCTCACTGCCTTTCGCAGCGTTTATTGCTTTATACAGTTTTCCAAGCAGCAAAAGATAACATAGCAACAGCATAGCAACGGCATTTTTATTGGTGGATTCTCCTTGTCAATCCTTAAGAATAGCAGCTAGGGGCACCAGCAAGGGGCAGTTTTCTGCAACATCCTGTTGGTGTGAACTAGATGAGATCATGTGAACTAGGTGAAATCATGTACCAGCCTGGGGTAGGTTTCCTACATCACCATGGCGATATGAACGGGGTGACATCATGCAGGGATTCGAGGCATTGTGGCATTTGAGGTAGGCAGTTTGCTGCTCACGACCTCTACCTGACCTCTATCTCTACATCTCACTCTTTTTTGTTTTGTTAGACAAAACATCGCCGTAAGAGGGGTTAGTAAAAGTTTGGGTGGGATGACAGCTGCTGTTGCCCAAGGGCAGCTGTTAATAATCAAACACAAGATTGTTTGTTAGATTATGTATTGGGTTTTTAAATGATTGGGCCAAATTATTTAATCTATTTTTAATAATTTTACTTTTTGTATGTTGATGTTTTTTAATTGGGCTGTACACCGCCCCGAGTCCTTCGGGAGGAGGGCGGTATAAAAATCGTAAAAATAAATAAATAAATAAAATACAAGCAAATGATGGCTAAGGAATTTGCAGTTAAAACCGCAAAAATGGCAGCGCATAAGTTCTCAGGCGTTTGTTCTAGTTGCTGCTGCTGCAGCACTGCCTGCGCTTTGATAGTCAGGTTCTTCACATCTCCCCACGTCACTGGCCGACTGGCACGACGGGATCGGATTGGTCGCTGTGCCATCTGTAGAGTCACCCTTGCCAGTTCTGGGACCTGATCCAGGGACTGGTGCTACGACATCCTTGGTTGGGCGGACGCAATGCGCTGGAATCCACAAAGGTCCTGTAGGAGAAAGCACAGCAGCATAGCCTCGCCCCCAAGTAATCAGAGGGACTGGTCCCAACCATGTTTTGTCTGGTAATGCCCGATAATATACCAGAGGCGGAGGCAAGCTTGTTTTCTATTGAAAGTGTCTCTGATAAGCAGTGGAAGTTTGAATGGAAACATTCAATTGGTTTAATGTAAATAATACTTTTTGAACCTGTTGTGTTACCCATGACAAATTGGGTACTCTAGAGCCCTCCTTTTTTATTTGTTTGTGGAGGCAGTCCTTAAAGGACCAATTAGCACATTCCATGATGGCTTGACCCGTGAAATTATAGTGGAGACCATGAGTAAGAATATTCCAGGTTGTACAAAATTGCAAAAAGGCCATTGAAGAATAGGCTGGCCCGTTATCAGTTTTTAAAGAAGAGGGCTTACCCAAGGCTGTAATGGCCGAAAAAAGATGAGAAATAACATGATTAGCTGTTTCCCCTCATTGAGGCGTGGCCCAAATTGCTCCTGAATAGGTATCAGTAGATAAATGAATATACTTTCAAGGAGCCAAAGAGGAAACATGGGTAACATCCATTTGCCATAGTTGATTGGAGGTGAAACCACGGGGATTAACTCCCGTGTCCCCCGAAGGAGATGCCCCAGAACATTGGGGACAGGATGAAACAATCTGCTTGGCTTGGTCGAGTGGAATATGACAAGCCTGTGCCAGCCCCCTAGCATTTTGATGAAAAAAAGAGTGACTGAAAAAAGGGTCAGAAAATAGAGTGGGGAAGATGTGAACTGTAGCGTCAGCATGATTATTGCCTTCAGAAAGAGGCCCAGGAAGGGAGGAGTGACTGCGTATATGAGAAACAAAGTATAAGTGCTTTCGATCTTGTAGCTGCTGCAAAGTTAATAACAAAGCCATGAGATTGGGGTCAATCCTGGGCGTGATGTAAGCTCCTGGAAGATTAAAAATAAGTTGACACACATAATGAGAGTCAGAGATTAAATTAAAAAGTTGTTGAGAAAAGGTGTGGAAAGCTAGAATAGCAGCAGATAATTCTGAGCATTGTGGTGAGGATTGCACTGCAGTGTAGGACACTTTCCAGGTATCATCATGAGGATCCTTGTAAGCAATTGCTCCTCTCGTTCGCCCTCCATCAGAAAAAACAGTAGGAGCTTGCAACAATGGAGAAGGAGAAAGCAGTGGGTGGACAGGAAAGGAAGACGTCATTAAACAAGCAAACTGAGGACTCTTAGTCAAATGATATGAAATACAACCAACATAGTCACTTAAAGCACACTGAAGAGATAAGTTATTCTGAAAATAAAATTGAAAATCAGATGTAGGGAGAGGAAGAACAATATTCATTAAATCGGTCCCATTTCTACGGCAAGCTCGAGTGCATCCTAAGGTTATTATTTCAGCAACAGCCTGGATAAATGGTAAAACATTTTGGGATGGGGTATGGGGTAAATAAAGCCATTCAATACAATATACTTTTTGCGCTTCTAATACAGCTAATACTCCTGTAGATAGCTTACTAGTAGGAAATATCAAAAGGGTTAACTGACAATTTTTATGTGGAATTCTGTCCACAAATTGAGTACTCAAAATGCCATTAATTTGCTCCATCGTGGCAAATGCTGCAGGTGGAACTAAAATGAGATCTCCACATTGTTTTCCTTTGGTCAATAAATCAAATAATGGACTAAGTATATGTGTAGGCAAAGAAAAATATGGGCGAACCCAATTGAGGGTGCCCAGCAATTGCTGCAAATTGATCAATGAAATAACTTTGGATATGCTCAAGCGAGGAAAAGATGGAGCATAATAAGATTGCAACATTTTATGCCCTAAATAAAGATAGGGAGAATGCAACTGTATTTTTTCCGGGGCAATCTGCAATCCATAGAGATCTAAATCATTTTGTATTTCGGAAAGCCAATTAGGTTGTATCTTTGGTGCTCCAATTAAAATATCATCCACATAATGATATACCAAAGCCAATGGATGACGTTTGCGAAAAGGGGCTAATGCTGTAGCGACATAAAGCTGACATAATGTGGGACTGTTCAGCATTCCCTGTGGCAAAACTGTCCAGTGATAATGTTTATTAGGTTATGAATGATTCACTGCAGGCACAGTAAATGCAAACTCTTCCTGATCAGGGGGGCATAGAAGAATAGAGAAAAAACAATCCTTTAAGTCAATTACCATTACTTCATGATCTTGAGGAATCAAATTAGGGTTAGGCGTTCTGCACTGCAAAGGACCCATAGGTTGAATACAGGCATTAATGGCCCTAAAGTCGCACAATAAGTGCCACCTGCCACTTTTTTTAATGACAAAAACGGGGATATTCCATGGACTAGTGGAAGGTACAACATGACGAGCAAGCAGCTGATCATTAATCAGCTGGTGGAGAGCCGTCAATTTTTCATGTGACATGGGCCATTGATCAATCCACACCGGCTCTTTAACCAGCCAAGTCAAAGGGAGGGCAGTAATCTCAGTCTTCCAAAGTGGGGGTGGCACCCAACTTACTGAGCAGGTCACATCCCCAAAGGCTGACATAAATATCCAATATAAAAGGGCGGACCTGAATAACCAAATCTGAATTAGGCAAATGGGCTGAAAGAAATCGTGCACTTTGACGTGCACTTTGTCGACCCCCCACACCCCACACACTTGGACAGAGCTCAGTTGGCCAGGCGTCAGGCCACTGATTGGCAGAGATCACTGAAACATCCACTCCAGTGTCCAAAATTCCCTCAAAGGGTTTACCCTGCAGCTTAATGATCTGACGGAGCCGTTGAAATGTGATCGGGGTAGTGATGGCAGCTATAATGGAAGCGGCCCGGTTAGTAGAACTGAAGCCTCCTTCCCCTATCTCCTTTAACTCTCCCCCTGCCGGGACAAAATAAGGCATATGCAAGAGCTGAGCAGGGCCAGTGTAAATGGGCAAAATTTGAGCAAGTTGGTCCACAATTGAACATAAATAATTCCAGTATAGTCCGAATTTATCACCCCAGGGATAACAAAAATACCTTTTTTACCCATGCTTGACCGTGGAAGGACAAGCCCTGCATAATTTTGTGGTAGGGGGCCTGATAATTGAGATGGAACTACTTGAACCTCCCCAGGAAATTTAAATTTCACTTCCTCCTGCAGTATCAAATCAATACTGGCACTACCTTTTGTAGCTGCAAGAGTATTGCTTATTGTTGGTCTGTTGTCTCTGTTTGGACTTGGGCCAGAGACCGGTCCGGTCGGCAGTTTCCCGACCGACACTCACTTGCCCAATGATAACCTTTCTGACACTTTGGGCATTTTGTTTTGGGCTTCGATCCCGGATGAAAAGAGGAGCGATGGAAAGAGGAGCGAGATGCTGCAGACATACCCCCCCCCGGCTTTCTACATTCCTTTTTAAAATGACCGGGTTTGCCACAGTTGTAACACTTTCTTTGAGGCTTGCTGCCATGAGATAAAGCAGCTGCCAATAAATTGGTTTGATAAGAGGCAGTTCCTATATCTTGACACACTCTAATCATATCTGCCAAATCAGGATCTTTTCCCAGACCAATAATTGCCCTTCGACATTCAGAAGTGGCGTTGTCTTTTGCCAGCCTCATTAACAGTTCCTGCTGAGCTTCAGGATTGTCTATCTGCTGCCGTAAAGCATCCTGTAGTCTATTAATAAAATCAGGATACGGCTCAGTAACCTTCTGCCTGATATTAGAGAAAGCTTGATGAGGCTTGCCAGAAACAGGCACTTTTCCGAAGGCTCTATAGGCACATTCAGAAGAAATCTGTAAAGTGGCAGCTGGTAGGACAACCTGTGCATCAACTGGGGCAAAGGGACCAGAACCATACAATTGATCAGGAATAATGACCCCCCCCCGAGTTAAGAGCACGTACAGCACATTGATGTTTAAACTCGCTGTCCCAAACTACATATTGCGCTGGAGTAAGCAACACGCGAAAGGTAGTTTTCCAATCTTCAGGTACTAAGATATGATTTCTCATAGTGGCTTCCAACATTCCCTGCACATAAGTGCTGCCCAACCCCATATCTCTAATTCCTTTTCTAAGTTCTGTTAAAATTGCATAGGACAAAGGGCGATATTCCACTATTTGAGCTCCATTCTGATTTACTTGTCCCGTAGTGTGTACTGGACAAACAGAAAGCATATCATTAATTTCTTCTATATTCCCCCCCCCCACTTTTTCTAATTGTTCCTCTAATATTTTCCTTATGGGGGTGTATGATGGCTGGGAAGAAGCAAAAGAATTAGCCTCTTCAGAAGGAGCTGAAGATCCAATTAGAGATGCTTTAGGAGGGATAAGTTTTACTTGGTCGTAATCTGGCGGGGGGCTGGTAGTTAATTGCTGCCCTTCCGAAACATCGGAGCCAAATTTTTCTACTGCTTGACGGCACTGATACCATCGATGTAATATCTTTACTGGAGCCTGGGGTTCAAGATGTAAAGTATGCCCTATCTTTACCCTATCTCGTAAACGAAGCATCCCGCACTCAGCATACCAGGGGCAATGTTTCCCTACCTCCTCCACCAGCTTCCTTATGTCTGCCCCAGGCGCTGTCACACCTGATTTATGTAGCAGGAATCTAAGTTCCTGTACATGTTTCTGCTGGTGCTTAGATAGATTGCAACCCATACTTACCACTGAGGGGTCCCAGAGGATGAAAGTGCACCTAGGGGTCTGTTCCAGATGCTGGTAAGTATGTTGGCTGTTGCTCCCATGGGGGGTGAATCTCGCTGGGGCCTCCAGCTGTCATAATTAGAGATCAGTCATAGCAGGATGCCAATATATCTCACTGCCTTTCGCAGCGTTTATTGCTTTATACAGTTTTCCAAGCAGCAAAAGATAACATAGCAACAGCATAGCAACGGCATTTTTATTGGTGGATTCTCCTTGTCAATCCTTAAGAATAGCAGCTAGGGGCAGTTTTCTGCAACATCCTGTTGGTGTGAACTAGATGAGATCATGTGAACTAGGTGAAATCATGTACCAGCCTGGGGTAGGTTTCCTACATCACCATGGCGATATGAACGGGGTGACATCATGCAGGGATTCGAGGCATTGTGGCATTTGAGGTAGGCAGTTTGCTGCACACGACCTCTACCTGACCTCTATTTCTACAATAAAACACAAAAATACAAAAGCAAATAGGAAAAATAGGGGAGGGAAAAGGGAAAGGAATTGTGTAGGAAAGAAGAGAAAAAAGAAAAAAAAGGCAGTAGAATAAAGATAGTAACATCAAACCTCAACTTTTTATTTTTACATAAATAATAGTATAAACTAGCCATTTCTATGACAACAAGTCTAATCGATAAAACCCAAAATCAAAGTTTCATTTTTGTTTCCACCTCAAGCACAAAGTCCAGAAGCAGTTTTCAAGTACAGGTAGTCTTCGACTTACAATAGTTCATTTAGTGACCATTCAAAGTTACAGCGGCACTGAAAAAAGTGAATTATGACTATTTTTCACAGTTACGGTCTTTGCAGCATCTCTATGATTACGTGATCAAAATTCAGATGCTTGGCTACTGGTTCATGTTTATGACCGTTGCTGTGTCCCAGGATAATGTGATCACCTGTTGCAACCTTCTGACAAGCAAAATCAATGCGGAAGCCAGATTCACTTAACAAGCATGTTACTAACTTATTAACTGCGGTGAGTCACTTAACAACTGTGGCAAGAAAGATTGTACAATGGGGCAAAATTCACTTAACTATCTCACTTAGCAACAGAAATTTTGGGCTCAATTGTAGTCATAAGTCAAGGACTACCTGTACACTAGGCTTACTAGTTTAGTTATAACATGTCTAGCTTGGACCATCCAGAAACATCACTGTTTAATTATTTTTTTCAGGTTTCATTGGAAACCAGAGTTCTAAATGATCTTTAGTAGAATTCTCGAAGTGCAGTTTCTAAGAGTGTTGAAAGAAGCTATGCCATGGCATAGCACCTACCATATAGTTCAGTGTTTTTCAAATTTGGCAACTTTTTAAGATGTGTGGATTTCAACACCCAGAATTCCCTAGCCTAGGGGTGTAGAGATAGGGGCCAGGTAGAGGTCGTGAGCAGCAAACTGCCCTTCCAAAGCCTGCATGCCTCTTTTCTCTACATGATCTCATCCCTTCACATCACCATGGCAATGTGGGAAACTACCCCAGGCTGGTACAACGACCTCACCTGCCTGATATCAGCTAGCTTACACCAACAGGATGTTGCAGCAAACTGCTCCCTGTTTTGGGCCTCCTGGCTTGTATGTTCTTAACGATTGGTAAGGAGTTTAACCAATAAAATGCTATTGCTACGCTATTGCCATATTTGCACCCTGCAATGACTGAGCACTGATTACTTCAGCTGGCGCCTGAACAGGGACCTTTTGGACCCCCTCCAGGGAACAGCAACAGCCAACATACTTACCAGCATCTGGAATAGACCCCAAAGTGCACTTTCGTCCTCTAGGACCCCTCAGTGATAAGTATGGGTTGCAAGTTATCTCAGCACCAGCAGAAACATGCACAGGAACTCAGATTCCTGCTACATACATCAGGTGTGACAGAGCCTGAGCAGACATAAGGAAGCTGGTGGAGGAGGTAGGAAAACATTGCTCTTGGAATCCTGAGTGCCGGACACTTAGGCTACGAGATTGGGAAAAGATAGGGCATACTTTACATCTTTTCCTTGGGCTCCAGTACAGATCTTACATCGATGGTATCAGTGCCATCAGGCAGTGGTAAAATATGGCTCAGATGCTTCAGAAGGGCAGCAATTAACTACCAGCCCCCCTTCTGATTACCAAGTAAAACTTATCCCTCCTAAAGCATCTTTAATTGGATTTCCAGCTCCTTCTGAAGAGGCTAATTCTTTTTTTTATTTATGATACAGTTAAAAACAAACAAACATTGGATTTGACGTGACATTCCAGTATATACTGGTACATTCTTATCCGATTGTTCCACTTTTTACAATAACTTCTTCATCTCTACATATACATCTAAGATTTATATACAGTACTTATTTTAAAATAAAATAACATATATTTCTATCTTAACATTTATCCTTAATCCCAACCATCCTCTTCGAATTCCTCCAGTGGTAAAATTTATCCCAGGTTTCATAATAAACTGATCCACATTTATCTTTTAATATCATTGTGAGCCTGTCCATTTCCGCACATGCTAATGTTTTATGTATTAACTCTTCCTCTGTGGGAATTTCCTTGCTCTTCCATCTTTGTGCAAAAGCAAGCCTAGGATGTGTAGCAGCAGGTAGATTGTTCCCTTGTCATATTTTTCTGTCGTTATTCCCAACAAGAAGAGTTCCGGTTTTAACTATATTTTTTTAAATATCCCTCAACCAGTTTCATGTCCTGTGCCAATACTCACGAGTCTTTGGGCATTCCCAGCACATATGGTAATATGATCCTATTGCTGTTTTACATTTCCAGCATAAGGGTGAGATGTTTGAACCCATTTTGGCTAGCCTTACAGATGGGAAATGCCATCTATAAAACATCTTGTAAAGATTTTCCTTATATGAGGTAGCTAAGGTGAGTTTCCTATTTCTTTCCCACAGTTCTTGCCAAATATGCAGGTCGATACTGAAACCAAAATCCCTACTCCAAATTAACATGGTCTCCTTAACCTGTTCTTCATACATTGTCTGATCTAAAAGAAAATGATATATTTTTTTAATCATTTTATCCTCGGGACCTAATAAAATTTTATCTAGTTCTGTCGGTTCTATCTTTATACCCCACTCTTTTTTATCTTGCCTATATCTTGCTTGTAGTTGGAGGTATGCCCACCATTCTAATTCTATCCCTGCATCATGGAGATTCTTCCTCGATTTTAATTCTCCTCTCTCGTCTAGTATGATTTTATAGATTATTACTTTCCCTAACTGAATGAACCTTGGCTGTATGTACATTTCTAGTGTTGAAATCCAATTGGGGACTTGCCTATAGTTTTGTCGTCGGATTTTGATCCATACATCTATTAGCTGATCCATCGTCAATCCGATGGATGTTTATGCACAAAGGTGTACCATAAGCCCACGCATACGGACAGGATCCTCCATTATAGGAGTAACCACCCAGTATCCCATAAAGTTAGTTGCATCAGAACGTTATTCAAACGGGTAAATTCTCACTGCAATATGGCTGAGGCTAAGATGGAGGAAAGGAGGCACCTCTTCCGCATTTGTAAGCAAAATGGTTACCCATTGAGGTTTGTCAAATGCCATAGTATAATATCTAAACCCTGGGATAACTGACAGGTCAATGGGTCGTTACGGCAGACGACACGTATTACACTTCCCTATATTAATAATGTTTCCAAGGCGACGGCCAGGCTATTGGCCCCCCCATAACATAAAAGTGGCTCATAGGCCTAGCCAAACTTTGCGCTCCAAGGTTATGCACCCCAAGGACCCACTCCACACTGTGGAGAAATCTGCAGTGGTATATAGGATTGACTGTAAGAACTGTCATAGTAACTATGTGCGTGAAACATCTAAGAGACTAAAGACTCGTTTGCATGAACACAAACTGGCCATCAAAAGGGGTGAACAGTATTCACAAGTTTGGACGCACATGGCTGAATTTGATCATCAATTTGATTTTGACAATGTGCACATCCTGTCTAGCGATGCCACAAAAGGGGGCCAATTGTTAAAGGAGGCCTGGCTCTTGGATAAAGATTCGATTAATCGACATATAGATCTCTGTCCGGCGCAGCAGATGCTGAGAACGTGGAGTATGGGTCGCCACCCCACCTATCGAAGACAATCTAGAGGGCTGCTGTGCGATCGAGAGAACTGGACTGCGACTAATCCTCAACAATCCCCAGACTCTATCCTGACGTCCGACCAACAACTGATGAATCCTCCGACTTCGGGGATGAGCATGCACTCACTGAGAACTGGGAGGTTTCCGGGCAGCAAGAGAGAGAGGGATGGTGTGGTGAAGAATCCTCAGAGCACTCCACTGCGTTTTGGAAAAACACCACCCCCTGAACCAGTGAATGACGCTCGAGATGCCGGCATGAGTATTGTGGGGTCAGGTCATGGAGTTGCGAAGGATGACACCAGGAATAGTAACAAGGAGAGTTTGCCCATATGTGGAGCTGTGGATCGTACGATGACAACTTGGTTGCACCCGCAAGGGGAGGGAGGTATTCTACCGACTCATTTGGCGCGTGTGCACAGAACCGTAGACAGCATGTTTGCAGCATGGAGACCCCTCCATGGGAGACAAACACGGAGATCCGATGTCAAGCAAGAACTGTGGGTACCAACAGAAGCCACGGGGGGGATACCCTGGGCAGCATAGATGTAGGGAGTATTGAGAAAGGGAGCAAAGGAAGAGGAATTGAGGGAGATTACACGCACACGAGTGCTGGTTGCACAAAAATGGAGAGGAGAACAAAAGATACGGAGCAGAGAGAAATGCCCGACCGACCCACAATTAATGGGATAGGAAGGGTTGGTTGGAGACCGAATAAAGTGCATAACAGGAGAAAGGGAGGAACGAGTAGACTGCACTTAGGAACCCCTAGTGATGAGAACAACGTGGAAGAGGGTGGGGGGAGCAAGGAGGTAATGATCACCCAAAAAAGGGGGGAGAGGATCCCGCTCAGCCCAAGAATTAGTGATGAGGGGATGAATGGTAATATACGTGTAGGAAAGAGGAACAGGAAAAGGTTGGACACTGGTGTTAAGGATACGTTCAGAATACGGCCCAATCAGCTGGGACCAATGACGAGGTCCAGGAGCTGGATGCAAGCGCTGGTTAATCTTATATAAGTTGTTCCTATCTGACTAGCTTTAAACCCTGACGATGTCAGAAGTTTCTTACGAAAGCTTGGTATTTGGTATTTATTAAAATTATAAATATATTTGTTTTCTGAGGTTTTTGCGGGTGTTTGTATGTAGGTTTTTGGTTCTTCGGGTTTTCTCCCACGTAGAATTTGAAGTGTCTTGGCGACGTTTCGACGAAGTCTCATTCGTCATCTTCAGGCTGGTGCTTTCGGCTTCTGCTTCTAGGAGCAATGTGAGATTTTAGCTGTTTCTTCCTTTTAACTGCCAGTGGGGGTTTGAACTGATTGGCTGGGAGCTCGGCTGTGTTCTGATTGGGTGGAGGTGTGTTCTGATTGGTTAGGGGCTTGGCTGTGCTCTGATTGGATGGGGGCTTGGCTGTAATCTGATTGGCTAGGGGAGTGTTCTGTTTGGGTGGGGGCTTTGTTGTGCTCAGGTTAGTCAGTGTTACAAGGGGATTAGAGATGGTGAACTGTATAGCTGTTTGGCTTTGCGTTCGTGGTCGTGCCTCATCTTCATGGTGGGTGTAAGTTTGCTTCGTGTATGGATTGGAGGGGTTTAAGGTGGCTAATGATGCAGTTGTGGTTAGCCACCTTAAACCCCTCCAATCCATACACGAAGCAAACTGACACCCACCATGAAGATGAGGCACGACCACGAACGCATACAATAGACCCATAGTCAGCTCCATAGGCTCACCTCTACAAAACCTAGCCAAATTTCTCGCCAAACAACTACAGCCCTATGCATAATCCATCACCTCACACGTAAAAACTCATTCCAGTTCATAGAGATCATAAAGAAACAAAACTTACAGCCCAGTGACCTACTCGTTAGCTTCGATGTCATATCCCTCTTCACCCAAGTGCCAATCAAAGAAGCCTTAACAGCTATCCAAAACAAATATAACCCCCCCAAAACACATCCTAGATCTGACCAACCACTGTCTATCCAACACATACTTCATCTATAATGGACAAAAATACAAACAAATAGAAGGAGCACCCATGGGATCACCCCTCTCACCTGTCATTGCAAACCTCTACATGGAACACTTTGAAACCCAAGCCCTAGAAAAATCTGATCACAAACCCAAACTCTGGCTCAGATATGTAGATGATACCTTCGTAATCTGGCCACATGGGAAAGAAAAACTGGACAACTTCCTCACACACCTCAACAGCCTACACCCCAAAATACAGTTCACCATGGAAACAGAAGCTAATAACCAACTTCCCTTCCTGGATGTCTTAGTCTACAAGAAATCCAATGGGTCCCTAGGACATACCATCTACCAGAAGAAAACACACACAAACCGCTATCTGCATGCACTCTCACACCACCACCCAGCACAGATCAACTCCGTAGCCAAGACACTCATCTCAAGAACCAAATGCCTAGCTGACGAACAACACCTAAAAACCGAACTACACACTCTCACTAATGTACTTACATCCAACGGATTCCAAAGAAATAAGATTTCCAACTTAATCAAAAAAGAAACTCCCACTAAAATCCAAGACAGAGAACAATAAAACGGCAAATCCCTCCTCCCATACATAAAAGGCACCACAGACAGGATCAGCAAGATCCTTCACAAACATAATATCAAAACAACATTCTGCACAAACAGAAAAATATCCACCATCCTAAGAAACCCTAAAGACAAAATTGAATTAGAAAATCAAGGAGTATATGAAATCCCATGTACTGCCTGCTCCACCACATACATTGGACAAACCAACAGAAGAATAAGTGCACGCATTGAAGAACACAAAAACTCAGTCAAAAAAGAGGAACCAACTTCTTCCCTGGTCCAACACCTCAAAGCCACAGGACATGAAATTGATTTCAAAAAGACCAGAACTATCGCCAAAACTGAACACTTTAATAACAGAATAATCAGAGAAGCCATCGAGATAGAAAAACGCCCACAGAGCATGAACAAACGAGATGATACCTCCCGCCTACCAGCCATTTGGAAACCCGCCCTTATTGACAGATGAGTCCATAGCACGGGGAATGACACCAGACCTACACTCACAAAAACCACACAGGATGTTACCACCACACATCCAGGCAAAAAGCAAGCCCAAACCCACACTGATGAGGAGGCACGACCACAAACCAGAAGCCAGACCACAGCTGCATCATTAGCCACCTTAAACCCCTCCAATCCATACACGAAGCAAACTGACACCCACCATGAAGATGAGGCATGACCACGAACGCAAAACCATCTCTAATCCCCTTGTAACACTGACTAACCTGAGCACAACAAAGCCCCCACCCAAACAGAACACTCCCCCATCCAATCAGAGCACAGCCAAGCCCCTAACCAATCAGAACACCCCTCCACCCAATCAGAACACAGCTGAGCTCCCAGCCAATCAGTTCAAACCCCCACTGGCAGTTAAAAGGAAGAAACAGCTAAAATCTCACATTGCTCCTAGAAGCAGAAGCCGAAAGCACCAGCCTGATATATATCAGAACATTATGCTTGGGCTTGGAATGGTGAGAAAAATAGGAGATGATTAAAGGGCCCTATAAAAACCATGTTTGGTTGGAATCACCTCATGATTTTTCTCGCTTCTTGCAGGACAATCCATATGTTTAAATAAATGTTGTTTTAACAGTATTTGTGTATATATGTTTGTCTGTGTTGTTCTGTGTTATTTCCAAGACTTGGAAGAGGGTCAAAACCCTCTCTGAGAACAACATACCAAAAGGCCTTATTAAAAATAAATTGTTTGTCTGGAGAAAGTATGAAATGAAATATTTGTATGTGGAATTGTTTATGCAAGCAGTTAGAAAGGAAGTGAATGAGTTCATTTGTTGATACCTAAGTGTGTGTTAGCCCTCAAACCCCACCCCCCACCCACTCTCTCCCAGGCTGTGAAAGAAATAGTAAATTTCAGATTTTATTGTTGCAAAAGTAAATTGAAAATTAATAGTAAGTGACTTCCGGTTCCAGGTCACGGTGCTCCTAGTCGGACGAAGAGACTCGTCTCTTCGTCGGCTAGCTTCCCTCCGCCGGTAGACCCTTATACGGGTCTAAAGTCGCCCTGGAGGGTGCGACTTTCGTCGAAGAGGCTTTGCTCGGCTGTGGAGGAGCAGCAGCTCCTCCAGCTGTCCGGGCCAGACTCTGAGGGCCGACGGAGAAGAAGATCGGCCAGTAAAATGGCTGATCACTTAGCCGCTAGAAACCGCAAGTCAAAGAACAGCTAAGCTTCGAACCCACCGTGGTGAATTTGGGTGAGATCCTTCTTTTTTCCCCTCTCTTTGTTTTCTT
Source organism: Bothrops alternatus (assembly GCA_034064705.1). NCBI lineage: Eukaryota > Metazoa > Chordata > Lepidosauria > Squamata > Viperidae > Bothrops > Bothrops alternatus. The sequence goes on from JARGCV010000054.1 coordinate 691,525, forward strand.
TTTTGTTTTTTTGTCTGTAAGAGCTGTGTTGGAAATATTTCCCTGGCTCGGAAAGGCAGCTTTTACTCGTTTGGGAAGAAAGGCGAACAAAAGAATAGAACAAAGCTTTAGAAACCACGTTGCTCTTTTATACAAGTATGTTTTGGGGTATTGGGGAAAAAATTTTTTTTCTAAGAACTTTATTATTAGTCTATGTTGTTTTTTTTAGTACTTCTTCCTCTATTTTTCCCTGGAAAAACAGAAAAAAGGGAAAGGTAAAGAAAAACAATGAAAAATGAAATGACTTTTGAAAAAAAGATTGTTTAGCTTACTGAGGACATCTACTGGCTAAAAATTAATATTGCAACTGGAGAGGAGATGATTTCTTTATATGAAACTTAATTGGATGTTTGAATTTTCTTTTAAAATGGAGCTGCACTCACATCTAAACTGTAAACTTATTCTGGAAAAAATCTATGAGACTAAAGAGGAAACATGTGTTACAATGAAAGAGCTTACTACAGAACTAAGAGCCAGAATCTCTTCTTCAAACTTCAGAACTGACTTTCAGATTGCACCTGATTCTTCTACTAAACAGACTACACAAGAAGAGGACTTAACTGAGAATAAAGAGAAATTGACTTTGCCTTATATGCAATTCACCTATGGCATTGAGAATCAGAAAAAGCAAAGACTGGGACCTGGAATTTTAAAGCAATGAGACTTTATGGTAAAAAAAAATCAGAAGGCTAATTCAGAGGCCAAGATGGTTCTCACTGATTCAAATAATACTACAAGCAACAAAGAGAGACCTATCTGTAGGAAAGGAAGCTTTGCTATGGAAACCTACTTGGCATTTGAAAAAACCTAGAATAAGACTTAAAAAAAAATGAAAGTTAAAGTTTTGAGTAATGGACTAAAGGCAATCTAGAATTATGGACTGACTTAAGGACCAAGACTATGAGTTAGATGTAAGAAAAATGGGAGTAATGGAAGATATAAAATTTATCTATATGGAAATTACTGAGGATCTATTTGTTTGATGATTAATGAATTGAAATATCTTAAAGTTTGATGTTTATCTTGTTAGTTTAAAGTTGATTGATGGTTTATATAGCTTTAGGATAGATTAATATTTTATCTTAAAAAAGAGATATTGTGAGATAATGGATTAAAGGCAATTTAGATTTATGGATTTGATTTTAGGATTAAGATTATGAGTTACAAGTAAGAGAAAAAGGGGTGAGTAATAAAATATATATTAAATGCTTTAAGAATGTGTTCTTTTTTGTTTAGGACAATAGGGTCACTTGTAAGAAAATTATTATGTAATCTTGAATTAATCTAAGATGATTTCTGCTTGATAAGATCGATGTTATTAGTCATGATAATTTAATTGGATATGAATTGAACTATGTTTAATGGATTGAAAGAATTTAAGATTTGATTTTTTTTTAATTTTATTCTATTTTTGTGTCTGTTAGCTAAAAGAGACTGATTAGTTGATAGACTAGATATATATAGGATAGACTAATACTTTATTCTAATTAAGGGATATTAGTGGAAGAAGAATTAAATAAAATTTATAATAAAAACTAAGGTATTAGAATATATTTGGAAGGAATACCCGAACTGATAGAGTTTGTATTTAAAGTTAATTTGATCATGGTTGTATAAATTTTTAAAGTGTTAGAAACAGGTACAGGTTGATTAAATTTAAGCTAGATTGAACTATTTTAAATAAACTATGTTAGTTAAGGGGAAAAGAGAGGGAATACTAGAGGTATTGACTGAATTATGTATAAATGTTTTGCTTTTGGATGATTGTTCACCCTAACACCACGGCGTGTTTTGAGCACTTTGTTGTAAAAATAAAAAAAAAACAATAAAATTCTTATAAAAAAAGTAATAGTAAGTGTTTGCATGAGAAGAGTTTCATGGATGATGTGTGAGAGAATTAATGGAAAATGCATATGAAGGAGAGAAAACTATTTTTTGGTGGTGAGATTTTTTCCCTGTCTCTTTCATCTCTCCGATGGCTGTGTTGCTTTAAAAGCGAGAGAGACAGAAAGAAGAAGGGGGAGCTGTTCATTTAAAACTTTTTTTTCCTCTGCTTAGAATTGCGATTTGAGAAGGGTGGAGTGGATCTGAAATTTGATACCCACTCTTGCAGTTTTGGCTTGCAAATTTTTTACTCGAAAAAGGAAACAGTAATTGTTGGACAATATTTTTTTGGGGGAAAATTGTTGTTTAAATTGTTTAGTTAGACCTAGATATCCATCAGCCAAAAGAACTGACTCTGAATTGTTTTGCTCAGATTTGTAAATGTTTCACTTATTTATTGGAAATTTGTTTCCTTCTTAATGGAATTTGATTAAATTGGATGCCCACTCTCAGGAAAAGTTTGCATTTACTGTGCCTGCAGCGAATCATTCAGAACCTAATAAATGTTATCACTGGACAGTTTTGCCACAAGGAATGGTAAACAGTCCCTTTATGTCAGCTTTATGTTGTTGCAACATTGGCTCCTTTTCGCAAACGTCATCCATTGGCTTTGGCATATCATTATATGGATGATATTTTAATTGGAGCACCAAAGATACAATCTAATTGGCTTTCAGAAATACAAATTTGCACAGTCCATTATTTGATTTATTGACCAAAGGAAAACAACCTGGAGATCTCATTGTAGTTCCACCTGTAGCACTTGCCACAGTGGAACAAATTAATGACATCATGAGTACTCAATTTGTGGACAGAATTCCATATAAAAATTGTCAGTTAACACTTTTGATATTTACTTACCCCACACCCCATCCCAAAATGTTTTATTTTTTATCCAGGTGGTTGCTGAAATAATAACCTTAGGACGCACATGAGCTTGCCGTCAAAATGGAACTGATTTAATTAATATTGTTCTTTCTATTCCAAAATCTGATTTTCAATTTTGTTTTCAGAATAACTTATCTCTTCAGTGTGCTTTAACTGACTATATAGGCTGTATTTCATATCATTTGCCTAAAGATCCTTGACTTGCTTGTTTAATGACCTTTTCCTTTCCTGTCCGCCCACTGCTTTCTCCTTCTCCCTGGTCACAAGCTCCTACTGTTTTTTCCGATGGAGGGTGAACGAGAGGAGCAATTGCTTGCAAGGATCCTCATGATGATACTTGGAAAGTGTCCTACATTGCAATACAGTCCTCGCCACAAAACACAGAATTATCTGCTGCTATTTTAGCTTTTCAAACCTTTTCTCAACAGCCTTTTAACTTAATCTCTGATTCTCATTATGTGTGCCAATTTATTTTTAATCTTCCAGGTGCTTGTATCACACCCAGGATCGACCCCAATCTTATGACTTTGTTTTTCCCTTTACAGCAGCTGCTACAAGACTGAAAGCATTTATATTTAATTTCTCATATATGTAGTTACTCCTCCCTTCCTGGGCCTAACTTTTTTTATGTCTTCCTAATCTCTGTGGTTTTGCCTCTAATCAAATGGATGTTACCCATGTTCTCTTTTTCGCTTCCTGGAAATATATTCATTTATCTATTGATACCTATTCAGGAACAATTTCCCCCACCTCTACAAGGGGAAACAGCTTCACATGTTATTTTTCATCTTTTTTTGGCCGTTACAGCCCTGGGTAAGCCCTCTTCCTTAAAAACTGATAATGGGCCAGCCTATTCTTCAGTGGCCTTTTTACAATTGTGCACAACCTGGAATATTGTTCTTACTCATGGTCTTCCCTATACTTCCACGGGTCAAGCCATCATGGAACGTGCTAATTGGTCCTTTAAGAACTGCTTTCACAAACAAATAAAAAAGGACGGATCTAGGGTACCCAATTTGTCATGGGTAACACAACAGGTTAAAAAAGTATTATCTACATTATACCAATTGAATGTTTCCATTCAAAATTCCACCACTTATCAGAGACACTTTCAAAAGAAAACAAGCTTGCCTCCGCCTCTGGTATATTACTGGGCATTACCAGACAAAGCATGGTTGGAACCAGTCCCTCTGATCACTTGGGGGGCGAGGCTATGCTGCTGTGCTTACTCCTACAGGACCTTTGTGGATTCCAGCACATTACGTTCACCCAGCCAGGGATGTCGTGGCACCAGTCCCTGGACCTGGTCCCAGAAATGGCAAGGGTGACTCTACAGACGGCACAGCGACCAATCCGATCCCGGCTTGCCAGTTGGCCAGTGATGTGGGGAGATGTGAAGAACTTAACCCCCGAGAACCTGTGCGCTGCCATTTTTGCCGTTTTAACTGCAAATTCTTTAGCCATCATTTGTTTGTGTCTGATCGTTAACATCTGCCCTTTGACAACAGCAACTGTCATTCCACCCAACCAATCATTTGAGCAATGAATGAAGCAAAATCTATGGGTGCAGCTGGCTAACATCACACAAAATGATGTCTTTTGTTTATCTAAAGCATATGACATGGAAAATTTGCTTTCTACATGTTTAGTCCTTTTTTGCACCCCTTCTGCAGTAATTCAAAACTTCACTGGCTATAGCACAATTTTATTCAATGGGAACTTTAACTATAAGGCTATATATAGCTGGGAGGTTACTGCTTATTATCCACCCCCTGACGCTATTGCTTTGCACACCCCAGTGGTAGCAATCCCTGCAAATATAACATGTGCAAAAATAGTTAATTGTACTTCTTCAAGTAAAAAACCTCACTGTCATCGCATTAGCTCACCTATTTTAAACTGCACAGCTTTTGAAGAGACTTCCTTTCATTTTGGACATGTTTGGCTACCGCAAAGATGGTTTTTTACATGTGGTCAAGAAACTTTTAATTATATTCCTGCTAATATTAGTGAAGCGCAGTGTTGCCTCAGTCGGCTGATTCCTGTTTTGCTTTCCAAACAAGTTCACTCAAACCGTTCTCGACGTGGGGTCACGCTAGACAGCACTTGTGACTCTGAGACAGCCTTACTTAATAAAGCAGAATATGTAGCACTGACTATGTCTCTAGTGACTGGTGATCACATGATTGCAGGATAATGCAAATGGTCGTAAATGTGGGCCACTTGCTGAGTGTCCAAAATGTGATTACGTGACCATGGAGTGGGCTAATTGTCAGAAATTAAAATCTGGGTTATAAGTAGCCCTGTCGAGGTCTGTTGTTCCTTTGAACGGTTGTAAACAATTTGTCGTACGTCGAGGACTGCCTGTAGAAGAGTTGGTTTCTTTCTTAATGTACTATAGCAGTGGTGGTGACCCTATGGCACTGGTGCCAGAGGCGGTACTCGGAGCCCTCTCTATGGGCACACGTGCCGTTGCCCCAGCCTTGCCTCCCCCCGCGGCCCCCTCACCATCAGCCCCCATGGAGGAGAGTCGCCCCCAAGCGTGGCCCACACGAAGCAGCGCAGCCAAGGACATGGCAGCCAGGCAGCGTACAGAAGACTCTGCCCTCACGCCCCATCGGGTACAGTTGATGCTGCAGTGCGCAGGAAGAGGGCGTGGCCACCATGGCGCTGCTGGGCTGCCTGGGCGATCTGCAGTGGGCCCTGGAGGTGGTGAGTGGTCCTGCGGGCAGGCGGGGTGGGGGCGGGGCAGGGAGTGGAGCGGGGGCGGGGCCAGTTTTTGGGCACTCGGTCTCTAAAAGGTTCACCATCACTGTACTATAGCCTACTCCTCTCAGCTGGAAGTGCCATGTGCAGCCATTCAGTCCAGCTGTGCTTTCTTTGAAGTTGCTTCTTCCCACAGTGTCGCCAGGACCATCCAGAAACATCAGCGGCTGCTCAGCCTCCTGCAGAGTCTTGACAGTGGAAACCTGATCCGGGAAAGCCAAGAAGCAGATCTCCCTTTGGTTGTCCAGCATTTCTACCACTATGCAGGGTGGGCCCAGCTGATGGAGGAACAGATGACCAACTGGCAACCACTTGGTAAGCTGGAAAGACTGGAATCTTAGCCCAGAAAAAGGACCCAGGCTCCTACTTATTCAAGTTTTCCTAGCATAAAGTTTATCTGGCCCCCTCTAAGCACTGTCCACCAGGCCAGGGATCTGATTGGGGAATTCTGGGAGTTGAAATCCACAAGTCTTAAAATCGCCAGGTTTGGAGACCCCTGCCCTAGAGGAGTGTGAAATTGTTACAACACTCTGTTTTATGTTCCCTGTAGTTGTTTGTTACGAGTTCACAGCAAGTTGCTTTGATCTCCTGAAAGTGCCTGAAGCTTGTAATGACCTTTTGACACTTGAAATACCACCAAAATAATCATAACAGGAACAGGGCACATTGGGAGCTTGAAATGACTTGAGTTTGAAGATGCGGTGTGCCCTTGTCATGCATGACAATGCAGCAGTGGCCAAAGAAAGGAGGGGCTTGCTTATAAAGATTGCAATGCTTCTGAAATTAAGGACTGGGTGGTATATAAAATGTCTGTACAGAAAGAGGCGCTTTTTTGCATCTAACTCTATTCCTTTTGCTTTTCTGGTGTGTGAGGGGGAGGTCGGCGATACTGAATGAAGGTTCCTTAGATATTGCTGTTGGGTGGGGAGAAATGGGTGACCTTACCTTAGTCTCCACTCTTTGTGCTGTCCCAGACTTTCTAGCAGGATGAGTACTTCCAAAAATTGTGGTTGATTCTGGCAGCTTCTTAGACTAATCCTTCATCATCAGTAGTTTTATCTTCAGTTTTTTCAGTAAAAAAATAGAGAAATGCCCTTGAAATTCTTCAGCAAAAATTAGCAAGGAAAAAGAGGAGAAAATGGTTAAACATTTGGGTATGCCTATTCATTATAATGGAATTGCCTAGGAATATTAATAACTCTTTCCATGTGATTAAAGGCTAATGGGGTCATGCAACACACACACAAACACGCACACACATTAATCCTTAGTGATCAGATTTGGGGTCACAGGCAAAGTATGTGTATTGTCCAGCAGTAAACCGCTTTGTTTAATTACATTTGCTTTTTGCATTGTTTTTATTTTTTATTTTTTGTACTGTAAAGGCTGCAACACTTTTCTGGTACATTTGACTGACTTTTTGCTTTTGAATATGGATGATATGCCTTGGGTTAAGTGAATGATGGTTTTTATAAGGAAAATAGGAAGGGTGAATATTACATAACTTTATTGTATGATATTGTTACAAATTGAGTCTCATGACTAGTTATACTGTATAAATGTATGTAATAAATAATTGAAAACTTCTACAATTTCAATAAAGAAGTTAACTCCCTGAGTTCAACAAGATTTGCATTCTACAAACCACAGTGTGCTATAATAATGTAGGTTCAGCTAGGAGTCACCACCATAATTAAAGCACTTGCTGGCTAGGGATTGTTTGGAGTTCCTCTGTAAGAAATAACACCTCTAGAAAGTTTTGATCTTGGACTGCAGCCTTCCTGTACAGATCCCAAAGTACAGAACAGAGAAATTTGGCACATTTGGAGCCCCCCTAAAGAGGATTGCTGTAGATCAGCGGTTCTCAACCTGTGGGTCACGACCCTTTTGGGGGTCCAACGACTCTTTCACAGGGGTCACCTAAGACCATTGGAAAACACATATTTCCGATGGTCTTAGGAACCGAGACACCGCTCTCTCTGTTGCAGCCTCACTCTCTTCCATCTTCTTTTCCTTCCCACCCCCTGTGAGCTTGCAATACCCCTCAGGGCCTCACGTTGCCTCCTGGAGGACTCAGCTGTTCGGCGGCCGGAAGTTGGAGCCGCTCAGCTGTTGGTCGGGACACCCACACGTTGTCCTAGACCCCTCCCCTGCCCGTTCATGTCGAGCCCGCGGGGGCTTGACAGGGAGAGAGGGAGGGAAGGAGGAAGGGACTCCTCCTCCTCTCCTAAGGTTCAAAGCAGGATCAGCTTCCCAAGGGCAATCCCAATTCATGTGTTTCTGCCGTACCTCCTCGGCGCTCCCGGAACGGGGCGGGCGGAAGAAAGCTTGGCTAGGCTAGGCAAAGAAAAGCCACGGAGCCGTGAGCTAAGATCGCAGGCAGGCTGGGGAAGGGGCTAAAGAAGAGGAAGGGGATTGGGAGAGAGGAAACGCCAAGCTTGTCCTCGCCTCTCCCAAGAACCTCCTGCGCCACCTCACAGGAACCTCACCTGGTTTACACCGCAAAGGTTTTTCTCGTGCAGAGGAGAGAGGAAAAACAATTGCAGAACACTCGGGAATCCCTTGCAAGGCGCCATGTACCTTGGTGCTTATTTCTTAACACCTTCCCCACCCCCGTGTTTTCTGCTCCACCCCGAATTCACCTCCCTTCCACTCTCCCATCTATGATCTTAATACAGCCCTCAGTCTGTCTCCCTTTCAACACCCCCTAAAATTCTTCACTCAGGCAAGCTTCCAGAATTCGGCTATCAGGATGCAGGTAACCCCTCCCCCTTGTCCTGCCGCCTCCCACGGCACCGCACCTCCGTGTCTCAAACCTCCATGCCACAGAACTGCTGGCTTTATGCTTGGGCGGAAGATTTTCTCTTTTACAGATGGGGCGGGTGGGCCCGACATTTGCGGGCAGGCAGGACCCCGCCCGCCAAGCCGCCACCTCCCCATTGCCCTCCATGCCAGCCGGCTCTGTCGCCAGACCTCCCAGCTGACCAGCGCAGGTCCGGAGGTCGCCAGCTGACGGGCGCAGGAGGTCGGCGCTCTGCCGCCTCCCCTTTGCCCTCAGCACCGGCCAAAGTAAGTGTTGCCTGACATTCCAGCTGACGGGCGCAGGTCCGGAGGTCACCAGCTGACGGGCGCAGGAGGTCGGCGCTCCACCGCCTCCCCTTAGCCCTCAGCACCGGCCAAAGCGTTGCCTGATGTTCGAGCTGATGGGCGCAGGTCCGGAGGTCGCCAGCTGATGGGCGCAGGAGGTCGGCGCTCCGCCGCCTCCCCTTTGCCCTCCGCACTGGCCAAAGCATTGCCGGACGTTCCAGCTGACAGGCGCAGCTCCGGAGGTCGCCAGCTGACAGGCGCAGGAGTTCGGCGCCATGGCGACCTCCCAGCCACCTGCTTCTTCGGCTGGAGCAGTTGCCAGGGCTTGCATGGCCCGCAAGGGCCGCTGACGCGCTCCCCGCAGCCAGCGACCCTGGTAACTGCTCCAGCCAAAGAAGCAGGCGGCTGGGAGGCTGCTGCGGCGCCGACCTCCTGCGCCCATCAGCTGGCGACCTCTGGACCTGCGCCCGTCAGCTGGAACATCCGGCAATGCTTTGGCCGGTGAGGAAGGCGAAGGGGAAGCCGCCACAGCGCCAAACTCTGCACCCATCAGCTGGCGACCCTCAAATTTGCGCTTGTCAGCTGGGAGGTTTGGCAAGGGAGCTGGCTGGCATGGAGGGTGATGGGGAGGCTGCGGCCTGGCAGGCAGGGTCCTGCCTGCCCACGAATGTCGGGCCCACCCGCCCCATCTGTAAAAGAAAAAGTCTTCCACCCAAGCATAACTTTTAAGGATTTTAAGGATCTTTGAGAGGGAGAGAAAGAGGGAAAGAGAACTGGAAAGAGAGAGAGAGAGAAAGAGGGAAAGAGAAGAGAGGGAGACAGAGGGAGAGAGAGGGAGAGAGAGAGAGAGAGAAAGAGAAAGAGAGAGAGAGAGAGAGAGAAAGGGAGACAGAGAGAGAGAAAGAGAGGGAGAAAGAGGGAGAGAGAAAGAGAGACAGGGAGAGAGAAAGGGAGAGAGGGAAAGAGAAAGGGAGAGATAGAGAAAGAAAGGGAGAGAGGGAAAGAGAAAGGAAGAGACAGAGAAAGAGAGGGAGAGAGAGAAAGAAAGAGGGAGAGAGGTTAAATTAGTAACATGGTTGTTCAGTGAATCTGGTTTCCCCACTAACTTTGCTTGTCACAAAGTTGCAAAAGGTGATCACATGACCCTGGAATAATTTTATGGTTGGGGGGTCACCACAACATGAGGAACTGTATTAAAGGGTCATGGCATTAGGAAGGTTGAGAACCACTGCTGTAGATACTGAATGCAGCCATGGAAACACTCAATTTCTGATGAAACTTTTCTCTCTTTAGGTATAGTTGCTATTCTTACTTCTCGAAGCTTTCCTTTGCTGATGCTGACGTGGAAGTTGTGCTCAGCCCTGGCCATGGGTATGTAAAAATTGTTCCAGCTGAGTGAGTCCAAGTGAGATCCACCCAGACGCAGAAGTCACTGAGTTGATCTGTTTACTTTATCTCATGAGGTTAATCTGAGAGTAAAATTATGCAGACAAAGAGAAACTAGAGCCCTGTCATTGGTTCTTTGGAAGAAAGTTGGGTTAGCAGTGTAGTTAAAATATATCTGTTTTTATTATTTTTATTAAGAAAATTTATATGGCCACCCAACTCCCCCACGGTGGGTTACAGAAGTACAATCCCAAATACAAAACCCAATGAACTCTTTCCCCCCCCCGCCCCATGACAACAGTCAAACAAACCATTGGATGGGCTTTCTATTGCCTTGGGGACCCCAGGCCCACTGCAAAACCATGTCTTCAGGGCCTTTTAAAAGGGTCTCAAGGTGAGGGCCAATCTTATCTCCACAGGGATGATGTTCCACAGGGAGGGAGCCACCACGGAGAAGGCCCTTCTTCTTGGTCCCACTACGGTAGATCAGGGGTCTGCAACCTTAAACATTCAAAGAGGCATTTGGACCCATTTCCCAGAGAAAAGAAAACACTGGGAGCCGCAAAACTTGCGCCCGCACACAAGGGGTGGGGAGCTTGATTGAAGAGTTTAATTAAAAAGAAATAGAGGCTGCTGTGCATGAGTTCTCGTTCTCTCTTTCCCTCTTTCCTCTCTCTCTCTCTCTCTCTCTTTCCTCTCTCTCCCTCTTTCTCTCCCTCTCTTTCTCTCCCCCCCCCTCTCTCTCTCTGCAAATGGCGGAGGAGGCTGGGAGCCGCAGAAGAAGGCTCAAAGAGCCACATGTGGCTCCGGAGCTGCGGGTTGCTGACCCGTGCACTAGATGGACCTCCTTAAGAGAGGGGACCTGTAACATATCTTGCCTCCCTGCTGTGCTTTTCAAGGAAATACTGTAACCTGGAGTTGAGAGTCAGTTTGGTGTAGACGTTAAAGGCATTGGGCCAGAAACCAGACAATTGTGAGGTCGAATCTTGCCTTGGACACAAAGCCAGCTGGATGACTTTAGGTCAGTCACCTTTTCTCAGACTTGAGAAGAAGGCAGTGACAAACTATGTCTGAACATATTGCCAAGAAAATTGCATGGACTTCTTACACTGAATGTTGACTCAGGCACCATCACCAACAAACTGGAATCATAAACTGGGTACTTTGAATAGTATATGTTGTGTAGATCAGGGGTCTCCAACCCCGGGCCACGACATGCCAGCAACTGGGCCGCACAAACAAGCAAAGCCCCATCTGTGGGATGCAGGCAGCACACAAAACCATGCACCCTCCGGTCCACGGAAAAACCTTTCTCCACGGAACCGGTCCCTGGTACCCAAAAGGTTGGGGACCTCTGGTGTAGATATAAAAATTCACAAAATCTAATTTTTTATTTGTTATTCATCTGTCCCCGGCTTATCATACCTGATATACATGGCTAATACCAGTCTTCTGAGCTAGGTGTCACTTTGATAAGAATGCTCTTCATGGGATATTAAGAGCCAAGGACCTTTCTTCCATCTTCCCTTTCAGTTCATTGGCCACCTACCCAAGACTGAACTTTGAGATGGAAAAAAAGGAGTCTGATTCCATGTTTTGCCTGCCTCAATTGCCTTTTTCAAATTGTCCTTATTTAAAAATACTTTCTTGTCTTGATTCTGCTGACCCAGTACCAGATATAATCACAAGCTGGACAAGCTACAGCTTCAATTTTTTGTGAAAACCCAAAGTTCTTTTTTGTGAGACCTTCTGGTGTAATATTTTAAGAAGAAGCCTAGATAGCTTAGGGCCTTACCAAGTCTAAATCTGGCACCTCACAATTTCTGTCTTCTGTCATGAAAAAAATGGAACTCGTTGACTCCCCCTTTGTCTTCTTCAGCTTTTCCCCTCCTAACGTCCTTCAGTTTTCCCAAGTGACTGGGAATACAGGCAGTCCTCAACTTATGACCACAGTTGAGCTCAAAATTTATCTTGCTAAGTGAGACATTTGCTAAGTGAGTTTTGCCCCATTTTACTACCTTTCTTGCCACAGTTGATAAGTGAACCATAGTAGTTCTTAAGTTAGTAACATGGTTACTAAGTGAATCTGGTTTTCAGAAGGACTCAAAAGGGGATCACATGACTCTGAGACACTGCGACCATCATAAATGTGAGTGGGTTGCCAATTTTGATGATTTGACCATGGGGATGCTGCAACAGCCGTAAGTTTGAAAACTGGTCATAAGTCATTTCTTACAGTGATGTAACATTGAACGGTCACCAAATTAACTGTTGTAAGTCAAGGCCTTCCTGCGATAGGAGTTGCAGTCCAACATATTTGGAGGCCACTGCATATCAGATAGGGGAGAAGAATATAGGGAATATATATTTCTCTAGCTTTTTTTACCTGCCTTTTCTCTTCTTTTCCATCCCTAACTCTCCACTGCGTGCTTTGCCAACAGGAAACACGGCGATCTTAAAGCCAGCCAGCAATACCGGGTTGGCTGCCCTGTTCTTGACTGAGGCCTGTGCCCAAGCTGGGCTCCCCCCAGGAGTCTTCAATGTCATCACTGGCAATCGGGCTGGGAGAAGCCTTGGCACTCAACCCAGCCATTGACAAAGTGGCCTTTGCTGGAACTGCCAAGGTAAAGCCCATCTGTCTCCGTTCAGGCACTTAGGAAGAGGCTCAGAAGGGAAAATCAGTTTTTTTTGCCAGTCTTGAGGGTAACATATTTAGTATATAGGTTAAGCCCAAAGGTGCTTTTTCAGGAGGCAACTGGACTTTCTTGTTTTTTCTTTGAAGACATTTCACTTTTCATCCAAGGAGCTTCTTCAGCTCCGACTGGATGGTGGGCAATGGAAGGATTTATACTCCTTGCAGACAGTTGGTCATTTGCCTTCTTTTGGAGAGTTGTTGAGGCCACTTGGAGCTTTGTTTGTTCATCCTTAGGGTCACCTCAGTAGTGCAAGTGGGTGTGGAGCCTTCTTGGGACACTTATTTATAATGGTGGTTTTCTCCAGTTTGGACGGCCTCCAATTATATATGGGCTTCAACTCCCTAAATTTTCAGTAGTGAGGTGGTTATGTTGGCTAGAGTAATCTGGGACTTGAAGTTCATTTACCAGAAAATGCTCAGGTTAAGGAAGGCTGAGCAACAAGATAGACAAAAGGTTTTGTATAGATGCATTTTTCACTGTATAAGGCTAAGCCGTCTTTGCTTTCCTGATTTCCTGTATTTCTGTTAAGTTCACAAAAGAAGAAATGAGGGAATTCGCCCACTGGATTTTGTGCAGTGATGATGCTACTATCATTGCTAAAGAACAGTCCCGCCCTTGGGAAATTGTCGGTCCAATTAAATTCAAAGAGATCTTCCAACCAATCCCTCTGCTGCCAAATTTTAAGGGAAATTTTCAAAAGCCCCTTTTGTTTCCTCAGTTTACCTAATGGGAAGTTCAGCAATCTGTTTCTGTGTGTCCAGCAGTGGTAGAATGGACTTCCTGTCCTGAGGCTTCATGTTAGATCAGGGGTCTTCAAACCTGGCAACTTTAAGACTTCTGGACTTCAACTCCCAGAATTCCTCAGTCAGCCCCGAGGAATTCTGGGAGTTGAAGTCCACAAGTCTTAAAGTTGCCAAGTTTGAAGACCCCTGTACTAGATGGTCTGCCGCTCCCAGGCTTCCAGTTAGTTCATTGGAATTATGGGAGCTGTAGTCCAACACAACTGGAAGATGTCCAGTTGGAGATGGTCACAGTAAAGAACGTGCACTCTTAAGTTTTAGATCTGCTTTCTGAGGGATCACTTAGCTGCGTTTCACATTAGGAAGCAAGAGCTTCAAACATCTTTGCTTCTTCCCTCAATAAAAACAGGTAGTCCTCAACTTACAACAGTTCATTTAATGACCGAAGTTACAACAGTATTGGAAAAAGTGACTTACAATCGTTTTTCACACTTATGACCCTTGCAGCATCCCCATGGTCAGTGATCAAAATTCAAATGCTTGGCAACTGATTCATGTTTATGATGGCTGCAACGTCCTGGGACATGTCATCACCTTTCCTGACCTTCTGACAAGCAAAAACAATGGGGAAGCCAGATTCACTTAATAATCATGTTAAGGAGCCGAGGTGACACAGTAGTTAGAATGCAGTACTGCAGCTACTTCTGCTGACTGCTGGCTGCCAGCTGTTCGGCAGTTCGAGTCTCACCGGCTCAGGATTGACTCAGCCTTCCATCCTTCTGAGGTCAGTAAAATGAGGACCCAGATTGTTGGGGGCAATAGGCTAACTCTGTAAACCGCTTAGCGGGGGCTGTAAAGGACTGTGAAGCAGTATAGAAGGCTAAGTGCTGTTGCTATTGTGAGATGTAAAAACCCCAAATTTTTATACTCACAATACGAAGACAAGTCTGGTTAAAAAAACAAAGATTTATTGGAGAATAACATAAAAAGAATAAAAAGAGAAGAGAAGAGAAGCGTTTGCAAACGGGCCTCCTGGATCCTTCCCAATGGATTGGGTTCCAGGAGCGCACTGGCCTGGTTTCAAGATCTGCATTTTATACCCCTACAATGCATGTCACATCTAATAAGCTCTTTAATCTTTATAATGTACTTTGAAGTTGTACTTTGTTAACCTGACCTCTTCCGTCCATCTGCTGTTATCTTGTTTATTTGTAATTTTCACCTAGGGTCAAAATCCCCCTCTTTGATAGTGATTTCTACTCAAAGTGTAAGTTCCTGTGTCCGGAGGTAGGAAATAGTAAACATTTGGTCATAATTAATTCATGTAACAAAAGCCTCCCATACATCATTTCAAAGAAACAAAAACAACTTTCCAGTTGAGGCCTATATCGACATGGCCTCACCACTAAATGTTGTAAAGCTTTCTTTTTAAAACTTGAATTTTATCACATATTTGTTTAACTAAAGTATAAATACAACCATCCTGTTTTAGAAAATATTAATCATCCCTTGCGACCCCCCCTTCAGTGGCTGCTTCTGTGTTCTAGCCATTGTTTTGTTGTTGTTGTTTCTTTTTTCTTTTCAACATCCCTCTCCCATCTTGAAACATCCACCTCCCATCTTTAGTACATTCTTATTCCTTCAACATTGTAAGGCTTGTGTTAAGGCATACAATTCACACTTTTGGGCTGACCACGTTAATGGCAGTCTCCCTGCTTAATGCATGCAATTCACAAGTCTGTGCAAACCAACTTAAAACAACTTTCCTGTTTCTTTCTTCTATTATCCATTCCTTCCTTCCTTCCCTTCTGCCACTGTAGCATAACTTCTTTCTTTTCTTCTTCCACCAGTATTCAAGACTCCATAAACATACTTGGAGTTAGTGTATATTTTCTCCTTCTCCCTTTGTCATTTTTATACATTGCTTACATGACTCTAATGGTTGGACAGGTTTTAAGAGTATAATAAGAAACCCCCCCCCCAGACATACCACCTTGTAACGTTCCAATACATCTTCTAAGACTTAATATCACACTCTATCTCACACCCTGTGCACTGAACACAATACAGTGAAAGCAGCAACAACACCCACAAAGATACCCACAAAATCAGCACATGCGGGAGGTCTTGGTTTTCCTTTGGTTCTAGATAGAAAAAGAAATATAAAGTTTAGTCCTTTTTCCTCTATTACCCCTCCTTCTGTCAGGAAGATTGACTATTAGTCCATGAAATCCTTCGGAACTTTAGCTTCAGTGGATCTCCTTGGTGAGATTCCATCTTCCACTCCTCTGGAGCTGGCAGGGGCCCTTTTACTCGGGAGTAATGGGTCCAACCTTTTTCAGCTGTCCGGATAGCTGTCTCAGTGGTTAACAAGACGATGTAAGATCCTTCCAAGGTTGAAGTTAGTTTTTCCATCTCTCCAGGCTTTTATCAACATGTCCTGTTTTGTATTGGTGCACTACAAAGTCCAAGGGTGGAGTTTGGGCAAGAATAACTTTCTGTCGCAGGAGAGAAAAACATCTGGACAGTTCAAGTACATATTTTCTAATTATTTTATCTTTTAATTCAATTCTTGGTAATCCCTCCTTCCCCATCTACTATCGTATCTTCATTATGTCTCTCTTTTTCTTGTTCCTTTTTTTTTCAACTACTTTGCTATGAACAAGTGTATACCTCCTTTAGGCTTCCTGATTAAAATTGTCCACACTTGATAAGAATTGCTAACCACCAAGACTTCCCCAAATGTCAATTTTAGACAAAAATGCCACTGGCTGCCTCTTTCCCCCCACTTCTGGGACAAAACCTCCTCCAACCTTTGTCCTTGTTTATAAATAAATTACCTAGCGAAGAGCCAACAAAGGAGAGCTCATCAAACTCTGTTTGCATTTGTTAACACAAACTCTTTTTCTAACAGTTTTGCATACAAACCTTTAATCAAAACAACATAGCTATTTATAATCCCAAATTTTTCTCAACTTCTTTGTTTTAACTTCACAAAAAATAAACAAGTTTAATAAGATATTCTGAGTTACTGAAATAGTTTTTTTTATCAAACTCTAGTATTGGTTTTAATATAAAGTTAGTCAAATTCCAATTTAATCAAATTCCATTCAGATGGAAATAAATTTCCATTAAATTTCCATTAAATAGGGAAAACATTTATAAATCTAAGCAAACAATTTAGAGTCATTTCTTTGCTGAAACTGCAAAAGTGGGCATTAAATTTTCACAGCCACACCACCTTTCTCAAATCTGAATTCTAAGCAGAGAAAAAGTTAAAAAGATCAACCCCCCTTCTCCTTTCACTCTCTCTCTCTCCCTCTCAAAGCAACACAGCCAGAAAAAAAAGCAGGGGGGAAGGGGGGTTGTGTCTGCAGATAGAGTTTGAAAAGGCATTAACACACTTCTGAATAACATTTGCAAAAGGGAGAGAGCAGAACTAATAGACAAGAAAATGGTATAGGATTTCCTGCCTGAGCAGGTAACTTTGGGCTGTTCTTAAGAGGGAGAGGAAAAAAATAAACAAACAAACACATCTTTTTTCACTTTGTTTGTTGCCCAGACAAACAGAGTGAGGATGTTTCTTTTGGTATATTTTTTTCTCTTGGGATTAGAAACAATTAACAGTCACATTTACCTCACACACAAAAACTTTGACACACATATACATACCAAGACAAGGAAAAGAGAACAGAAAAGAAAACAGTACTTTTAGTTCTAAACATCCTTGTCATTCCCACCACAAATCTCAGTTAACTCAAATTAGAGAAGGCAAGAATCTTAAACATACCATATGATTGCACAGAAAGATAGAGAGAAAAAGAGAATCACTACTTCTTAGTTTTCTTTTAAGTACTTTTATTTAGCCAATTCCATTTTCCTAATTTTGCTTTGCTTTGCTTACAGGACCTAACCAGCTGGTTACTCAAATCCAATTCTTTCATTCACCCATTCCATTCCATTTGCACACAGCCTTTCCCTTTTCCCTAACAAAAGGTCCGGTGCTCTGGCCAAATCCCCATGCTTTCCAGGGTCTGAACTCCAACAGATCCTTTCTGCGGCTAGGACAGACCAGAGACAACAAAATCCAACTGTGATTGGGAAAAGGGTCTTCTCACTCACACACAGAGACATACGCACACATTTCTCTCATTCCCCTTATTTCCAAAAACTTCTTTTTCTACCCTGGCTCCACATGGACAGAGCCTGGGAAACCCATTCACAGACACATGGCATCTGCTGCTAGCAAGATGGGTTTTCCTGTTTGAAGCTACTCAATTTTACAGTTATTTTTTTCTTTAGGTTTACAACAACGACTTACAACAACAATGCATCTTCTTGAGAGTTTCCCTGATTATGGTTCCCTGAGGTTCTCGATTTGATGGCCACTCAAAACTCTTAACACCAGTTTGCTTCCCTTCAGGCTGGCCTTCCCCCTCACTGGAGTAAGGGACCTCAACCTTTCAGGTCCGCACTCCTATGGACTTACCAGTGTTCCTAGAACACAGCCCATCACACTCACACAGCCGTTATCACAGAAATCCTCCCACAATCGCTCTCCTGACCACCCAGGTACAATTACATGGTTCCCTACTTCGAGGCAAAAGTGTCTTACCTGGGCCAGTGCACTGGGTTACCTGGTCTGGGCTTCAGTTGCTGATTTTCTTCCTTTTTTCCTGTTCTTTGATTTTTGTAAACCAGAATTGTCAATTTAGTTTGGCTCAGAGCCTGCAAGGGTAAACTAGATCTCAGAGAACTCCAGGCAGTTGAAATCAACAGGCGCACTCCTGATTTTACTGAGAAAAAGTGTCCCCTAGAGACTCTGCATGCCAGCATTCTCCACCAAGATTGTGAGATGTAAAAACCCCAAATTTTTATACTCACAATACGAAGACAAGTCTGGTTAAAAAAACAAAGATTTATTGGAGAATAACATAAAAAGAATAAAAAGAGAAGAGAAGAGAAGAGAAGAGAAGAGAAGAGAAGAGAAGAGAAGAGAAGAGAAGAGAAGAGAAGAGAAGAGAAGAGAAGAGAAGAGAAGAGAAGCGTTTGCAAATGGGCCTCCTGGATCCTTCCCAATGGATTGGGTTCCAGGAGCGCACTGGCCTGGTTTCAAGATCTGCATTTTATACCCCTACAATGCATGTCACATCTAATAAGCTCTTTAATCTTTATAATGTACTTTGAAGTTGTACTTTGTTAACCTGACCTCTTCCGTCCATCTGCTGTTATCTTGTTTATTTGTAATTTTCACCTAGGGTCAAAATCCCCCTCTTTGATAGTGATTTCTACTCAAAATGTAAGTTCCTGTGTCCGGAGGTAGGAAATAGTAAACATTTGGTCATAATTAATTATCTTTGCTGATTACCGTTTGTAGTCACTTTTACATGGACAGGAAACAATAAATATTCCTGTTTCATATATTGGCATTACATTGTTACATTTGCATTACAGTGTTACATTTGTACTAAAGAGACAGTTTCATATAATGGCATTACATTTCTACAATTATTTCTACAATTATTAAAAGAATAACTTTTATTTCCTTCAATATTGCTACTAATTTAACATCTGCAGTGATACACTTAACAAATGTGGCAAGAAAGGTCGTTAAATGGGGCAAAACTCATTTAACAAATGTCTCACTTAGCAACAGAAATTTTGGGCTCGATTGTGGTCATACGTCAAGGACTACCTGTACCTACTTCACTCCAGCGTTCTTGTGTTTTCCCATCATCCACTGCATTTCATGTTCTTTTGACTATAGTGCAAGACCTTCAGTCTCCTACTTACTCCAAGATCAGTGACATGTCTATTCTCCATTGTTTCAACTAGCACAAGAATTTGACATGGGGAATGGGACTTTGGGTTGGTGTGGGAGGGATGGTCAGTGGCCATTTTGAATACGATTTGGTGGTGTGATGGGGAATGTGTCGTTGGTACAGGTGGGCCGTTGTCTGCGTTGAGCCACAGCTGGCAGTGGCAAGAAGCTTTGTCTCCAACTTGCTCCCAGTTGCTGTTGGCCCCATCCTGCCTGCTGATCCAACGGCTGTTGGGCTCTCTGCCACTGGCCAGCGGGGGCTGGTGGTCCCCCTGCTGCTGCAGGCTTCCCAGTGGTGGCTGTGCAAGTGGGGGTTGTAGTGGTCTTCTCTGCTGTAGGACTGCAGGGGGTGGTGATGGTCTCTGCTGCTGTAGTCCCCTTAATGGCTGCTGGAAATGTTGGGCCTCCCTTATCTGCAAGCTCACCGGCTGTAGCTCCCCTGGCCGCCCACGCAGCTGAGTCGGCCCGGGGTGGCGTCGGGGGCATGTTTCAAGCCCCTGGGCTTGCCATTAGCTGGGAGACAGGGAGGACACAGCCAGCAGCCGACTGACGTCCGCATGGCCCCCAGGAGCACAGCCCAACTCCCGACAGTCAGCTGGGAGTTGGGTCGGAGTCTGGACATCGGTGGGGAACCGGCGGGGCTGCTACACACAGCCCGGCTCCTGGCAGCCAGCTGAGAGTCGGCCCCACGCGCGCAAGCTGCCTGTCAATGCTGCAAATACTGTATATTCTTGCTTTGACAATATGCAAAACTGTCTGGTATTTATTGGGTTAATACATAGCTTAGAGTGGGGGGGGGGGGTAAAAAGCCCAGGAAAGAAAGAGGAAGTAAACCTTTGACCTTCACACTACTTGGATAATGTGACTTGTGACTGCAAGATAAGGGAGGGGTTTAGCAAGAAAAGTTAGATGCCAGCAAGAGGAAGTCAGATTCTGGCATAAAACGTCCATGATGTGCCGTCAATTTGTAACACTGTAATAAAGGCTTTAGGATAAACATACCTGAAAGTTCTTTGAAGTGTTTCATTAGTCGGACCCTTGACATCATGCCAGAATCTGTTGTGGGTGTCTCTAGACCAGCTTGGGAAATGTCAGAGGATGAGGAGGAGCAGCCAGGCCCCTCTGGGTGTTTTCCCCTCCCGGCAGCCGAGACAGACAGTGAGGACATTTGCATGCAGTCTGGGTCAGAATCTCAAAGCGGGGAGTCAGACTTGGAACAGGAAAATATATGGCTTGATCCGAGATTCCAAAGGTTTGATAGGCGGAGGTTTCAGTTACGTGGAAAAAGGAAGCCATGGGGAAAGTGACGTATCGAAAACTATATTAGAAGGTGAAGGAGGGACTAGTTCTTTGTCACGAGCAACGTTAATATCAAGTAGTAGCCTGATACCTCGAGGAGTTAGTTTGAACTCAGTTTTCTGGTGTTTTTGGAATCTACGGAAGATTTATGAGGTCTTGGACAACCTGAGAGATAAAGAGTGAGTTATTGGAAGGGGGGGGAGAGCATGTTTAAGCTGAATGTAAATAAATCAGACTCGGCCGTTCCGCAAACGATCTGCCAGCATCTTGCTTTGAAGTGAATCTCTTGAACTGTGTTAAATAAAACTCTTAAAGAAATATTCCTGTGGATTTTACTAAGCTGAGAAGGGCCAGATACAACAGATTGCTCGTGACCCAACAAAAAACAAAAACCATAGTCCGAGCTTTCAGTACTGCGCAAGTCCAGTGACGTCATGGAGCAGCTTCTAGCTGATAATCCTGCTCTGTATCAACTAGTTCAAGGTCTCCAGCAGCAAAGTGGCAATTTGCAGCAGCAGATTCAGCAAGCTGCAGGAGCCCCAGCCCCAGCTCCAGCCCCCCCCTCCCAGAAGAAGCAGGTGTTATTTAGCATTGCCTGATAAGTTTACTGGAGAGCGTAGTAAATTTCCAGCTTTTTTAAACCAATGCAGAACATTCATTGCTTCAACTCCAGCAGATTTCCAGCTTGATGAGACTAAAGTGGCTTTTATTTTAAGTTTGCTCTCTGGTCCAGCTGCTGATTGGTCATCTCCTCTGATAGACAGACAAGATCCTGTCCTGCGCAATTATGCAGGATTCTGTCAGCTGATGGAAAGAGAATTTGCTGACCCCCTTTGTAGACAAAATGCCACCAGGCGGATACGAGAGCTACGTCAAGGATCGCGCTGCGTAGCGGAATATATATCAGATTTTCGCCGCCTAGCTCAAGAAATTAATTGGAATGAAGAGGCTCTCATGGAAATCTTTCAAGATGGCCTGTCTTCCCAGATCTTGAATGAATTTAGACATACTGTAATGCCCGCGACCCTGGATGCCTTATATCAACATTGTTTGGCTATTGAGGCGCAAACGCAAGCCACGGATGCCCGCCTGGTCAAACAGATGGTTCCAGTCACCGGAAGTGCCAAGCCAGTTCCTGCACCACGCAGAGGATTCCAGACCCTACCTATCACTCCACCCATCCCGGCACCCAGACGTATTTTCCAACCACTACCGGCTTACACTGAGAGGCGTCCTGTACCCATAGCCAGAGACGAGCCCATGGATCTTGGTGCAGCCAGATCTCGCTTGACCGAGGCTGAGAAGGCAAGACGGAGAGCTGAGGGATTGTGCCTGTACTGTGGAGAGATGGGTCACTTCGTCATGGCCTGCCCCCAGAAACGACGTGGTACGGCAGGTCCTACTCGTGTTCCAGCTCGGCCTCCCACTCAGCAGTTTCAAGCCACCTTGCCGGGAAACGGCCAGAGCCCGGCCTAATGGAAACGTTGGGTCGGGCAGGCGCCAAACCCAGTTCCAGTTCCGCAGACGAAGACCCCGGTCCTCCGAGACATTTGATCCTAGCAACCAATCTACTTCTGGGAAACCATGCCCAGGGCATTCCAGCACACGCCTTGTTGGATTCTGGAGCCACCACTAATTTCATGGATGAAGCTTTCGCTCGTCAGCATGCCATACCTTTGTGCTCCGTTAAGCCGCCTATGTTGGTTGAGACAATCGATGGTCGTGAGTTGTTGTCTGGACCGATCAAGTTCATGACCCAGCCCATACGCCTGGTCATAGGACAACATGAAGAAGCCATCCAATTATATGTTACCAAGGGACTTCATTTCCCCTTAGTTCTCGGCCTAGCCTGGTTGAGAACCCATGATCCTTGTGTGGTGTGGTCCCAGAACTTTGTTTCATTTCCCAGTTTGCAATGCATAGACCACGTACGCCAATTTTGCGCAGCCCAGCTACCATCCCACCCTGACATCACCTTGCCGGCCGACCTAGCGGACTTTGCAGATATATTCAGTGAGAAAGAGGCGGACCAATTGCCTCCGCATAGACCATATGACTGTGCCATTGATTTGCTGCCTAATGCCAAGCTTCCAAGGGGACGCCTTTACTCCATGTCAGAACCCGAGTTGGCCGCATTAAAAGACTTTGTGGACAAAAACTTGGCCAGGGGTTTCATTCGTCCCTCTTCCTCGCCTCTGTCAGCTCCTGTGTTATTCGTGAAGAAGAAAACCGGAGATTTACGCCTATGCTGTGACTATCGCAAGCTCAATGCCATCACGGTGCGCAACCGGTACCCTCTGCCTTTGATTCCTGATCTCATGGACCGTCTCCGATCAGCGGCCATCTTCACCAAGATAGATCTACGGGGTGCTTACAACCTGGTTCGCATCCGAGAGGGGGACGAGTGGAAGACCGCTTTGGGACCAGGTATGGTCATTTTGAGTATACAGTCATGCCCTTTGGACTCACCAATGCTCCGGCCGTCTTTCAACATTTCATGAATGACATCTTCCGGGATTTATTAGATCAATTCGTGGTGGTTTACCTCGATGACATCTTGATCTACTCCCCGTCACGAGCAACTCATCTCCAGCATCTCCGGCAAGTTCTGCAACGCTTGAGAGAGCATCACCTTTACACCAAGTTAGAGAAATGTCAATTCTTTCAAACCACCATTGAGTTTCTGGGACATGTGATTTCTCCACAAGGCATCGCCATGGATCCTGGCAAGGTTGAGGCCTTGCAAACCTGGCAACCACCATGTAAAGCAAAAGATGTCCAAAGACTTTTGGGATTTGCGAACTATTACCGGATATTCATTCGGAGGTTTTCTGCCTTGACTGCGCCCCTTACTCGACTGTTACAGAAAGGCATTAAGTTCCAGTGGGGCGATGCCGAGCAACAGGCGTTTCAGACCCTCAAAAAGGCTTTTGTTCAGGAACCCATTCTCAAGTATCCAGATCCTTGTCGTCCCTTTGTAGTGGAGGCCGACGCCTCAGATGTTGCTGTAGGGGCCGTGCTTCTTCAAACACGCCAAGATGGCGGCCCCCTGTTCCCGTGTGCTTATTACTCCAGGAAACTGAGTCCCTCCGAACGCCATTATACCATTTGGGAGAAGGAGCTATTGGCCATCGAGACTGCTTTTGAGACCTGGAGACACCACCTGGAAGGAGCCCGCTACCAAGTTGAAGTTCGGACTGACCATAAAAACTTGGAATTTCTGCAATCTGCCAGGAAATTGAATCAACGTCAGATCCGTTGGTCTTTGTTCTTCGCTCGATTCAACTTCAAAGTCACCTACATTCCGAAAGGGTACAACAAAAGAGCAGATGCCTTGTCCCGTAAACCTGAGTATCTACAGATCAAGGACCCCTTGCCGCTTCGAACCATTCTGCCTGTTGAATCGATCGCAGCCGTGCACGATCCGGTAGATCTCCGACGACAGATTCGGGAAGCGCAAAAACTAGATGACTTTGTGGCACAGAGGAAGCAAGAGGTGGGTCCCGACTCACCTTGGACCTTGTCCGAGGGTCTATTACGCTTCCGCGACCTGTTATATGTTCCAGCAGGCCCACTCCGTGGTCTCATTCTGACTCAATGCCATGATAACCCTGCGGCGGGTCATTTTGGTCTCTTTAAGACTCTCCACTTAGTGTCTCGGACTTTTTGGTGGCCCAGACTTCGCCATGATGTTCATTCTTATGTGAAGTCCTGTGTACCGTGCCGTCAGGCAAAACATGCCATAGGAGCCCCTCCGGGATTGTTACAACCGTTGCCCACGCCGGAGAGACCCTGGGAAACTATTTCCATGGACTTCTTGACTTGTCTACCTGTTTCTGCCGGCTACACCGTTGTCTTTGTAGTGGTGGACATGCTGACCAAGATGGCACATTTCATTCCGTGCCGAAGAATACCGACAGCCAAGGTCACTGCTCAGCTGTTCATTCAACATATCTTTCGGCTACACGGTTTACCTGACAAAATAGTGTCCGACCGAGGGACCCAGTTCACCTCAGCGTTCTGGAGAGAACTCATGTCTGCGCTTCAAGTCCAAGTTAATCTAGCCTCCACGCATCACCCAGAGACTGATGGGGGTACAGAGAAAGTGATTGGCATCCTGGAGCAGTATTTGCGTTGTTTCATCAACGACCAACAGAACGATTGGTCCAAATATCTCTCCGTGGCCGAATTCGCTTTCAACAACTCTCAGCACACTTCCATTCAGACCACTCCGTTTTTTGCCAACTACGGCTATCATCCCAGATTTTTCCCGCTCACGCTTCTTGATTCTCCCGTTCCAGTTGCAAAGGACTATTTATCCGAGCTCCAGTCAGTCCAAGAGATGGTTAAGCAGCACTTGACTAAGGCCAAGGAAGACTACAAGAGGGTTGCAGACCGCTCTCGTCGCGACACGCCGCTGTTAGCTGTTGGAGATCGGGTTTGGCTCTCCACCAAGTACTTGTTTCCAGGGAGAATTCACCGCAAGCTTGACCAACGTTTCCTGGGTCCTTTTCCTGTGGAGACGGTCATCAATCCGGTGACCTATCGTTTGACTTTGCCTAGGTCTCTTCGTGTACATCCCGTGTTTCATCGCTCCTTGCTTGTTCCTGTCTACCCTGATTCTCCGCTTCGACCTCCTGATCCGGGCCCGAC
Organism: Bothrops alternatus; assembly: GCA_034064705.1. NCBI lineage: Eukaryota > Metazoa > Chordata > Lepidosauria > Squamata > Viperidae > Bothrops > Bothrops alternatus. Next base: position 716,784 of record JARGCV010000054.1, read on the forward strand.
AGCTCGCCGTGCTCAAGTTCCTGTTTCCCGGTTGGAGGTGTCTGGCATCCGAGATTCCCGATGGCTCAACGACCGCTTCCAATATTTGGTTGATTGGACCGGGGGTGGGCCAGACGCTTGCTGTTGGGTAGATGCTCATGCTATTGAGGCTCCTGGGTTAATTTGGGATTTTCATGCTGCGTTTCCCTCCAAACCACATCCCCTGCGACGGACCCGAGGGACGGGGCCTGCGGGGGGGGGATAGTGTTGTGGGTGTCTCTAGACCAGCTTGGGAAATGTCAGAGGATGAGGAGGAGCAGCCAGGCGCCTCTGGGTGTTTTCCCCTCCCGGCAGCCGAGACAGACAGTGAGGACATTTGCATGCAGTCTGGGTCAGAATCTCAAAGCGGGGAGTCAGACTTGGAACAGGAAAATATATGGCTTGATCCGAGATTCCGAAGGTTTGATAGGTGGAGGTTTCAGTTACATGGAAAAAGGAAGCCATGGGGGAAGTGACGTATCGAAAACTATATTCGAAGGTGAAGGAGGGACTAGTTCTTTGTCACGAGCAACGTTAATATCAAGTAGTAGCCTGATACCTCGAGGAGTTAGTTTGAACTCAGTTTTCTGGTGTTTTTGGAATCTACGGAAGATTTATGAGGTCTTGGACAACCTGAGGGATAAAGAGTGAGTTATTGGAAGGGGGGAGAGCATGTTTAAGCTGAATGTAAATAAATCAGACTCGGCCGTTCCGCAAACGAACTGCCAGCATCTTGCTTTGAAGTGAATCTCTTGAACTGTGTTAAATAAAACTCTTAAAGAAATATTCCTGTGGATTTTACTAAGCTGAGAAGGGCCAGATACAACAGAATCTAAATTTCCTTTCAAACGACCTGGGGTCCCGAACTCCATCCACTGCCTCTATGCTTGAAAGGAGCTGGTAAAGATTCGGGGAAGATCTCATTATGGAGAAAGAAAGATTGCCTGAGGCCAGTTCCCTGGCTGTAACTGAATCCCGTGGGGGGGGGGAGCGACAGCTGGCAAGCCAGGGCAGAGAGGAGTCTGGCAGATTTCCCAGCTGAGAGCAAAATCTTCAAAAGCAGAATGGACCGATAGCAGAGTTGATGGTGAGTCATTGGGAAGATTTCAAAGTTCAGAGATGAAAACCAGAAATAAATTTCTACAGAGAAATGCCTACAGCCCTTCCATTGCAGATGTTCCTGCCAGGGCCTCCAGCCCTGAAGAGAGGGGGGATCCCAGTCTGAGTCCTCTGCAACAATGGGGAGATGGGATTCTCCAGCAGGTGGCTGATCCATGTCCTCTGAATTTACCACAGCTAATAGAGCCCTTGCAATGCCTTGGGGTGGTACAGGAGCCAGGAGATCAGCAGCCGGTGGGAGAACAGCCACAGCAAGGTGAAATTGAGCAAGCCCCACAGATGAGTGGTCAGCCATCTCTAAGCCTACATCAACTAATAGAGGTCTTTCAGCAGCTTGGGGCGGTGCCAAAGCCAGGGGAGCTACAGCCGGTGAGCTTGCAGATAAGGGAGGCCCAACATGTCCAGCAGCCATTAAGGGGACTACAGCAGCAGAGACCATCACCACCCCCTGCGGTCCTACAGCAGAGAAGACCACTACAACCCCCACTTGCACAGCCACCACTGGGAAGCCTGCAGCAGCAGGGGGACCACCAGCCCCCGCTGGCCAGTGGCAGAGAGCCCAACAGCCGTTGGATCAGCAGGCAGGATGGGGCCAACAGCAACTGGGAGCACCACAAGCACGGAGATTAGACCAGCAACCAGGGTGGGGCCCGCAGCAGCCTGTATTGGCACCACCCTTCAAAGCAACCTTCGATGGGGACCCGGAGAAGCTGATTTTTTTCATCAACCAAGTGCGTTCTCACTTGAATCACTGGGCCTATATTTACCTGGAACCAGGGGCCATGGTTGATGTCATTGCATCCAACCTAGAATGGCTGAACAATCTATATAGCGAGCAAGCCCCTGAATCGGAAAATCCCCACCTCTTTCTCTTAAGTCTGAGAGAACGATTTGAGGACCCATCCATTGGCCTCAAAGCAGCAGGACAAATTCACAAAATAAAACAAGCCGGGAGACCTGCCCAGGAATACGTGCGAGAGTTCCGCAGGATAGCAGGTCGAATAGAGGGGTGGCCTGAACAGTCCCTCATCCACTACTTCATCGAGGGATTAGACGATCACCTCTCTCAGGCCTGCATCTATCGAGAAGTACCTGATCGGATACAGGACTGGTACCAGACAGCTGTGAAGCTAGATGTTAAGCTCTCTCGCTATAAGAAGCCTCACCCCCATGAACCCGAGCAGCAACCAGAGCTACCCAGACAGCAATTACCCCCACGAAAGCCTTCAACTACTGCAATGGCTGAGAAACCCAGGCCACCTACACGCCCTTCCTTCAAGTATTTCCAGTGTGGACAAACAGGACACCAAGCGGCCACCTGTCCAGTCCCCTACCCCCGACTGCAGAGCAGACCAGAACCCGAAATGCGAAAGAAACCTGCTCAGCGGCTAACGAGAGAAAAGTCCAATCGACTCACGCAAGAACCGGTTGCCCAGATTACATCCCCCACACAGGAGGATGCCAGGACTCCGGGTGGACCCGCCCCTGCTCTACCCTCCTTTGACAGAGACGATGAACGAGAGAACGACCCGATGGTGAGTCGAAAAATTCCACGTTTTTCACTGGCCGCCAAACTTATAATCCCTAAGTCTGGGGCACAAATGGACTCGAACGTACCAATTGATTCGGGATGTACCTGTCGCATTATTAGTCTGGCGTTTGCCATGAAAATGGGCATATTAGCAAAATTACTGTCCAAACCCATGAGGTTTGAGCAAGCCGATGGCTCCCTCATGGGAGGAACTCTGGTCACACAAGTAACTGAGCCCTTACGCCTAGAAATAGGTGCACACTGGGAGTTTATTCGCTTCCTGGTGTCTCCAAAAATGACTGAGACGGTGGTCCTAGGGCTAGCATGGTTAGACAAATGGAAGCCGTTTATCTGGTGGGAGAAAGGAATGAGAACTGTAAGACTACCTATAGGGCCTGATCCCCCCATTGATTCAACAGATGTTGCTGGGCATCTTAGGCCACCCTATGAGCGAGCGCACATGGCCGCCTCACTGCCTCCAGATGAACCAGTCATCCCCAAGGAATACCGGGACCTGGTGGAGGCATTTAGTGAAAAAGAATGTGATGCCCTACCCCCTCACAGGCCCAATGACTGCTCCATCGAATTGGTGCCCGGAGCCAAACTCCCACGACCGAGGATGTATGCTATGTCCCCCCTCGAAATGGAGGAGATGCAGCGATACGTAAACAAGAACCTAGCGAGAGGGTTCATTGAACGGACCAGATCTACCGTCTGAGCCCCTGTATTGTTCAAAGAGAAAAAAGATGGGTCTCTTTGTCTCTGCATAGACTATAAGGGTCTCAACGCGGTGAGTGTGGAAAATAAATACCCCCTCCCCCTCCTAAAGGATTTATTAACCCATCTGGCTAAGGGGAGTGTCTTCACTAAGTTAGACCTAAGAGAGGCATACTACCAGGTAAGAATAAAAGAGGGAGACGAGTGGAAAACTGCCTTCAACTGTCCTATGGGGAGCTATCAGTTCAAAGTCATGCCATTTGGCCTACAGGGGGCCCCAGCTGTATTTATGCAGTTGATTAATGAGGTTCTACATGATCACTTGTACAAAGGGGTTTTGGTGTATCTTGATGATATTCTGATATACAGCACGAATATGACTGATCACATAAAGCTGGTAAGAGAAGTATTAAAGAAACTATTGAATGCCAAACTCTATGTCAAATTGTCGAAATGTGAATTTCACCAAACCCGATTAGACTATCTTGGCTACAGAATTTCCAACGAGGGTATTGAAATGGATCCAGCCAAGGTGAAAGCTATAATTGAATGGCAGCCCCCGAAGACTCGCAAACAGCTCCAGAGTTTTCTGGGTTTTGCCAATTTTTATCATCAATTCATTCCCTCTTTCGCCGAAATTGCCCTACCTCTTACAGAACTACTCAAAACAGGGAAAGGAGGAGGAAAGCCACGACCGGGACAACCACTAGCGTGGACAATGGACTGTCAAACAGCTTTTGAGATTTTAAAGAGACTATTTGCGGCTGAACCGGCCCTAAAGCACCCAAGCCCAGAGGAACCCTTTGTGATTCAAGCTGATGCCAGCGATGTGGCAGTTGGAGCTGTGTTACTGCAAAAGAACAAAAATGGGATCCTGCAACCCTGCGCCTACACCTCTAAGAAATTTACTGAAAGCGAGCGGAGGTGGGCAATCTGGGAGAAAGAGGCCTTCAAGATTAGATGGGCACTATTAAACTGGCGACACTATCTAGAAGGGAGCAAGGTGCCATTTGAGGTATGGACAGATCACAAAAATCTAGAAGCACTGAAAACTCCCCGCAAATTGTCCCCAAAGCAAGTACGGTGGGCACAGTACTTTAACCATTTCAACTTCACTCTAAAGTACATACCAGGCAGAAAGAACTTCCTAGCTGATGCGCTATCCCGGTTACGCCAATACAAGAGCGAACGAGAGCAGGTTAATGAGGCGATTATTCCCAATCCACAAATTGCTGCTCAGCTTACACCTCGCAGGGTCCCCAATCCTGATGACCCTGGAGCGAAGAAATTAAAATGAGAGCTCCTCACTGACCAATGGTTCAAAGATAATCAAGCCTCCCTAACATGCAGGGATGGCTTGGCTTACAAAGGGGGGAAGCTATATTTACCAGAATCCCTCCGTCTTAATGCCCTCAAACACAGCCATGATGTAAAACAGGCTGGACACTTTGGATATTTAAAAATCCTACACCTCACCTCACGCCTTTCAGAGTGGCCACAGGGAAAGAGTTTAGCCCAATACCTGAATATCCTCAGTTGCCTTCCGCTTCCCAGACACTTGATCAGTGGGTAAGGGGGTGGGAAGAAGTTTGGAGAAACACAAAAACTGCTTTAAAAAAGACTTTTGAAACCGATAAAAAGCAGGCTGATAAAAAGAGAGCTCCCCAAAGAACATTCCAAGTTGGGGAGAGGTCTATCTGTCAACTAAATATCTACGCCTCAAATTGCCTAGTAAGAAACTGGGGCCTAAATTCTTGGGGCCTTTCCCCATAGTTAGGATCATCAATCCGGTCACAGTACAACTAAAACTGCCTAGACTTTTAGGGAAAATTCACCCAGTTTTCCATTGTAGTTTGTTGAAGCCTTATCGGGGCTCCACTTTAAGACCTCCTCCAAAGAAGGCGCCTGGGCCCCTCGTAGTTGCAGGGCAGACCCACTATGAAGTGAAACATATTCTTGACTCCAGAATCTTTAGAGGGAAATTGCAGTACCTAGTACAATGGAAGGGATACTCATTGTCCTAAGCCACCTGGGTGAAATCGAGTGAAGTGAAAGCTGACAGATTGGTCAAAAGGTTTCATGTGAAAAACCCCAACAAACCGAAAGATAGCCCTTAACATATGCTTCTGTTTATTTTACAGGATCTGTCCTTCTTGTAAGGGGGGGCCGGATGTCAATGCTGCAAATACTGTATATTCTTGCTTTGACAATATGCAAAACTGTCTGGTATTTATTGGGTTAATACATAGCTTAGAGTGGGGGGGGGGTAAAAAGCCTGGGAAAGAAAGAGGAAGTAAACCTTTGACCTTCACACTAATTGGATAATGTGACTTGTGACTGCAAGATAAGGGAGGGGTTTAGCAAGAAAAGTTAGATGCCAGCAAGAGGAAGTCAGATTCTGGCACAAAACGTCCATGATGTGCCGTCAATTTGTAACACTGTAACAAAGGCTTTAGGATAAACATGCCTGAAAGTTCTTTGAAGTGTTTCATTAGTCGGAACCTTGACATCGCCCTCCCAGCGCCCGCCGCTGCCCTGCTAGCCTTACCTTGGCCACCGCCCATTCAGTGCAGTGGCAGGCAGGCCCAGGCGCTCCTGGGCGGCCATGACAAGCAGCAACGATGGTGCAGGCCGACCACCGGCTGGGCCACCAGCGGGCCCAGCCCAAGGGAGGTAAGCCACCCGCCGGGCCCCACGCACGCCAGCTACCCTCCCAGAGCACTCCACTGCTCCGCTAGCCTTACCTTGGCCACCGCCCATTTGGGGTGGCAGCAGGCAGGCCCAGGCGCTCCTGGGCGGCCATGGCAAGTAGCAGCAACGGTGCAGGCCGACCACCGGCTGGGCCACCAGCTGGCCCAGCCCAAGGGAGGTAAGCCACCCGCTGGGCCCCACGCGCGCCAGCTACCCTCCCTGCGCCTGCCGGCCTCCCACCTCCCACCCCTGGCCCTCTTTTACTTACATTTAGTAGTTGCTCAGCAGGGAGGGGTGGAAACTTCCAGACAGCTCACCTTCGCTGCAGACAACATGCAGCAACGTTTGGCGACTGGGACTTTTGGCGGGCTCAGCAGGGCAGAGACAGCCTGGACAATTCCTATTGGCTTTTGAAAGCCAATAGAATTAGACTCTAATCAAGAGAGTCTATTCTATTGGCTTTCAAAAGCCAATAGAATAAGAGGGAGTAGCACAGCTAAGGAAAAGGGAAAAGAAAATGGCAGACTGCGTTGTTTGGCGACCCCCATGAAATGGTCGTTCAACCTCAAAAGGGGTCACGACCCACAGGTTGAGAACCGCTGATCTAGATAATCCGGGCAAGGGATACCTAGATGGTGGGGGGGGAACCCAATGACGCAGATCTATTGTCAGAGATGGGAAAGCGACCCTCGCTCTGAACCACAGCAATGGCAGAGGACAGTCACACAGATCCCTAGAACTGTCTGCAAGGCCGAGTGGCAAAAGGCCACAAACTAAATCAGTAACAGGTGGTATAAAAACTTCCCTTCGCCCAAATCAACTGTAAGAGAAACAGTACACCAGCTAAAGTTCAAAGATAGACAGTATATATATAGGCAAGGCAATAGGTCACAACAATAGTGAATTTTCAAGAAAGGAACCTGCACGTTTTTTTGAGTGCAGAGTATCACAAACTTCTTTTGCCCCCCGGTGAAGGCCTGACTCAGCAGGCTATATTATTTTAAGCAGGCCCACAGCAAATGAGGAATACGAGGTCCCTGAATATGGCCTCCATTCTTGTGCTTGCCACGCCTGGGAGGCTTCCAAAATGGCGGCCGCGCCTTAATATTTTCCAAAATGGCGGCCGCGCCTGAATGTTTCAAAATGGCGGCCATGTTAGACCCACGTGGTCAATGGCAACCGCAGCTCCAAATGCCTTGTAGCAAGGCGAAAAACCGAAGAACAGAGTAAATAAACAAGCAAGAAAGCCTCTAAGGCAACAAGGATCGCTTCCCTCCACTCAGAAGGCACTTGCAGTTGAGTAGTGCAGCTCCGCTGCGATCCGGATCTGCCTGCTTCGTCCGCCGCAGCAAGGGAGGAATTCCTCTCCTGAAGTAGACGGCTGATAGAAAGGCCATTTCGCCGATCTGCTTGGCGATCAGCTGGATGGGAACGAACGAAATGATCCACCAACAGTCTTCCCAGATGGAGCCTATTAGGCTCTTAAGGCCCAAGGGCCTAAAGTCTGAAGAAAGCAGCCAAATGAGTCAAATTTGGGTTCTAATCAATTAGAAAAACTTTTAGAAATATCTAATTAAATTTTGGATTGAAAAAACCAATTAAAGATGAAGGAATATAAATCAATTTGAATCTCTAAACCTAACTAGCTAAGGAGCCACAAAAGGTGCGTCTGCTGAGCTGTAGACTAAGTTGAAAACTGGAGAACACTCCCAGAGGGAGGCGTGGCTAAAATTCTGACTTAGTCTCTTCTGAGTAGGAAGGCTATAATTACCCACCGGTAGATTCTACAGGCATCATGCTGGAGAATAATCACAATGCAGTTGCCACAAGTAATGGCTGGAGCAAACAAGCTGACAAAACTGAGGAGGGGGTGTTCGTCTGGACAGGCAATTCCCACAACACCAACAGGTTCTCGAAAGTGAACGCAGGCACCATATAGAGTGGTTTCCTGCAGCAGAAAAGGGCACAAGCAAAAAGTTCAAGGATTATAAAGAGAATAAAAGTTCTCCCATTAACAAAATCCCCACCTGAAAGCTCCTAATTGCCAGCCTCCATTTCCTTTCCAAATCAATCAGTTGAAATATCTATATGGAAGAGCCTTGGTGGCGCAGTGGTTAGATTGCAGTATTGCAGGCTAACTCTGCTGACTGCCAACAGTTCGATCCTGGCCGGCTCAAGGTTGACTCAGCCTTCCATCCTTCCCAGTTCGGTAAATTGAGGACCCAGATTGTTGGGAGAAATATGTTGACTCTATAGACCCCTTAGAGAATGGTATAAAGCACCGTGAAGTGGTATATAAGTCTAAGTGCTATTGCTAGTTCTTTGATTTTCGTTTTCATACACATCTTTCTTTTCTTTTTTCATGAGGACTTCCAAATCCAAAAGAGAGTCGCCAGACCCCTGCAGCCCCAATGTTAATCTTGCAAGCCAGGCCAGACAAGAAGCACACCCAAAGTACTATCTATAACTGCATAATAAAGTTACATCCACAGACTCCTTCCAGTCTGAGAATCCATCTCTCTCTGCTTACCTGTCAGATTGAAGAACCTCGGGAGGGTCCCTTCTGAGATGCTTGCCTCACCCTCTCATTGCTTCTGTGGACTCAGCTGCCTCTTATCTAATATTGCCTAGTCTGTAGCTCTTCCTCCTGTCTCCCAAGCATATTCCTACATACCCTCAGTCACTGGTATATACGGGACCAGTATCTGCAGAGGGGAGTCTTAGCCCTGCCTATGGTGTGCATAGAAGCCTCCACATGACCCGAGTGTTGCCTTTGGGGCATTTTAGCTTGGGAAAGTCCTCTATGTTTGCAACTGCACCCAGCAAGGTCTCCTCTTTGCTGATGTTCACATGCAAATACAGGGCACTCTGCAAGAGGAGCGTCTTCGTGTGGAACCACTATTTTTCAGTACTTTTAAGAATACCTACATAAAGAGGGAAACTGCCAACCTGCCAAGAAGACCAGACAGAAAACATAACAGGATGAGCTAATTGTACTTTGTTGCGAGGCTACATTAACAGAACCTTGCAAGCCTGAAAGTACAATTCTCCCAACTTTTTTTAAAGCCTAATTATTTATGGCAGATCTTTTCTAAGTTTCTTTCCTTGTCCATTATTTGGTTGCAGGCTCCTCCCTCTTTTAACTGATTATTCCCTAGGCATTGGGGGGGGGGCTCATTCCGTTATAGGAATAGAATCATATAAATTAAAGATGACACTTCCAAGGACCTTTGATTAGATTTCCCAAAATTGTTCTGGAAGGATATAACTTGGGTTATACGACTCATAGATTGATTGACTTGCCTACCTACTACCATTATGGCCAACTCTGATTGGCATTAACTTTCACAACTATCTTCACTTTTGCATTCTTGAGATATAGGGACCATGTCCCAGAAATCTTTAGCCAGGATAGGCATTGCTGTGGCTTCTGTGGATCGAATTCCACATATCTGAAGGGCACCAAAGTTGGAGAAAGTTATTCTAGAATCTTGAGCAGAATCTTGTTATTTTTATAGCAGGGGTTGAACCCAATACCTTCTGTTCATAAAGCTAATTCTTGGGCACACATCTCAGATCCTTCCATACATTCAGCCACATTTTATCCACCAACAGTTACAGAGTGCAAAGTGTATGTACCCAAGGACAAGGCCTTGCTATTCTCACCTGCACAACTCCACCACATTTGTTAGAGTAAGCTGCCCAATAAAATAGTCACCGTACACTAATATCCACCTCCATTAAAGCTTTCTCTTTTTCTATACCCATTAATGATTCCAGCTGTGATGCAATCTCAGCTCGACGGAGTTCCAGATTTTCAGCCAGGTAGTACAAGATCTGTGCCCGGGCATGTGCCATTTTCTTCACCCATCTGTTATGAGACCAAGCCAAAGTTAGAAAGGAAAACTAGCAACTTCCAACTTTATTGCAACAAGAAAAAAGGTATTTAGCCCAGGATGCCAACTTTGGGGTAGCGCGGTGGCTCAGCAGTTAAGAAGCCAGGTTTGTCAGCTGGAAACCCAAGTTCAAGACCCAAGTGCCATGTGACAGGGTGAGCTCCCGTCCTCACCTCAGCTCCTGCCAACCTAGCAATTTGAAAACATGCAAATACGAGTAGATAAATAGGTACCACTACAGTAGGAAGGTAACAGTACTCCGTGACCTCATGTTGTCCACATGATCGTGGAAATGTCTTCGGACAGTGCTGGCTCAATGGTCTTGAAATGGAGATGAGCACTGCCCCCTATAATTGGCAATGACAAGCAGAGTAAAATCCGCAGGGACTCCTTACTTTATGCCAACTTCCACAGCAGCTAAGTGAATGCCCCCAAAAGCAGAAAAAGGCAAAGGAACGTCAATCAACCAATCAATTTGGCCAATTTGCTTGCCTAGGAATCATTTTCAGGACATGTGAACTAAATCCAGCCTTTTCTAAATGCAAACTCCAGGAGTAAGAGTAACGTTTGCTACTTTAGCAGTAGCAAGAGCAAACCTAGAGATAAGCAAAGAGGGAACCGCCAGCTGAGGAATTCTGAGAGTTGAAGTCCATACATCTTAAAGCTGCCATGTCTGGATCTGTATCAATTTATTTGTCAAATTTTGAAACCATCCATAGTGGCTCAGAGAGGGACTCTGGGAAGTGTACAAGTGAACTATTAAAACCTAAAAATAGTATATAAAATTTGCAAGAAGCAAGGATGTTAAAAATTTAAAAGGTTAATTAAGGCTGGGCAGAAGACATTCAAGGCCACTTAACCCCATGGCTGCGTGCTCCTCTGTGAGCCCCAAGCGAGGTGGAAGAGACATGTTTTCACATCTTTCTAGAAAGAAAGAAGGGGTAGTCTTATGTTGGGGGGGGGAAATGGCAGAGAAGACTCTCCTCCTGGACCCCGCCAGTTGAAATTCTTTAGCTGATGGGGTGCACAGCATACTGTACCTTCGCTGCCTGACTGGGGAGAATGGGCTGATCTAATGGAGAAAAAGACGGTTCCATAGGTAATATGGACCCGTCCAAGTAGGGCTTTAAAGGTCATAACCGATACTTTGAACTGCACCTGGAAGCAAATTGGCGCCCAATAAACCTTTTGCAGCAAAGGTGTTACAAGCACTATTCTTTGGGTGCCCAAGATTGCTCGTGTGGTTGCCTTCTGTGCCAGTTGAAGCTTCTGGTTACTTTTCCAGGGTAGCCCCATCTAGAGAAATTGCAACAGTCCAGACAGGAGATGTCAAGGGCACAGAATGGGACAACTCGTCACAGCCAATTTGCTGCGGTCAAGTCGCCTCGGTCAACTCACCATGGCCAACTCACCGCAGGAGAACTCGCCGCTGTCAACTCGCCGTGAGTCAATTCAACAATTCAATTTAATTATTGACAATAATTAAACATTATTTTAATTTTTGTCATTCAGCTTTCATTTTGTCCCTCCTTTGGCATCCTTTCTTTAATGATTCTATTTCACTATTTTTTTCAATATCAACTTGTCCCGTGGCAAGTTGGCCATGGTGAGTTGTCCGAGACCAGTGATGGCGAACCTTTTAGAGATTGAGTGGCCCAAAACTGGCCACGCCCCACCCCACCCACTCTGCCCCCACCCTGCCCCCAGCCTGTCCCCCTGCAGGGCCACTCATCACCTCCATGGCCCACCGCAGATTGCTGAGGCAGCCCAGCAATGCCATGGTGGCCACACCCTCTGCCCGCGCCCCACAGCATCAACTGCGCGCGGTGGGGCGCTAGGGCGGAGACTTGTCCCTGCTGCCCAGCTGCCGTGTCCTTGGCTGCACTGCTCCGCACAGGCTGCGCTTGGGGGTGACTCTCCTCGGGGGGGCTGCTGGTGAGGAGACGGCCGTAGGACGAGGCGGGGCTGGGGTGACAGAATGCATGCCTACAGAGAGGGCTCTGAGTGCCGCCTCTGGCATGTGTACCATAGGTTCTCACCACTGTCCTAGACCCACCAGGGCACGAATGACCAAGTGATGAGCTTCCCATCCAACTGCATTGCATTTGCAGATTCTCTGACACCAGAGCTGGAGTAGATCTTTGCTTGAAACCCAAACACCCTTCACTAATCTGGATGCCTTCCAGATGTGCATGAATTTTGACTCTCATTCCCCTCTGATAGTTGGGGAAAGCTAGGCTGGAGCCAATGATTTGGTTCACCAAAAGGCAAAAGAACATCCTCAGGGTTCTGCATTAAAGAACAGATATATCGAGGCAAGCATGGAAGATATTTGGAAGAAAAATCACACACACAAGCTGAAAGTCTCTCTAGTGTATTGCACAAGATGAGGTGAAGACAGCAACAAAATAAAATAGCACTCCTGCCAAAATATATAAGTAACATTTCCAAACATCCACCCATCCCTTTCACTCTGTCAAGATTCAGATGATGAAATTGAACTTGGGTTAAAAAAATCAGAACCAATCACAAATGTGTGCTTAAGTATCACGCACGGTGGGGCGTGGGCAGTTTTGGGCCACTCAATCTCTAAAAGACATAAAAAAGGAAATGTACAGATAGTCCTTGACTTACAACAGTTCGTTTGGTGACCATTCAAAGTTACAACAGCACTGGAAAAAGTGACTTATGACCGGTTTTCGCACTAATGACCATTCCAGCATCCCTGTGGATCATGTGATTAAAATTTGGAGGATTGGCAACTGGTTCATATTTATGACAGTTGCAATGTCCTGGGGTCATGTGATCACCTGTTGCGACCTTCTGATAAGCAAAGTCACTAGGGAAGCTGGATTCACTTAACAACTGTGTTACTAACTTAACAACTGCAGTGATCCACTTAACAACTTTGGCAAGAAAAGTAAAAAAAAATGGGGTAAAATTCACTTAACAATTGTCTTGCTTAGTAACAAAAAAAATGGGCTCAGTTGTGGTCATAAGTCAAGGACCACATGTATTAGAGGATTAGTTAGCATCTAATGTCCTCTGCTGATGGGTCTTAAGAAAAATAGTAAAAAATACAAATTTTTATTCTTTCAAATACTTTCCAGTAGCATCAACTTAATTTTTTTCTCAATTGGCCAAGCTTTAAACCACTGCTCCTATAAACCAAATTAATTTATACACATAGATTCACAAATGAAACATCCGGCAATGGTTCTAATTCAATGTAATCTGTTTACATTATAACTATCTAAAAATATTATTTGGCATGTGTAACAAATCCCAGTGTTAAATCCTTGTGGAATTTTTGATATAATTTTTTTCCCCTTGGGCTCAAGACTTTCTGAGAGATATAGCTTTATTCCTTGCACTAAACAGAGCACTGGACTGGACACTCTACACATTGTTTCTCAAACCTGGCAAGTTTAAGGTGAGTGGACTTCAACTCCCAGAATTCCACATAAAAGTTCGAGAAACACTACCCAGAAAAATCTCTTCTAATTTTGTGGAGCTATATAACAACAACAACAACAACAACAACAACAACAACAAAGTTGGAAGAGACCTTGGAGGTCACCCCCTGCTCAGGCAGGAAACCCTATACCATTTCAGACAAATGGCTGTCCAGTCTCTTCTTAAAATCTTCCAGTGTTGGAGCATTCACAGTTTCTGGAGGCAGGTTGTTCCACTGGTTAATTGTTCTAACTGTCAGGAAAATTCTCTTTATTTCTAGGTTGCTTCTCTCTTTGGTTAGTTTCCATCCGTTGCTTCTTGTCCTGCCTTCAGATGCTTTGGAGAACAGGTTGATTCCCTCTTCTTTGTGGCAGCCCCTGAGATATTGGAAGACTGCTATCATGTCCCCCCTCGTCCTTCTCTTCATTAAACTAGACATACCTAATTCGAGCAGTCGTTCCTTATATGTTTTAGCCTCCAGTCCCCTAATCATCTTTGTTGCTCTTCTCTGTACTCTTTCTAGAGTCTCAACATCTTTTTTACATCGTGGTGATCAAAACTGGATGCAGTATTCCAAGTGTGGCCTTACCAAGGCATTGTAAAGTGGTATTAACACTTCACGTGATCTTGATTCTATCCCTCTGTTAATGCAGCCTAGCATTGTGTTGGCTTTTTTGGCAGCTGCAGCACACTGCTGACTCATATTTAAGTGATTGTCCACTAGGACTCCAAGATCCTCTCACAGTTGCTACTATTGAGCAAGGTACAGAGACAGAGAGAGGCACTTGCGCTTCCCTGCTTCTCTCTCTCTCTCTCTCTCTCTCTCTCTCTCTCTCTCTCTCTCTCTCTCTCTCTCTCTCTCTCTCTCTCTCTCTCTCTCTCTCTCTCTCTGTGTGTGTGTGTGTGTGTGTGTGTAAAAAAGAGAGTGGACTCATGGTGTTCTCCGACGAGCTGAAAAGCTTACTAGGCGAGGCTCCTTCCTTTGCTGCGTTTCTGCAGGAAACAGGAAGCAGGAAGGGCAGGAGAGAGCTAGCTAGCCCAGCTATGCTGACTCAGGAAATCTGGGAGTTGAAGTTGAGAACAGCTTGAAGCCAGCTTCCCAGGTGAACAGAAGATCAGAGAGGGGGGGAGAAAGAGAGAGAGGGTTGGCTGTGTTCTGATTGGCTGGGGGAGTGTTCTGTTTGGGTGGGGGCTTTGTTGTGCTGGAGAGGTTCAAAGTGGCCAATGATGCAGCTGTGGTCTGGCTCCTGGTCTGTGGTCGTGCCTCATCATCGGTGTGGGTTTGGGTTTGCTTTTTGCGTGGATGTGTGGTGGTGGTATCCTGTGTGGTTCTGGTGTCATTCTTACTGTTAGGGATTCGCCTGTCAATAAGGGCGGGTTTCCAAATGGCTAGTAGGCGGGAGGTATCATCTCGTTTGTTCATGCTGTGAGGGTGTTTTTCTATCTCGATGGCTTCTCTGATTATTCTGTTATTAAAGTGTTCAGTTTTGGCAATAGTTCTGGCCAATCAGAGCACAGCCAAGCCCCTAACCAATCAGAACACACCTCCACCCAATCAGAACATAGCCAAGCTTCCAGCCAATCAGTTCAAACCCCCACTGGCAGTTAAAAGGAAGAAACAGTTACGACCACACATTGCTCCTAGAAGCAGAAGCAAAAAGCACCAGCCTGAAGATGACGAATGAGACTTCGTCGAAACGTCGCCAAGGCACTTCAAATATATATATATATATATGTAGGTCTTTGGTTCTGACAGAGAACAAGAAAACGGCAAAGCCCTCCTCCCATACATAAAAGGCACCACAGACAAGATCAGCAAAGTCCTGCACAAATATAACGTCAAAACAGCATTCTGCACAAACAGAAAAATATCCACCATCCTAAGAAACCCTAAAGACAAAATTGAGTTAGAAAATCAAGGAGTATATGAAATCCCATGTACTGCTTGCCCCACTACATACATTGGACAAACCAACAGAAGGATAAATGCACGCATTGAAGAACACAAAAACTCAGTCAAAAGAGAGGAACCAACTTCTTCCCTGGTCCAACACCTTAAAGCCACAGGACATGAAATTGATTTCAAAAAGACCAGAACAATTGCCAAAACTGAACATTTTAATAACAGAATAATCAGAGAAGCCATCGAGATAGAAAAACGCCCCCACAGCATGAACAAACGAGATGATACCTCCCGCCTACCAGCCATTTGGAAACCCGCCCTTATTGACAAACGTATTCCTAACTCAAAGATTGACACCAGAAACACACAGGATGCCACCTCCACACATCCACGCAAAAAGCAAACCCAAACCCACACCAATGATGAGGCAAGACCACAGACCAGGAGCCAGACCAGAGCTGCAACATTGGCCACTTTGAACCTCTCCAGCACAACAAAGCCCCCACCCAAACAGAACACTCCCCCAGCCAATCAGAACACAGCCAACCCCCCAGCCAATCAGAGCACAGCCAAGCCCCTAACCAATCAGAACATAGCCAAGCTCCCAGCCAATCAGTTCAAACCCCCACTGGCAGTTAAAAGGAAAAAACAGCTTAGACCACACATTGCTCCTAGAAGCAGAAGCCAAAAGCACCAGCCTGAAGATGATGAATGAGATTTCATCGAAACGTTGCCAAGACACTTCAAATTCTACGCGGGAGAAAACCCGAAGAACCAAAGACCTACATATATATATATATATATATATATATATATATATATATATATATATATATATATATATATATATATATATATGTATGTATGTATGTATGTATGTATGTATGTATGTATGTATGTATGTATGTATGTATGTATGTATGTATGTATGTGTTGTATCTAGCCCTTCTCAGCTTAGTAAAATCCACAGAAATATTTCTTTAAGAGTTTTATTTAACATAGTTCAAGAGATTCACTTCAAAGCAAGCTGCTGGCATTTTGTTTGCGGAACGGCCAAATCTGACTTATTTACATTCAGCTTAAACATGCTCTCCCTCCCTTCCAATTAACTCACTCTTTATATCTCAGGTTGTCCAAAATCTCATTAATCTTCCGTACATTCCAAAAACACCAGAAAACTGAGTTCAAACGAACCTCTCCAGGCATCAGGCTACTCCTTGATATTAACGTTGCTCGTGACAAAGAATTAGTCCCTCCTTTATCTTCTAATATAGTGTCCGATACGTCACTTCCCCCATTACTTCCTTTTTCCACGTAACTGAAACCTCCGCCTATCAAACCTTCGGAATCTCGGATCAAGCCATATATTGTCCTGTTCCAAATCTGACTCCTCGCTTTGAGAGTCTGACTCAGACTGCATACAAATCTCCTCACTGTCTGGCTTGGCTGCCGGGAGGGGAAAATACCCAGAGGGGCCTGGTTGTTCTTCGTCATCCTCTGACATTTCCCCAGCTGGTCTAGAGACACCCACAACAGTATGTATGTATGTATGTATGTGTATATATATATATATATATATATATATATATATATATATATATATATATATATATATATATATATATATATATATATATATATATATATATATATATATATATATATATATATATATATATATATATATATATATATATATATATATATATATATATATTTGTTTGTTTGTTTGTTTGTATATATATATATGTATATATATGTGTGTGTGTATATATAATACATTGTATATGTATATGTATATGTATATGTATATGTATATGTATATGTATATGTATATGTATATGTATATGTATATGTATATGTATATGTATATGTATATGTATATGTATATGTATATGTATATGTATATGTATATGTATATGTATATGTATATGTATATGTATATGTATATGTATGTATTTATATATATATATGTATTTGTGTATATATATGTATTTGTGTATGTGTGTGTGTATATATATATTTATAATTTTAAAATTGTTATTGTATTCTTGTTGTGAGCCGCCCTGGGTCTTCGGAGAAGGGCGGCATATAAGTTTGAATAAACTAAACTAAACTATATATATATATATAGTCTTTTAAAATACTAAAAATGCGAATCCTGGGCATTATGCTAACAAATAAAAGAAAAAACGAACACCAGGATATAATACACCAGCCTGTTTAATATAAACAAGTCTGTGGTTAAGAAGAGTCACTAAGCTTTCATCCGGCCAAAAACTGCCAGTGTCATCAGAGTTAGAATAGAAGGAGATCGGGAAGGCAGCTCATATAGCCTTCTGCCTCTGCGCCCGGCTCTTTGAGCGCGTCATCGGCCCATTGATTGTATTACTCCGTATCGCGTAGAGTTGTTCTGCATCAGGCAAACTGTCTTTGACTCCACTGGTTGTTTTACGATCCTCAAAGTGCTCTTTTAGAGCGTGTGCAAGCACTTGGAGGGCGGCTGTCAATCCGTCCCTGCGCCCAGTCCCCCTCCCTCCCAGGCCACCATCTTATGTGACCTCACATTCCTACGCAACTGCCGAGACAAAGACGTGATCCCCACTTGCTTCCAACTAAAATTCCATTCCAAAACCTCAGCCACAGAAAGGATCCTGAAAAGAACTGAATTAGCCCTAATCAGAAATGACCTCCACAAGAAAAGATTCCTACTAGACCAAACCAATAGGGACCTACTCACTCTTCACCTCAAACTCAGCAACAAAATCCACCCAGCACTCTGGGACAAATCCAAACAACTAGCCCTCTGGAGAGCCGAAACAGAAACCTCCCACAAGACAGACACACACACCAACAAACTCCACAGACTAGAAAAACGCCAAAAGCCCAACCCCCTCCACAGCAACTCATGAAACAAACAGTACACAACATATCAGACAGGACCCTCACCATAGCAGAAACCAATGTCCTTTCCAAAGGATTCAACTTTGCAGTCGCCCCCAAACGCATCCCCACTGAAAACATCATATGCGGAGTTGAAGCTACCCTAACCAAAATCAACCCAGATGAAGCCAACAAAATCAGACTTGAAGTCACCAATGTCCTCCTCTCCAGCAATCCACCTAGAAGCAACTTACATAAAGAAGAACAAAAAGTACTCACCAACCTGAGGAAAGACAACAACATAATCATTCTCCCAGGACACAAAGGCAACGCCACGGTAGTGATGAACACATCAGACTAACAAGCCAAACTATCCAACCTACTCCAAGACCCCGCTTACAAACCTCTAAACACAGACCCCACCACCTACCTGGAAAAAACCACCAAATCCAAAATAAAAGCCTCTCCCGTCAGTGAAGAAATCCAGCAAAGAATCATAGCCAGAGAGAAATCATCCAGATGCCCCAAGCTCTATGGCCTCCCCAAGATTCACAAAGAAGGAACACCACTCAGACCCATAGTCAGCTCCATAGGCTCACCTCTACAGAATCTTGCCAAATTTCTCATCAAACAACTTCAGCCCTACACAGAATCCATCTCCTCACACGTACAAAACTCACTCCACTTCATAGAAACAATAAAGAAACAAAACCTACAACCCAGCGACCTACTCGTGAGCTTCGATGTCACATCCCTCTTCACCCAAGTGCCTATCAAAGAAGCCTTGACAGCTATCCAAAACAAATACAACCCCCCTAAGCACATCCTAGATCTGACCAACCACTGCCTAACCAACACATACTTCATCCACAATGGACAAAGATACAAACAGATAGAAGGAGCACCTATGGGATCACCCCTCTCACCCGTCATCGCAAATCTATACATGGAACACTTCGAAACCAACGCCTTAGACAAATCTGAACACAAAACCCAAACTCTGGCTCAGATATGTAGATGACACCTTTGTAATTTGGCCACACAGGAAAGAAAAACTGGACAACTTCCTCACACATCCCAACAGCCTACATCCCAAAATACAATTCACGATGGAAACAGAAGCTAACAACCAACTCCCCTTTCTGGACGTCCTAATCTACAAAAAACCCAATGGCTCCCTAGGACACACCATCTACCGAAAAAAAACACACACCAACCGCTACTTAAACGCACAATCCCACCACCACCCTGC
This sequence comes from Bothrops alternatus, assembly GCA_034064705.1. NCBI lineage: Eukaryota > Metazoa > Chordata > Lepidosauria > Squamata > Viperidae > Bothrops > Bothrops alternatus. Next base: position 736,250 of record JARGCV010000054.1, read on the forward strand.
ACAGATCAACTCTGTAGCCAAGACCCTCATCTCCAGAACCAAACGCCTAGCTGACAAAGACCACCTGAAAACTGAATTACACACTCTCACAAACATATTAATCTCCAACGGATTCCAAAGAAATACTATTATCAACCTAATCCAAAGGGAAACATCCCCCAAGGACCGAGACATAGAACAGTACAATGACATCGCCCTCCTCCCCTACATCAAAGGCATCACAGATAAAATCAGCAAAATTCTCCACAAACACAATATCAAGACAGCCTTCGGCACCGACCAAAAAATAGGCAACATCTTAAGAAACCCCAAAGAAACGATCCAGCTAGAAAACCAAGGAGTCTATGAAATACCATGCAAAATCTGCCCAGCCACATACATTGGACAAACTAATAGGAGAATAAATGCACGCATCGCAGAACACAAGAACGCAGTCAGAAAAGAAGAAAAAACTTCCTCCCTCTTCCAGCACCTTAAAGCTACAAGACATGAAACTGATTTTAAAGGAACCAAACTAATCTCCAAAACTGAACACCACAACAAGATAATAATTATGGAAGCTCCGATCACACTTTGCTCGCACAAGCACGAAGCTGAAGATCCCAGCTTGAAGATGACGATTGGGACCTCATCAAAACGTCGCCAAGATACTCTCAATCTTACATGGGAAAAGACCCGAATACATACATATCATAAAGGTAAAAAGGATATATGCAGTGTTATCTTCATTTTAGATATCAAAAGGGTTTTGGGGCTCCCAGTGTTTTGTTTTCGGTGGGAAACGGGTCCAAGTGGCTCTTTGAGTGTTTTGGGTTGCCTACCCCTGACCTATACTGTACCTGTGCATTTGGTTTTTCTTGCCGAAATGTAGAACCTTACTTTTTTCACCGTTGAATTTCATTTTGTTAGATAGTGCCCAATGTTCAAGTCTGTCAAGATCCTTCTGTATCTTAAGTCTGTCTTCTGGAGTGTTGGCTATTCTTGCCAGCTTGGTGTTGTCTGCAAATTTGATGAGTTCCCCATCTATCCCCTCATCCAAATCATCGATGAAGATGTTGAAGAGCACTGGGCCCAGAACAGAGCCTTTAATTTAACCATTAAGGCAAGACAAAATGTTAATTAACACAGAACAAGGAACATTGTAGGGTGCTTGTCTTGAAGTATGTAGTGGTGAGTATGCTGATAAACCACAGAAACCTCTGTCTGTAGATAGTCCTCAACTTACTGAATCAGGAATTAAAGTCATAAGTCATGGCAGTTGTTAAGCAGGTCACACCAGATTTTACATTTTTCTTGTGGCTGTTATTAAGTGAATGCCATGGTCCTTAAGTGAACACAGTAGTCATAAATTAAATCTGTTTTATCCAATGGGCATTTCTTGCAGAAAACCGGAAGTAAATGCTGGAAATTGGCAAAAACTGCTGAAAATTGTGGTCATGTGACCATAGGATGCTGCAAACTACCAAAAATGCAAGCTGGTTGCTGTTATGTCTGGTCTCTCTCAGCTCATTAAAAGCTACGTAAATGTCTTTAAGAGATTTATTAAACACATTTCAAAAGGATTCATTTCAAAGCCAACTGCTGACATTTTGCTGGCAAAAACATCTAAGACTAAGTATTTACAGTTAGATTACAACAAACTCTTTCCAAACATCCCAATTACTCACTCCGTCTTTATCACAGTGTCCGAGACCTCATTATCCTTCGCTAGGTTTTTCAAAACATCAGACTTTCAAAGCATTGCAAAAGCTTCCAAACCTCTCATTGATAAACGTTGCCCGTAACAAGGGCGTAGTCTACTTCCCCCTTCTAATATAGTGTCCGATACGTCACTTCCCCCCATTACTTCCTTTTTCCAGTTAACTGACACCTTCGCTTATCAAACCTTCTGAACCTCGGATCAATCCATTGCTCGTCTTGCTCTAAATCTGACTCATCATTTGGAGAGTCTGAATCAGAATGCATACAAAACTCCTCATTGTCTGATTCGGCTGCTGGGGGGGGAAAATACCCAGAGGGGCCGGCTTGTGCTTCCTCATTCTCTGATATGTCATCATCCAGTCGTGAGACACCCACAACACTATCCCCCCCCGCAGGCCCCTCCCCCGGGGGTCGTCGGAAGGGATGTGGTTTGGAGGGAAATGCAGTATGAAAATCCCACTTTAACTCAGGAGCCTCAAAATCCTGAGCATCTACCCAAGAGCCAGCGGAGGGCCCACCCCCGGTCCAATCAACTAAATATTGGAAGCGGTCGTCGAGCCATCGGGAATCTCGGATGCCGGACACCTCCAACCGGGAAACAGGAACTTGAGCACGGCGAGCTGTCGGGCCCGGATCAGGAGGTCGAAGCGGAGAATCAGGGTTGACAGGAACAAGCAAGGAGCGATGAAACACGGGATGTACACGAAAAGACCTAGGCAAAGTCAAACGATAGGTCACCGGATTGATGACCGTCTCCACCGGGAAAGGACCCAGGAAACGTTGATCAAGCTTGCGGTGAATTCTCCCTGGAAACAAGTACTTGGTGGAAAGCCAAACCCGATCTCCAACAGCTAACGGCGGCGTGTCGCGACGCGAGCGGTCTGCAACCCGCTTGTAGTCTTCCTTGGCTTTAGTCAAGTGCTGCTTAACCATCTCGTGGACTGACTGCAGTTCGGTTAAATAGTCCTCTGCAACTGGAACTGGAGAATCGAGGAGCGTGAGCGGGAAAAATCTGGGATGATAGCCGTAGTTGGCAAAAAACGGAGTGGTCTGAGTGGAAGTGTGCTGAGAGTTGTTGAAAGCGAATTCGGCCACAGAGAGATATTTGGACCAATCGTTCTGTTGGTCGTTGATGAAACAACGCAAATACTGCTCCAGGATGCCAATCACTTTCTCTGTACCCCCATCAGTCTCTGGGTGATGCGTGGAGGCTAGATTAACTTGGACTTGAAGCGCAGACATGAGTTCTCTCCAGAACTCCGAGGTGAACTGGGTTCCTCGGTCGGACACTATTTTGTCAGGCAAACCGTGTAGCCGGAAGATATGTTGAATGAACAGCTGAGCAGTGACCTTGGCTGTTGGTATTCTTCGGCAAGGAATGAAATGTGCCATTTTGGTCAGCATGTCCACTACTACAAAGACAACGGTGTAGCCGGCAGAAACAGGTAGACAAGTCAAGAAGTCCATGGAAATAGCTCCCCAGGGTCTCTCCGGCGTGGGTAAAGGCTGTAATAATCCCGGAGGGGCTCCTGTGGCATGTTTTGCCTGACGGCACCGTACACAGGAATTCACATAGGATTGCACATCATGGCGAAGTCTGGGCCACCAAAAAGTCCGAGACACTAAGTGGAGAGTCTTAAAGAAACCAAAATGACCTGCCGCAGGGTTATCATGGCATTGAGTCAGGATGAGACCCCGGAGTGGGCTTGCTGGAACATATAACAGGTTACGGAAGCGTAATAGTCCCTCGGACAAGGTCCAAGGTGAGTCGGGACCCACCTCTTGTCTCTTCCGTATTGCAAAGTCATCTAGTTGTTGCGCTTCCCGAATCTGTCGTCGTAGATCTACCGGATCATGCACGGCTGCGATCGATTCGATAGGCAGAATGGTTCGAAGCGGTAAGGGATCCTTGACCTGTAGATACTCAGGTTTACGGGACAGGGCATCTGCTCTTTTGTTGTACCCTTTCGGAATGTAGGTGACTTTGAAGTTGAATCGAGCGAAGAACAAAGACCAACGGATTTGACGTTGATTCAATTTCCTGGCAGATTGCAAAAATTCCAAGTTTTTATGGTCAGTTCGAACTTCAACTTGGTAGCGGGCTCCTTCCAGGTGGTGTCTCCAGGTCTCAAAAGCAGTCTTGATGGCCAATAGTTCCTTTTCCCAAATGGTATAATGGCGTTCGGAGGGACTCAGTTTCCTGGAGTAATAAGCACACGGGAACAGGGGGCCGCCATCTTGGCGTGTTTGAAGTAGCACGGCCCCTACTGCAACATCTGAGGCGTCAGCCTCCACTACAAAGGGTCGACAAGGATCTGGATACTTGAGAATGGGTTCCTGAACAAAAGCCTTTTTGAGGGTCTGAAACGCCTGTTGCTCGGCATCGCCCCACTGGAACTTAATGCCTTTCCGTAACAGTCGAGTAAGGGGCGCAGTCAAGGCAGAAAATCTCGGAATAAATATCCTGTAATAGTTCGCAAATCCCAAAAGTCTTTGGACATCTTTTGCTTTACATGGTGGTTGCCAGGTTTGCAAGGCCTCAACCTTGCCAGGATCCATGGCGATGCCTTGTGGAGAAATCACATGTCCCAGAAACTCAATGGTGGTTTGATAGAATTGACATTTCTCTAACTTGGCGTAAAGGTGATGCTCCCTCAAGCGTTGCAAAACTCGCCGGAGATGGTGAAGATGAGTGGCTCGTGACGGGGAGTAAATCAGGATGTCATCGAGGTAAACCACCACAAATTGATCTAATAAATCCCGGAAGATGTCATTCATGAAATGTTGAAAGACGGCCGGAGCATTGGTGAGTCCAAAGGGCATAACGGTATACTCAAAATGACCATACCTGGTTCCAAACGCGGTCTTCCACTCGTCCCCCTCTCGAATGCGAACCAGGTTGTAAGCACCCCTTAAATCTATCTTGGTGAAGATGGTCGCTGATCGGAGACGGTCCATGAGATCAGGAATCAAAGGCAGAGGGTACCGGTTGCGCACCGTGATGGCATTGAGCTTGCGATAGTCACAGCATAGGCGTAAATCTCCGGTTTTCTTCTTCACGAATAACACAGGAGCTGACAAAGGCGAGGAAGAGGGACGAATGAAACCCCTGGCCAGGTTTTTGTCCACAAAGTCTTTCAATGCGGCCAACTCGGGTTCTGACATGGAGTAAAGGCGTCCCCTTGGAAGCTTGGCATTTGGTAGCAAATCAATGGCACAGTCATATGGTCTATGCGGAGGCAATTGGTCTGCCTCTTTCTCATTGAATATATCTGCAAAGTCCGCTAGGTCGGCCGGCAAGGTGATGTCAGGGTGGGATGGTAGCTGGGCTGCACACACTTGGCGTACGTGGTCTATGCATTGCAAACTGGGAAATGAAACAAAGTTCTGGGACCACACCACACAAGGATCATGGGTTCATCTCTGGTCATGGGTGCAGGGCGCCTCTCAGTGTAAGCCGGTCCTGTTTGGAAAATACGTCTGGGTGCCGGGATGGGTGGAGCGATAGATAGGGTCTGGAATCCTCTGCGTGGTGCAGGAACTGGCTTGGCACTTCCGGTGACTGGAACCATCTGTTTGTCTAGGCGGGCATCCATGGCTTGCGTTCGCGCTTCAATAGCCAAACAATGTTGGTATAATGCATCCAGGGTTGCGGGTATTTCAGTAACTTTCAATCCATTCAAGATCTGGGAAGACAGACCATCTAGAAAGATTTCCAGGAGAGCCTCATCATTCCAATTAATTTCTTGAGCTAGGTGGCGAAAATCTGATATATATTCCGCTACGCAGCGCGATCCCTGACGTAGCTCGCGTATCCGCCGGGTGGCATTTTGTCTACGAAGGGGGTCAACAAATTCTCTTTCCATCAGCTGGCAGAATCCTGCATAATTGCTCAGGACAGGATCTTGTCCGTCTATCAGAGGAGACGACCAATCAGCAGCTTGCCCAGTGAATAAACTTAAGATGAACGCTACTTTTGTTTCATCGAGCTGGAAATCTGCTGGGGCTGAGGCAATGAATGTTTTGCATTGGTTTAAAAAAGCTGGAAATTTATTACGCTCTCCAGTAAACTTATCAGGCAAGGCTAAGTAACATCTGTTTCTTCTGGGAGGGGGGGCTGGAGCAGGGGCTGCTGCTGCGGCTTGAATCTGCTGTTGCAAATGTCCAATTTGTTGCTGGAGATTTCGAACTAATAGATGCAGAGCCGGGTTAGCAGCCAGGAGTTCCTCCATGACGTCACTGAAAGCTCTGATTAATTTTCGTCTTTTCTGTTTTAAATGGGTTACGGGCAATCTGTTATGTCTGGTCTCTCTCAGCTCATTAAAAGCTACGTAAATGTCTTTAAGAGATTTATTAAACACATTTCAAAAGGATTCATTTCAAAGCCAACTGCTGACATTTTGCTGGCAAAAACATCTAAGACTAAGTATTTACAGTTAGATTACAACAAACTCTTTCCAAACATCCCAATTACTCACTCCGTCTTTATCACAGTGTCCGAGACCTCATTATCCTTCGCTAGGTTTTTCAAAACATCAGACTTTCAAAGCATTGCAAAAGCTTCCAAACCTCTCATTGATAAACGTTGCCCGTAACAAGGGCGTAGTCTACTTCCCCCTTCTAATATAGTGTCCGATACGTCACTTCCCCCCATTACTTCCTTTTTCCAGTTAACTGACACCTTCGCTTATCAAACCTTCTGAACCTCGGATCAATCCATTGCTCGTCTTGCTCTAAATCTGACTCATCATTTGGAGAGTCTGAATCAGAATGCATACAAAACTCCTCATTGTCTGATTCGGCTGCCGGGGGGGGGGAAATACCCAGAGGGGCCGGCTTGTGCTTCCTCATTCTCTGATATGTCATCATCCAGTCGTGAGACACCCACAACAGTTGCCAAAGGTCCAAATGTGATCATGTGATACACATTCTCTCTTTCTCTCTCTCTCTGTGTGTATGCATGCATAGCTATTTAATTCTGAAACCAAGTCATAAGTCTTTGGGGGCCACTGTAATTTCAAATGGTCGCTAAGCAACTGGTCATTAAGCAAGGGCTACTTGTATGTATGGTAGCTTACAATCAGAGAAGAACCCCAAGTCCCTGGGTTAGATGGTAAGCTAAATGGAATGTCGGGACTCACCCAGAGGCTGCTTTGTGAGCGGCTTCCATTGCAGTATGGATGTCTTTCGCATTCCCATCGGCCATACAGGCCATTGCTTTGCCCGCGTGATCAAGGATGGCTCGGGAACTCAAGGAATCTGGCCTCTTCTGAGCACCACCGTAGTACAGCTTGTAGGTTCGGTCCACGCTGTGGGTGAGAGGGAGGGAAGGAGGGAGGGAGGGAGGGAGGGAGGAAGGAAGGAAGGAAGGAAGGAAGGAAGGAAGGAAGGAAGGAAGGAAGGAAGGAAGGAGAAACTATAATAGAGCCTTTGCCTCTTGTTCTTTTGAATCCATTTCAAAAGAAAGGCAACAAAGTCTGGGTGCATGGATTTTACAGCTAGGTTGAGACTTCCCGAGGACGAGATTTTCTAGAATGGAGTAAGCTGCAAAGTGGTTTGGTAAGTGAAAATGTCTGGATATTAGACATAGTCCTTCTATTAAGCTTAGTTCTTTATACTCAAAGGCTACAAAAATCCCCTATTTCCTCAAGACTGAGATACCAACGATGGCTATGAATCCTAGTTATTTAATGAGAAGGGAAAGGCTGTCTACCTGTGCTGAAATGCACCATATCATTGCTGGGCATGAGAGAACCAACCCTCTTATTGATCATAGGGATGGTTCACATTCATACTGTACTCACTCCAAGGTTCAAATCCCTGCTCCCTCATAAAGCTTACTTATTGACCTGGGCCCCATTATTGTTTTTAGAGTTTAGCTAAAGGTAGGGGAACTCTGTACATTGAACTTTGGAAGAAGGATTAGGTGTTGGGCAATGAATCAGAATAGATACTCAGATTTAAATGCTGATGAACCCTTGATCCTAACCACTTTTCAAAAACTCGTTAATGAGCTGCACTCCAGAACTAGGCAATGGCTCCATCTTAAAACAAAACTCAATAGTAAAGATCCTTTCCTGATTTTTCTTAAGCCTCGTTGTAAATTTCCATTCTTGCTGAAAAGTGAATTAGAATACATATCCCAGCTCTTGGCACTGGTTGTAAAGCTTCAGCAATTCTGGATAAAGTGCTATGGCTCATCTTTTCCCAATAAAAGTGTAGCCTAGAGATAAAGGGGGGGCTGACGCCTTTATTGTAGTGTTTAAGGTGTTAGACTACCGGTAGAAGCCAGGAGACTGTGAGTTCTAGTCCCACATTTGACATGAAAGCTGACTGGGTGACTTTGGGCCAATCACCAGGGAACTGTGAGTTCTAGTCCTCCCAGAGGCATGTACTTCTTCTCTCAGCCCAATCTACCTACCAAGGTTGCTGCTGTGGGAAAATAAAAGGCAGGAGCCCGATGCATACCACCTTGAGCTGTATAAAAAAAACCAGGCAAAATATACATCTAATAATAATAATATGCAAACACCAAATTAGCACATATGCCCACAATGCAAGGCTTTTGACAGGAGTGTTCACCGCAGAATAATTCACTATGGGATTAGTTCTTTTTATTAATCATCATCAAAGCATTACAAAATACTTTGGTAGTCATAGAAATGATTTCCTTTGATACAAGAGCTAAAATAATTTTGATGAAAACATAGTCAACAAAAACAGAAATGGACGATCTGAAACTTGAGCTGGCAACTAACAAGGAGTGTACATCGGAGATGGTGACCCTTTGAGAGCTGTATGCCACGAAATTTCATTTTGATGTATGCCAACTGGTGTACATTTAAAGTGACAGTAAAGATTATTATTATTGTTGATGTTATTATAAAAGGAACTATGTGAATGCCACGTTGAGTTGTCCCATTCTGTTCCAAGGTACTGTAGCTGTGTAACGTCATCAAGTCTGATTCTCTCTCTTTTTTTAAAAAAAAAAATCCTTACTACAAAGTGTGTGAAGTCATTTTCTGAGAAAATCAGGCACTTTCATACTTATTCTTACCTTGGAATGTCTCCTTTCAGCTCAGAAACTAGAGAGCAGGGAGTCTTGTCCCCAGGAATCACTGGGAGATCACTCTTTGGTGAGGTAGCAAAGTTTTTGTAATTCAGGTCCACACTACAAATGCATGGTTGAATTTCCTAGATTGGTCTCACATATTCATAAAGTGCCTGGACAGAAAGAATTCAGAATGAAACTTGGAGATGTGCTGGGATGCCTCCTGCCAGCCAGTTACTTCCTCACTAACCTCTTTGCCTCCGTTCCGTCCATGGCCACTTTCCTTGTACCCTCCAAAGGCAGCTGTGGCATCTAACATATTGTGACTGTTGATCCAGACTGTTCCAACCTGCAAACTAAGAATACAGAAGGCAAAAAAAAGGTGTGAAATATCGAGTATCATGACACAAAAAGTGAAACACTTCTGCTCTTTCTGTATTCTTGGGAGACACTTGTGGACACATACCCAAATTCCTTGAAGGTGTAAGAACCTGCACAGTAGAACAAACTGGACTGCTTCAGCTTATGAGAGCATGTGTAGATGAAATCTGCCTTTTTATAAAACATGCCATACAAGTAAAAATAAATAAAATTAGCCCAGTGGGGAATATTATGATTTGGAACCTTTTGATATGATACTTTCAGGAAATGAAATAGGAGGACACATTCAAAAACATCATGATGGTGATGGATTCTCCCATCTCAGCATTCAGTCACCTGATCCTACAAGGAGTTACATTTAAGAAAGGTTAGGGCAGGGGTAGGCAACCTTGGCTCTTTTATGACTCGTGGACTTCAACTCCCAGAATTCCTGAGCCAGCATGGCTGATTTCATCTACACATGCTGGCTGGCTCAGGAATTCTGGGAGTTGAAGTCCACGAGTCATAAAAGAGCCAAGGTTGTGTACCCCTGGGTTAGGGGATTGGTAATTTTCTGTAGAATCACAGCTGCTTCCCTGGGATGAACATTTCTGGCCTTATTGGATACTGAAGCTCTTGTATTACAGGTAGCCCTTGACTTACAACCACAATTGAGCCCAAAATTTCTGTTGTTAAGTAAGACCTTTGTTAAGTGAGTTTTGCCCCATTTTATGACCTTTCTTGCCACAGTTGTCAAGGGAATCACCGCAGTTGGTAAGTTTGTAACCCGGTTGTTAAGTAAATATGGCTTCCCTACTGACTTTGCTTGTCAAACGTTTGTGTAAAAGTGATCAGATTATCCTGGGACACAGCAATAGTCACAAGCATGAACCAGTTGCCAAACATCTGAATTTTGATCCCATGTTCATGGGGATGCTGCAAAGGTTAACTGTGAAAAATGATCACAAGTCTCTCTTTTCAGTGCTGTTGTAACTTTGAACATTCACTAAATGAACTGTTGTAAGTCAAGGGCTTACTTGTACAGGGGGAAAACAATGATTTAGATTTCTGTGATTGGGAACTGAATGGTAGAATCCAGATGGAGCAGGGATCCAGAGGAGAGATCAGGACACCTTAACGAAGATCAGGCAGCATTTATAGTGATACCTGTGGGCAACTTCCAGTGCTATGGAGAGAATTTCGGTCCACACACTAGCAGCCAGTCCATGAGGTATGCTGTTCCCCAAAGTCACTGCTTCCTTGGTTGTCCGGAAAGTCAGGGATACCAGAACAGGTCCAAAGATCTGGAAAAGAAAATGCTTTAGATCATTTTTAAACAATGAGAATTCATTACCTCATAAACTCTGCCAAGGAGGCGAAGTTTGGCTGAGAACAGCAGAACCTGCTGCATGATAGACACAGCAGATTAGTATGAATAGTTCAATTTAAACATTTTGTGTAGGATGAAAAGCAGCACTTCCTTAAAATTTTTAGGCTGAGGATGAGCAACCTGGAGCCCCATGGCCACAAAACTATCCTGGAAGACTCCAGAGTCCCTCCACCACAGTAACCAAAATCTGGTGGTATGGAAAATACAGGGAATGTAGACAAAGATGTAGTATACAGGTAGTCCTCAACTTACAACAGTTCATTTAGTGATTGTTCAAAGTTACAACGGCACTGAAAAAAGTTACTTATAACCATTTTTCATACTTCATAACCACTGCAGCATCCCCATGGTCACGTGATCAAAATTCAGACACTTGGCAGCTGACTCAGGTTTATAACTGTTGCAGCATCCCGGGGTCATGTGAGCCTCTTTTGTGACCTTCTGAAAAGCAAAGTCAATGGGAAAGCCAGATTCGTTTAACAACCGTGTTACTAACGTAACAACTGCAGTGATTTATTTAACAACTGTGCCAAGAAAGGTCATAAAATAGGCAAAACTCACTTAACAACTGCCAAGGACTGCCTGTACATTTGAAGCACATTTATTATAAAGGTAGTCCTCGATTTAAAACTGTAATGGAGCTGTCATGATAGTTATAAATTTTGCAACCGCTTCAGTCATAAAACAAATGCTGTAGTCATCCAATGAAGTAATGTTTTGTTACGGCTCTGGTTTTGTTGAAAAGTGACTGTAATTGCCGTTTTTTGGCAAAACCACCATAAAACACAGTGCCCAGTCCTGGGATGTTATAAACAGCAATAAATGCAGCGTGGTTGCTGAGTACCTGAAGTCTGGTCACACGGCTGTGGAGGGGGACAACCATTGGGATTTTAAATCCAGGTTGCAAGTAGCCCCCACGTTGGCCTGTGTAACTTCAAACAATTCAGTTGTAAGTCAAGAACTACCCGTTTGTACAAAATGAAGAAACAAAGCTAAATGTCCATCTCTTATACCCAAAAAAGGTAGTGGGTGGGGACACAAGGCCCTTCTCCATGTATGTGATAATTGGTATCACCACTCACTGCACCCTTATTATATAAAGCCACTTTCCCATTAGGTAGTGCACCTAAGTATCTTCTTTATATTTGGTACAAATTCGTTAAACTTTGCTAATATAAGGTTTACTGTGGGTTTCCCCCCCCATTTAATTCACCCTGCTGGATTAAAAGTCCTGGACAAGGTCAAGCTCTTTCTCTCTTTCAATCACAATTTGGTGTCACGAGAGGGCCCCATTAGTTCATCAAGGCATAGCTTCCTTTGACAGTTGCCAAGGGTGGAAGAGAGTAACAACTGTTATGAACCTACAACTGTGCAAAGGGTTCAGGAGGGATGCTTTGCACACTGCAGTAAGCAAAGCATCCTTCCTCAATGCTTTAAAAAACAGCCACATCCTCTGAAAGGCAGGGAGTGACTAGAGGCAGGCCTCAACTTACGACCAGAATTAAGCCCAAACTTTCTGTTGCTAAGCGAAACATTTGTTAAATGAATTTTGCCCATATTTTATGACCTTTCTTGCCACAGAAGATCAATGAATCACTGCAGTTGTTAAGTTAGCAACATGGTTGTTAAGTAAATCTGGCTTCCCCATTGACTTTGCTTTGCAGAAGGTCGCAAAAGGGGACCACATGAACCCTGATCCCCTAATGCAACCATCATATATATGAGTCAGTTATCAACCATCTGAATTTACTACTACTAATAATAATAATAATAATAATAATAATAATAAGTAATAGGCAGGAAACCTTATACCATTTCGGACAAATGTCTGTCCAGTCTCTTCTTAAAAACTCCCAGTGTTGGAGCATTCACCGCTTCTGGAGGCAGGTTGTTCCACTGGTTAATTGTTCTAACTGTCAGGAAATTTCTCCTTAGTTCTAGGTTGCTTCTCTCCTTGATTAGTTTCCATCCATTGCTTCTTGTCCTGCCTTCAGGCACTTTGGAGAATAGCTTGACTCCCTCTTCTTTGTGGCAGCCCCTGAGATATTGGAAGACTGCTATCATGTCCCCCGTCATCCTTCTCTTCGTTAAACTAGACATACCCAATTTGAGCAGTCGTTGCTTATATGTTTTAGCCTCCAGTCCCCTAATCATCTTTGTTGCTCTTCTCTGTACTCTTTCTAGAGTCTCAGCATCTTTTTTACATTGTGGTGACCAAAACTGGATGCAGTATTCCAAGTGTGGCCTTACCAAGGCATTGTAAAGTGGTATTAATACTTCACGTGATCTTGATCCTATCCCTCTGTTAATGCAGCCTAGCATTGTGTTGGCTTTTTTGGCAGCTGCAGCACACTGCTGACTCATATTTAAGTGATTGTCTACTAGGGCTCCAAGATCCTCTCACAGTTGCTACTACATTGAGCAAAGTACCACCTATACTATACCTGTGCATTTGGTTTTTCTTGCCGAAATGTAGAACCTTACTTTTTTCACCGTTGAATTTCATTTTGTTAGATAGCGCCCAATGTTAAAGTCTGTCCAGATCCTCCTGTATCTTAAGCCTGTCTTCTGGAGTGTTGGCTATTCCTGCCAGCTTGGTGTCATCTTCAAATTTGATGAGTTCCCCATCTATCCCCTCATCCAAATCATCGATGAAGATGTTGAAGAGCACTGGGCCCAGAACAGAGCCCTGGGGCACCCCACTACACACTTCCCTCCATGTAGATGCAGTTCCATTGAGGATCACATGCTGAGTATGGCCGGTCAGTCAGCTACGAATCCATCTGGTGGTGATGCTGTCTAACCCACATTTTTCTATCTTATCAAGTAGTAGGTTGTGATCTACCTTATCAAATGCCTTACTGAAGTCCAAGTAAATTATATCCACAGCATTCCTCTGGTCCACTAGAGGAACTTGGTCAAAGAATGCAATAAGATTTGTCTGGCATGATCTGTTTTTGACAAACCCATGTTGGCTTTTGGTAATGACTTTGTTTGCCTCTAGGAGGTGTTTGCTGATTCGTTGCTTGATTATCTTTTCCAAAATCTTCCCAGGTATTGAGGTCAGGCTGATAGGTCTGTAGTTTCCTGGATTCAATTTTTTTTTCCTTTTTTGAAGATGGGAACTACATCAGTTCTTTTCCAGTCCTCTGGTAGTTCCCCACTGCTCCAGGATCTTTGAAAGATTTTTTAGTTAATTTAGTTAATTTTTCAGTTTAATTTTGATCACATGACCATGGGGATGCTGCAATGGTCGTAAATGTGAAAAACAGTCATGTCACTTTTGCCAGTGCCGTTGTAACTTTGAACAGTCACTAGCTTGAACTATTGTAAGTTGAGGACTACCTGTATTTCAGAGCTTTTCCCCAATTGTCTATCTGTGTATGTCTATCAGTTATCAGCAAAACAAAAATGCCTACACATGTATGTGGGACAGTTTGGGAACAAGCACATGGGATCTTTTGGCGGATGGAGCTGCTTTAACATTTTGAGGAAGGGTATTTATTGGCATTCCTTCCTAATACTTTATACAGCCATAATAATCAGCAAACTTCAAACCTAGCATAGCACTAATCTTTTTTCAGCCTTCTATCTGCAAACCTAAATGTTGCCACTTTAAGACATCTATTTATTAAACCTAATATAACTTTTAAAACAGCCATATCCTTTCTCAGGCAGGCACAGAAACCTGTAAGAGGGAACCTTAAGGAACAGGAGAACTTTTGCATGAGGTCTGAAGCATTTTCAAAGCCCCACTTTTGACCCCTACCATTTACCACAACTTTCTTCAACCAGTCAGACTTCAGGAACTTACAGAAGTTACAATCCAAAAGTACATACAGAGGGAAGAGAGGAGACAAAGAGAGGCAGAAAAAAGAGAAGAGAAGGTAGGATATTGTTAAAAGTTGCCCATGTTTAAATGGTCACAGGCTAAGTTCAGAATGGCGGCCCCATCTACCAAGGTGCCTTCCACCAAATGCCTCAGAATTTCCAATTCAACATGGTATCAGGGTCAGTGGGTATTAAAACAATTAAATTAACAATTAAAGCAAGAGAGGTCAAACATGTCTGAAGATAGCAGGTGAGGGAAGAAAGATGGATTAAAACTAGTTTAAAAGAGATCTAGCATATGGCCAGACGTGGCTACCTGAAGAGGGAACAGCTCCTTGCATTGGCTCAGTGCTGTTTTTTCTTCTCTTTTCTTTTCTTTTCTTTCTTTCTTTCTTTCTTTCTTTCTTTCTTTCTTTCTTTCTTTCTTTCTTTCTTTCTTTCTTTCTTTCTTTCTCTTTATCTATCTATCTATCTATCTATCTATCTATCTATCTATCTATCTATCTATCTATCTCACTTTTATTATTTTTATCACAAGAACAACCCTGTGAGGTGGACTGGGCTAAGAGAAAGTGACTGGCCCAAAGTCACCCACCTGGCTTTCATGCCCAAGGCAGGATTAGAACTCACAGTCTCCCGGTTTCTGGCCTAGAGCCTTAACTATTGGACCCAACTGGCTCTCTTATTCCATTTATTACCAGCATTAATTTCTAGTGATTAAATCAGATATCAGAAATGCTTTCTCATCTCCTCCTACCTCTTCCTGGACACAACGGGAGGTCAGATACACGCCGGTGATTAAGGTTGGAGGGTAAAACAATTGACTTGATGGGAGGGATGCCCAGGCCTGGAAAACCTAAAAAACAATAATTACTTTTGAATTATGTTGACAGTCATCGGTCACAGAATTCCTAATCTGGATTGCTATACAGAGCAGGGGGTTGGGTTCAATACCTATATGGTCCCTTTCTCTACTATGCTTCTAGTTCAGGGTTGAACTATGTGTGAGATGACTTTTCCATCAAATACACATTAATAAATTTATTCCCTAAAGATATTTTTATTACACATAAAAAGCTGATTTTCCTGAAGCCAAGTTTAATGCTATTCAACTGCAATATTTAAAAATGTGAATTAAGTACTTTTAATAATTTAAATAATCAATAATTTTAATGATTAAATATTAAAAATGTAAAAATCAATTGTGCGGGGGTAGGGGTTGGCCATAAGACCGAACTGTCTGGCATGACTTCTTCCCATTTACCTCAGCCCCCTCAGCCCGAGCTTCTTCCACCAGGCTCTCAATAAAATTTTGCTGTTTCTTGCTGGCCAACGGTCTCACGTCTGTGATTTTGTCGAGAGAGTCTCCTAAGTAAAGCTGCCCCATTCAGTGCTTCAGGCGTTGAATAAAGTCTTTGGCAATGGATTCCTGAAGGAACAGCTGAGCCCCAGCATTGTGGACCTGAGAAGGGGAAGGAAAAGCCACCCACAGGGTTAATTAATTCAACCCTTGGCTGCAGGATTTTGCAGCCAAGATTCTGCCAGAGTAAGAATAAAACTCACTGCCTGATTCATTAAAAAATGTTTAAACTTAGAATGTGTGGATAAACAATTACAAAAATAATATGATTCCCACATTCATTCTTTGCCCATTTTGGAAATGTTTGGAATTTGTTTAGCTTTGGTGTGTTGTATTGGATGAACACTGCAGTTTATTCCATAAACTATAGCTAAGCAGACCCCGACTAGGTCAATGCAGAATTCTTGTATTATTGTCTATTTCTGACACCATTCCAAGGGTTAGGTATGACCTACAAGGGTGGAATGGTGTCAGAAATGCCTGGGAATGCCCCATATGCCTGGGAAGCAGACTATTTCCAACTATTTCAGATTGGTCAGACTTTAATGTCTTGCTATCTTTGCAGACAAGCTTGGAGTTAATGACAGAGAAATCCTTTTCAAGTATCTCTGCCCTTTCTTTGTTCTCTTTCCGCTAACTGGAAAAATGTTGAAGTTTTAACAGTAGGAGTCATTAATTTATTTTTAAAATTGTTGTGTTCTTGCTTGATCTTTTAATTATATGTCTAGTCCCTATCTATTTTAGGGACTAATTAATGTAACTGTCATGGTTCCGACTAATGAAACACTTCAAAGAACTTTCAGGCATGTTTATCCTAAAGCCTTTATTACAGTGCTACAAATTGATGGCACATCATGGACGTTTTATGCCAGAATCTGACTTCCTCTTGCTGGCATCTAACTTTTCTTGCTAAACCCCTCCCTTATCTTGCAGTCAAAAGTCACATTATCCAATTAGTGTGAAGGTCAAAGGTTTACTTCCTCTTTCTTTCCCAGGCTTTTTACCCCCCCCCCCACTCTAAGCTATGTATTAACCCAATAAATACCAGACAGTTTTGCATATTGTCAAAGCAAGAATATACAGTATTTGCAGCATTGACATCCGCCCCCCCCCTTACAAGAAGGACAGATCCTGTAAAATAAACAGAAGCATATGTTAAGGGCTATCTTTCGGTTTGTTGGGGTTTTTCACATGAAACCTTTTGACCAATCTGTCAGCTTTCACTTCACTCGATTTCACCCAGGTGGCTTAGGACAATGAGTATCCCTTCCATTGTACTAGGTACTGCAATTTCCCTCTAAAGATTCTGGAGTCAAGAATACGTTTCACTTCATAGTGGGTCTGCCCTGCAACTACGAGGGGCCCAGGCGCCTTCTTTGGAGGAGGTCTTAAAGTGGAGCCCCGATAAGGCTTCAACAAACTACAATGGAAAACTGGGTGAATGTTCCCTAAAAGTCTAGGCAGTTTTAGTTGTACTGTGACCGGATTGATGATCCTAACTATGGGGAAAGGCCCCAAGAATTTAGGCCCCAGTTTCTTACTAGGCAATTTGAGGCGTAGATATTTAGTTGACAGATAGACCTTCTCCCCAACTTGGAATGTTTTTTGGGGAGCTCTCTTTTTATCAGCCTGCTTTTTATCAGTTTCAAAAGTCTTTTTTAAAGCAGTTTTTGTGTTTCTCCAAACTTCTTCCCACCCCCTTACCCACTGATCAAGTGTCTGGGAAGCGGAAGGCAACTGAGGATATTCAGGTATTGGGCTAAACTCTTTCCCTGTGGCCACTCTGAAAGGCGTGTAGCCAGTGCTGCTGTGCACAGAATTATTGTACGCCACCTCCACAAAAGGGAGGAGATCAGTCCAGTTCGTCTGTTGGTAAGAAACGTAGCATCTGAGATACTTCTCCACCATTTTGTTAGTGGCTTCTGCAGCCCCATTAGTGGCCGGATGAAAAGCAGATGATAACCCTTGAGATGATCCAATTAATGTAAGGAAATTTCTCCAAAATTGTTGCTGTGAACTGCACCCCCCTGTCTGAAATTATTCGCTTAGGGGCGCCATGAAGCACCAGGAACAATTTGGCCAGTCGTTGGGCAGATGGAAGTCCTTTGCAGGTGATGAAAGGAGTCTGCTTTGAAAACAGGTCTATTACCGTCCAGATGACAGTATTTCCACTACTTTCAGGTAGGTCCACTATAAAGTCCATAGCTATTTCTTCCCATGGTTGAGAAGGGTCTGCCACGGGTTGCAGTAACCCAGGGGTTTTCCCCGGGATTCTTTTCATTGTGGCACATACAGTACAACTTTTTACATAGTTCTCTACATCCCTTTTCAGCCCCGGCCACCAAAATTGCCGGCGGGTGAGGTGTAGGATTTTTAAATATCCAAAGTGTCCAGCCTGTTTTACATCGTGGCTGTGTTTGAGGGCATTAAGACAGAGCGATTCTGGTAAATATAGCTTCCCCCCTTTGTAAGCCAAGCCATCTCTGCATGTTAGGGAGGCTTGATTATCTTTGAACCATTGGTCAGTGAGGAGCTCTCATTTTAATTTCTTCGCTCCAGGGTCATCAGGATTGGGGACCCTGCGAGGTGTAAGTTGAGCAACAATTTGTGGATTGGGAATAATCGCCTCATTAACCTGCTCTCGTTCGCTCTTGTATTGGGGTAACCGGGATAGCGCATCAGCTAGGAAGTTCTTTCCACCTGGTATGTACTTTAGAGTGAAGTTGAAACGGTTAAAGTACTGTGCCCACCGTACTTGCTTTGGGGACAATTTGTGGGGAGTTTTCAGTGCTTCTAGATTTTTGTGATCTGTCCATACCTCAAATGGCACCTTGCTCCCTTCTAGATAGTGTCGCCAGTTTAATAGCGCCCATCCAATCGTGAAGGCCTCTTTCTTCCAGATTGCCCACCTCCACTCGCTTTCAGTAAATTTCTTAGAGGTGTAGGCGCAGGGTTGCAGGATCCCATTTTTGTTCTTTTGCAGTAACACAGCTCCAATTGCCACATCGCTGCCATCAGCTTGAATCACAAAGGGTTCCTCTGGGCTTGGGTGCTTTAGGGCCGGTTCAGCCGCAAATAGTCTCTTTAAATTCTCAAAAGCTGTTTGACAGTCCATTGTCCACGCTAGTGGTTGGCCCGGTCGTGGCTTTCCTCCTCCTTTCCCTGTTTTGAGTAGTTCTGTAAGAGGTAGGGCAATTTCGGCAAAAGAGGGAATGAATTGACGATAAAAGTTGGCAAAACCCAGAAAACTCTGGAGCTGTTTGCAAGTCTTCGGGGGCTGCCATTCGATTATAGCTTTCACCTTGGCTGGATCCATTTCAATACCCTCGTTGGAAATTCTGTAGCCAAGATAGTCTAATTGGGTTTGGTGAAATTCACATTTCGACAATTTGACATAGAGTTTGGCATTCAATAGTTTCTTTAATACTTCTCTTACCAGCTTTATGTGATCAGTCATATTCGTGCTGTATATCAGAATATCATCAAGATACACCAAAACCCCTTTGTACAAGTGATCATGTAGAACCTCATTAATCAACTGCATAAATACAGCTGGGGGCCCCTGTAGGCCAAATGGCATGACTTTGAACTGATAGCTCCCCATAGGAGAGTTGAAGGCAGTTTTCCACTCGTCTCCCTCTTTTATTCTTACCTGGTAGTATGCCTCTCTTAGGTCTAACTTAGTGAAGACACTCCCCTTAGCCAGATGGGTTAATAAATCCTTTAGGAGGGGGAGGGGGTATTTATTTTCCACACTCACCGCGTTGAGACCCTTATAGTCTACGCAGAGACGAAGAGACCCATCTTTTTTCTCTTTGAACAACACAGGGGCTCCTATGGTAGATCTGGCCCGTTCGATGAACCCTCTCGCTAGGTTTTTGTTTACGTATCGCTGCATCTCCTCCATTTCGAGGGGGGACATAGCATACATCCTCGGTCGTGGGAGTTTGGCTCCGGGCACCAATTCGATGGAGCAGTCATTGGGCCTGTGAGGGGGTAGGGCATCACATTCTTTTTCACTAAATGCCTCCACCAGGTCCCGGTATTCCTTGAGGATGACTGGTTCATCTGGAGGCAGTGAGGCGGCCATGTGCGCTCACTCATAGGGTGGCCTAAGATGCCCAGCAACATCTGTTGAATCAATGGGGGGATCAGGCCCTATAGGTAGTCTTACAGTTCTCATTCCTTTCTCCCACCAGATAAATGGCTTCCATTTGTCTAACCATGCTAGCCCTAGGATCACCGTCTCAGTCATTTTTGGAGCCACCAGGAAGCGAATAAACTCCCAGTGTGCACCTATTTCTAGGCGTAAGGGCTCAGTTACTTGTGTGACCAGAGTTCCTCCCATGAGGGAGCCATCGGCTTGCTCAAACCTCATGGGTTTGGACAGCAATTTTCCTCGTATGCCTATTTTCATGGCAAACGCCAGACTAATAATGCAACGGGTGCATCCCAAATCAATTAGTACGTTCGAGTCCATTTGTGCCCCAGACTTAGGGATTATAAGTTTGGCGGCCAGTGAAAAAGGTGGAATTTGTCGACTCACCATCAGGTCGTTCTCTCCTTCATTGTCGCTGTCAAAGGAGGGTAGAGCAGGGGCAGGTCCACCCGGAGTCCCGGCATCCTCCTGTGTGGGGGATGTAATCTGGGCGACCAGTTTTTGCGTGAGTCGATTGGACTTTTCTCTCGTTAGCCGCTGAGCAGGTTTCTTTTGCATTGCGGGTTCTGGTCTGCTCTGCAGTTGGGGGTAGGGGACTGGACAGGTGGCCGCTTGGTGTCCTGTTTGTCCACACCGGAAACACTTGAAGGAAGGGCGGGTAGGTGGCCTGGGTTTCTCAGCCATTGCAGTAGTTGAAGGCTTTCGTGGGGGTGATTGCTCTCTGGGTAGCTCTGGTTGCTGCTCGGGTTCATGGGGGGGAGACTTCTTATAGCGAGAGAGCTTAACATCTAGCTTCACAGCTGTCTGGTACCAGTCCTGTATCAGGTACTCTGCGGAACTCTCGCACGTATTCCTGGGCAGGTCTCCCGGCTTGTTTTATTTTGTGAATTTGTCCTGCTGCTTTGAGGCCAATGGATGGGTCCTCAAATCGTTCTCTCAGACTTAAGAGAAAGAGGTGGGGATCTTCCAATTCAGGGGCTTGCTCGCTATATAGATTGTTCAGCCATTCAGATGCTTCTCCCTCTAGGTTGGATGCAATGACATCAACCATGGCCCCTGGTTCCGGGTAAAGATAGGCCCAGCGATTCAAGTGAGAACGCACTTGGTTGATGAAAAAAATCAGCTTCTCCGGGTCCCCATCGAAGATTGCTTTGAAGGGTGGTGCCAATACAGGCTGCTGCGGGCCCCACCCTGGTTGCTGGTCTAATCTCCGTGCTTGTGGTGCTCCCAGTTGCTGTTGGCCCCATCCGGCCTGCTGATCCAACGGCTGTTGGGTCCTCTGCTGTGAACGTGGTGCTCCCAGTTGCTGTTGGCCCCATCCGACCTGCTGATCCAACTGTTGCTGGGCTCTCTGCTGCTGGCCAGCGGGGGCTGGTGGTGCCCCGTGCTGCTGCAGGCCCCTCAATGGCTGCTGGACATGTTGGGCCACCCTTATCTGCAAACTCACCGGCTGCAGCTCCCCTGGCTTTGGCACCGCCCCAAGCTGCTGCAAGGCCTCTATTAGTTGATGTAGACTTAGAGATGGCTGACCACTCATCTGTGGGGCTTGCTCAATTTCACCTTGCTGTGGCTGTTCTCCCACCAGCTGCTGATCTCCTGGCTCCTGTACCACCCCAAGGCATTGCAAAGCCTCTATTATTTGTGGTAAATTCAGAGGACATGGATCAGCCACCTGCTGGAGAATCCAATCTCCCCATTGTTGCAGAGGACTCAGACTGGGATTCTCCCTCTCTTCAGGGCTGTAATCCTTGGCAGGAACATCTGCAATGGAAGGGCTGTAGGCTTCCCTCTGTAAGAATCTATTTCTGGTTTTCATCTCTGAACTTTGAAATCTTCCCAATGACTCACCATCAACTCTGCTATCGGTCCATTCTGCTTTTGAAGATTTTGCTCTCAGCTGGGAAATCTGCCAGACTCCTCTCTCCCCCAGCTTGCCCGCTGTCGCTCCCCCCCGGGGATACAGTTACAGCCAGGGAACTGGCACCTGGCAATCTTTCTTTCTCCATAATGAGATCTTCCCTGAATCTTTACCAGCTCCTCTCAAGCATAGAGGCAGTGGATGGAGTTTGGGACCCCAGGTCGTTTGAAAGGAAATTTAGATTCTGGCATGATGTCAAAGGTCCGACTAATGAAACACTTCAAAGAACTTTCAGGCATGTTTATCCTAAAGCCTTTATTACAGTGCTACAAATTGATGGCACATCATGGACGTTTTATGCCAGAATCTGACTTCCTCTTGCTGGCATCTAACTTTTCTTGCTAAACCCCTCCCTTATCTTGCAGTCACAAGTCACATTATCCAAGTAGTGTGAAGGTCAAAGGTTTACTTCCTCTTTCTTTCCTGGGCTTTTTACCCCCCCACTCTAAGCTATGTATTAACCCAATAAATACCAGACAGTTTTGCATATTGTCAAAGCAAGAATATACAGTATTTGCAGCATTGACAGGCAGCTTGCGCGCGTGAGGCCAACTCTCAGCTGGCTGCCGGGAGCCGGGCTGTGTGTAGCAGCCCCGCCGGTTCCCCACCGATGTGCAGACTCCGACCCAACTACCAGCTGACTGTCGGGAGTCGGGCTGTGCTCCTGGGGGCCATGCGGACGTCAGCCGGCTGCTGGCTGTGTCCTCCCTGTCTCCCAGCTCATGGCAAGCCCAGGGGCTTGAAACATGCCCCTGACGCCACCCCGGGCCGACTCAGCTGCGTGGGCGGCCGAGCCGAGCCAGGTCTGGGCCGCTGCCTCCACGCCGCGCCGGAGCTTCCCCCTGCACTGCCCGGCCCACCTCCCTCACCGTCGGAGGCCGCCTTTGCCCTCTGGTGCCCGGCGCGGCCCTGGGGCTGGTGGGCAGGAGCGGCTTCTTCCTGGCTTGTCAGCCTCCGGGCCTCAGAAGCGGCCAGGCGGCGGGGAAGAGGGTGATGCCCGCATGTGCGTTGGAGGCCAGCCGGCCGGGCTGGGAGGGGAGAAGCGGAGCCTTCTGACCAGGAGCTAGCGCTCCGGCCGCGCCCATCTCGCGTCTGACAAATCAGGAAAGGCTTTGGCGGTGAAGGGCTGCACAGCGTGGAAAGGGACTCCCATGATCCCGCCGCTGCGATGGCGCTCAGGAGTTTGGAGGGGTGGGCAGGTCCCGGGGGGGCAGCTGGGAGAGGGCAAGAGGTGCCGTGATGAGGATGGGGGGCTCCAGACTACCATCCCCAGCAGCCCTAAAAAGCACTGTGGAAGAGTGGGGAATGCTGGGAGTTGCAGTTCATCACCATTTGGGAAAACATGACTCTCCAAAAATCAATCCTCTCTTCCTTCCTTCCTTCCTTCCTTCCTTCCTTCCATCCATCTCCTTCCCTTCCCCTCCAATCTCTCCTTCCTTCCTTCCTTCCTTCCTTCCCCCTTCAATCTCCTTCCTTCTCCATCTCCTTGCTTACCCCTTCAATCTTCCTTCCTTCCTTCCTTCCATCTCCAACTCCATCCCTTTCCCTTCAATCTCCCTCTCCTTCCTTCCTTCCTTCCTTCCTTCCTTCCTTCCTTCCTTCCTTCCTTCTTTCATTCCTCCTTCAATCTCCTTCCTTCTCCATCTCCTTCCTTTCCCCTTCAATCTTCCTTCCTTCCTTCCATCTCCATCCCTTCCCCTTCAATCTCTCCTTCCTTCCTTCCTTCCTTCCCCCTTCAATCTCCTTCCTTCTCCATCTCCTTCCTTACCCCTTCAATCTTCCTTCCTTCCTTCCTTCCATCTCCAACTCCATCCCTTTCCCTTCAATCTCCCTCTCCTTCCTTCCTTCCTTCCTTCCTTCCTTCCTTCTTTCCTTCCTCCTTCAATCTCCTTCCTTCTCCATCTCCTTCCTTTCCCCTTCAATCTTCCTTCCTTCCTTCCATCTCCATCCCTTCCCCTTCAATCTCTCTCTCCTTCCTTCCTTCTCCCTTCAATCTCCTTCCTTCTCCATCTCCTTCCTTTCCCCTTCAATCTTCCTTCCTTCTTTCCCTCCCTCCCAACATTTTTGAGCAAGGAAGAGTAAGATTCTCCAGTGAGCATTGCTATATTGTTTTTGTAATTAATCACTATGCTTTAATTATGTTCAATTTGTAACAATGAAAATACACTCTCCATATCAGATATTTACATTACGATTCAAAACAGTAGCAAAATTATGGTTATGAAGTAGCAACGAAAATAATTTTATGGTTGGGGGTCACCACAACATGAGGAACTGTATTAAGGGGTCACGGCATTAGAAAGGTTGAGAACCACTGATCTAGATAGCATGCCAGACAGTTCCTCGCCCCAGGCATACCAAGGCTCTGGCACCCCCCCCCCATTCTAACAAAGCACAGATCTGTTGATTTGGAGGCGGGGGGGGGCAAGAAGAAGGCTAAAACAAAGCACCTGTCTACAAAGGAGCCATCGAAGGCAGCCGAGCGAGAGGCCACGAGGAGACACCAGGCGCTGGAGAGGGAGTTCTCCAAAGCCCAAAGGCTCAGGTCCAGTGGAACTGAAGTAGTTTCCCCCGCTCCATTGGACACTCCTATTCCATTTGAGCCACAATTTGTGCCTGTCCAGGATGCCCCTAGGGCATGGTCTCCCTGGGGGGAAACTGAACAGGTTGGTCCCCCTTGCTCAACATCATCTTCACCTGTGCAACAGGTCTCTGCAGCCACACATGTAGAAGCAGGGGTCAGTTCTAGAGATCAGCAAGATCTGTGGTGACAACAATTTCACACCTTTATGCAACAAGTGTTTGATCAATTTATGTCTTCCTCTAGGGGTCAACCTCCTTCTCAACACCCGTTGCCACCTTCTGCACCCCATTCCCAAGCGGTATCTCAGAGGCCTCTTCGCAGTTAGGAGAGGAAGGGTCAGTGGACCTAGAGATGACCAACATGCCATTGTCGGAGGATAAGGAGGCAGCGCCTGAACCGGCACCGACTTCGGGTCTCTTTGACCCCTCCTTGTTCAGGTCCCTTCTTCTTAAGGCCTGTACCACGGTCAACCTTTCATCGGCAAAGGAGGACAAACCCTCCACTTCTGATGACCAAGAATCCAACCCCTTGTTTGCTGAACAGGTGGCAGAGGACAAACAAATTCCTTGTTCACAGGTCTTTCGTTCTATGGTGGAGAAACAGTAGGCCTCTCTGGCGACGGTGCCTTCTCCCAACAGTACAGAGAAGAAACTGTTTAATGTTTCTTCCTCATTCGTGTCACTCTTGGACGTGCCCTCAGTGGACGCTCCTTTAACTTCTCTTTTTTCCACTTCTGCCATTCCAGGGGATATGGCTGAGGCCCTGAAGGCAGAGGACAAAAAAATTGAGTTCTCTCTTCGTCGAGCTCATCAATCCTCGGCATGGGCCATTAGAGCTGCTACCTCAGTTTCCTTTTTCACAAGGGCATCTATCATGTGGCTCCATGAACTCCAGTCCCTCGTTCCGCCTGAGCAGGTACGCACTCACCAGACATTGGGGAAATTATTGGCAGCATCTGAATACATGGCAGATTCTTCTCTCTATGCCACCAGGTATTCAGCTAGATCCATAGCGGCGACAGTGGCCTCGCGCAGGCTACTTTGGCTCAAAAAGTGGTGGACAGACTTAAAGTCCAAATGGCGCCTGTCCACTTCCAAGTACACGGGCTCTCAATTATTCGGCCCTATCCGTGAACCACACATTATCGAAGGGAAAGATAAATGCAAGATCTTAGCACACCCATCCAAGAGATTGGATAGGCGTCTCCAGCAGGAATTCCGTAGACAGGGTTTCCACCCAAGCTGTTCCTGGGACTGGAGACAGCCCTTTCGGAGCGGGCAGTCCTGGGATTGGCCCAGAGGCTCGCGATCCTTACCCCCCAGGCAGGATCACCAACAGGACCACCAGAACACAGCCAAGGGCCAGTTTCAATCCAAACGCCCCTTTAGGGGTGCCGGGGGCTGTCCCTACAGGCGGTCAAAGTGACGCCAGGGACAACACTCCCATAGGGGGTCGCTTGGCAATGTTCAGTGATGTCTGGGAGCTCACCACCACTGACTCTTGGGTCAGAGAGACCATAAAACACGGTCTAGCCCTAGAGTTTTACTCACCCCCTCCAGGTCGCTTTATAAAGTGCCCTGTCTCACGAAATCCATCCAAAGCAAGATTGGTGGCCTTGGCCATCTCCCATCTGGTAGAAATCAAGGCAATAGAGCCCGTGCCACGGGAACAGGAAAGACAGGGTTTCTACTCCATTCTCTTCATGGTTCCCAAAACCTCAGGGGGATGGAGAGCAATTCTCGACTTAAAAGGACTAAATCACTTTATAATCTACAGAAGGTTCAAAATGCAATCCCTAAGATCAGTTTTGGCCAGCATCAGAAAAGGGGACTTTCTATCATCCATAGACCTAACAGAGGCGTACTTACACATCCCGATTCTTCCGGACCATCGCAGGTTCCTTCGCTTTTGCTACGCGCACTGGCATTATCAATATAGGGCCCTTCCCTTCGGCCTGTCCTCGGCCCCATGAGTATTCACAAAAGTCTTGGCCGTCTTGGCGGCTTACCTCAGACTGTTGCCGGTGTGCGTGCAATGTTATCTGGATGACATCTTGGTTCAGTCCAGTTCCCTCCAGTCGCCCCAGGCAGATCTAGAGGTCACGTTACATACCCTTCAAGTTCACAGATTTTCGGTGAACTTCAAAAAGAGCCATATCAATCCCACAAAACGACTGCTTCATCTAGGAGCGATCATAGGTTCCGAGCTCTGCACGGTTTATCTTTCTCAGGAGCGTCGGGTCAGCATCCGACAGCTCATGCACAGGATTCGAAGAGAGAGGACAGTACCTCTGGTACAGCTGTCCCGACTTCTAGGAAAGATGGTTTCTTGCATGGGGATCGTCCCGTGGGCCAGACTCCACTCCAGGACCCTTCAATGGTTCCTCCTTCCCTTCCAGAAAAAGAACCTCAGTTCGTCCACCAGAAAGGTCAGGGTTCCTCATCACACCCTACTATCTCTTCTGTGGTGGACGTCGTCAGCAATGTCCAAAGGGACAATTTTCAGGGAGCCCCCCAGGATCACCTTGACCACAGATACCAGTCTGTTCGGTTGGGGTGCCCATCTTCAGACCCATCTCGCCCAGGGTCAGTGGTCAAGACGGGAGTTAGCACACAACATAAATTGGCTCGAACTCAGAGCCATACATTTAGCTCTTCATCACTTTTCCTCCCTAGTCGCGGGTCGTCATGTCCTGGTACTAACAGACAATGTGGCAGCCAAGGCCCACGTAAACAAGCAGGGAGGGACCAGATCATGGGCACTCATGCAGGAGGCCCTGGATCTGGGTCTGTGGGCAGAGTCTGTCCTGGGTTCCATAAAGGCGGAACACATATCAGGAGAAGCAAATCACCAAGCAGACTCCCTGAGCAGGGTCACAGTAGACCACTCAGAGTGGAGGCTGGACCCGATTCTGTTCAGAGAGATCTCGACCAGGTTTGGCCGTCCACATCTAGACCTCTTCACATCTCCGATGAACGCCCAACTTCCCAGGTTCTTCTCCAGGTTTCCAACAAGGGGAGCGGAGGGAACGGACGCTCTACGGTGCAAGTGGTCAGAGGCGCTACTTTACGCTTTCCCTCCCCTCCCGTTACTGCAGGCAACAATTCGCAAATTAATTCTGGAAGAGGCGGAGATAATATTAATTATTCCGCATTGGCCATGGTGTCCGTGGTTTGCAGACCTTGTAGATCTCTCGCTTTCGCCACCGTGGAAGATTCCCCTGGACCGAGTGTCTCTCAGCCAGGGAATCTTCAACATCCGGATCCACAGTGGCTCCAGTTAGCCGCTTGGCACTTGAGCGGGAAGGCCTAATCAGACAATCTTATTCGTCGGGGGTGTTCTTGATAATCCAAGCTTCGAGACGTCCTTCGACTAACAGGATATACGATGCCACGTGGAAGAACTTCTGCACGTGGTGTACTAATCACAACCTTACACCATTTTCTGTTACTATCCCTAACATTTTGGAGTACCTCTTAGAAGGCATAAATAA
The DNA here is from genome assembly GCA_034064705.1 of Bothrops alternatus. Taxonomy (NCBI): domain Eukaryota; kingdom Metazoa; phylum Chordata; class Lepidosauria; order Squamata; family Viperidae; genus Bothrops; species Bothrops alternatus. The sequence continues at coordinate 764,097 of JARGCV010000054.1, forward strand.
GGGGCTTGCACTCAATACCATCCGTAGACAGGTGGTGGCCCTGCAAACAGTCCTTACCTGTGATAACCTTGCCCCTTTATCACAACACCTGGCTGTAAGTGCCTTTATAAAGGGGGCGGTTAACGCTAGGCCACCTGTAGTTCATCGTTTTCCGTCCTGGGACCTGCCTAAGGTCCTACAGGCATTGACTTCACTGCCATTCGAGCCCCTTGGTTCTTGTTCACTTCACTACCTTTCCTTGAAGGTAGCCTTTCTGGTGGCTATCACTTCTGCCAGGAGAATTTCAGAGTTAGCTGCTCTTTCAGTTCGAAGTGATTTGTGTACCTTTTTCGAGGATAGGGTCATTCTGCGTTTGGACCCTTCCTTTGTTCCAAAGGTCAACACTTGGTTCGATAGATCGCAGGATCTTGTTCTACCCAATTTTTGTCCAAATCCTTCCCATCGTTTAGAGAGACAATGGCATACATTAGACGTACGTAAGGCCCTGCTTCATTTTGTTAAAAGGACCTCGGTCTTTCGTAAATCAGAGGCATTGTTCATGTCCTTTCAGTCCTCTTCCATGGGTCAGAAGGTTTCTTCTTCGACCATTGGTAGGTGGATCAGGGCCTGTATTGCTAGGGCCTATCTTTCGTTGTCACTTCCAATTCCTTCACACATTACTGCTCACTCCACACGGAGTGCTGCCACTTCTGTGGCCTGGCTTACTCAGGCCTCCATGGAGGAGATTTGTAGGGCAGCGACCTGGTCCTCCCCTTCCTCTTTTGTCAAACATTACAAAATAGACAGATTTGCAGCAGCAGATGCCTCGTTTGGCAGGAGAGTGCTGCAGCAAGTTGTTTCTTCTCGGGAGACACAGGCCTAGACTCCCACCCGTAGGGACATGCAGGGCTTTGGTATGTCCCACTGGTGGATTCTACAGGCATCATGCTGGAGAAGGGGTGTTGTCTTACCTGAACGCCTTTTCTCAGCATGATGCTGTAGAATCCACTCCCTCCCTTCATACTGTCTAGGCAGGTGTCTTAAATTTTTTCTTTTGGAGCCATTGCGTCAGACTTCATCATGGATGCTTCGCCTCGTCAAAAACTGGAGAACACTCCCAGAGGGAGGCGTGGCTAAAGTTCTGACTTAGTCTCTTCTGAGCAGGAAGGCTATAATTACCCACCAGTGGATTCTACAGCATCATGCTGAGAAAAGGCGTTCAGGTAAGACAACGCTCCTTCCCAGTGAGCGATACCCTTTGCCTGCCCTGGACTTGATTCAGGTATTTTCTGAATGTTTCTGACCTATTTTGAAGATCATTAAAAAGGGCATGAATGAACACACACGTTCATGTGTGAACCTCAATTACTCCAGCGAGTGTACCACCTATTTCTCTTTTAAGTATTTTCCCCCCTGCTCATGGAATATTTATTTATTTAGCAAAAAAAAAAAAAGTACATATTGGCCACTTGGCAAGACTCTGGGGTGTTGACATTATCAGAACCTGATAAAAACATAAAATTAAAAGCCATACAAATGTGATTAATGCAAGTTTTATGCAAGTTTTTCTTAGCAACAAAAATGGACCTGACACAAGTAATCGAGGGCCTGACCCATGAGGGGGGACACACACCTGACTTGGTTTTTCTCTCGGAACAGTTGAGGTATGATCTGAAATTAAGGGGCTTAGAAGTGTTGCTCATGTCACGGACAGACCATTTTCTGCTACGGCTTGAGTTTATGACACCAATCCTCTCTCTCAGGGAGCCGGAACCGATTAAATGGTTCCGCCCCAGATGCCTGATGGACCCTATTGGCTTTCAAAGGGCGCTTGGGGAATTGCTGGATTCGCTCGTACACAGTTCGGCGGAGTCCCTAGTGACGGCCTGGAATAAGGCCACTACGGGGGCTCTAGACCGGATTGCGCCGTTGCGACCTCTCTGTGGTAGCAGACCCAGGAGATCTACTTGGTTTACCGAGGAACTCAGGGGGATGAAGCGCCAGAAGAGACGTTTAGAGAAGCAATGGAGGGAAAGCAGATCCGAATCTGATCGAACCAAATTGAGAACTTATATTAAGACCTATTTGGAAGCGATCACTACGGCAAGATCTCAGTATCTTTCTGTTGCTATGATTGATGGCCTGTGCCCTAGGATCTGTAAGAACTGGATGGAGCATAGGTGGGACAAGAAATCATGAAGCCTGGGACAAAGAGACTGCCATGCCATGTGCTTGGAACAAAGACAAAGGAACAAAGACCCATGTGGCTTGACTATGAGATTTTGGAGTAAACAGGAAATGAGGGAGGAGCCAACAGGTGGAGGGACGTTGTACCAAGATTTGAATCTACCGGCCACAGGTATAAGCTTTGCCATTGGCCACAGGTGTAACTTTGCAGTGTAACCTTGCTATTGGCCACAGCTATAACATTGTCATTGGCTGTTTGTAACCATGTGATGCCTTATGTAACCGCCCACTGTAACATGCAATAAATAGGGAAAGCAGCCTTCTTTCTGGGTTCGCTTCACCCCAAGGAAACCTGCATCCATGCTGTCTCCTTCAATTCGGCTATCGTGAAAGAACCCGCCATTGGGGCACATTCAAGAGTGCCACAAATGGTGACCCAGACGTGATCTGGGCCGGTGTTGTATTCTACAACATCCCTGACACCCTCTTACTCATCTCGCGCATTCGTGGCGTCCTCTCCAGCGAGGACTCACCCCCGTAGCATCTTCAGCAAGGACCTACCCCCCGTGAGTATGTGGGCAGAATTCTCCAAGGACCAAAGGGCTCATTTTGAAGGGCTTGGTGTAATTGTCAGGATCTCAATTATGCAACTAAGAAAATTTCACAAATTGCCTTCACTTAAGGAGTTAATGTTTATTTGGCAATGTCCCTCTCACTCCTTAAAGGGACCACTAAAAATTGCTAATTGGATTAAAAATTGGCTTATGTGTTCAAAAATTCTCTTTACGTGGAAGAATTGTTTGCATGTCTATTTTAAAAGGCAGAGGAAACAGAAAGAGAATCCTGAGCCTTTTAAAACTCAGAACATGCTTTCCTATGCTAATTCAGTCTTCTCTCTCTTACCTTTTAACTTGATAAAAAAAAATCTGAAGTCTGTGTTTCTATTTCTTATAATTGGAAGGGGAGAGATATCTCCTGGCCTTCCATTGATTCAAAAACTGCCTTGATAATGCTTTGTTCACTGTTAAAAAAACTTTTCCCCCTGCAGCAGAGCCATTTCCTCCCCCCTCTTCTCTCCCCCCCTTTTTTTCTTTTAAAGCAGAGCCATTTCCCCCTTGCCAGATCTGAAGAGTTTGTTTGTTGCAATGAAGAACAACTAGGACGGTTTAAAACCAGAAAAACCAGCTAAACTCCTTTCCTGGTTTTCAAGGAAAAGGACGGAGACTCAATCTACATATGACTGCATTTTGTTCTGTTTCTAATTTACATATGAATCTGTGTTACCTTCTCTCTCTTATACCTTCCCTCCAGGTTGTGTTGCTTAATAAACCATGGCTTTTTCCCTTTCTTATGATTTCCCTGCCAATTTTGCCTTTCTCATTTCTCTTTGCCTATCTTGAATTTTATGTTTCTAGTTTGTTAATGAATTTTATTTTTGTCCCTTTCTTATTTTTCTTCAATGATTTAATTTTTGTGACAAATCATTGCTGTTTTGCATTTTATGTCTCTCACCATGCTAAGTTGCTGAATGCATTCAATTGTTAATGATAACATTCCAGCACAGAAGCAAACGTGTGTGCCTATGAATGAAATCTCTCTCTCTTTCAAATTGAATCCTTCCTTACAGTTATATTTTGTGTTACCCTGCTCAAGTATGCATTAATCACAGCTTTGTCAGTTAGCAACAACACCTTTCTAGGTATTTGGCAATCTTGTAACATAACTATCCCTTGGCAACTAGATTATAAAGCTAGATAATGAAACCTGACAACAAGAAAGCATGTGCTGATTCTGTTCCCTTGTTTCATTTTGGTGAGATTTTTGAAACTCTGTACAATGCCTCAAAAGACAATGTTCTCACATCTGACAAAGATTGGATCTTATGTGGAAAAAATGCATATCGGTCAATACCCCAGAATTGGTCTGGTGTATGTACATATGGAGCTGTAATCCCTGTTTTTTACAAACTTGATAAACTACCCTCTTTCCGCTTGCGCAATAGACGCGATATTGAAGCTTCCAATGAACTCACTTTGGGGGGTAGTTGGTCTGTTCAAACTGCTAGAGCGTTAATTCCTTCAATGGGTGTTGCCATGAATTATAGGGATTTGCATATATTAAACAACTGGACTGTTGCAATGTTCAATGAAACTATTCACTCAATAAAATTGTTAAATGAAGAACAGCGGCAAATAAGAGAGGTAACCTTACAGAATCGCTATGCATTGGATGTTCTCCTTGCTGCAAAAGGAGGCGTGTGTGCTCTCATTCAAAGCCATTGCTGTATGTATATTTCTGACAACGCACCCGACATTTCTGCCACAGTCGCTCATATGGAATGTATGGTACAAAGCAATCCTCTATCAAAAGGAGATGGTGCCTTGTTTGATTGGGACAGTTTATTTTCCTGGTTACCTAATGGTGAATGGCTCAGAAAATTGATTTTTGGTATTATAATGTTTGTAGTATTATGTGTATTCCTTCCCTGTTGAACCTGTGTAGGCCTCCCTCTTCTGTTCATTTTCTGGATAAGAACCAACTACAGCCTCTGATGACAGAAAAAATTCACATTGACTGGCAGAAGACAAAACCATGTCCCGTTTTCTCCCTGGACTCTTATTAAAAGAAAAAAGGAGGAGATGTTGCTATGATTGATGGCCTGTGCCCTAGGATCTGTAAGAACTGGATGGAGCATAGGTGGGACAAGAAATCATGAAGCCTGGGACAAAGAGACTGCCATGCCATGTGCGTGGAACAAAGACAAAGGAACAAAGACCCATGTGGCTTGACTATGAGATTTTGGAGTAAACAGGAAATGAGGGAGGAGCCAACAGGTGGAGGGACGTTGTACCAAGATTTGAATCTACCGGCCACAGGTATAAGCTTTGCCATTGGCCACAGGTGTAACTTTGCAGTGTAACCTTGCTATTGGCCACAGCTATAACATTGTCATTGGCTGTTTGTAACCATGTGATGCCTTATGTAACCGCCCACTGTAACATGCAATAAATAGGGAAAGCAGCCTTCTTTCTGGGTTCGCTTCACCCCAAGGAAACCTGCATCCATGCTGTCTCCTTCAATTCGGCTATCGTGAAAGAACCCGCCATTGGGGCACATTCAAGAGTGCCACATCTTTCCGCATTGATCGCGTCTGTGGAATCTCGTCCGGCTGCCCTGTTTAGGGTGACTCGCTCTCTCCTTGGTATGGGGAGGAGGGAGGAACCTTTGCAGGGCAATGCCGAAGAATTTAACATCTTTTTCGCAGACAAGGTCGCTCAGATCCGGGCCGACTTGGACTCCAATTGGAACACAGTGTCGGCTGACAATGAGTCAGTCGAGATGACAGAGGCCTGTCTTAGTCCTGTTGAATGGGAGGAGTTTGACCTGGTAATTCCTGATGACGTGGACAAGGCCATTGGAGCTGTGAGTTCTGCCACCTGTTTACTGGACCCGTGCCCCTCCTGGCTGGTCTCAGCTAGCAGGGCAGTGACACAGAACTGGGTCCAGGCTGTTGCTAATGCTTCACTGAGGGAGGGGTCCTTTCGGGCTCCCTTAAAGGAGGCACTCGTGCGCCCCCTCCTCAAGAAGCCTTCCCTGGACCCGGCAGTTTTAAATAATTATCGTCCAGTCTCCAACCTTCCCTTTTTAGGGAAGGTTGTTGAGAAGGTGGTGGCACTCCAACTCCAACGGTCCTTGAATGAAACTGATTATCTGGGCCCTCAGCAGTCTGGGTTCAGGTCCGGTTACAGCACGGAAACTGCTTTGGTCACACTGACCTATGATCTCTGGCAGGCCCGGGATAGAGGCTACTCCACTATCCTGGTGCTTCTTGACCTCTCAGCGGCGTTCGATACCATCGACCATGGTATCCTTCTGCGCCGGTTGGAAGGGCTCGGAGTGAGGGGCACTGTTTTGTGGTGGTTCACCTCCTACCTCTCTGACCGGCCGCAGTCGGTGTTCGCAGGAGGTCAGAGATCGGCTCCGAGGCTTCTTCCATGTGGAGTCCCTCAGGGGTCTGTTCTCTCACCTCTGCTTTTTAACATCTACATGAAGCCATTGGGTGAGATCATCCGTCGACACGGGGTGAGTTATCGTCAATATGCTGATGATACTCAACTTTATATCTCTACCCCGCGTCATTACAGCGAAGCAGTGGAAGTGATGAACCGGTGCCTGGAGGCTGTTGAGGTCTGGATGGGTGCCAACAGGCTCAGAGTCAATCCCGACAAGACGGAGTGGCTATGGGTTCTGCCTCCCAAGGACAATTCCAACTGTCCGTCCATCACCCTAGGGGGAGAAGTTTTGTCCCCCTCGGAGAGGGTTCGCAACTTGGGTGTCCTCCTCGATCCACAGCTAAGTTTAGAACACCATCTTTCGGCTGTGGTGAGGGGGGCATTCGCCCAGGTTCGCCTGGTGCGTCAGTTGCAGCCCTATTTGGACCGGGAGTCACTCCTCACAGTCACCCATGCCCTTGTCACCTCGAGATTCGACTACTGTAATGCTCTCTACATGGGGCAACCTTTGAAGAATGTCCGGAGACTGCAAGTAGTCCAGAATGCGGCCGCGCGAGCCGTCTTGGGTCTCCCAAGACATGCTCATATCACTCCAGCTCTCCGTGAGCTGCACTGGCTACCAATTGGTCTCCGAACACAATTCAAAGTGTTGGTTATGACCTATAAAGCCCTTTATGGCAATGGACCAATATACTTGCAGGACCGTCTTCTGCCTCATGAATCCCAGTGACCGGTTAGGGCGCATATGGCTGGCCTCCTACGAGTCCCGTCTGTTAGACTATGTCACCTGGCAGGACCTAGGGCAAGGGCCTTCTCCGTTGCTGCCCCAGCCCTCTGGAACCAGCTTCCCTCAGAGGTTCGTACTGCTCCCTCCCTCCTAGCTTTCCGTAAATTGCTGAAGACACATCTATGCCGACAGGCTTGGGGCGCATGAGCTGTGCTCTGCCCCTGGGCCCTTGGAAGGTCCCTCCATTAGTGATTGTGAGCTGATTGTGTTTGTATGAATGCAACTAATTTTTAAATTTTTATTGTATTTTTATTGTATTTGTTGTAAGCCGCCCTGGGTCCTAGGAGAAGGGCGGCATATAAATTTGATTATAAATAAATAAATAAATAAAATAAAGTTTAAAAACTCCAAAATAATCTTAGTTTAGACCAGGGGTTCTCAACCTTGGCCACTTTAAGACTTGTGGACTTCAACTCCCAGAATTCCTCAGCCAGCAAAGCTGGCTGAGGAATTCTGGGAGTTGAAGTCCACAAGTCTTAAAGTGGCCAAGGTTGAGAACCCCTGGTTTAGACAAAACAGCAAGTGGCTGATTAGAAGTTTGATTTTGGAAATTTATAAACAGACTAAGAGGCCAGATGGATTTTAAAGAAGATGTTGAAATTAATTACAAGAATCCTTCCTGTGGATTGTAAATATGTTTATTTTTGAAAGTGTATAAGAAATGTTGCCATGAGAAAATGCTGTTGATTAGGGGGGAAAAGATAAGATGGGACTTTGAAGCTTGGACCACTAGAAGGAACCAGAAGGAACTAAAGATTATAATTAAAGAGAGATCCACTATGCAGAATGGAGCAAAATATTCTTACCTTTTGAAGAATTCATGGATTTTTGAGAACAGTGCACTGAGAAACTCTTAAAATTGTCTGCTGTCATAAAGCCAGGTTCAAAAGAGGTTATAGAAGAGAAAGTAGTTTCATTGGACAAGACAGAGGCTGATTTGAATGTGGATTTTAAAATGACAGGTTACAAAAATGATATGAAAAAGGAAATGTCTATGTCTAAAAATCTTTTGGAGACGTCAGAAACCTTTCTTGTTGTTTTCTCTGTACTGGGGGTGGAGGAGAAGCTAAAAATTGAGCCAAAGAAGTTGTGGTTATTATTATCCTTATGGTGGTTGTTATTTTAATTTGCTTTAGGAATGTCTACATTTTTTTCCTTTTTAGTCTGGAAGGAATAGGCAGAATAGCTTCTGTGGTACCCCAAGAATGCAAAATTCCTCACTTGGGAAGAGCCTAAGTCTGTCTTCGGGAAGTTGCATAAGAAGACAATTGTACACATGCCTTTATCCTGTCATAGTGTTAATAGATATACAGATATATTTGTAATTTATTACACAATTAATAAAAGCAAGGAGCTAAGATGGTTTAATAAAATGGAAGGAATTGAGGTGATAGGAGTAGGGAGTCAGATATCATAGCTATTAGCAATGTATCTCAACCGTGGCAACTTTAAGAGGTGAGGACTTCAACTCCCAGAATTCTTAAAGTTAAGGTTGAGGAACAACTGTATTAGAGTCACACATGATTTCTTAACAACATATAGATTTATCCTCCCTTCCTTTAAGGCAGGGTCTCAAATTATGTGTCTGATTTCTGCCATTTTAGCATATTTTCTCACATTTTCAACAACACACTGAGGCCTAAATGTATCCATCTAAGAGTTCTTGAAGAACTCATGTAAAATTGCTGATCTAGCAAAAATAGGTAATTTGTTGCTCAAATCAGTCTCAGTGCTGAAACTCCACAAAAGTAAATTTAGCTCCATCAAATTTTGGCAGATTTTTAGAGGGTCAACAAATATGTGAATAGAAACAAGATGCTGTACTTGGATTCTCAACAGCCCTTCACAAAGTTTTTCATCGATGACTCTTGAGTAAACATAGTGTCTGTGGGATGAGATAAAGTGTTTCTTTATGACCTACCAACTGCTTAAAGAAGAGAGAACAAAGAGTAGGAATAAGCAGATTTTTCTCAGAGGAGAAAAGACATGGAGGCCCTTGAGGATCCCTGTGCTGGGAACCATTTCTTTTTAAATTCTTGATAAAGGCTCTTGATTTCGGATTAAGCCCTGAGCTGGCTAAATTTGTAGATGATTCCAAACTGTACAGAGTATAGGTAGTCCTTGACTTACAACCATTTGTTTTAGTAACCATTCGAAGTTACAACAACACTGAAAAAAGTGGCTTATGGCCATTTTTCACACTTACGACGATTGCAGCTTCCCCATGGCCACATGATCAAAATTTAGCCGCTTGGCAACTGGCAGCGATTTATGATCGTTGAAATGTCCTGAGGTCACATGATCACCTTTTGCCAAGCTTCTGATAAGCAAAGTTAATGGGGAAGCCAGATTCACTTTAGTAACCATGTTACTAATTTAACAACTTAAGTGATTCACAATAACAACTGTGTCAAGAGAAGTCATAAAATGGGGGCAATACTCACTCAACAAATGTTTCTCTTAGCAACAAAAATTTTGGGCTCAATTGTGGTCGTAACTCCAGGACTACCTGTATCAGTTGCAATTGCCCTTTCGTATGTTTTAGACTGCCATTCCTTGTCATTCTTCAAGCTGGTTAGGAATGATGAGAGCTTCAGTCCCATTAGTCTGCCATTTTCTTTTCCCTTTTCCTTAGCTGTGCTACTCCCTCTTATTCTATTGGCTTTTGAAAGCCAATAGAATAGACTCTCTTGAATAGAGTCTAATTCTATTGGCTTTCAAAAGCCAATAGGAATTGTACAGGCTGTCTCTGCCCTGCTGAGCCCGCCAAAAGTCCCAGTCGCCAAACGTTGCTGCAAGTTGTCTGCAGCGAAGGTGAGCTGTCTGGAAGTTTCCACCCCTCCCTGCTGAGCAACTACTAAATGTAAGTAAAAGAGGGCCAGGGGTGGGAGGTGGGAGGCCGGCAGGCGCAGGGAGGGTAGCTGGTGCGCGTGGGGCCCAGCGGGTGGCTTACCTCCCTTGGGCTGGGCCAGCTGGTGGCCCAGCCGGTGGTCGGCCTGCACCATCGCTGCTACTTGCCATGGCCGCCCAGGAGCACCTGGGCCTGCCTGCCGCCGCCCCGAATGGGCGGTGGCCAAGGTAAGGCTAGCGGGGCAGCGGAGGGCGCTGGGAGGGTAGCTGGCGCGCGTGGGGCCTGGCGGGTGGCTTACCTCCCTTGGGCTGGGCCAGCTGGTGGCCCAGCCGGTGGTCGGCCTGCACCATCGTTGCTGCTTGCCATGGCCGCCCAGGAGCGCCTGGGCCTGCCTGCCACCGCACTGAATGGGCGGTGGTCAAGGTAAGGCTAGCAGGGCAGCGGCGGGCGCTGGGAGGGCGATGTCAAGGTTCCGACTAATGAAACACTTCAAAGAACTTTCAGGCATGTTTATCCTAAAGCCTTTGTTACAGTGTTACAAATTGACGGCACATCATGGACGTTTTGTGCCAGAATCTGACTTCCTCTTGCTGGTGTTCTGTCTGGCCTCTCTCAGCTCATTAAAATCCACATAAATATGTCTTTAAGAGGTTTATTTAACACATTTCAAAAGGATTCACTTCAGAGCACGCTGCTGGCATGTTGCTGGCAAGAACGGCCAAATCTCATTTATTTACATTTAGATTAAAACAGGCTCTGCCCACACCTTCCAATTACTCACTCTTTCTTTATCACATTGTCCAATACCTCATTATTCTTCCGTAGATTTCCAAAACATCAGAAGACTGAATTCAAAGGCAATGCTCCAGATATCAGGCTACTCCTTGATTAACGTTGCTCGTGACAAAGGCGTAGTCTCTCTGTCCCCTTCTAATATAGTGTCCGATACGTCACTTCCCCTCATTACTTCCACTTTCCACATAACTGACACCGTCGCTTATCAAACCTTTGGAATCTCGGATCAAGCCATTTATCTTCTTGATCCAAATCTGACTCCTCACTTTGTGAATCTGATCCAGACTGCCTGTAAATCTCCTCCCTGTCTGGCTCAGCTGCCGGGAGGGGAAAATACCCAGAGGGGCCTGGCTGCTCTTCCTCGGCTGCCGGGAGGGGAAAACACCCAGAGGGGCCTGGCTGCTGATCCTCATATTCTGACACTTCCCAAGCTGGTCTAGGGACACTCACAACAGCTGGCATCTAACTTTTCTTGCTAAACCCCTCCCTTATCTTGCAGTCACAAATCACATTATCCAATTAGTGTGAAGGTCAAAGGTTTACTTCCTCTTTCTTTCCCAGGCTTTTTACCCCCCCCACTCTAAGCTATGTATTAACCCAATAAATACCAGACAGTTTTGCATATTGTCAAAGCAAGAATATACAGTATTTGCAACATTGACATCCGGCCCCCCTTACAAGAAGGACAGATCCTGTAAAATAAACAGAAGCATATGTTAAGGGCTATCTTTCGGTTTGTTGGGGTTTTTCACATGAAACCTTTTGACCAATCTGTCAGCTTTCACTTCACTCGATTTCACCCAGGTGGCTTAGGACAATGAGTATCCCTTCCATTGTACTAGGTACTGCAATTTCCCTCTAAAGATTCTGGAGTCAAGAATATGTTTCACTTCATAGTGGGTCTGCCCTGCAACTACGAGGGGCCCAGGCGCCTTCTTTGGAGGAGGTCTTAAAGTGGAGCCCCGATAAGGCTTCAACAAACTACAATGGAAAACTGGGTGAATTTTCCCTAAAAGTCTAGGCAGTTTTAGTTGTACTGTGACCGGATTGATGATCCTAACTATGGGGAAAGGCCCCAAGAATTTAGGCCCCAGTTTCTTACTAGGCAATTTGAGGCGTAGATATTTAGTTGACAGATAGACCTCTCCCCAACTTGGAATGTTCTTTGGGGAGCTCTCTTTTTATCAGCCTGCTTTTTATCGGTTTCAAAAGTCTTTTTTAAAGCAGTTTTTGTGTTTCTCCAAACTTCTTCCCACCCCCTTACCCACTGATCAAGTGTCTGGGAAGCGAAAGGCAACTGAGGATATTCAGGTATTGGGCTAAACACTTTCCCTGTGGCCACTCTGAAAGGCGTGTAGCCAGTGCTGCTGTGCACAGAATTATTGTACGCCACCTCCGCAAAAGGGAGGAGATCAGTCCAGTTCGTCTGTTGGTAAGAAACGTAGCATCTGAGATACTGCTCCACCATTTTGTTAGCGGCTTCTGCAGCCCCATTGGTGGCCGGATGAAAAGCAGATGATAACCCTTGAGATGATCCAATTAATGTAAGGAAATTTCTCCAAAATTTTGCTGTGAACTGCACCCCCCTGTCCGAAATTATTTGCTTAGGGGCGCCATGCAGCCGGTAGATATATTTCAGGAACAATTTGGCCAGTCATTGGTCAGATGGAAGTCCTTTGCAGGCGATGAAAGGAGTCTGCTTTGAAAACAGGTCTATTACCGTCCAGATGACAGTATTTCCACTACTTTCAGGTAGGTCCACTATAAAGTCCATAGCTATTTCTTCCCATGGTTGAGAAGGGTCTGCCACGGGTTGCAGTAACCCAGGGGTTTTCCCCGGGATTCTTTTCATTGTGGCACATACAGTACAACTTTTTACATAGTTCTCTACATCCCTTTTCAGCCCCGGCCACCAAAATTGCCGGCGGGTGAGGTGTAGGATTTTTAAATATCCAAAGTGTCCAGCCTGTTTTACATCATGGCTGTGTTTGAGGGCATTAAAATGGAGCGATTCTGGTAAATATAGCTTCCCCCCTTTGTAAGCCAAGCCATCCCTGCATGTTAGGGAGGCTTGATTATCTTTGAACCATTGGTCAGTGAGGAGCTCTTGTTTTAATTTCTTCGCTCCAGGGTCATCAGGATTGGGGACCCTGCGAGGTGTAAGTTGAGCAGCAATTTGTGGATTGGGAATAATCACCTCATTAACCTGCTCTCGTTCGCTCTTGTATTGGGGTAACCGGGATAGCGCATCAGCTAGGAAGTTCTTTCCGCCTGGTATGTACTTTAGAGTGAAGTTGAAACGGTTAAAGTACTGTGCCCACCGTACTTGCTTTGGGGACAATTTGTGGGGAGTTTTCAGTGCTTCTAGATTTTTGTGATCTGTCCATACCTCAAATGGCACCTTGCTCCCTTCTAGATAGTGTCGCCAGTTTAATAGCGCCCATCTAATCTTGAAGGCCTCTTTCTCCCAGATTGCCCACCTCTGCTCGCTTTCAGTAAATTTCTTAGAGGTGTAGGCGCAGGGTTGCAGGATCCCATTTTTGTTCTTTTGCAGTAACACAGCTCCAACTGCCACATCGCTGGCATCAGCTTGAATCACAAACGGTTCCTCTGGGCTTGGGTGCTTTAGGGCTGGTTCAGCCGCAAATAGTCTCTTTAAATTCTCAAAAGCTGTTTGACAGTCCATTGTCCACGCTAGTGGTTGGCCCGGTCGTGGCTTTCCTCCTCCTTTCCCTGTTTTGAGTAGTTCTGTAAGAGGTAGGGCAATTTCGGCGAAAGAGGGAATGAATTGATGATAAATGTTGGCAAAACCCAGAAAACTCTGGAGCTGTTTGCGAGTCTTCGGGGGCTGCCATTCGATTATAGCTTTCACCTTGGCTGGATCCATTTCAATACCCTCGTTGGAAATTCTGTAGCCAAGATAGTCTAATTGGGTTTGGTGAAATTCACATTTCGACAATTTGACATAGAGTTTGGCATTCAATAGTTTCTTTAATACTTCTCTTACCAGCTTTATGTGATCAGTCATATTCGTGCTGTATATCAGAATATCATCAAGATACACCAAAACCCCTTTGTACAAGTGATCATGTAGAACCTCATTAATCAACTGCATAAATCTGTATCTGACCGAACACTATTAAGATCTTATATCAAGACTTATCAGGTGGTGCTCAAGGCGGCAAGATGCGCGTATCATTCCACCTTGATTGCATCTGCGGAATCCCGCCCAGCCTCCCTGTTTAGGGTGACTCACTCCCTCCTTAATCAAGGCGGGGGTTGATGCACCCTTGCAGGGTAGTGCTGAGGATTTTAATAAGTTTTTCGCGGATAAAATCGCCCAGATTTGGATGGACCTTGACTCCAATTGGAATGCAGTGTCGGCTGACAATGAGTCAGTCGAGATGACAGGGACTCATCTTGATCCTGTTGTGTGGGAGGAGTTTGACCTGGTAGCACCTGATGAAGTGGACAAGGCCATTGGAGCTGTGCGTTCCGCCACCTGTTTATTGGACCCGTGCCCCTCCTGGCTGGTTTCGGCCAGCAGGGAGGTGACGCGGGGCTGGGTTCAGGAGATTGTCAACACTTCTTTGAGGGAGGGGTCCTTTCCGGCTCCCTGCAAGGAGGCAATTGTGTGCCCCCTCCTCAAGAAGCCTTCCCTGGACCCAGCTGTGTTAAACAACTACCATCCTGTCTCCAATCTTCCCTTTATAGGTAAGGTTGTTGAGAAGGTGGTGTCACTCCAGCTCCAACGGTCCTTGGATGAGGCCGATTATCTGGGCCCTCAGCAGTCAGGATTCAGGTTCGGCTACTCCACAGAAACTGCTTTGGTCGCACTGACGGATGATCTCTGGCGGGCCCGGGATAGGGGACATTCCACTATCCTGGTGCTACTTGACCTCTCAGTGGCTTTTGATACCATTGACCATGGTATCCTTCTGCGCTGGCTGGAGGGGTTGGGAGTTGGGGGCACTGTTTTGCAGTGGTTCAGCTCCTACCTCACTGGTCGGTCGCAGTCGGTGTTGGCAGGGGGTCAGAGGTCGACCCCTAGGTTCCTCCCTTGTGGGGTCCCTCAGGGATCGGTCCTCTCCCCTCTGCTGTTTAATATTTACATGAAACCGCTGGGTGAGATCATCCGCCAACACGGGGTGAGATATCATCAGTATGCTGATGATACCCAGCTTTACATCTCCACCCCGTGTCACTTCAGTGAAGCAGCGGAAGTGATGTGCCGATGTCTGGAGGCTGTTAGGGTTTGGATGGGTGCTAACAAGCTCAAACTCAACCCTGACAAGACGGAGTGGCTGTGGGTTTTGCCTCCCAAAGAATATTCAACCTGTCCGTCCATCATCCTGGAGGGGGAGTTTTTGACCCCCTCAGAGAAGGTCCGCAACTTGGGTGTCCTCCTCGATCCACAGCTAAATTTGGAACATCATCTTTCGGCTGTGGCGAGGAGGACATTTGCCCAGGTTCGCCTGGTGCACCAGCTGCGGCCCTATTTGGACCGGGAGTCTCTTCTCACCGTCACTCATGCCCTTATCACCTCGAGGCTCGACTACTGCAATGCTCTCTACATGGGGCTACCTTTGAAAAACGTTTGGAGACTTCAGGTAATGCAGAATGCAGCCGCGCAAGCTGTATTGGGCTTACCCAGAAATGCCCATATTTCAACATCACTCTGCGAGCTGCATTGGCTGCCAATTGGTCTCCGAACGCAATTCAAAGTGTTGGTTATGACCTATAAAGCCCTACATGGCATCGGACCAGGTTACTTGCGGGACCGTCTGCTGCCGCATGAAACCCAGCGACCGGTTAGGGCCCACAGGGTCGGCGTTCTCCAGGTCCCGTCAGCCAGACAGTGTCGCCTGGCGGGGCCTAGGGGAAGAGCTTTCTCTGTTGCGGCCCCGGCCCTCTGGAATCAACTCCCCCCAGAGGTCCGTATTGCCCCCACCCTCTCTGCCTTTTGCAAACTGTTAAAGACACATCTTTGCCGGCAGGCCTGGGGCAGTTGACACCTTGCCCCAGCCAGTGTATGTTTGCTGTGAGTTTGTTTTGGATGATTGGTTTTAATTTAGGGGTTTTATAATGTATTTGATTTCTATATGCTACTGATTATGTTGTAAGCCGCCCTGAGTTTTCGGAATAGGGCGGCCTAGAAATCGAAACAAACAAATCGAAACAAACAAACAAATGCTAGGCTTAGAATGACAAGCATAATTTATCAACAGCTTCCATTTTAGATTCCTTGTGCAAACTAAACCTTGGTTTAAATGTCTTGAATGAATTAAAATCTTTGGTAATGCTGCTTCGTGATTCCTGTGAGAAATATAAGTGGCAGTCCAACTCAAGGTATTCTGACAAGGTCCCCCTTAACCTGGAAGCAGCCAAGATACTGTTCTGTCCTTGTTTTTCTTCAGCTTGTGAACTCTAAGATGTATGGACTTCAATTCTCAGAATTCCCCAGCTAGCATCTTAAAGGTTGAGACAAACTGTATTAGATAATCACAGAAGAAAACTGGTTGTTCCCGAGCCACAGTTTTCAGGGTTGTGAGCCAAGTCTTGTCTTTTAAAATGGAATCTGTTTTAAATTACCAGCAGTCTTTTCCTCTTCCTTCATAAAGTGTTAGGTGACATTATACCTTTACTTAGCAGGAGCCACTGTACTCAATCCTTTCCTTTGGCAATCAATAATATAAAAACAATGCATCCATGTTAGATGATCAATAAGGGAAAATATATGTAGCTCAGGGTTGAAATGAGAGGGTCTTTGATACTCTCTGAGCTTAGTTGTTTTCTTGCAGATGTTTCATTACCTAGTCCAAGGGTAGGCAACCATGGCTCTTTTATGTCTCGTGGACTTCAACTCCCAGAATTCCTGAGCCAGCAATGCTGAGGGGAAAGATAGAGGTTTCCAAGCTGAGCCATACTGGTTCAGGAATTCTGGGAGTTGAAGTCCACGAGTCATAAAAGAGCCACGGTTGCCTACCCATGACCTAGTCTATCATTAGTCTGACTAGTATGGATGATATTACCTAGTTTGAGTAGTGAAACAATTGCAAGAAAACAGCCATGCTCAGAAAGCACCAAAACCCACTCATGTTCGAAAAGGTTGCATTGGATTTATTTATTTTTTATCACATTTTTATTAGTTCATCAAAATATAAAATACAAAAGGAAATTCAAAAAAGTAATAGAAAACTAGTGGGAAGGGGAGGGAAAAAGAAAAAAAACGGTGTAAAGAGGAAAAAGTAAAGAAAAAGGCACTGACTTCTAACTCTCTTTAGCACAGTAGAAAATAACAACATTATAACCTCAACTTTTTACTTTTACACAGCAGTATATACTAGCCATTTTTATAATAACAACCCTATCTAATTAGCAAAGACAAAATCAAAGTTTCTTTTTTTTTCATTGCCAGCTCAAAATCCAGAAGCAATTTCCAAATAGAAACAAAATTAAATATATTCTCCTCTTTGGGTAAAAGAATCAATTTGACCATCTCTGCTTCTCCTAGCTGTGGAGAATAATATAAACTTCTGTTTACTCATTAATCTTTATCATAATTTATATTAAAAAAATTCCCTATGCTATTTCAAATTTTTTTTCTAACCCTGAAGGGAGAAAAGGTTGCATCACATTTATGATACTGACACTAGCTGAGAGACAGTGTTTGAGAATGTACTCTAAATTCACAGAGTAAGGCCTATTCAAGAAACTTAAAAAGAGTGTTTGCCATGAATCAAATGCTATGCATCAGGGAGGATCCTACAAGGAAGAGGTATAAACATTCCAGAACAAACAGGAGGAAGAGGAGAAAATTTTTATTACATTTTATTAAATTTATATATAAAATTCTATTTATTTATTAAAATTTTATGCCACCCTTCTCCCCTAGAAGATGACTCTGGACTCTAGTGTAAAGATGCAAAGGTTTTGAAAGTCTCAGTCCTAAATCAGTACAGCTCTATTCGCTTTATTGCTTTATTGTTCTATTCATCTACATAGCATTAATATCCAAACAACTTCAACAGTGTTTTCTTTAGTGTTTTGCTATGTTTGGACCATCCTTTTAAAGTCCGTCTTGTAGGAGGTTGTTGAAGTGGGTGTCTCCTAACTGACGGGCCACCACCATGTCTCTTTTTGTAGCCATCTGTTGTCTGGTAAACAAACATACAATGGCATCATAATGATGTTGATTCTTTCACAAACAGGGTTCTGGCCTTGTGGAATGGGCTTCTGCTGGGAATCTGAAGAGGACATGGGTGAATTACGGAATTGATAAACATTGTTGGAGAGATCACGAAGAATCAGGAGAAGAATTTCTCTACCAAGCCACCCAGTGTAAAAGTGTCTGGATGCCTATGGGTGACATATTTGCCAACTGAGCTTCAGGGAGGTAATTGGGAGGTGGGGCAGGGTAAAAAACCCCACCCCTATTGTTGATAATAAAAGAGCATTTCTCCACTTTGTTTAAACTGGTATCAAGTAATTTTGAATGGAATTGGTGGTTCTTTCTGGGTATTTTCCCTTAGCAAATTCGCATTCCTGGTGAGACAACACAGCCTCCCTCCCATGTATCCTCATCCATCCTCAGGTTAAGTGTCATGTTAGGCAACTGTTAGGCGGTGTGGGGCTACCCTTAATTCTTTTGAAAGGAGACGGGCCACCCTAGGCTGTAGGAAGAGCCATAGTAGCCAAAAAATCACAAGGAATTTCCTAGCACCTTTTTCAGACTACTGTAATGAATAAATGCCTAAGCTGTTGAGAGTTGAACATAACTTCATCAGATGCATGGATGGCTAAAGCAGTGTTTCTCAACCATGGCAAAGTGTGGACTTCAGTTCCTAGAATTCTAAGCCAGCTGTTCCCCATGCTGGCTGAGGAATTCTGGAAGTTGAAGTCCACACATCTTAAAAGTTGTCAAGATTGACTTCTGGTTCTGGGTCGCCCTGGAGGGTGTGACTTCTGTCGAAGAGGCTTTGCTCGGCCGCGGAGGAGCGGCGGCTCCTCCAGCTGTCCGGGCCAGACTCTGAGGGCCAACGGAGAAGAAGATCAGCCAGTAAAATAGCCGATCACCTAGCCGCTAGAAACCACAAGTCAAAGAACAGCTAAGCTTTGAACCCACCGTGGTGAATCCAGGTGAGATCTTTCTTTTTTTCCCTCTCTTTTTGCTTTTCTATCTTTTTTGCCTGTAAGAGCCCTGTTGGAACTATTTCCCTCGCTTGGAAAGGCAGCTTCTACATGTCTGGGAAGAAAGGCGAACAAAAGAATAGAACGAAGCCTTAAAAACTACGTTTTCTTTATATAAGTATATTTTGGGATACTGGAACAAAAAATTTTTTTCCTAAGAACTTTATTATCAGTCTATGTTGGTGTGTCTTTTTTTAAATACTTCTTCCTCTATTTTTCCCTGGAAAAAATAGAAAAAAGGGATGAGTGAGGAAAAAAGAAAAAAATGAAATGAATGACGTTTGAAAAAAGATTTTTTAGCTTACTGAGGACATCTACTGGTTAAAAGCTAATATGGCAATTGGAGAGGAGATGATTTCTTTATGAGAAAGTTAATTTGGTGAAGTTGAACAATTTTTATAAAATGGAGCTGCACTCACATTTAAACTGTAAACTTATTTTGGAAAAGATCTATGAGACTAAAGTGGAAATATGTGTTACAATGAAAGAGCTTACTACAGAATTAAGAACCAGAATTTCTTCTTCAAACTTCAAAACTGACTTTCAGACTACACCTGATTTTTCTATAAAACAGATTACACAAGGAGAGGACTTAACTGAAAATAAAGAGAACTTGATTTTGCCTTATAAACAATTTACTTATGATGCTGAGAACCAGAAAAAGCAAAGACTGGGACTTCAAATCTTAAAGCAACAAGTTTTCATGGTTAAGAAAATCAGAGGGCCAATGCAAAGATCAAGATGGCTCTTACTGATCCAAATACTACTACAAGCAATAAAAAAAGACTTATCAGCTGGAAGGGAAGCTCTGCTATGGAAACCCACTTGGCATTTGAAAAAACCTAGAATAAGACTAAAAAAAGAGTGAAAATTAAAGTGTTATGTAATGGACTAAAGGCAATCTAGAATTATGGACTGATTTAAGGACTAAGAGTATGAGTTAGATGTGCGATTAATGGAAGATACATAAAACTTACCTATATGAAAATTACTCATGATTTATTTGTTTGATGACTAATGAATTGAAATAACCTAAAGTTTGATGCTATTTGGTCAGTTTAAAGAGATTGATTGATAGATTAGATAGCTTTAGAATAGATTATTATTTTAACTTAAAAAGGAGATATTTTTTGGTAATGGATTAAAGGTAATTTAGAATTATGGATTGATTTTAAGATTAAGATTGTGAGTTAGAAGTAAGAGAAAAAGGGGTGATTAATGAAATATATATTAAATGGATTAAGATTATGTTTTTTTTCTTTAGGACAATAGGGTTACTTGGAAGAAATTTTTTATGTAATTTTGTGTTAATTAATAAGATGATTTGTTTGTTTGATAATATGGATGTTATTAGTTATGATAGATTATCATTTTAATTTAAAAAGGAGATATTTTTAGGTAATGGATTAAAGGTAATTCAGAATTATGGATTGATTTTAGGATTAAGATTGTGAGTTAATCAAATAAGATGATTTGTTTGTTTGATAACATGGGTGTTATTAGTTATGATAATTGGATGTAATTTGAATTCTGTTTAATGGATCGAAAGGACTTAAGGTTTGATTTTCTTTTGTTAGTAAAAAAAAATTGATTAATTGATAGACTAGATACGTATAGGATAGACTAATACTTTATTTCAATTAAGGGATATTAGTAGAAGAATTAAATGAAATTTATGAAAAAATCAAGGAACTAGAATATATTTGGAAGGGATACCCAAATTGATAAGGTTTATATTTAAAGTTAATTTGACTATGGTAGTATAAATTTCTAAAAGTTTTAAAAACAGGTATAGGTTGATTAAATTTAAGCTAGACTGAACTACTTTCAATAAATTATGTTATCTAAGGGAATAAGAGAGGGAATACTAGAGGTATTGATTGAAATATGTATAAATGTTTTGGTTTTGAATGTTTGTTTACCCTAACACCACGGTGTGCCTTGAGCATTTTTTTGTAAAAATTAAAAAACCAATAAAATTTATTTTAAAAAAAGTTGTCAAGGTTAAGAAATAATGGGCTAAAGTGACATGGAATTTATAGCAGGATGTGGCAGAGGGAGGGAGGGGAAAAGACAGGATGATTAGTATACAGGTGATGGAGCTGCAAAGTGGTTGAGATGGATTTTTGGAAAGGGGGATTCTGGTGGATTTATCAGGTAATTTTACAGGGTTTCTTTGTTTTTGTAGAATTTGCAACTATCCCATTTTATGGCTTACAGTACAGTATTCACACTTTTCTCACTGGGCACCACCTGTTGGCAACTGTGCTGAGAGGAGCCTGCAAGGTCTATGGAAAAGACTAGTCGTGAGAAGCTCCAATGTGTCTCACATTGCTTAGTCCAAGAATAGACTGTTACCCAGTAAAAAAGGACAGATTTAGGATTGCCAAATGAGATATTTCAGGAGCTGGATTAATTTCTCAAATGTCTGTCTCTTATCCAAGCTTAGTCTAATTGCAACTGAGTTAATTATAACTTAAAGAGAGCCAGGTTGGAAAAGATGGATGATTATTGCCTTTTTTTTTGTAACAAAAATTGCCACTTCCTATTCAGCTCAACGCAATATTCTTTGTAAACTTTTTTTTTCATCACTCAGCTTAGGGAAGGGAGAGAGAGACATAGTTCAGTGGTAATATGATTTATTGTGTTCAGAAAGTTCCTGGTTGTCATCTGTGATATTATTATTATTATTATTATTTATTAAATTTCTATGCCGCCCTATTCCAGGAACAATATCTCTATTGTTCATCAAATGTCGAGATCATTGAACTCCAGAATAACTCTGAGTCCCTTCACAATTAAAATAAGATAGAAAACAGTATCAAATAAGAACCTCAACTCCAATGGAAGGGAATATACATAGCTCAGGGTTGAACTATGGAGTGCTTGGTGCTCTCTAAGCTTGGTTGTTTACAGATGTTTCATTACTAAACTAGGTAGCATCATCAATGCAAGTAAGTGGGGGTGAGAAGTGAAATTTCTTCAAAGAAAAACAAAGTCCAGTTGCCTCATCAAAAAGCACCTTTGGGATAACTACGATCTGGATGACTGAGAATCTCCATAGACATTCAGCCATCAGTAGACACACAGAGATAAAACACATTTATGCACCATTCAAAAGAGACAATAAAAAAGTTAAGCAGGAAAGAGATAGGAACACATCCTCTCCAGCAGCCAACACCAGATAAGCAGGGTTTAATACCAATCAGGCAGAAAACAATACCCTAATCAAGGAACTATCAAGGAGAAAAACCACGCCTCCATCAAAACAGGCAAGTTACTGTATATAAACAGAACAAATAATTACGCTCACTAATAATGTTACTTAAAATGTTGAGGATCTGCTGTCATGCTGGCTGAGGAGTTCTGGCATCCTAAAGTTGCCAAGATTGAGAAACACTGGATTAGACTGACCAGGGATGTACATTAGCTTAAGGCCATATTGCAGTGTTAATTTTTTTCAGTTTTAATTTTATTATTTTTCCATATTTCTAGTACTTACACCTGTGGAGACCTTGGTGCTCTCTTAGCTTGGTTGTTTTCTTGTATATGTTTCATTACCCCACTAGGTAATGTGATGATGTTACTTAGTTGAGTAATGAAATGTCTACAAGAAAACAGCCAAGCTCAGAGAGCACCAAGGATTCAATAATTCAACCCAGAGCTACAAATATTCTCTTCTATTGATAGTACTTATCTTCACCGCCAGAGGCCTTGATATTTCAGACATTAGGTGGAAAGCCCCAGCTTTTAAAGTTTGTTTTAGACTTCATCCTTTCCTGTCTATTTGCAGCACCAGAAGTTTAACAGATTGAGGCATTTGCAGACTTGCTAAAAGTGTAAACATCAGATATGCTCCAGTAAGCTTGAGTAAGAAAAGCAATTCACAGCTGAGTTCTGGAATTCTTTGTGACTCAGAAATGGAAAAACTCCCACAATTTGCAGTGACTTCATGACCCTTCAAAATTACCTGCAGAACAAGGTTATATTGAGCTTAAGAGGGCTATCTCAAGAATTGTTTCCTAAACTGGTATCTTTCACATCTGTTGGGACTTAGAATCTGAGCTAGCATAATCATTCATGATGCTGGGAATTCTGGGAACTGTAATCTCAATACAACCAGAGAGTGTCGGTTTTGGGAAGTGGTTTTCAAACTCCACCTCAACACAACTTGCTTGTAAACACTGTTGGAGTTCCATCATTGCCTTGAGTCAATGGGATATTTGAGACCTCTCTCACTAGGAAAGGCTGGACTCTAAGGGATCAGTGGCAAAGCTGCTTTCCAAGTAATCAAACTCAGCTATTCTGCAGCTTTCTGTTTTGAAATGTGGCATGGGAGAAAAAAACTTCCTTCAGCCTTTTTCTGATTGGTGACTCTCTGCTTCTCTTCCCAGCATCCCTTTTACACCATTCATTTGGATGGAATGAAAAGGGAAAGTGACTCAAATGTCTACCATACTTTAAATACGTTAGTAAGGCATAGGAAAAAAAACTACTTGCTTGCCCAATTTCCAGAGTCTTTTTGTTTATTTCTGTTTTTATTCTAGGAGTAGTTTTGGGGGCAAATTATACAACTGCATTTTTTTAAAAAAAATCTTAATAGACCAACACAATCAGCAACAGCAAGAACAAGAACAATGCCAATAGCTATGGTGTCAGACCTGCCCTAGTCTGATCACTTAGGGAAGAAAACCCCTCGACTCCATTTGATTGAAATAAAGGTACTTTTACTAAGAGATGCTGGTTGTGGTAAAGTCAGGTAGAATCTGAGTTCTTGCACAAAAAGACAAGAACTATTCCCTTCAGTCCCGTCCCCCCGTCCCCCCACATGACTGGTCCAAATCCAGCCAATGCAGTGCCACCTGGATGAATTGGGAACTCAGGTGTTTCGGCTGATAACTTTCCACATTCGGGGCAAATGGCCTTGAAGACGCCTTGGCATGAACTGGTCCCACAATGATCTGCTTTCTTCTGCTGCCATCCCCTCTCTAATTCCCACACAAGAATGCATACAGGTTTATGGCTGCCTATTTGGTTCTCCATGCCTCTACCCCCCCCCCAAGTCCTTTGATGATAGGATGCCAGAGCGGGCGCCAAACTGAAAATGGTGGACCTGGCATATGGTATAAAACACAAAAAAGAAATTATTAAAGTGGAAATGTGAAAAGTTCTTCACCTAGTCCTGGAAAAACAGTCAAAGGACTTCTGAAGAAAGCATTCCACGGATTCTATCTTGCCTCATTGGGCGAGAAGCTTCAGGTGAAGATCTTAGATCCAGCCAGTTAAATGCTTAAGAATAATATCTGATGCAGTCCTGAAATTTTGGTATCCAAAGTAATTCACCTGTATTCTCCTTACATACGACACTTATCCATCAGCACAAAGACTTTGTATGTTGCATTAAGATACTATAAACCAATTATGGTTTATAGTAGGATGTCCAACCTTGACAACTCTAAGACTTGTGGACAGAATTCCTCAGCCAACCATGCTGACTGGGGAATTCTGGGAATTGAAGTCCACAAGTCTTAAAGTTACCAAGGTCGGACGCCCCTAGTTTATAGAATCAACAGCAATTGTGAGATTGCATAACGCACTATGTCTAAACCATTTATTTGCAACTCATTCTAGTAAGGTTCGCAGGAGTGAGGTTACAGCTTCGCATTTTCTGCAAGCTGAGCCAAAATGAGAATGAAGGTCTTTTAACATGCCCTTGCTTAATTCCAAGACATCCATTAAGTGGTGGAGCTCATTTAACCTTGATTTATTCAAGGCTTCTTCCCTATTGCCAGGACAAGCTGTACAGCACCATGGTATGAAAGAGAAGCATTAAGGTGGACCAAACTGATATCCAGCAAGCACCTGTTTCAGAGATGCAGGAGGGAGTCTTTTACAACTATGATATAAATGATGCGTGCCTACTCAGGTGGTGAGACACCGGGAGTATCCTACTCAAGGATCACCTTTTATTTCATGGGAATAAATGCACTAGTTTTAACTTGCTCTCAGAACTGAAAGCCAGGGCTTATCAAACGACGATCTCTAGAATCCTAGGGTGGGATCCACAAGAATTTGATAGGTTCTGTAAGGGACAAGAGCAAAGAGTTCTTGATCGGGTGTGCCACAATTTTTTTTAACTACAGGTAGTCCTCAACGTACAACCAAAATTGAGCTCCAAATTTCTGTTGCTAAGTGAGACAGTTGTTAAGTGAGTTTTGTACCATTTTACAACCTTTCTTGCCACAGTGGTTAAGTGAATCTCTGCAGTTGTTAAGTTAGTAAGATGCTTCCCCATTGACTTTGCTTATCAGAAGGTCACAAAAAGATCCCGGGACAGTGCAACCGTCATAAATATGAGCCAGTTGACAATCTTTTGAATTTTGATCACGTGGCCATGGGGATGCTGCAATGGTCATAAGTGTGAAAAATGGTCATAAGTCCTTTTGTCAGTACTGTTGTAACTTTGGTCACTAAACAAACTGTTGTAAGTCGAGGATTACCTGTAACAGATTCCAGCCCTGAAAAGGTACTGAAAAGCTGTAACACAGATGAAATTCCTTCTGATTTCAAATTATTGACACCCTGCCTTTCTGCTTGCCACTGTGTGACCATTTTCAAGAATTAAACATATTCTTCAAATGTACAGTATAAACAAAGCACCAGATCTTAGGACCTGGTCATCCTTCCATTGACTTGTTTTTGTTCAATTCTTCAGTACTCAGTCATGTCCGGCTCTTCACGATCCTGAGGACCATAGCACACAAGCCCCTCCCCCATCCTCCACTGTCTCCTGTAGTTTACCTAAATTCATGTTCATTGCATCGATGGTACTGTCTAACCATCTCATCTTCTGCTGTCCCATTTTGCCTTCAGTCTTTCCCAACATCTCATTAGGTGGCTAAAGTATCTGAGCTTCAGTATCTGATTGCGTTATGACCCAGGTCGCCTAGGCAGAAGCAGGCATCAGTGGAGTCCTTTATTGCTTTGATTGAAGACCACAACAAACGGCCCTGCAATGGCCTGGCAAGGCTCCATGCCACACTACCCTGAAGGCAGCAACCCTCAGTCCCCAAAAGGCAGTAAACAACAAAGGATGTCCAAAGCGAGGGTGCAAGCTCACAGGGCAAGGTCCAGAATCCAGGCACAAAAGCTAAAGGCAAGTCCACAGGGACAAAGGCAAGTCCACAAGGGAAAGCGAGTCCACGAGGCAAAAGGCAAGTTCGGAAGGCAAAGCAAGGCACAGGCAAGAGCACAAGTCAAAGCCAGGACAGTGTAAGCCAAAACAAACAATTGTTCCTGACAAAGACAAACTTCCCCCAGGTGTTCCTTGTGAGGAGGAGCAGGGCAATCTTCTCCTAAGTAGCCACACAGCGCTCCTTTGAGCCTGCCTCTGCTCTACTCTCCATGGCCTTGGATTGAGTGGGGGAGGCAGCTGTTCCTCATCAGAGGGGATCTGCTGCCTCTCAGCACCACTGCCTGTCTGCAGCTGATCCCTGTGTCTGTGAGGGTAGGCAGCTTCCCATCCAGTGGACCACCTCCCCCAATGCCTGAGGGGCCTGGGACAGCATTCCAGGGGAGATGTGCCATCCCTGTTGGATGGTCCCAGTTCCAACTCCTCTGAACCAGGCTCCAACAGGGCAATGACAGATTGGCTTCTTAAGTATGGTTTAAAGGGGGGGACTTTTACTGCTTCTAGCATATTTATTTAATTATTTTTAATCTCACTTATCACTCATGTGTAAACTATGAGGATAAAACAGAGAACCTTTTTTTCTCTCAAAAGCCAAGTAGTATGTGAAATTAACTTGATGGGTACATAAGGGAGGAGGGTGTGAAGTCCAAGATGAAAGGTATGTAGGTAGGACACAGCTGACCCACCCACTCAATTTGCCCAGAAAGTGTGAGTTTTTTCTTCATTGACAGCTCTGGTTTGTCAAAGAAAGAGCAAGATAAGAATCCCCACATCGAAGTAACACTAAGCAAACTACAGACAGTGGTTTTGTTCTAATTTAGCTGATTCCACAAGCAGAAACTGCCAAGCAGGAGCAAGTCACTGGTTTGCAACACCTGGTTTGTTTCCAGTAAGCCAGAGGTCTTGGCTTATCATTACATGTGAACCAGACGGCATGGTTAAAGTCCATGTTATGAACTCAGTCACCCAATCAGCAACGTAAATGTAAAAAGTTTGACCCTTTTGCAGGTGTTTGAGTTCCTGTGATTGGATACAACCATTCTGCTATGCTTTAGTTGGGTATTTTGTCTGTGTATATATGCCTTTGAGTCAGGGTCAACTCCTGATGATTACCTGGACAAGGTCTGCAGTTTTCTTGGCAATATTTCATGCTAATCTTCTTTGTATTGTTCCAATTTTAGTATATGTGCTGTACACTTGGCAATATTTCAGATGTGATTTGCTATTTCCTGCATCTAAGGGCTAAAAGAAAGTGACTGGTCCAAAGTCACCCAGCAGGATTCATGTCTAAAGCAGGACTAGAACTCACAATTTCCTGGTTTCTAGGAAACCTTTAGTGCCTTTAACCAGTGCACTAAACTGGCTCTTTTTAGTTGCCTACATTAACTGAGATTATTACTTAACATTACATTGCTCTACACCTATTACAAGCTGCAGCTATGCATTTTTGTGAACACCACTATAACCCTGCTGAAATATATTATGAATCTGAAGTCATCTTAAATCATGGAATAAAGGAAAAGAAAAATTCTAGGTGCTGTTTAAAGTCAAAATGATGGTATGGCAATTTAAAAACTGTTAGGTCCAGTATGTTTGCATTGATACATACTTCCTTTTGAATACTAGCATGGGTTTACTTACAGATTTCTAAACTGTTATTTATTTATATTTCCTTTCTTGAAAAGGCAAATCTAAACCTTCAAGAATCTGAAAGCCCAATCCAGCCATAAATGCTATTCATATTTTCCCCATCTTTATTTTATGCAATTCTCAGTTTAAAAACTAGAACAATTTCTGATGCCTGAAAAGAAAACACTTTGGCCAGAGCTTACCTGGGTAGGTAAAAACAAGCAATAAAGAAGCAACTTTCATATTGAACAATTTATTTTCAAAGAGATGGTGGCATGGATGTATCTAGAACAATGTTTCTCAACTTTGGCAACTTTAAGATGTATGGACTTCAACTCTCAGAATTTTCCATCCAGCATGCTCTGCATCAAAATCAGGGAATGGGGCAGTCTTTCCAATTTTAGCACAAGACAGGTTAAGAAAAATGATGGATTGGAATTGTTTGCCCTCCTCCTCAACATCACCAGCCAATAGGAAAAACTTCCAATTGAAGGTAAATATACATGGATGACGTTGCAGGATCCAATATGAGTCAGTCACCAGGACCAAAGGTTTAATCCTTCATGTTTTCAAGCTCATGCTGAAGCCCATCATCAGGAAATTTCTCTCTCTCCAGAACAGGTGCAGTGGGCTGTTCTATGCATTGCACAGGTAGTCATTGACTTACAACATTCATTTAGTGACCGAAGTTACAACAGCACTGAAGAAAATGACTTATGACTATGTTTCATGCTTACAACTGTTGCAGTATCCCCATGGTCACATGATCAAAACTGAGCTGCTTGGCAACTGACTCATATTTATGACGGTTGCAGTGTCCTGGGGTCATGGCATCACCTTTTGTGATCTTCTGACAAGCAAAACCAATGGGGAAGCCAGTTTCACTTACAATTGTGTTACTAACTTAACAACTCCAGTGGTTCACTGAACAACTGTGATAAGACAGGTCATAAAATGAGGCAAAACTCAACAAATGTCTTACTTAGCAAGAGAAATTTGGGCTCAATTGTGGTCGTAAATCGAGGACTACCTGTGTTTATATGGTGCCTGGTTGTGTGTAGCTTTTAGTTGTTAATTACAGTGTTTGAGGACTGGCTGTTAAATCATTGTTGTTTCTTTGTGCGGCTGAGCCCTCTGCCCCTAAGTACTTGATAAACTGGTGGTAAATTAGTACTCCTGTTCCTCTCCCAGGCCCTTTGTCAGTCAACAGGAGTGCTGATTTGCCACTAGCTTATCAGCTGCTTATGTGCAGGGGGCTCAGCTGCCTAAGGAAACAACTATCAATGATTTAATAGCCAGCCGTCAAACACCAGAATTAAAAACTAAAAGCTAAGCACAACCAGGCACCAAGTAAATACAGTGCATAGAACAGCCCACTGCACATATTCTGGAGAAAGAGAGAAGTTCCCTCCTGCAGGAGCCCAAAAGCTTGGAGGAATAAACCTTTGGTCCCAGTGTTCGATTCAGATAGGATCCTGCAAAACTTTAGTTTCCTGATGCAGGGTGGATCTGGGAAAGAAGGCTAGCCTAGGGATGTGGATCCCTGCTTTGATGTTGTGCAAGTGTTTTGTACTGGGGTGTCCAAAGAAGCCTAAGCTGATAGTTTGGGCCACACTCTGAAATAATGTCATTCTGAAACAGTGCTAAATCCATCTCTCCACAGAATGCTACATGTGTTTTAAAAATAATCCCTGAAACAACTGACAGGAGTGTCTATGGAGATTCTCAATCATTCAGTTCATGGTTGTCCCAAAGGTGCTTTTCCAAAAGGCAACTGGACTTTCTTGGTTTTTTCCTCGTAGATGTTTCTTCCTTTCCTTCAGTTCTGAGAAGCAAAACATCTTCAAGGAAAAAAATAAAAGTCCAGTTGCCTTTTGAAAAAGCACTTTTGGGACAGCTGGCAGGTGGTTTGATGTGTACAATAGGAGCGTAGGAATATGCTGAAGGCAACAGGAGAAAGAGATGGCTGTTTTTATGGGGAGATTATTCATTTGGCAAGACCTATTCTTAAAGAAGATGGAAATCCGCACTTTAACTCTGGAACAGCTATAGATTAGCAAGTCTCAAGCATGGCAACTTGTTGGCTAGAGGATTATGGGAACTGAAGTCCACATGTCTGAAAGTTGCCAAGCTTGAGAAACACTGGATTAAAACTGCTTATATGGTGGACTGAGAATGAGATTAACGTGACATTCATAAGGATCTGTCTTGCCAGGGCAGGTGGAAAAAGGCAGCCAGGTTGAGAAGCATGCTACTCAAGCTGGCTTCATCTGACTCACCACTCTTGGCCTTTGAGAGCAAGCACCCACTCATACTTTTCCACCGGGTGTGTCGGTGCACATTCTGTGGGCCACTCTGATAGACTGTGTTTGGCTTTGGGGTTTCTTTTGTTTTTTCCTAGAGTTTCCTGCTTTGTAAAACAGAACTCTCTCATCTCAATTGCAGAACTTCATGCTTCATGCAGGTGCTCTCTGCTGGAGCAGAATCTGAGTGAGAGGGAACATATTGTGGTTAATGGCCCTGTTCATTTCTAAGAAAAGATGTGTTCAACCTACCATTAGCTATGATTGGGAACTGTAAAAAGCTTTCAAAATATTGCCCCTCCGCATAACTTTCTTGTAAAAGCCACTGTCCTTAATCTCAACTCTGCAGAACAAATTGTTGTTGTCTTAGTTATACAGGTAGTCCTCAGCTTACAACAGTTCATTTAGTGACCATTCAAAGCTACAACAGCACCGAAAAAAGTGACGTAGGACATTTTTCACACAACCATTGCAGCATCCCCATGGTCACGTGATCAAAATTTAGAGGCTTGGCAACTGACTCATATTTATGGCAGTTGCCCTGTCCCGGAGTCATGTGATCCCCTTTTGCAACTTTCTGACGAGCAAAGTCAATGGAGAAACCAGATTCACTTAATAACCTGTGTTACTAACTTAACACTGTATTGATTCACTTAACAACTTAGGCAAGAAAGGTCGTAAAATGGGGCAAAATTCACTTAACAAATGTTTTGTTTAGCAACAGGAATTTTGGTCTCAATTGTGATTGTAGGTTGAGGACTGCCTCCATAGGATAATTAAACATTTGCATTCAGCATCTGTTTGAAGTATCTTTCATTTTCCATTATTTTTACTTTACATTTTCCATAATTAACCAATCGATTTTATCTATGGCCCAAAAGCAACCAACAAATACAAACTTAGCATTGGATGAAACAATTTAACAAGTATAATATTTAATAAATATTACATAATAGGCTTAAAACACAGCTGATTGATTTGTTACTAAAAGCCTGTTTTTATAGACATAGTTAAAAATCTTGTTAAATGGACTTCCAGTTTGCCGCTGCAGTCACTGCGGACATTGGAAGGCGAGCTCCATCTTCCACGTCCGATTTTGCACTGCTGGAGGACCCTGGAAAGGGTCGAAAGTCGCCCTGTAGGGGTGACAAGCAAGGAGGGGACCCCTGCTTGATCGAGGGAGGGCAGTAGCCCTTCCGCTCAATCCAGGGCAGCCCTCCAAATCGGCAGACGAAAGACTGGCCATAGAAATATGGCCCATCACTAGGCTGCAAACAGCCGAAGTCAAACTTGTACTAAAGATACTTGTATGTCATTGAATTATCGATTAACTCAGCCACCACGTTGCTTTTTAAATAGTTAAATGTAAAATTAGAAAATCAATAAAACATTAAATAAATAAATAAAAAATCTTGTTAAATGGTGTGATTTTTTTTCCAAAATTGGTTATTATTTTAGTAATTTTTTTTATAATTCACAATAGTTACAGTCTGTAAAATCATCGCAAAGACTGGAATAACATTAAAGTTTTATTTTTTAAAAAAATCTTACTTTTGATGACGATTTTAACTGGCAAGTTCAGAGAACAGAGGCAAGTTTAAGCAGAGGCTTAAAATGTTTGCTGCTCTGTGCATGACCACAAGTCACCAGGAACATGTCATAAGTATTAATTTGGAGGCTACAAGTAAATTTTAGCTAATAAGCAAATTCATAAATATGAATTTGCCTCTGTCCTTTTATTCCAGCTTCATTTATTTTTATCAGCAGCTCCAAATTTACCTTTGAGTCAGCTTTTTATATTTGGCAACTGGCTGGACTAGTCTCTGCTGTTTTCTTGGCAAGGTTTTTCGGAAGTGGTTTGCCATTGCCTCCTTCCTAGGAGGAGAGGGCTGAGAGAAAGTGGCAGGCTCAAAGTCACCCAGCTGGCTTTGTGCCTAAGGCAGGGCTAGAATTCACAATCTCCTGGTTTCTAGTCTGGTGCCTTAATCATTATACAAAATGGCCCGTCATACAGTATTTTCACCTTTTTTCCATTGTCAAATGGGAACCAAATTGGAATCTCCCAGGTCCAACTCCAATTCTGATTCCATGTCAAGAAGCCCTAAGAACTTTCCATGGTTCCCTTCTAGCCTGACAGCAGCAGCCCCGTGAGATGGATGGCTGAGCAGAAGGACTTCAGTCCCAGCTGCCCCACAGGGGCTGTTAAAATGTACAAAAGGGCCTACATCACAATGCCACACCTGCGATCTTGCTTACCCATCACTGACTAGTAGGATAATCTTTGCACAAGGAGAAAACAGGGATGGGATTGAAAGAAAAGTCAGCTGCATCTCCAGAGTTGCTTTGCAGAGTGAGATGAGCAGCATATATATTTAATAAATACAGGCAGCCCTCGATTTATGACCAGAATTGAGACCAAAGTTTACATTGCTAGGACAATTATTAAGTGAATTTCCCCCATTTTTTTATCTTTCTTGCCACAGTTGTTAAGTGAATCACTGCAGTTGTTAAGTTAGTAACACGGTTGTTAAATAAATCTGGCTTCCCCATTGACTTTGCTTCTCAGAAGGTCGCAAAAGGGGATCACGTGACCCCCAGGACATTTCAACTGTCATAAATATAAGTCAGTTGCCAAGTATCTGAATTTTGATCATGTGACCATGGGGATGTTGCAATAATTGCTAAATGTGAAAAACACTCATAAGTTATTTTCTTCAGTGCTGTTGTAACTTTGAACAGTTACTAAATGAACTGTTGTAAGTCAAGGACTACCTGTATAAATTTAATAAATAAATAAAATAAATTAGCATCTTTCTAGCCCTTTAGAACAGGGGTCACCAACCTGTGGTCCGCAACCCACTACCGGGCTTTGGGCTGTTGGCTACTAGGCCATGTGAGTGGCTAGCAATGGCGTGACCATCGGACGGGTGCTAACATTGCCATGAGCGCACCCCCCTCATGCTAGCGTCGTGGCATCACACGGGCACTAGCAATGCCATGAGTGTCGAGCAGGCGCTAGCGTTGCCACAAGCACACACACCCCATTTACACTAGCATTGCAGTGTCATGCCGGTGCTATCGTCACTGCAACATCCCCACTTGCGCTAGCATCACGGCATTGTGCGGGCGCTAGTATCACCTGAGCATTGCGCAGGCACTTGTGGCCCCGTTTGTGGTGCATGCACAATCACAGCCCTGTTCATGCACATGTGGCCTCATTTGCGCTTGTGCATGCTCGCATGTGTAAAGGTACCTCCACCCTCCCTGCCCCGGGCTGCCAACCCAGAAAGATTGGGGACTCCTGCTTAGAAAAATCAACAGGTCAAATGAGATTCACAACTTCAAAATAGTTACTCAGACATGACTAAGAGGAAGGGGCAAAACTGATTATATAACAGTGGTGGTGAACCTATGGCACGCGTGCCAGAGGTGGCACTCAGAGCCCTCTCTGTTGGCACGCGTGCCACCACCAGCAGCAGCAGGTCCATCAGGCCACCACCGCCACCTGGACCAGGAGCCCTGCTCAGCACAAAGAAGGCGAAGCAGCCAACTAGCAAGCTCGAGTAGAGGTGGTAAAGCAGAGGTCACCAACCATTGTCGATTGGTGGACTGGAAGAAAAGGGAGGGGGAAGCATTTTACATGCGTGCATGGACGCACAGGGCTGCAAGCACGCACACACTGCAAATGGGGTGGGGCTAGTGCCTGCGTGATACTCACTAGCCCTGCCCCATTCTTGCGTGGTGCAGTGCCTTGTATCTGCACCCCGCGATGCAGCAGTGGCCGTTTTTGCGCCTTGCAGCACGGTGGCCCATTTTTGTGCCCCTGGTTTTTGTGTGCCAAAGGCAGCACTCAGAGGCACCTCCCTGCCCCCCCCCGAGGGTACCACAATGCTGATGCGGCCCTAGCACTTTGCGATAAATAAGTGGGTTTTGTGTTGCGGTTTGGGCACTCGGTCTCTAAAAGGTTCACCATCACTGCTATATAATATCGAATTACTATTCTCATTTTATACAGTACAGGTAGTCCTTGACTTACAACAGTTCATTTAGTGACTCTTCAAAGTTACAATGGCACTGAAAAAAGTGACTTATGACCAGTTTTCATTCTTAACTGCATACTTATGTAATAGCATCCCCATAGATATGAGCCAGCAGTGTGCTGCAGCTGCCAAAAAAGCCAACACACTGTTAGGCTGCATTAAGAGAGGGATAGAATCAACATCACGTGAAGTATTAATACCACTTTACAATGCCTTGATAAGGCCACACTTGGAATACTGCATCCAGTTTTGGTCACCACGATGTAAAAAAGATGTTGAGACTCTAGAAATAGTACAGAGAAGAGCAACAAAGATGATTAGGGGACTGGAGGCTAAAACATATAAAGAATGGTTGCTGGAATTGGGAATGTCAATGTCATGCCTCCGTCCGAGCCTGACTCTGAGGACGACATGGAGTTCCCTGTTGAGGCCCATGAGGGGGTGTCTGTGGCTTCAGAGGACTGTGGGGAGGAACAGGCTGAAGCAGGCCAGGGCCCTTCAAGTTTGGAACAGGGAAGGCAGAGCTCAGGCGAGGAGCAAGGCCCCTCCCCACCAGAGCCCAGAGCAAGGAGAGCAGAGAGGAGGAGGGAACAACGGAGGCAGGCACACTTGCTCGGGAGGAGAGCATCACGCCCCACTTCACAAGGCACACCTGGGGAATAGGTATTTAAGGAGACGCTGTGGGTGGGGCATTTGCCGGGAACAAACGTGAACTCTTGTGATGTGAGCTCTTGTACCTGGACTCTTTGTATTTTGGATCAATTTTGTTTCCTGCTGAGTTTTCCTTGCTGTCTTCAGTTTTGTAGTTTGCAGGTTACAGGCAAGCTGGGCATTGAAAAGATCATACTTTGTTTGTTATCTGTTTTACTTTAAAGAACTATTTAACTCCGTTGACTGTTTTATTGAACTTGTGCCAGCATCTGTGGGGGCTGTTGGGTGAACGTTGGCAGTGCTTACGAAGACAATTATTCTGACCAGCTAATTGCTTTGCCTCCGTTCGGGGCCCTGGGTCATCACAGTCTAGTTTAATGAAGAGAAGGTCGAGGGGGGACATGATAGCTGTTATGTTCTGGACCTGTGATTGACAGAGCAGGTGCAGGAAGTTGCAGAGAGACCCAGGCAGACCATGTGGCTGTCCGGGCCAGACAGGCTGTCTCCAGCCTATTGCGCATGCACAAAGTGGGAAAATACGTTGCATTTATTGGCTGACGCTGTCCCTGCAAAAGGATATAAAAGGGATCTGCGCCATCTTGTGTGTGTTCTGTTGAGGTTCTGTTGAAGCTTTAATGAAGTAGCAGCTGTTGTTACTCCTGCCTCGTCTCAAAGCCTTACCAACGCACAGAACAGAACATTGGCGATGAAGGTGGGATTGTGCTGCAGAGAAAATTAGGCTGACTCACCCGAATCATCAATGGTAGACTGTCTGGTAGTTCTCCACCAATCTGTATTTGCCTGACAGCTGGTTGTCTGCCAAAATTCATCTTCCCACAGCATGCTGTCTGTTGCTTCCCCCTCTGGGGTATCAGCAGCTGCCGGGTTATCGTCTCCAAGCAAACTCCCTTTTTCCATGATAGATTTTCCTCCTGAATCTTTACCATCTTGTCTCAAGCCTAGAGACAGCGGATGGAGTTCAGGATCCCAGGTTGTCTGAGAAGGATTTAGATCTTGGCATGATGTCATGGTTCCGACTAATGAAACACTTCAAAGAACTTCCAGGCATTGTTTATCCTAAAAAGTCTTTTATTCATGTAACAAAATGTCAGCACGGCATGAATGAGGGATGCCAAGATCTAAATTCTCCTCCCCTGAGCACATATTTTGCCAGCATGTTCCCTCCCTTAATTTGCTGTCATAAATCACGTTCTCCTATCAGTTTGAAGGCCAAAGGTTCTCTTCCGTTTGCAGTGGGACTTTTATCTAATATAATTACCCACATACAGTCTTTCTCCTCCCCTCCCAGCGTCATCTGAGTTAACTCTAAAAATACCACACAGCTCTGTATATTTTGTCAGAGCAAGAACATCCAATGTTAGCAACGTTGACACTCGTCCTCCCCACTCAAGGCGCAGAAACAATAAGGTGGGCGCACACGAGCGAGCAGTGCACCCACTTACTGGGAAAATCTAACAAATTCCAATCCTTTTTGTCTTTTAAAGGGGGATGGCTGCCACTTGCCTGTCTCAATAATTGTCTGACAGTTCCTAGGAAACAAGAAAAATAAAAGGACCACAACAGTTTGCTTTACATGCTTTTCCTCCCCCAATCTTTTAAAAATTAAATTCAATATATTCCAGAGCAGGCCTGTCCACCTGGCTGTGGCTTTGCGGCATCCCTTAAATTTTGTTTGGAAGCTAATGAGACTAGAGCAGCCAAATTAATGTTGAGAAGATGACAATATCCAACATAGAGTTGATAGAACCCCTCCACACGACACACCAGGCAGGATGATTGCCTCCTGAGCTACTTTCTAATTCTTAGAATAATGATTTCCATACACATAATTCTTGGATTGAATTTGCATGGCTAATTAAAGAACTACTCAAGGCAAATAAAGACCTCGCAAAAAGATGCATCCCAGGGCTCTGAAAAGACGTCTGGAAACCAAATACATGCTTCAGCATTTGGGTTGTGAAGAGACCAGCCTCTGCTGCAGTTCACATTCTCCCTCTCCCTCCCCCTCCCTCCCTCCCTCCCTCCCTCTCCCTCCCTCTCCCAGCAAACCACTTACTGGGAAAATCTAACAAATTCCAATCCTTTTTGTCTTTTAAAAGGGGGTGGCTGCCATTTGCCTGTCTCAATAACTGTCTGACAGTTCCTAGGAAACAAGAAAAGTAAAAGGACCACAACAGTTTGCTTTACATGCTTTTCCCAGGGCTCTGAAAAGACATCTGGAAACCAAATTGAGGCTTCACCATTTGGGTTGGGAAGAGACCAGCCTCTGCTGCAGTTCACATGCTCTCGCTCTCTCTCTACCAAATGACACTGCCAAATGAATAGCCCCCGCCACTCATGTCGTAGCCCGTTCGCTTCTCCCTCGCGCTCCTAATTTCGCCCCCCCTTTCACCAGAATCCCCTGCGTAGAGTTGGATGAGGCTTCTCAAAGAGGAGGGGGCTCCATCCAAGTTGAAGAAAGCGGAGGCCAGCAGAAAGCAGCTTTCTTCAATTTGCTACACAAGGGCTTAGTTTATAATAATAATAATAATAATAGTAATAATAGTAATAATAGTAGTAATAATAATAGTAATAATAATAAAGTTGGAAGGGACCTTGGAGGTCATCTAGTCCAACCCCCTGTTCAGGCAGGAAACCCTATACCATTTTGGACAAATGGCTGTCCAGTCTCTTCTTAAAAACTTACAGTGTTGGAGCATTCACCACTTCTGGAGGCAGGTTGTTCCACTGGTTAATTGTTCTAACTGTCAGGAAGTTTCTCCTTAGTTCTAGGTTGCTTCTCTCTTTGATTAGTTTCCATCCGTTGCTTCTTCTTCTGCCTTCAGGCGCTTTGGAAAATAGCTTGACTCCCTCTTCTTTGTGGCAGCCCCTGAGATATTGGAACACTGCTATCATGTCCCCCCTCGTCCTTCTCTTCATTAAACTAGACATACCCAATTCCAGCAGCCATTCCTTATATGCTTTAGCCTCCAGTCCTCTAATCATCTTTGTTGCTCTTCTCTGTACTCTTTCTAGAGTCTCAACATCTTTTTTACATCACGGTGACCAAAACTGGATGCAGTATTCCAAGTGTGGCCTTACCAAGGCATTGTAAAGTGGTATTAACACTTCACATGATCTTGATTCTATCCCTCTGTTAATGCAGCCTAGCACTGTGTTGGCCTTTTTGGCAGCTGCAGCACACTGCTGACTCATATTTAAGTGATTGTCCACTAGGACTCCGAGGTCCCTCTCACAGTTACTACTATTGAGCAAGGTACCCCCTATACTATACCTGTACATTTGGTTTTTCTTGCCTAAATGTAGAACCTTGCTTTTTTCACCATTGAATTTCATTTTGTTAGATAGCGCCCAGTGTTCAAGCCTGTCCAGATCCTTCTGTATCTTAAGCCTGTCTTCTGGAGTGTTGGCTATTCCTGCCAGCTTGGTGTCGTCTGCAAATTTGATGAGTTCCCCATCTATCCCCTCGTCCAAATCGTTGATGAAGATGTTGAAGAGTACTGGACCCAGAACAGAGCCCTGGGGAGACTCACCACGGAAGGCCGAAGGGCTTGGAAGTTCGGCGTTCTGACTTGTGCGACTCTGCCTGCCAGTACGAAAACACTGGAGGAGAGTTCGGCAAGATTCATTCTGGAACCCCTTCGCAAGCCGGAGCAGCACGAGGCGTTGACGAGGCCACCAAGGAGGAACGATGGCTAAGATTGGGCGTCTGTCCAAATTCGATACAGCGCACCCTGAACATTGGAGTTCATACGTTGCCAGAGTAGAAAACTACTTTCAGGTAAACCAAGTTTGTGAGGACGGGCTCAAAGCCGCAATGTTACTTTGTGTCTGTGGGCAAGAGACATTTGATATTGCTGAGAATCTGGTCGCCCCAGCACCGTTGGAATCCATCGCTTATACTGAACTTAAGAAAATGTTAAGAGAGCATTTTGAACCAAAGCTTTCGGTGATTGCATGGTGTCATGCATTCGAGCAGCGGGACCAATGTCCAGGAGAGTCTGCTGAGGACTTTATTGCTGCTCTATGTCAAGCTGCAAGACCCTGTGAATTCAAAGACTTAGAAGAATGGCTATGTGATCGGCTAGTTTGTGGCTTGAGGAGCCGAGAGCTGCAACAGAAGATTTTTGCGAAGGAAGGCGTTTCCTTCCAAGATGCACTAAGGGAGATCACGGCCGACGAAGCAGCGGGAGGAGCTGTTAAGGCCTTACGGCTTTCCAAGAACCCTACAAGTTCGGGCTCACTCCATCAAGAGGTTACTCGAGAGGTATCTGAACTGGATTCCGACAATGAGGTCAACCGTCTACAGCAGCCAGCAGAGAGAAGGCCCCAAGAGCAAGCTGACAAGGCAGCTCTATTCCCTCAATGTTTCGGATGTGGAGGATGCCACAAGCGCTCTGACTGCCATTTTCGCTCTGCTACTTGCCGGGCGTGTGGCTGGCAAGGCCACATAGCCGCCATCTGTTTGGGTCGCAAGAAAGACCGTCCATCGTAAGAGTTGCCTCGGAAAGGTATCAGGGTCCCCAGCCAGAATAGGGTGGGTTTCTGCGCGTCCCGCAGGAGCGTTTTGAGAACAGGGCCTCACCGGCCATTAAAAAAGAAGCTGCATCTTGATGTCAAATTGCAGGGGGTCCCCTTAACAATGGAGCTGGACACGGGTTCAGCTCTGTCAATCATTTCCCAGAAAACCCTCAAGCAGATCTGCTATAGGAGCAGCCAGAGAATTAAACTCAGGCCGTCCGATCTTATCTTAACTGACTTCCAGAATTCCCGAGTCAGTGTGAAAGGGGAGG
This sequence comes from Bothrops alternatus, assembly GCA_034064705.1. NCBI lineage: Eukaryota > Metazoa > Chordata > Lepidosauria > Squamata > Viperidae > Bothrops > Bothrops alternatus. The sequence continues at coordinate 803,528 of JARGCV010000054.1, forward strand.
CCACGCTCAGAGTGTAGTGTAAGCATTTTGAGGAGTTTCTGGACATCGTCGTGGTTGAGGGTGACCGCACAAGTTTAATCAGACTCGATTGGTTCGAGGCACTTGGTATTCAAGTGACTGGGCTACACAGCTTGCAAACAGCAGGCCTTGCAGAAGTTTGCAAGGAGTTTGCTGATGTGTTCAGCCCAGAGCTAGGGTCGTACAAGGGGCCTCCCATTGCTTTGCATTTAGATCCCTCCATTGCACTGATTAGGATTAAGCTTCGTCGGGTGCCTTTTGCGCTTAAGCAAAAGATTAATGCTGAGCTGGATAAACTGCTACAGCAAGGTATTTTGGAACCTGTGGATAGCAGTCCATGGGAAACACCCATAGTCACACCACTCAAGGCCAATGGGGAAGTCCACATTTGTGCTGACTATAAATGCACGCTAAACAAAGCGTTACAGCAGCACTCTTATCTGGTGCCTGTGGTGAGCCACATTTTGGCCTCACTTAAAGGAGACCAAGTTTTCACCAAACTTGATTTGGCTCAGGCCTATTAACAGCTAACGGTGGATGATGCAACAGCTGAGGCCCAGACCATTGTAACGCACCGGGGAGCTTTCAAAGTCAGAAGACTGCAGTTCGGGGTTAACGTAGCCCCTGGCATGTTTCAAAGCGTGATGGAACATACGCTCCATAACATTCAGGGAGTTTGCCCTTATTTCGATGATGTCCTCATCGCAGGGGAATCACTCGAAAACCTGGCTGAAAGGCTTCGGTCCGTTTTGCTGCGTTTCTGCGAAGCGGGGCTCTTCCACTGAATTCCTGGGGTTTCGCATAGATACCGAAGGCATCCATCCTGCTGAATCTAAGCTCAAAGCAATTCAGCAGGCCCCAAGTCCCAAGTCGAAGAGCGAGCTTCAAGCCTTCCTTGGGCTTCTAAATTTTTACCATTCCTTCCTCCCCCACAAAGCTGCAGTGGCAGAGCCGTTACACCGGCTCTTGGACAAACAGGCTCCATGGGAGTGGACACAAGTCCACGAAAGGAGTTTTGCTGAGGTCAAAGCATTGTTGTCTTCAAATGCTGTTCTTGCTCCTTATGGGATTGGGGCTGTCTTAAGTCACCTCAAGGTTGATGGAACTCAAGTTCCTGTAGCATACTATTCAAGAACTCTGTCTTCTGCTGAGTGTAATTACGCACAGATAGACAGAGAAGACTTGGCCATAGTGGCTGGCATAAAAAAGTTCCATGACTTTTTGTATGGTCGCCACTTCACGGTCTTTACAGACCATAAGCCATTGCTGGGGTTGTTCACAACGAACAAGCAAACCCCACACATAATTTCTCCTAGAATGTTGAGGTGGTCAATTTTCCTTTCTACATATGACTACTCCCTGGTTCACAAACCAGGCAAGGAAATGGGCCATGCAGATGGCCTTAGTAGGTTGCCTCTACAGCTTGTAGAATCTGATCCTGCTCCAGCTAACCACATCCTGGCTATCCAGGATTTGCCTGAGTCTCCCCTCAATGCAGGGGATGTGGCTGCAGAAACAGCCACTGATCACACGCTAACACGCATGTTGACATGGGTGCTGTCAGGATGGCCTGACACGTGTCCTGGCACCAATTTCCAGAGTTTCTGGAAAAGGAAGCATGAGCTTTCCACCTTTAAGGGTTGTGTCCTGTGGGGTAGCAGGGTAGTGATCCCAACCTCATTGAGGACTAGAGTCTTGCAGTCTCTGCATGAGGGACATCCGGGAATAGTCTGGATGAAGGTGCTTGCGTGCAGTTATCTTTGGTGGCCCAGGTCCAAGGGTGCCACATTTGCCAACAGTCCAGGCCTGAAATGCCACAGGCTCCTGTACATAGGTGGGAGGACACACATGCTCCTTGGTCGAGGGTTCATATCGACTACGCTGACCCCTTTCATTGTTGTGGACAGTCACTCTAAATGGCTAGAGGTCGTTCCAGTGTCCACCACGACTACTGCCAGGACCATCCAGGTGCTGAGAGGGATCTTCGCCTCTCATGGGCTGCCAGATGTCCTTGTCTCCAACAACGGACCTCAATTCACCTATTTGGAGTTCCAGGCTTTCCTGCAAGCCAACATGATTCGTCATGCTACTTCTGCACCCTTTCATCTGGCTTCCAGCAGCCAAGCTGAGCGCATGGTGCGCACAACCAAAGAAAGACGCCTTGAAGAGGCTCACTCATGGGAGCTGGCACCACAGGTTAGCTGATTTTCTCCTTTGCCACTGCACCACACCTTGCACAGCTACAGGCAAGAGCCCAGCTGAACTCCGCTGGGGTCGCCGTCTCATTACCAAACTGGACAGGTTGCACCCAGACCGGGTGGCTTCACAGGTGTCACAGCCACAGGCACCTAGGAGACTACAGGTGGGCGATCCGATTTGGACAAGGAACTATGGACCTGGACATCTCTGGGTGATAGCAGTGGTCTGCAAGGTTACTGGGCCACTGTCATACGAAGTGGCCTTGGAAGATGGTCGCGTGCTGCGTTGGCACATTGACCAGCTGCACTGGAGGCTACCTAGTCACCCTTCTGCTCCTGACTCTGCTCTTGGGGGGGAGGAGGACCACGATTACGATCGTGGATCTCAGTCTCTCTGCGAAAGCGGGGGTTTGCACTCTGCAAATAGGGGTTTTGCCAACGAGGCGGCTCCTGACTCTGGCACTGGGTCCATGGGACATTGCACGCAACCGGCTTTTCATGCCACTTCTACTGCAGGCCTTGTGCCTATGGGACAGTGCTCCCAACAGGGGTCTTTTGAGGACCTGGGGAATTCCACCCCACCAAGGAACTCTGGTCTGGGCTTACTGGAAAGAGCCAGCCAAAGTCAGATGGACAAAGGGTTGGGTTTACCGGACCAGGCCAGTCAGCAAGATGCGGGTTTGCCTGTATCAATTGGGCCTCAAAGTCCCGGTCTGCCGAGCCTGGCAGGCGAGCTTGCAGACCGGACACTTGCAGCAGCTCCGAGACGCTCGGAGCAGGTCAGAGGCCCTCCAAAGTTTTTACAAGATTATGTAAGGTTCCTGTCAGTAAGCTGGCAGACCTAAGGGTTCCCTAGAAATAAGAAAACGCTCAAAGGGGTAAGCTTGTAGTAGTTAAAAATAGTAGTGTATGTTTTTTTGAACTAAGAGGGGAGGGGTGTTATGTCCTGAGCCTGTGATTGACAGATCAGGTGCAGGAAGCTGCAGAGAGACCCAGGCAGACCACGTGGCTGCCCAGGCCAGACAAGCTGTCTCCAGCCTATTGCACATGCGCAAAGTGGGAAAATACGTTTCATTTATTGGCTGACGCTGTCCCTGCAAAAGGGTATAAAAGGGATCCGCGCCATCTTGTGTGTGTTCTGTTGAGGTTCTGTTGAAGCTTTAATAAAGTAGCAACTGTTGTTACTCCTGCCTTGTCTCAATGCCTTACCAACGCACAGAACAGAACAATAGCAGTTTTCCAATATCTCAGGGGCTGCCACAAAGAAGAGGGAGTCAAGCTATTTTCCAAAGCGCCTGAAGGCAGGACAAGAAGCAACGGATGGAAACTAATCAAGGAGAGAAGCAACCTAGAACTAAGGAGAAACTTCCTGACAGTTAGAACAATTAACCAGTGGAACAACCTGCCTCCAGAAACGGTGAATGCTCCAACACTGGAAGTTTTTAAGAAGAGACTGGACAGCCATTTGTCCAAAATGGTATAGGGTTTGCTGCCTGAGCAGGGGGTTGGACTAGATGATCTCCAAGGTCCCTTCCAACTTTATTATTATTATTATTATTTGATCAAAATTCAGATGCTTGGCAATTGACTCATTTTTTATGATGGTTGCAGTGTCCCTGGGTCATGTGATCCCCTTTTGTGGCCTTCTGACAGTGGGGGACCCAGATTCACTTAACAACAGTTTGACCAATTTAACAACTACAGTGATTCACTTAACAACTGTGGCAAGAAAGGTCGTAAAATAAGGCAAACTCACTTACCAAATGTTTCACTTAGCAACAGAAATGTTGGGTTCAGTTGTGGTCATAAGCTGAGGGCATGCTTACTTGGCTGTAAGGCCCACTAGGTTCAGTTTAGCACAGTAATCCAGAAACCCACTTAAGGAAGGAAGTATCAAAGCTTTCTAAGAAATAGTGCGGTGACCAGGGGCAACAGCATTGGGACAGGAAGAGAGGCAAGTGGTAAAAGCAGCACTGCAGCAGCATAATGCAAAGTTCATCCATTTATACATGCATTGTGATGTTTGGATGTGCACTGTGAAGCACACGTGTAAGGAATAGATTAGATTTTTAGATTTCTTTTAATCTTGCCTTTATTATTTTTATAAATAACTCAAGGTGGTGAACATACGTAATATTCCTTCTTCCTCCTATTTTCCCCACAGCAACAATCCTCTGAGGTGGACTGGACTGAGAGAAAATAACTGGTCCAAAGTCACCCAATCACCTTTTATGCCTAAGGTGGAACTAGAACTCACACTCTTCTGATAATTGGTCCAAAGCACCGAGCCAACTTTTATGCCTAAGGTAGGACTAGAATTCATAGACTCCTGGTTTCTAGGCCAACACCTTGTTGCTTTTGTTATCCTGATGAAAGGATTGGATTCTTTAGATCCCTGTGACCAGAAACATCTCTCCCTCTCTTTTTGCAAGGTAGAACAAGCTGCTGGATTCAGGGTTATCTGCTGGGGGTCAAAAATATAAAGTTGCAACATGCATTTAAAAAATGAGGGTCAGGTTGCTTACTCAATCAATCAGAATAGAGCTGGAAGAAACTTTGGAGGTCTTCTAGTCCAACCCCCTGCTCAAGCAGGAGACTATACCATTTTCAGACAAGCGATTGTCCAATCTTTTCTTAAAAATCTCCAGTGATGAAGTACCTACAACTTCTGAAAGCAAGCCTGGTTTATTGGTTTATTGTTCCCACTGTTAGGAAGTTTCTCCTTAATTCCAGGTTGCCTCTCTCCTTGATTAGCTTCCATCCATTGTTTCTTGTCTTGCCTTCTGGTGCTTTGGAAAATAAGTTGACCCCCTCCTCTTTGTGGCAACCTCTCAAATACTGGAATACTGCTATCATGTCCCACCTAGTCCTACTTTTCTCTACACTAGCCAAACCCAAATCCTGCAACTCTTCTTTATATGAGCAGGGGGTTGGACTAGATGACCTCCAAGGTCCCTTCCAACTTGATGATGATGATGGTGATGATGATGAAGTTTTAGTCTCCAGGCCTTTAATCCTCTTAGTTGCTCTTCTTTGCAGTTTTTCCAAACACTCAAGATCTTTTTTGTAATGTGATGACCAAAACTGGATGCAGTGTTCCAGATGTGGCCTTACTGAAGTTTTGTAAAGCGGTACTAATACTTCACATGATTTTTATTCTATGCCTCTGTTTAGAATGTGACTGCTGTTAAGTCCTTCCAGTAATGGCGAATGATGAAGACACATCTTGTATAGAACAACTCTTTATTTCCAATTCAGCCACAACACCAACAACGAGCAGAGGCACGCAGGCCTCTTTTTATATGCCCAGATCCCCGGACACAATGGCAACAAAACAGGTGCTTTTCCTGCCTTGCGCATGCGTGCGAAGCCGGCGCCACTCAGTCTGGTCCCGGGCAGGTTTTGCAATCCCCGGGACCCTTGCAACGTCCTGAGCCTGCATTTGCACGCTCAGGACACAATACCCCTCCCCCCTAGATTGAAAAAATCCTGACAACTTCAACCTTCTTCTTTGGGAAGAGTGTCATACCTTCTCTCAGTCAAGCATGGATGGGAATACCTGAGGTTGCCTTCAATCAAAGTCCCTCTACATTGCTTTGGTGAATGAATATACTTGAAATCATAAATAAAACAAAATAACATTATTAGTCAATGACTATAGGAGTATTACCCCTGGAACTGGACAGCAACTTCACAAAATCTGAAAGATATTTGGGTGGGCACTTGGCCCTTTGCGACTTCCTCGGACTGGGAGAGTTTGCTTGGTTCCCTTGCTCTCCCTCCAGACTCGGTGAGCCAAGACGTTGCTGCCCAATTGCCCCAGGTGACCCTGGTGCTGTTGCCTGACCTACCTGCTCGCCTGCCAGGCTCAGTAGGTCAGGACTTTGCTGCCCCAAATACCTGGTCGACCTGCCCATCTGCTGGCTGGCTGGACCCTCTGAGCCCAAACCAACATCCCTTGGAGGGGTGGTACTCCCCGGATCCACAATGGACCCTTCGTGGGAACACTGTCCCTCGAACCCAAGGCCAGCATATGGAGAGTCCGGGGTAGCTACAGGGCCCCAGTACCCAGTGGACCCCAAGGCCATGTCAGAGGCACCAGATGCAGGAGTTGCCCCTTTGTTAGCCCCCATTCCAACAGACTTCCTTCTGGGAGCAATTGCAGAATTTGGCCAGTTCCCATGCTGTGTTGCCAGTTCTCTTGTAGGATGTGAGTTGTGTGGATAGCCCTGGTCGATCTCCCTGTCTGGAGCACTGTCTGTTGTGTATGAATAATGTGGATACCCCCGGAGTGACTCCCTGGCTGGAGTAAGTGTGGGTGTGTGGGATGACCCCCTGCCCCATGAAGTCCTGTTCCGAGCACTTGCGGAACCTTGTGCTGTGGTACCCCTAACCTCATCATTGGCCAGTGAAGGCTGATGACCTTGATCCTCAGAATTCACATTATGACCTTCCTCCCCTCCCCCAGAGCAGAGCCAGGAGCGGAAGGGTGAGAGTCCATCCGCGCACGCAGCTGATCTATGTGCCGCCGAAGAACGCGGCTGTCTTCCAAGGTCACTTCATATGACAAAGGTCCAGAGACCTTGCAGACCTCAGCAGGTACCCAGAGGTGACCAGGCCTGTAGTTCCGAGTCCAGACCGGATCACCCACTTGAAGTCTCCTCGGTGCCTGCGGTTGTGACACCTGAGACGCCACCCGGTCTAGGTGCAGTCTGTCTAGCTTAGTGATAAGCCAGCAACCCCAGCGAAGTTCAGCTGGGCTCTTCCCTGTGGCAGTGCAAGGTGTGGTGCGGTGTGCAAGAAGAAAATCTGCTAACCTATGATGCCAGTTACCATAAGTCAGTTTCTTGAGGGCATCCTTGGTGATGCGCACCATTCGCTCTGCCATTCCGTTGGTGGATGGGTGGAAAGGAGCCGAAGTTGCATGGCGGATCAGATTGGCCTGGAGGAAAACCTGGAACTCAGAAGAGGTAAATTGAGGACCGTTATCTGAAACCAGAACATCTGGAAGGCCATGAGCTGCAAAGATTCCTCTCAACACCTGGATAGTCTTGACGGTAGTAGTGGAGGACACAGGAACAACCTCTAGCCACTTGGAATGGCTATCAACAACAACCAGGAAGAATTGCCCCTGAAAGGGCCCAGCGTAATCTATATGCACCCTAGACCACGGGGATTGAGTTTCCTCCCACCTATGAACTGGGGCCTGAGGCATTTCAGGGCGGGACTGTTGACACACATGGCACCCATGCACCTGGGCCTCGATGGCTTTATCCAGGCCAGGCCACCACAAATGGCTGCGCACAAGCGCTTTCATCCTGACTATACCAGGGTGTCCCTCATGTAGAGAGATTAAAGTTCTAGACCTCAATGAGGCTGGGATTACTACCCTACTACCCCATAACAGGCATCCCTTGAACATGGACAACTCATGCCTCTTGTGCCAGAAACTTTGGAACTCAGTATCAGGGCACGAGTCAGGCCATCCTGACAACACCCATGTCAGCACGCGTGTAAGTGTGTGATCAGTGGCAGTTTCTGCAGCCACATCCCTAGCATTGAGGGGAGACTCAGGCAGCTCTTGAATGGACAGAATATTGACAGCAGGAGCAGGATCAGGCTCCAAGCTGGGCAGGGGTAATCTACTCAGGCCATCTGCATGACCCATTTCCTTTCCAGGCTTATGGATTAACGTGTAGTCATATGCTGACAGGAAAATGGGACTTCCGGTGAGGGAACGGGACAGACATAGGAGGCTGGGTCTCCAGCCTCCCAGTCTGGTTTCACTTCGCCTAGCGTCTCTTAAAGAGACGGAAAGTTGCCCTGGAGGGGCAACGAAGAAAGAGGGATCCTTCAGGAGCTTGGATTTGGTGGCGATCAATCTAAGTGTGCTGAATGCCCCCTCTAAAGGGGCAGAAGAAAGGTTGCCGGGGAAGCCTGAAGCAATCCTAGTTGCCTGCAGCCGGAAGGGGAATCATGAGACAATAGCTGATCTCCAACAACAAGTTATGTCTGAGTGAGCTGAAATCTTTTCCTCCTCCTTGTGCTTTAAAATATTGAGACCCTAAAAAGGAGAACTTGAAAGAGTAAATACCCCCAGAGAGACTTTTGGAGCAGCAAACTTAACATTAAGGGGAAATTTTAAATGAATAACTATCGGACTAAAGAGTGTGGAGAGTTGATAAATAAGCCAACGAGGACATCTGCTGGCGGAAAATAAGAATTAAAGAATTAAAAACACAGTGACCTTGAAAAGCGTGAGCAAAACAAAGTCCTGGTTTGAGATAATAAAAGAAAAACTGTTCATAGCTATACTTGTTGACACTGGCTAAAGACTAAATAGATACCATTCAGGAAAATAAAAAGGGAAAGAGAACATTGCTGCCCCATGAATCCCAGCGGCCAGTTAGGGCCCACAGAGTCGGCCTTCTCCAGGTCCCGTCAGCCAGACAGTGTCGCCTGGCGGGGCCTAGGGGAAGAGCCTTCTCTGTTGCGGCCCCAGCCCTCTGGAACCAACTTCCCCCGGAGATCCGTGTCGCCCCCACCCTCTCCGCCTTTCGTAAATTACTCAAAACACACCTCTGCCGGCAGGCCTGGGGTAGTTAACATCTTGCCCCAAGCCAGTGTATGTCTGTGTGTATGCTGAATGATTGGTTTTTTTAAAAAAATTAAGAGGTTTTATATTTACATGTATTTTATATGTTGATTTCTACTGTGTTGTGAGCCGCCCTGAGTTCTCCGGAATAGGGCGGCATAGAAATCGAATAAATAATAATAATAATAATAATAATAATTTTAAATATAAGTAGAGACTGGAGGAGGCAATTCTGTCTCACAACAGCAGATTCTTGATTACACCTGGGACATAAGTCTAAGACTGTGAGCAATAAAATGAGTACATCTAATATTTCTAGACTTGCAAAGAAAACTTCTTCAGTGCCCTCTGTCGGACAAGCCAGCCCAACAACTCAGAGTTCTGTCAGCACATTGTTACAGCGTGAAAAAGCAAGTATGACACAGGAAGAGACACAAACCTCTTTAAAATTAATTCAGCAAATGTTACAGCAAAATCATATTAAGATACAAAGCAAACTGGACAAAGTAAGCGAAGAAATTATGGATATAAAGGCACAATTCGAAGCTCAAAATCAAAAAATTACAAAAAATGAACAGAAAATCCAGGAAGTGGAACTTAAAACGCAAGACATTGATAAAAAGGTGGAGATGTTACTGCAAAAGAATGAAGGATTGGAACAATCAAATCAAGAGCTAGAACGTGCCATGGCAATGGTAGAAATGAGAGAAGCGGAACATTACTTAAGGTTTCAAAATATTCCTGAAAACACTGAAGAAAATATAGAAATGGTGATTATTGAGCTGTTGGCAGAACTTCTAAATGCAGATCGAATTGATATTCAAAATGAAACGGATCAAATTTATCGCATGAGTTCAGCGTATGCAAGAAAAAATAGACTACCAAGAGAAGTGCATGTGAGGTTTATGAAGAAATCAACAAGAGATGAAATACTGAGAAAAGTCAGAGAGGAACCCTTACAATATAAAAATAAAGAAATTGTGATCCTAAAACAGATACCCAGGAGAGTGAGGGATACCCGGAGACACTATCATTTCCTAACTACAAAATTGATTGTCAAAGGCATAAATTTTAGATGGCTAATGCCAGAAGGCATTTTAATAAATTGGAGCAATACAAGATATTGACTGGATTCAATTTGGAAAGCAGAGGACTTTGAAGAAAGAAATAGAGTAATTTTGGATGAAGGATTGCAGCAACAAGAGGATAAGCAGACAGGAGAGACAGCCCAAGGAGCAACGGCACAAGTAGAGCAGCAGCAGGAGAAAAGTGAACAAACAGGTGAAGGAGAAGGAACTGCTAGAGAACAAAGGGTTACAAGATCGACTAGACCTAAATATAAGTAATGAAGGAGAAAATGGAGAAAAAAAACCGAGATTTTTTTGGTAAATGTAAATGGACTAAACTCCCCAACAAAAAGAAATAAAATTTTTAGGAAACTTCAGAAATTAAATATAGATATAATTTGTTTACAAGAGACACATATAAAAAAACAACATTATAAATTTTTGGAACACCCCAAAATGGCGAAGCTTTATTATACATCAGCACAACAAAAGAAACGAGGAGTGGCGATATACGTTAAAGAGACAATAGATTCTAAATTAATATATTCAGATGAAGAAGGAAGAATTGTTATGATTGAAATATATTTGCACCAAAAACAAATACTGTTAGTGGCAATTTATGCTCCAAATGATAGTCAAGAACAATTTCATCAAAGATTACACAGGAAATTAATAGAAATGGAATATCAAAATATTTGTTTAATAGGAGATTTTAATGCGATAGTAGATGGAATAATGGATTATAAAAGTAGTAAAACAGGAAAACTTGGAAGAAGAAGACTACCCAAGGCATTTTTTGACATGGCAGAAGAAACTGGAATTCAAGATGTCTGGAGAGAAATTAACGCTCAAAATCGACAGTACACTTTTTATTCAAATAGCCATAAATCTTGGTCAAGAATTGACATGATTTGGATGACTTCTGAATTAAAGATGGATATACAGGAAATTGAGATAGAAATAGGAACATGGGCAGATCATAACCCTTTAAAAGCGACACGGAAAGGAATACAAAAAAAACCAAGATGGATTTTAAATCAATCTATACTAAAAGATAAAGAATTCGTAGACTTGGCCAAAAGAGAAATGAAATTTTTTTTTAAAGAAAACAAAGAAGAAGACACTTCACTACAAAACGTATGGGATACAGCTAAAGCATATTTTAGAGGCATAGCTGTAATGTATATGGCAAAGAAAAACAAACAGAGAAGACAGCAATATTTATTATTAAAAGAAGAATTTAGAAAGTTAGAAATAGAATTACAACAAAACCCACAGGAAAAGACTTGGAAAAGAGAAATGGAAATAATAAAACATAAGCTGAATTTGTTGGACTCAGAAAAATTGGCCGAACAAATAAAAAGAACAAAACAAATTTTTTTCGAAAATGCCAACAAGCCAGGAAGATGGCTAGCCTATAAGCTTAAAAAACAGAAAGAGAAGAAAATAATACATAACTTAGTAGATGGGAAAGGTTGTTTACAATTTAAAAAGGAAGAAATAAAAAAGATAATTAAGAACTATTATTAGCCTGATTTTTTTAAATCTAGTTACTTGGCATAAGGTTTTAGAAGGAGACTTGAGCATATGAGAACATTTATATGTAGATGTTAGGCTTTATGCATTTTGGTGACAAAATTTTGGTGACATCCATCTGTGCTATGTAAATGTTTTGTGACAAGCCCTAATGGCTGCATTTTTTGAGATGCTAATTGTTGCTGACATTGTCCAAGAATCAAGTTGAGAGGGGGCACTGTTTAATCCAACATTACTAATGAAAACCACAATACAGTAGTATGATGGGTAAATTATGATTAAAAAATAAAAAATAAACAGATCCTAAAATAAGGGGAAAAAAAGAACTATTATATGGAATTGTATGGCAAAGAGGAGGCTGTAAAAGAGAGAATTGCTCAATATTTAGAAGAAAGTAAACTGCCAAAGATTCCAGAGACATTTAAAATTATGTTAGAAGAAAGAATAACAATGATGGAGATATTAGAGGCTATAAAGTGACAAAAGAACGGGAAAACACCAGGTCCAGATGGGCTACCGGCGGAACTCTATAAAAAGCTACAAGACATATTAAGCGAACCGCTGAAAAAGGTTTGCAATGGATTACTGTTAGAGGCTAAACTTCCAAACACATGGATAGAAGCAAATATTACTTTGATACCAAAAGAAGACTCAGATTTGATGTATATTAAGAATTATAGACCGATTTCATTACTCAGTGTGAATTATAAAAATTTTACTTCAATAATGGCAGAGAGACTGAAAAGATACTTAGTTGAGTTTATACATCCAGATCAAAACGGCTTTTTACCGAAGAGACAAATCAAAAATAATTTAAGGGTGATAATGGACGTATTAGAATATTATGAATTACACCCAGGGAAACAATTAGCATTAGTGTTTTTGGACGCCCAAAAAGCGTTTGATAATGTTTCTTGGCAATTTATGGTTCAACAATTACAAATAATGGATTTTGGAAAGAACTTTACAAATATGATAAAAACAATATACAGTAATCAGACAGCAAAAGTGATAGTGAATGGAGATTATACTGAGAGCTTTGAGATAAGAAAAGGCATGAGACAAGGGTGTCCACTATCTCCATTATTATTTATCTTTACTTTGGAAGTATTAAATAGAAGGATAAGGCAAGACACAGAAATCAAAGGATTGAAAGTAAAAGATGAAACGTATAAACTACAAGCATTTGCCGATGATTTAGTATTTATTTTGGAAGAACCTTTAGAGATGATTCCTAAACTATGGGGAAAGATAGAAGAATATGGAGAAGTGGCAGGATTAAAAATAAATAAAGATAAAACTAAAGTAATAGTAAAGAACCTTACAGATAAACAAAAAAGGCAAATACTAGAGAAAACAGAGGTACAAATAGTGAAAAAAGTTAAATATCTAGGTATCTATCTTTCAGCTAGAAGACAATTACATAAAATTATTGAAGCAAATAAAACTAGACTTAGAAAGATGGAAAAATCTCCAACTATCAATATTAGGAGGAATTGCTACAGTAAAAATGAATGTGTTGCCAAAGATTTTATTTTTATTTCAAATGATTCCGAGAAAATTTTTTCAAAATTTAAATTCATTGGTTTTGAATTTTATTTGGCAGGGGGAAAAAGCTAGAATTAAGATGAAAACATTACAAGATGCTAAGGAAAATGGAGGTTTTGGGCTGCCGGAATGGACATTGTATTATCAAGCATCGGTGTTAACATGGGTGAAAGAGTGGATAACACTTACAATTGGGGTGGTATGCTTTTTTATGGTATGGGAAAAACAGAGTCCATAAGTACTTTCAAAATCATTTTATAAGAAATGCCTTATTAACAGTATGGGAAAAAATTAAAGCTAAAATATATCTTAAAATTCCAGGGTGGTTGTCAACGATGGAGGCATTTATACATTTATTCTCGAATCTGGTAGATTTCGAGAAAGTATGGACATATAAAGATATCTTAGATATTCATGGGAAATTAAAATCTAAACAAGAATTGGAAAATTTAGGAATTAATCTATCCTGGTGGGCACATTTACAGATACAAAATAGATACAAAAAAGATGTAAAAATGTATGGATTTTATAAGGATCAAACTGTGTTTGATAAGATTTTGTTAACCTCAGATGAGAAATTAATTAAGAAAATGTATAATTTTTTGTTAATTCTAGATATGGAAAGTGAACAAGTGAAAGAAACAATGATAAGATGGGCAAAAAATTTTGGTTATAACATAGAATTAGAAAAATGGCAAATGTTATGGGAGAGAAACTATAAATTAACAATGTCAACTTCATACAAAGAAAATCTGTATAAAATGTTTTATAGATGGCACCTTCCACCAGTAAGATTAGCAAAAATGTTTAAAAATATGTCAGATAGATGTTGGAAATGTAAACATAACATAGGCACGTATTATCACATTTGGTGGACATGCGGGAAGGCAAAGGCTTATTGGAAAAATATACATATGTGGTTAGAAAAAATATTGGATGAACAAGTGGATTTTAAACCTGAACTTTTTTTACTAGGCATTATGTCTGAAAAGACTAATAAGCAGAAATTATATTTAACCCTACATATTACCACAGCAGCAAGAATAATTTTTGCACAATATTGGAAGAATGAAGGATTGCCATCAGAGGAAGAAATAATCAGGAAGATTTTGGAATGTGCAGAGATGGACAGATTAACTATGAGGCTGAAAGACAAAGAAGATACAGACTACTATCAAATTTGGAATTTATTTTATTCTTGGTTAGAGAAAAGAAGGAAGGATTAGGAATTGAACATGTATTAGTTTAGCAAACTCCAGACAACTTGTTGGTTGGAAAAATTAACATATATTGATGAAAAAAATTAATAAAAAAGATTGAAAAAAAAAGGAAAATGGACCATCTCAGCATACGAGGAGACAGGATATGAGGAGTCTGTTTGGAAGTTGTGAACAACCCTAACAAGGGCTTATGGTCAGTGTAGACCGTGAAGTGGCGGCCGTATATGAAATCATGAAACTTCTTAATGCCTGCCACAATAGCCAATGTTTCCCTGTCAATTTGAGCGTAATTATGCTCAGCAGAAGACAGTGTCCTGGAATAATAGGCCACAGGGACCTGTGTCCCATCAGCCCTCAGCTGGCTAAGTACTGCTCCCACCCCGTATGGAGATGCATTGCAGGCAATGCAAACAGGTAGCTGCTCATTCAAGTGAGCTAGCACTGCATTAGAAGTAAGCAAGGCTTTAACCTCATTGAAACTTTTCTTGTGGACTTTGGTCCACTGCCAACAGGCCTGTTTGTCTAAAAGCCTGTGCAAGGGCTCAGCTATAGCAGCTTTGTGTGGCAGAAATGCATGGTAAAAGTTTAATAGCCCCAAGAAGGCTTGCAACTCACCCTTAGACTTAGGGCTTGGGGCCTGCTGAATAGCTTTTAATTTAGCTTCAGAAGGGTGAATGCCTTGAGCATCTATCCTGAATCCCAAAAAATCAGTAGAATTGACTCCAATCTTACACTTGTCCTTCTTTAACTTAAGGCCTGCTCTTCTAAAACGAAGCAAGACAGCCCTTAATCTCTCTGCCAAATTTTGAGATGATTCCCCAGCAATGAGAACATCATCAAAATATGGACAGGCTCCTGGAATACCCTGAAGTGTGATCTCCATGACACTCTGGAATATGCCAGGGGCTACATTTACCCCAAATTGCAATCTCTTTACTTTGAAAGCTCCTCTATGCGTTACAATGGTTTGAGCCTCAGCAGCTGCCTCATCAACAGGCAACTGTTGATAGGCCTGTGCCAGGTCAAGCTTTGCAAAAATTCGTCCCCCTTTGAGGGAAGCCAGGATGTGGCTTACAACAGGTACTGGATAAGCGTGCTGCTGCAGTGCCTTGTTTAGTGTGCACTTGTAGTCTGCACATATGCGTATGTCCCCATTAGCCTTTAGAGGCGTTACTATGGGGGTTTCCCATGGACTAGAATCAACAGGTTCTAAAATGCCTTGCTGGAGCAGTTTGTCCAGTTCAGCATCAATCTTACTCTTGAGGGCAAAAGGTACCCTCCTAGACTTAACCCTAATGCAGGGGTTCTCAACCTTGCCAACTTTAAGACTTGTGGACTTCAACTCCCAGAATTCCTCAGCCAGCTTTGCTGGCTGAGGAATTCTGGCAGTTGAAGTCCACAAGTCTTAAAGTTGCCAAGGTTGAGAACCCCTGCCCTAATGGGTGTTACGTTTGGGTCTAACCATAATGAAACTGGAGGCCCCTTGTAGGATCCAAGTTCAGAACTAAACACATCTGCAAACTCCCTGCAGACTTCTGCCAGGCTCCATGTTTGCAAATTGTGCAGCCCAGTAATCTGGATTCCCAAGGCCTCGAACCAATCGAGTCCAATAAGACTCGTGCGTTCACCCCCAACAACCAACACATCTAAGGGACCTTCAAAATCCTTGTACTGTACCTTAAGGGTGGCCTCCCCCTTAACACACACCTTAGAATTCTGAAAGTCTGTAAGTATTACATTGGATGGCCTGAGTTTAACTCGGAGGCCACTGCTACTGCAAATTTTCCTGAATGTGTTGAGGGAAATAATGGAGAGAGCGGACCCAGTGTCCAACTTCATGGACAAAGGAACTCCTTTCAACCTTACTTTAAGGGACAGTTTCTTCTTTAGGGGTTTGTGTGTGCCTGTCCTTAAAATACTTCTGCGTGATGCGCAGAAACCCATCCTATTTTGGCTGGGGACCCTGGTACCTTTCAGATGCAATTCTTCACGAGGTTGTACCTTCTGTCGACCCAGATGGATGCAATGTGGCCTTGCTTGCCGCATGTTCTGCAGATGGCAGAACGGAACCTGCAGTCAGCTCGTTTGTGGCGTCCTCCGCACCCGAAGCATTGAAGAGCTGTTGTGGTCCTCTCCGTACGTTCCTTCTGCCTTCTTCCAGCTGCCTGGTAAAGCTTATCCACCTCCTCTTCAGGATCTGCTGTTGCAATGCAAATGCATCCCACTTGAGCTGACCGTAAGCATTATGTGTATTCACATCGAAGAGGTTTCTAAACGCAGGAACCTTTTGGCTGGGATAATTGCCGTGATTTACAAAGCCTTCAGGCAAGGCAATTGCTCAGATCAAAAGGGTTTTTCTCAATTGCTGGCTGGAGTTTCCTCAATCGATGGCTTACACATAAGCGAACAAACTTTCTCAAGCTATGTTTAAGATAACTGAAGTTAGATAAGCAGCAGATCGGAAACGGTCTGAAAGCAGACACCAAATTAGCCTCAGATCATATGCAAGGATTTACAGACCTTTGACAGTTGAAAACGAAGGTGTTACTTTATGGTTAGATGTAGGAAACATATTATCTTGTAATTGTCTTGTAATCTCCTGACCTCCTGACTAAGCAGGAAATATAATCATTGATGAAACATTTTATATTATGCTATTGTAAAACTGCCGGACTCAAACCTTTTTGTATGTGATTTATTCACGTTGTTTGATGTTAACCAAATAAAGAGAGGAGGCTGATTTCATTCGAATGTCAGTCACCTCAGAGAGAAACCTTGTGTCTTATCTCTACATTCGGCCACCGTGTCTGACCCACATTGAAGCTGCCTACGGAAGGTAAAGCATCAAATGGTGACCCCTGATGTGATGCGGAATCACGTCCTTCTGGCATCCTACTACCTACATCGCCTGGAATAGGCCCCTTGGGCGCACGTCTTTACGTAAGTATGGGACAGAGGCTTTCAAAAGATCGGGCTCAGCACCTGACAGAATTGAATAGCTTAGTCAGGAGAGCAAATTATATTCAGAAACTTAATAATCAGGCTGTTTTCCCTGTCACTCAGAAAAAATTGTATCTTTTATTGGCTTTTTTGGAAAAATTTCACCCTACGTACCCAGAAAAGGGGCAA
The DNA here is from genome assembly GCA_034064705.1 of Bothrops alternatus. Taxonomy (NCBI): domain Eukaryota; kingdom Metazoa; phylum Chordata; class Lepidosauria; order Squamata; family Viperidae; genus Bothrops; species Bothrops alternatus. The sequence goes on from JARGCV010000054.1 coordinate 820,839, forward strand.
TTAGACCTCGCCACGTGGAGACGCATAGGCATTTGGCTCCACATGCCGCCCAAAGCTCCGCCAAATGTTCTAGCCCCATGGAAGGCCGTATTGTCCATGTTGACTTTACACTGTGCAAAACAAGCTGATTTGATAGATCCTCAGACATTAACAAGCTCTGAGACATCAAAAAAAATATTACAATCAGACTCTAAATTTGCCCTATCAGAAGAACCACCCCCAAGATATGAACCATTGAGCGCCAAGGCTGGGGATTGCACTCAATTGACTGATTCTGATCTGTATTCCATGGCATCTGCGCCTGCTTCTTCTTCTTCTATCTGTCTTGAACCTGCCCCTCTCTCTTCCTTGCAAAGGGGAATTGCTAAAGCCAAGGCTGAGGGGGTCATAGAACTAGATGATTTAGCAGACATTGCCGCTTTTCCAGTAATCATGGTGCCCGATCCTGCTAATCCTGGCCGGCAAAGACCCAGATATGAAACCTTGGATTATAAAATGATCAAGAACTTGAAGGAGGCGGTGCACCAATATGGGATCTCCGGACCTTATGTCCAAGGCTTATTGTGCGCATTTGCGCTCAGCCAGCATGTTCTCCCAGTAGACTGGAAGAATATTGCCCAAATGATACTTAATAACACGCAGTATCTGCAATTTGAGGCTGCCTGGAAAAGGCAAGCTGATCGAATGGCTCGACAAAACTTGCTCCCTGCTGACATTGGCATACGCCACATAATGGGCACTGGTACTCAGTCCACGATCACTAATCAGCTGCAATTTCCTCCTGCCGTGTTTGCATTAATTAACGAAGCAGTATTATATGCTTTCTCGGTCTTGGAGGACTCCACCGAGGTTACTTCCTCTTTTGCAAAAATATTACAAGGACCCCAGGAGCCATATGCTGATTTTGTCAATAAACTGATCACAGCTGTCAAAAGGCAGATTGAAAATGCTGCAGCACAGGATGAATTGATTAAAAAATTGGCTTATGAAAATTCTAATGCAGATTGCAAAAGTATATTGAAAGGGGTCGTTGTAAATCAGAGAGCTACCATCTCAGATTATCTTGACGCCTGTAGGTATACTGGAACCACCACCTTTCAAATGTCTGCATTGGCCCTTGCCTTGCAGGGACATTCTGGGCAAAGTTCTCGGAATCGGTCATCTCAAACCTGCTTTAATTGTGGGAAGCCCGGACACTTTAAAGCTGAATGCCGGGCTCCTGGGGGGGGGAGCTGCCTCAGGGAAGGACGGACGTTCCTCTAAACCACGAACTGTTTGTCCAAAGTGCAAAAGGGGCTTTCACTGGGCAAAAGATTGTCGGTCCGTAACCAACAACAATCAGGGAAACTAGGAGCGGGGCGACCGGCTAGCCCCTTCTCAAAGGTCGGAGATTTAAATCCTCCCCCTGATCAGTATTCCCAAACTTTTGAAATGGCTGCAAAGGAAACATTGTTGCTAAATTTGCCTGCTCACAATTATTTTTTGCCTTTAGAGCCAAAATTAAAGCTCCAATTGCCCCCCACTTTGCCCGTGTTGGTATTTCCGACACATGAAATGACATGTCAAGGCATCATGGCTGCTCCTGTGATGATAGATTCTCAGTGTCTGTCTTCTTTGTCACTCTGTGTCTCTGCTAATCAGCCTGTGACCATTCAGCAGGGCTCAGTCATGGCTACTATGATATTGCTAATGGACTTCATCCCACCGGAGTTATGCGCGGTGGAACACCCTTTAGCCCGGCCACGTCCGGTGGCCACGTTCCTTTTGAACGGCCGCCAATTTTCTGGCATTTTAGACACTGGGGCGGATGTCTCAGTCATAAGATCTCAAGAATGGCCCGCTCAGTGGGCCACAGAAGAGGCCCCTTCTGTGAGAGGTGGGGGGGCTACAGGTGGCACGTAAAAGTCTTGCTTGGGTAGCTGTGACATCGCCTGATTCGGCTCACACTGCCTATATTCAGCCTGTGGTCATTCCCCTTCACATTAATTTATGGGGCCGAGACCTAATGAGTCAACTACAAGCTAAATTAACCTTTTCCTAATGGCTGTACCTCTGAAATTAACTCTCAAGACACCCACGCCTGTGTGGGTGAATCAATGGCCCCTATCCCAGGAAAAGCAAACTGTGCTTTTAAAATTAATTCAAGAGCAGCTTGCTCTTGGACATTTGGAACAATCCTTTAGCCCTTATAACACTCCTGTCTTTGTCATTAAAAAAAAGAGTGGAAAGTTTCGTTTTCTTCACGACCTCCATGCCGTGAATTCTATAATTCAGCCTATGGGACCCTTGCAATGCGGTCATCCGAATCCTAACTTAATTCCTGCTGATTTTCAGCTTTTGGTGGTGGACCTCTCAGATGCCTTTTTCTCTATTCCTTTGCATAAGGAAGATAGGCAATTATTTGCTTTCACAGTCCCAGAGCAGAATTCTCACAGACCCACGGCTAGATATCAGTGGAAAGTTTTGCCACAGGGTATGTTAAATAGTCCAACCATTTGTCAATTTGTCGTGGATCAGGTTCTGAATAAATTCAGATTGCAAAATCCACACCTAATGATTTATCATTACATGGATGATATCCTTGTTGCTGGACCAGGCCCCCCTGGGGTGCTGCTCCCCTATCTGCCACAGCTTCAAACTATTTTGAAGCAAGGGGGCTTTCATGTTTCCCCTGAAAAAATTCAGACAAAAGCACCGTTTTCCTATTTGGGGCATAAAGTTTTAGCATCCCGATCTGTGCCCCAGCCCCCAAAATTGGCTTTTACAGAACCTCTCACATTATTGCAGCTCCAAAAATGCTTGGGAGCCATAAATTGGATCCGTCCTTATTTAGGTCTCACCACCTCGCAGCTTTCACCTTTATTCTCCGCCCTTACTAGGGGGGTGAAACCTTCTGACCAAGTTCTCTTGCCTGGCGAGGCAAGGGAAGTTTTGCAAAACGTTTCCTTCGCTCTAGCTAAGGTTTGGGTGGACCGCATTACTCCCAACATTTCTTTATCTCTCATTCTGCTTAATACAAAGAGCCTTCCTACTGGCATACTGGCACAAGTTCAAAATAAAAAATCCTTAAAAATTGTTGAATGGATACATTTGCCGCACACACCCCGTAATTCAATCAACCCCAGTCATTTGATGTTTGCTACTCTAATTCGGAGAGGCCGCCTTAGAGCAAAAGCCTTGACGGGGGCAGACCTTGATTCATTATTTGTTCCCTGCCCACTAGCTCAATGGGAGGATTTGGTGTTTAACTCAGACTCCTTGCAATTTGCCTTGGCCAATTGGCTGGGGATTGTGTCCTGCCATCCTCCAGCGGACCCCCGGATTGCTTTGCTTAAGGTGGTCCCGGTCTCTTTCAAATCGGTGATAACGTCTGCGCCCATTTCAGATGCTGTGACTGTCTTTGCAGATGGTAGTAAAACGCATGGGGCTTGTGTGTACCAGAAGGAAGGGACCTGGATGTCTTTAATCACCCCCTCTCAAACTTCTGCTCAGCGCTCAGAACTATATGCTTCTCTTTTAGCTTTTAACCACTTTTCTGAAACTCCTTTCAACCTGATTGTAGATAGTCTCTATGTGTGTCAAGTTATTAACTCCATTTCGGATGCTTACCTGTCTCCCTCAACTGATTGTAATCTGCTTGCGCTGTTTGCCTCTTTGAAAAATTTAATCCAAAAGCGCACCCTTCCCTTCTTCGTGGCTCACATACGAAGCCACCAGCCATTTCCTGGCATGTTACAAGAAGGAAACAATGTAGCAGATTCAGTTGCTTCTAATGCTTCTTCTCTGTTGCCTGTAAAATCTTCTTCACTGTTGCCTGTCAGTTCTGTCCCCCCCACCCCATGGGAAAGCCACGCTTATTTTCATCAGGGAATCCGTGCTCTGGTGCGGCAATTCTCTCTCTCCTACAGAGAGGCAGCTGCCATTGTGCAACAATGTCCGACATGTAGCCTGCAGGGCCGTGCTGTGCCATTAGGAGTAAATCCCCGTGGTCTTGAGCCCACTCAATTATGGCAAATGGATGTGACACAATGTTCTGCATTTGCCCCGTGGAAATATCTTCACGTTTCCATTGACACCTATTCAGGAATTTGCTCAACCTGGCTCTCTACACTTTAAATTTCCTGAATGAGTCAGGCAAGCCTAGCCTCTCTGCTGCCCAGCGCCACTTCTCTTCATCAAAAACGGAGCAACGCCCACTTGTCTATTACTGGCAGTTGCCTGACCCCACCTGGAAAGGACCAGCCCCACTCAAAACTTGGGGTCGGGGCTATGCAGCCATTCAACTACCAGACTCTGCTCTATGGGTTCCTGGCCGCTGCATTCGTCCATGTCATCTTCCACCGCCCGTGCCTGCTCCGGAGGAGGAGGATGCCTCGCTCAGCTTGCTTTTTGGATGAATTGACTTCTCGCTTCTTCCTTTTGCTTCAGGAAAACATCATGTTTTGGTCCGTTTATTTGCTTCTATGTGTCGCAGGAGGTGCTGCCAGTGAAACCTTTTGGATCTACCCTACTCATCTCTTTGAACTGCCTGGAACATTTGCTCAAATACATTGCTATTCTGACATCCGTGCAGAACTTTGCCCCCTGACTTTTTTCTTTGAACCCTATCAGTGGCTGTTGGAACCAAAACCTTCTTCTGACCGGCTTCAAGTGACCACAATGACTGAGCCTCAATGGTGGTTTCCCTACCATTCTCAAATAGCCGGCTACTGTCATCTAACCCTGCATTTGAAAATCTCTCTCACAACTATAGGTCGATATGCCTGCAGAGGATTCCTCAATGGCAGTTGGAGGGAAGTAAGCAGTTTGATTGCTAGCCCTGACAGTTTTGCTTTCCCCCCAATTCCTTCGTCTAGATCACCCGGCAACCCAGACTCTACATCACAATGACGTTTTCCCCCTTCGCTCCAAACGCAGCTTCTCTGATCTTCCCTTTTGCATCTGGTCCACCAAGGTATCTGATGGTCAGCCTTTTCAGTTACGCACCATGATCAATAGTGACTGCAACCTGATTTTGGGGGTCTTTCCTCCTATTTCTTCACATCAAAAGAAGTGGATTTGCTCCAACAGATCTTTGGATTTTGTTCAACACGCACTGGATTTATGTGGGGATAAAGTCCCTCTCCGTACTTGTTCTTGGGCTGCTTACATTTTGTGGACAGGAAATTGTGGGACTTATAATTTTTTCAATAGTCCTTTGACATTTCAATGTAATGATTCTTATGTTTCTTCTTTACCAAGGTATTGGGAAGGTCTCTGTACAGTTTATATGCAATCTCCTGATAAAATTTCAAAAATAGGGAACCAAGGCATTGTTCCCACCCCCCCTTCCATGATGATGACCACCCCCTTTCAAGTTTTGACTAGCAGAAAACCCATTATCACCCCAGTGCTGCCTATCGTGCCCCCTCCTCGCAAGCCACGAGCTGCTAGGAAACCATCTGATGATTGTAGTCTATGTGTGGTTAAGGTTCGTGAAGGCAATCAGGTAAAAGAGACCCTGGTTTACTTTTCCCATCACAAATGTCCTGGTGAGATGGTCCCATGCAAAAAGGGGAATGTCACATATAGTTATTGTAAGATCACAAAAACATGTTATGATCCCAAACACGATCCGGAACAGATGTGGCTTCACCTAAAGTCTCAAGGTAAAACACTGCATCAACAAAGAATATGGTCTCTGAATACACCTGTCTCCATTATAATTGATGTGTGTGAAATAGTAGATTGTGGCCATTTAACAGAGCAAAGGGAATATGCTGTCAATGACAAGTACGGTATATTTGTCCTATTAAGGGGCCATCGGGGTGTGGGTATGGTAATTTATGCCCCTATTGGAGTTGTGTTCATTGGGCAACCAGTCTGTGGGAAAGCACAGTACCTTATGTGTGGGATGCAGCATTAAGTAAGGTAGTAGCTACTGCAACCTGTAAATTGAGACATTGTAACAAAATTAATTTTACCATCAATGGGTTCAACACCATGACTGGTCGATATGGCAATCAATTTGGAATTGGGATAGATGGATGGGGCACAGATCCAACTGGAAAATTCACAATAGAAGTGCAAAAATTTATGGAAACCGAAGACCAAATCACCCATAATTTTTATACTGAATTCTGGAAAGAAATGAAAAAACCAATTGAAATCCCGGATGTTGCTAGGAATCTGTTCATAGAACTAGCTGGCACTGTAGCCCAGGCTTTAAATGTAACAAACTGCTATGTGTGCGGGGACACAAATGTAGGAGACCAGTGGCCGTGGGAGGCCGCAGAATGGGACATTTCCAAAAAATATAACGCTACCAGGCAACCCCCTCACTTAAACAATAGTGTGTGGGAGTTACGGCAGGCATTAGTTTGCCACTGGTGTGTCAATAGATTTGAGCACAGCACTCCGTTGATTGGTGACAGCCTATGCGAAGCAATGATAAAAATTAACATCTCTGATTCCTCAGTATCCTTTTGGCCAAATGCCTCAGTTAACAACGTTCCATTCATGTGGCCATTACCTAATGAAACAGCCATGTACAATTGGCCCACAGAATCTGGAGAAATGCTCAGTGCGTCCTATAAAGGCACATGGAAAGCTCCTCCAGGATTATATTGGATCTGTGGAAAACGAGCTTATTCCCAATTACCTGATAAGTGGACAGGCTCTTGTACTATAGGAGAGATACGCCCAGCTTTCTTCCTAATACCATTGGGGGAAGGTGAAAGGCTCAGCCACTCAGTCTATCAAAGAAGGAAACGTTCCCTGAATGTGGAAGTTCCTATATACGAGGACCAGGAATGGAAGGGCAAAATATGGGACGCTGAGTCAATCATAAAGGAATATGGTCCAGCCACTTGGGCTCAAGATGGCACCTATGGGTACAGAACACCCATTTATATGATTAATCGCATAACTCGCTTGCAGGCTGTGTTGGAACTAGTCACTCGTGAGAATGCTGTAGCTTTAAATCTGATAGCAAAACAACATAGCCAATTAAGAAACGGCGTATTTCAAAACCGCCTAGCCCTTGACTATCTGCTAGCTGCAGAAGGAGGGGTCTGTGGAAAATTTAACCTGTCAAACTGTTGCCTGCAAATTGATGACAATGGGAGAGTCATAGAAGAGATAACTGAAAAAATTATTCGCTTGGCCCATGTCCCACCTCAACAATGGACGGGGATATTGGATCAAGGAGGTTTTTTGGGTGGCATTTTCAACAACTGGAGGCAAGCCCTGTTTATGATAGGAATTGGGTTCTTGGGCTTAATGTTTTTGCCTTGTTTGATTCCCCTGTTACGTTCTGTGATTAGCAGTGTGGTTGAGAGTGCTGTTCAAAAACAAGCACTGCACATTTGGGACTTAGGGGAGAATTTAGGAGACTCATATATCATCCCTGAGAAGAAAACTTTATTGTATTCCGAAGATGAAGAAAGCTTCTAAATAAATAAAAAAAATAGCAATTGTTGCAATGCAAATGCATCCCACTTGAGCTGACCGTAAGCATTATGTGTATTCACATCGAAGAGGTTTCTAAACGCAGGAACCTTTTGGCTGGGATAATTGCCGTGATTTACAAAGCCTTCAGGCAAGGCAATTGCTCAGATCAAAAGGGTTTTTCTCAATTGCTGGCTGGAGTTTCCTCAATCGATGGCTTACACATAAGCGAACAAACTTTCTCAAGCTATGTTTAAGATAACTGAAGTTAGATAAGCAGCAGATCGGAAACGGTCTGAAAGCAGACACCAAATTAGCCTCAGATCATATGCAAGGATTTACAGACCTTTGACAGTTGAAAACGAAGGTGTTACTTTATGGTTAGATGTAGGAAACATATTATCTTGTAATTGTCTTGTAATCTCCTGACCTCCTGACTAAGCAGGAAATATAATCATTGATGAAACATTTTATATTATGCTATTGTAAAACTGCCGGACTCAAACCTTTTTGTATGTGATTTATTCACGTTGTTTGATGTTAACCAAATAAAGAGAGGAGGCTGATTTCATTCGAATGTCAGTCACCTCAGAGAGAAACCTTGTGTCTTATCTCTACATTCGGCCACCGTGTCTGACCCACATTGAAGCTGCCTACGGAAGGTAAAGCATCAATCTGCCTCCGAATCTTCTTGCACGTCTTCCTGGTGAACGATGACTGTCTCTGGGGGGCTTCTGGTGGGCTTCTGGTGGGCTGCAAATTCTTTACCACCCCGCCTGCTGCTTCCTCTGCTGTAACCTCTCGCAGAGCATCTTGGAAAGAAACATCTTCTTTAGCGAAGATCTTCTGCTGTAAGTCTCTGTTCCTTAACCAGCATACAAAACGATCACGCAGCCTTTCTTCCAAGTCTTTAAACTCACACGGTCTGGCTGCCCACCTCAAGGCTGCAATAAAGTCCTTAGCAGATTCACCTGCCTTCTGGTCCCTTTGTTCAAACATGTGCCTCCACGCAATGATGGACAACTTGGGCTGGAAATGCTCTTTCAGAAGTTTCTTTAAATCAGTATACGTTACTGACTCCAGAGAGGCGGGAGCCACCAGATTTTCTGCTATCTCAAAGGCTTCCTGGCCACAGACACACAACAGAGTTGCAGCCTTCAGACCGTCTTCTCTGATCTGGTTGACCCTGAAATAATTCTCCACCCTCGCAACGTAGGATTCCCATCTCTCCGGGTGTGAGACATCGAACTCGGATAAATGGCCGATCTTCGCCATCCTCAGTTGTACTTCACCACTCGCTTCTCTTAGGGAAGGGGTCTTTCAGCTGAGCTCACCCTCCAGCGACGCTGTACTGGCAGGATAGACGCTGATTTTAATGCCGTCTTCCCTCTTCAGGACTTCTTTGGGTGAGTCTTTACAGCTTCCTCCTGTTTAGCTTGTAAAGTATCCCACCTTCGTCGCCAGTGTTAAGTCCTTCCAGTAATGGCAAATGATGAAGACACATCTTGTATAGAACAACTCTTTATTTCCAATTCAGCCACAACACCAACAACGAGCAGAGGCACACAGGCCTCTTTTTATATGCCCAGATCCCCAGACACAATGGCAACAAAACAGGTGCTTTTCCCGCCTTGCATATGCGCGTGAAGCCGGCGCCACTCAGTCTGGTCCCGGGCAGCTTTTGCAATCCCCGGGACCCTTGCAACGTCCCGAGCCTGCATTTGCAGGCTCAGGACACAACAGCTGCCATCTTAATTTTTGGGTTGCTTCTTAATTTAAGTTGCTAAAGGTTGAGAAAACCTGGGCTAGACTGACGTAGGATTCTCTATCCTCTAATTCTAAATGTAGTCCTCAACTTACAACAGTTCATTTAGAGTTTGTTCGAAGTTACAATGGCACTGGAAAAAGTGACCTATAACCGTCCCTATGGTCATGTGATCACACCTGAGATGATTGGCAACTAACTCATATTTATGAGAGTTGCAGTATCCTGGGGTCACGTGATCACCAGGATACTTACGGGACCGTCTTCTGCCACATACTTCCCTACGACCGGTGAGAGCGCACAGGGTCGGCCTCCTCCGGGTCCCGTCAGCGAAACAATGTCGTTTGGCGGGTCCTAGGGGGAGGGCCTTCTCTGTTGTGGCGCCCACCCTCTGGAACCAACTGCCCCTTGAAGTCCGCATTTCTCCCACTCTCCCAGCCTTCCGAAAGAACCTTAAAACTTATCTTAAAACTTGTCATGAAACCCAGCGACCGGTTAGGGCCCACAGAGTCGGCCTTCTCCAGGTCCCGTCAGCCAGACAGTGTCACCTGGCGGGGCCTAGGGGAACAGCCTTCTCTGTTGCAGCCCCGGCCCTCTGGAATCAACTCCCCCCGGAGATCCGTATCGCCCCCACCCTCTCCGCCTTTCGTAAACTCCTTAAGACACATCTTTGCCGACAGGCCTGGGGCGGTTGACATCTTGCCCCTAGCCAGTGTATGTTTGTGTGTACGTTTGTTGAATGAATGGTTTCTTAAATTTAGGGGTTTTCTTTTTATATATGTATTTTTATATATATATATTATGTAGTATTTTAATATTGGATTTCTATTTATGCTGTGAGCCGCCCTGAGTTATCGGAATAGGGCGGCATAGAAATTTAATAAATAATAATAATAATCTTTGCCGGCAGGCCTGGGGATGATTGTGGGTTGTGGTTCGAAAGTTGTACGTGTGTTGGGTATCTATTTTTAATGTTTTGATTTTTTGTATATGTTGTGAGCCGCTCCGAGTCTCCGGAGAGGAGCGGCATACAAATCAAATCAAATAAATAAATAAATAAATAAATAAATAAATTTGCGACCATTTGCCAAGCAAAGTCAACGGGGAAGCCAGATTCACTTAACAACCGTGATACTACTACAGCAATTCACCTAACATCGGTGGCAAGAAAGGTCGCAAAATGGGGTAAAACTCACTTAACCACTCACTTAGCAACATAAATGTTGGGCTCAATTATGGCCGTAAGTCGAGGACTTGTACATGACTGTAGAATTCTACATGTTTCTGATTAGAATTATTCTAATTGTACATAATTCTAATTGTTCTGATTTGGGGCCACCACAGAGTAACCACAGCTCTCTTCTTACATTGTTTGGAGAGGTTGAGTCTATCCCAACTTGTCAAGGAGCAGATGCTTCGCCTTAAGGATACTGGATAGGTCTGAAGGATTTCAGTTTAACAGCAGAAGGAGAGAGATTTAAAAAGTGGGGGCCTTCCCACTGACCCTATTATGCATTCTCTGGATTTGGCAGAATGCATTTGGCAGCCTCTCTTCTAACAAATAATAAAGTTTACTTAAATTGTTTGTGTTATTCAAGGGACTTATTCTTTTTTTAGCATGGGAAATTCAAAACAGATTAATGTACAGTAGTAGCCAATACACTTTTTGGGAAAATTGTATTTTTGAGGTTTGATGGCTAATAACACCACTTTTTTTTAGTAGTACCATAAAATTATATATCAATGGAAAGATAATTTAATCAAGAATGTAATGCAACAAAAATTTTTCAATTATCTGTACTGTATTCTATGAAAAGTTATAGCCAAATAACCAGAAAAAGGAAGCACAACTTGCTTAGGTTGATCTCAAGTAGCTTTCCTTCATCTGATTGTAGCCAATGAGCATGAGTGTTTAGAGAGGCAATCAGGTGTCATCTTGTTTTGGCAATGAGCCAATCAGATCACAGTAGGATTCAGTTATTGATGTCATGTATTGACTCTGAGAGGAGAACATTTGTCAGTGTGTTATGTGATCACTATCAAGTTGGTTGGGGTTTTGTTTGTGTTCTTTCATTTAGTGAGCTTGTAAAACATAATAAAATTAAATTAATGGTACAAAGAGTTGACTGGTTGCCCAGAAAGCAATGTAAAATAGTATTCTGTTCTCTCACCTCTGTTCTCTCACCTCTGCTTTTTAACATCTACATGAAGCCGTTGGGTGAGATCATCCCTTCGTGAGCTGCATTGGCTGCCAATTGGTCTCCGAACACAATTCAAAGTGTTGGTTATGACCTATAAAGCCCTTTATGGCAATGGACCAGGTTACTTGCGGGACCTTCTTCAGCCTCATGCATCCCAGCGACCGGTTAGGGCGCATAGGGCTGGCCTCCTACGGGTCCCGTCCATTAGACAGTGTCATCTGACGGGTCCTAGGACAAGGGCCTTCTTCGTTACTGCCCCAGCCCTCTGGAACCAGCTCCCTTCGGAGGTTCGTACTGCCTCCTCCCTCCTAGCTTTCCGGAAGCTTTTGAAGACCCATTTGTGCCGGCAGGCTTGGGGGGTATGAACTGTGTTCTACCCCCGGGCCGAGGAATGTGCTTCCATCCTTGATTGTGTGTTTGAATGTTGTATGTATGGATCCTTGGTTTGTATGTTGTTATTGTTATTATAAATTTTTTATGTGTACCCATATTGTTGTTGTGAGCCGCCCCGAGTCTCGGGAGAGGGGCGGCATACAAATTTGATAAATAAATAAATAAATAAATAAGTAAATAAGTAAATAAGTAAATAAGTAAATAAGTAAATAAGTAAATAAATAAATTATTAAGTGAACAAGGCTACAGTGATAAAGAAATTAGAAGAAAAATTGGTGGAAACTTAACCAAAGGTGGCATTTCTACTGTACACTTTTCCCAAACGATTTCCACAATTTTGGCCACTACTGTGTAACGCTAACTCCAGTAGCTGGGTTGATATGGATGATATCATAAATATAAATCCATATAAGGAAAATAGTTTTCTAGACCAATTTCAGGGTTTATAAAATCAAATCCTCTGGCACATGCAGACTTCCTCAAACTGGTGTATTTTGAAGGCTGAAAAGGGGCACTCAAGGCAATTATGCCAATACTGTAGTCTATATTTTAGTAATTGATTTCAATAGTTTTAGTACTCCTTTTCTGTCACTATATTTTCCCCTCACTTTTTTGAACACCACAGAGAAGATTATAGGTAGTTCTTGACTTACAGCCATTCATTTAGTGACTGTTCGAAGTTACAACGGCACTGAAAAAAGTGACTTATGACCGGTTTTCTCACTTATCACTGTTGCAACATCCCCATGGTCACATGATCAAAATTCAAGTGCTTCACAACTGGCATGCATTTTTGTGACCAAAAGGTCGTAAAATGGAGCAAAACTCATTTAAAACTGCCTTGCTTAACAGTGAAAATTTTGGGCTCAATGGTGTCAAGGAGCTGTGGTATACTCCACGGCAGGTAAATTTGAAATATTTTTAAATGACAACTGTTTTGGATTACAGTGTGCAACATGTCAGCAAAGCCTTTCCCGCTGGGTGGGAATTCTTGGAGTTGTTCAGGGGCTATTAGCTTCCCTGGTTAAGAAAATGCAATATATGGCATCTCCACTGCCTTTCCAGAGTTAATGGGAAAGTACATTAATCTGTTGAAGCAAACCCAAGGTGCCTTGTGGCAATTTAATAACAGGCTTAAGAGATCCCCTACAACAGACATGTCAAACCTGCGACGTCACATGACGTCACGCGACGTATCGGAGCTTTTTCCCCATTGCCGGCAATGGGGTGGGCGCGGTTTCCTTGTGATGCATCGAGCCCACAGGCCGGCAGTTTGACACCCCTACCCTACAATGATTCCCATAAAAGCATGCTATGTTTTAAAGTTACCAGTAAAGGAGAATATTTGTAGCTCAGGGTTGAAAGTACACTGATGATGTTACCTGGTGTGGAAAGAATCCAGAGAAAGAAATATTTAGGGAAATATTAGAAAGACAGAATATATTTCCCCACAGGAAGAATGGAGAAGATCTTTAAAAAGGCAAAAACTCCCCCCCCCTCAGACAACTCAGAAATCAGCTTTTAGAAATGCAGATGTAATAATCCATTCAGGAAGGTTGGAGCCAGGAAGCTAGAAGCTGAAGAGATTAGGAAGACAAAGACCCTTAAAATCTACATACCCCACCCAAACTCTAAGACAGGACATAATAGGATTAACCCACCAATGCCAAAGGGGCACACTCAGACTCAGGTCAAAGTACATGACACAGGAAATACAAAGCCTCAAACAGGAACAGGAAACAACCTCAAGAGCCCCAGAAGGTATTATAAAAACCCACCACTCCCTGCTACATGTGGTCAGTTTTTTCCAGAGCCATGTTTCTGTCTGGCTCTCCTCTTCAATAAACTACAACCTTCCTTCTAAAGCAGTCTCCATGTTGTTTATTCCCGGCTTGGACTGGACCCTGATGAAGATTTTTCTTTCAACACTGGTTTGGGTAATGAAATGTCTGTAAGAAAAAAACCACGCTCAGAGAACACCAAGGACCCCTCCGTTTTTAAAGTATCATACTACGTTTGTGATGTATTTTGCCTTCTGCAGTGATCATGAAGTCAAGAAAACTCAGATGGGCCCTAATATTACCCTGCCCATAGCTGAATGTCACTGGAAGAAATCCAGAAGGAATCCAGACATTCATTTGCACCCAGGCCAGACTGTTTATTAACTACTGTCTAAACGTCCATGGGTTTGTACAACGATACAAAGGAGTACTAAAACCTTTGAAATCAATTAATAAAATATAACTACCAGTAATGCTATAATTGACTAGGCTGCCCTTTTTTCAGCCTTCAGAATGCACCAATTTAAGGAAGTCTGCATACACCAAATGATTCGATTTTATAAACGTTTAAACCAGTCTAGAATACTACTTTCCTAACATGGATTTAATAGGGATTTTCTGGATCACACCTGATCTCCACCCACTGGAAGTCGGGCATGTGTGGACCAGGCCTCCCTAAGCCCTCACCAGGGTCATCGCTTCTCTCCCTGCAGGTCTCGCTCCATCCCAAACCATTGGCCCCAACTTCCACCCAGATTTTTTGACTTGTCTGGATGCCCTTTCAAACCCCAGGCTTCCCCCGGGGAGACCTGCGGTGCAAGATCGAAGCGAAGACGCAGCCAGGCGGAATCCTTGCGACACTGTCTGCGATGACCTACACTCCCCCCCCCGGGTTCAACGACGGGACGTTGAGGACAAGTTGGACTCCCACGAGAACCTTTTCGGTGCGAAGGCAATCGGTAAAAAGAAGCCGTGGGACCCTCAAATCGCTTGCTTGAATGCTTGGCAGGGCGGAAAGCTGCGCCCTTTCCAGGGAGATCAAAGAGCCGCCCCAGCCTGGGAAAGAAGCGGCTGGGAATCCTAAGGACTGAAGCGCAAGAATACTCGAGAAGGACTAGCGGCTTGCAAAGTCCTCTAAGGAGAACGGAATCCAGAGGAACAGCAGAAGCCGCTAGATTGCCCGGCCGGCTATAATTTGTAACCTCTTATCTCCTGGGGGCTTTTTTTGGTAGGGGGGCGGTGGGTATGTGCGTGAGTTTACAATGCCGAGATCGACGAAGCCTTCCGCCGACTGGCCTTTAGCTCGGATTCCCGAACCCACGAGGTGTTGGTGGCGTTGGAGGAGGAGGAAGAGGGAAGGGGTTGCGCTCTCCAAGACCTTCGGAACGCGCGCCGGGGCTGAGAACCCCGATCCTTTGGGAGGCTGATGGTAGATTCCTGGATCGGATCCCCCCCCCCCGCCGCCGCCCACCCTTTCTGCGCAAGATATCAGCTCCCGGGTGGCCGGGCTCCTCCCCCTCCGAATAACTTTCGCTTTCACACGCCAATGCAAGCAAACTCCTGGGCCTTTCTACTGTATTCTTTTCCCCTTTCGCCCGATGTAACTTGCGTAGCTGGCAACTCTCCTGCAGCAGCACCTCCGCCGGCTAGGAAGAGGGAAGGGTCGGCACCGAACAACTTACCCTCCCGACCCCAAAACAGCTACTGCCATCCAGGGATCCGGCGCGCTTCCTGTACCTGCCCGCCTCGCATCTCTACAGGTAGGCTCTTGCTAGACGGAAGGTTCAACCACCCCCCCGCCCCGTTCTTTCAAAGCGGGGCGTCTCGAAGCGGGGGCTACCGCCACTTTCGTTTTGGGGGAGGTGGAGGGGGAAGCCTTCCGGGGAATGTCAAGGGCTGGGTCCTAACTAGGATAGCGGGCGGAGGAGGGGACTTCGGGGGCTCTTTCCCCATAAGCTCGATGAGGTTGGAGCTGGGGGCTTGGACACCTGGGGCACTTCCTCTGCGGCTTGGTTTAGCCCTCTCCCAACCCCAACTCAGGAATTCGGAGTTTTCTGCAGGTGAACTACTCTACCTGCTGGTTAGGCTTGTTTTGGCTGCAGGAGCAGGGCGGCTGAACGTGGGAACGAGGGGATGGGGGTTTAGCTTAATAGAACCTCCCTAGTTAGGTGTTTATGGAGATTCTCAATCATCCGGGTTATGGTTGTCCCATAGGTGCTTTTTCAGGAGGCAACTGGACTTTTCTTGTTTTTCTTTGAAGACTTTTAGCTTCTCATCCAAGAAGCTTCTTCAGCTCTGACTGGATGGATAGTGGATCATTCTTGGATGCTTCTTGGAGGAGAAGCAAAACGTCTTCAAAGAGGGACAAGGAAGTCCAGTTGCCTTCTGAAAAGGCACCTTTGGGACTCCATGGTTAGGGACTGATAATCATGACTTCCGAGAACTGGTCTCCTGGTGAACTTCCTGGGCTCCTACAGCGCTTGAGCTGGTATCAGTGATGGGGTTGAGCCCCCATTTTTAAGGCCTTCTGGATGGAGCATCCACATGTGGCTGCAGACGCTGGAGAGGAGCTTCAGATGGACAGCTCCGTTTTCCAGTCAAGTGGAATCCTGCGGCAGCCCTATTTTTTTCCCTCTCTGGTGCTTTGTGTGTTGTTGTTTTTTTATTTTTACATAATGAAACAGAACTTTTCCTGATACAGGTAGTCCTCAACTTAGTTCACTTAGTGTTCGTTCAAAGTTACAACACTGAAAAAAGTGACTTATGACCAGTTTTCACATTTACAACCATTGCAGCATCCCCGTGGTTACATGATCAAAAGTCAGATGCTTGGCAACTGACTCGTATTTATGATGGTTGCAGTTTTCTGGGGTCACGTGATCCCCTTTTGTGACCTTTTGACAAGCAAAGTCAATGGGAAAGCCAGATTCACTTAACAACCATGTTATTAACTTAATGACTGCAGTGAGTCACTTAACAACTGTGGCAAGAAAGGTCATAAAATAGGCAAAACTCACTTAACAACTGTCCACTTAGCAGCATAAATTTTGGGCTCAACTGTGGTCATAAGCCAGGGACTACGTGTACTTAAGCTGTAGTGATGCTTCACTACCTACAGAGCAGAAAAATCTGGGGTGTGTATGTGTATCTCAGCAAGCCATCTAAGGATGAGGAAAGGGGATTAGAAAGTTAACGGTGTCTGTTCCTCCCCCACATCCTTTTTGTGGTAAATCTTTGCAAGGCAAGAAGAACACAATTTTGCAAAGCTCCTCAAGGCACAGTGCAAGTGAAAGGGGTGGGAAGAATTTCCCTTCTTCCCCCCCCTTATTTATATGAAGTTTTTGAAAAACAAATATCAAAAGCTGCGCTGCTGTCTCAGCTGACCCATAAGATACAGCGAAGAAAAAATTCCCCTATGCCAACGAAAGTGTGATTGAAATGACTTTTGGCATATACATTGCAGTAATATTTGATTAATGCAGTTGATGTCATGAATGATAATTGTGTGAATGGATGTAATAAGACTGCATGTCATATAAACAGTATAATCTGCCAGTGTGTAATCAGAAAAGTTCTTTGTAATTGATATTATTTTGACATGGAAACTGCTTTGGTGGTTTTTGTAGAGTCAAAGCTAGTTTAATAAGAGCTTCAGAAGGGATTTTAGTTTTTTTCTAGCTATTTAAAAGCAACCCCTTTTATGTTTTGGCTTGAAGACAGAATCTTCCATTTATTGGTGCTAAGTCAAAGAATGAACCTCGGTTGGTCTTGAAAAATGAACAGGACCAGACCTGGAAAAGACTAGGAACAAAACCCCATGATAACAGGGTGGAGTGGAAACTGGGACAGTGATAGGGGGTGGAAGATGGGGGCGAGAAGAAGACAACCCACAAATTACTTCTAGAAGTTTTCCCCCCCCTTATTTATATGAAGGTTTTGAAAAACAAACAGCTGTGCTGCTGTCTCAGCTGACCCATAAGATACAGCGAAAAAAAATCCCTTCTTTGCCAGCAAAAGTATGATTGAAATTACTTTTGACATATACATAGCAGTAATATTTGTTTAATGTGGTTGATATCATGAATGATAACCAGTTTAGAAAACTGGTGAACATGTGCCTAATGTTATCAGGAGACAATTTGAAGAGTAGGATTTCTTTATAATACATTTTTCAGAATCTTCCAGCTCAGTGCAATGTGATGCTCCATATGCCTGGAGCCCAAGGAAGTAAAGAAAATAAAAACCACTAAGTTAAAATTAAGATTTAGTGTGGGAAATTTTGGGAGTTGAGAAACAGTGCCCTGTTCTTTTTGCGATCTTCTAAAAATGAAATAGTTTCAGTTTACTTTTTATTCACTTAGAAATAATATACATTGCTGTTAATAATCTATTACCTTCTCACATTTTATGATGATTTAATGTCCTAGCTGTAATGAATCATCAAGTAAAATGTCTCTATGGTACACAGTAGTCTTTATTTTTTGTTTTTCGATTGTCGCTGCAGAGCTTCTCTTGGCACCATCTGAGTTCCCTGCAGAACCTTATTTTCCCCTCCTTTTTTAAAAAAAGTGTTCAGTAAAAATGGGAAAGGTGGCATACTTCAAAATAAAACACCAGCCCAACATCATCTTTCTTCTAAGAATTCCCGTGGCCCCCTAATGGGTTTTACTTGCTTTTCAGAAAATAAAAATGATGGTTGGATGCAGTGCAGTGTAAATGTGCCCATTAACCCCCTGCAAAAAAAATTAAAGGTGAAGAGGGCATTTGGAAATCTCCTGGGGAAGATTCTGGTAAATTTGGGGATTAGTTTTTGTGAGAGCTCTTCTAATTTGCTCTTCTCATTTTAAATTGGTTCCCCAGCCTCTTGGCTTTCTTGCAGGTTTTGTGTGCAGAATGTTTCATGTTGAATCCCTGAAATCTCTAGTAAAGGAACTGCTGGTAGATATCCTGTTCAGACATTTCTTGAACAACTTGGAGAAATTTGTGCAATAGATAGCATTGGACTAAATCACTGTTTCTCAACCTTGGCAACTTTAAGATGTGTGGACTTCAACTCCCACAAATTGTGGGAGTTGAAGTCCACATATCTTAAAGCTAGGTAAGCAAAGGAAGTTATTCAGTATTCAACAGGTTCATATATTCATTGTCTCTATACCACGGGTCGGCAACACGCAGCTCCGGAGCCGCCCCCCCTCTCTCTCTCTGTGTGTGTGTGTGTGTGTGTGTGTGTGTGTGTGTGTGTGTAAAAAAGAGAGTGGCCTCACCCTGGTCTCTGACGAGCTGACAAGCTTATTGGGCGGGGCTCCTGCCTTGGCTGCGTCTCTGCAGGAAGCAGGAAGGGCGGGAGAGAGCCAGCCCAATAAGAATGTGTGTCAGCTTGTTGGAGAACAGCTTGAAGCCAGCTTGCCAGGTGAGCAGAAGATCGGAGAGAGGGAGAGAGGGGAGAGAGAGAGAGAGGGAGAAAGAGAGAGAGAGAGAACGAGAGAGAGAGAGGAGAGAGAAAGAAAGAGGGAGAGAGAGAGAGAGAAAGAGGGAGAGGAAAGGGAGAGAAAGAGAGGGAGAGGGAAAGAGAGAAAAAGAGAGGGAGAGAGAAAAAGAGAGAGGGAGAGGAAAGAGAGGGAGAGAGAAAGAGAGAAAGAGAGGGAGAGGAAAGAGGGAGAACGGGAGAGAGGGAGAGAGGAAAGAGGGAGAGAGAAAAAGAGAAGGAGAGAGAAAGGGAGAGGGAGAGAGAGGGAGAGAAAAGAGAAAGAGAGAGGGAGAAAGAGAGAGGGAGAGAGAGGAAAGAGAGAAAGAGAGGGAGAGAGAGGAAAGAGAGAGAGAGGAAAGAGAGAGAGAGAGAGAGAAGAAAGAGAGAGAGGGAGAGGAAAGAGAGAGAGAGAAAGAGAGAGAGAGAGAACTCATGCACAGCAGCCTGTATTTCTTTTTAATTAAACTCTTCAATCAAGCTCCCCCCGTCGCGCGCGCATTGCACGTGCAAGTTTTGCAGCTCCCAGTGTTTTGTTTTCTCTGGGAAATGGATCCAAGTGGCTCTTTGAGTGTTTAAGGTTGCCGACCCCTGCTCTATACCCTTCCATGTCTAACTGAGCACCATATACTCTCTGTGTAGCGTCCTCTGCCCAATGGGGCATCTTAGCCTCTGAAATTCGGCAGGCCACACCCTTTTAACTTTCTGTAAATCCTTAGAACCTGCTTTCCCACCCCCAAAAAAATACTTTGAGAGACTAAAAATGATACATTTGCATGGATTGGCCCCAGATGTTTATTTTTATTTGCTTTTTAATGTTTTACGTTTTAACCAAGTGTGTTTTGCAGTTTGTAAAATGATGTTATTGGGAGCTGCTGGGACTTGTCTGAAAAATGGGCAGCTACGTAAATGTTTTAAATAAATAAATAAATTTCAACTATTAGACAAGCGTGATATTCTGTGATTTATTAAAAAACAGCCATCCATCGGTTGGGTCATGATGCCTAAAGGGGCAATTGTCTAAGGGTAGGAGTAAGAAGGAATGGTGTAAAACAGGGGCCTTCAAACTTGGCGCTTTTATGACTTGTGGACTTCAACCCCCAGAATTCCTCAGCCAGCCATGCTGGCTGAGGAATTCTGGGAGTTGAAGTCCACAAGTCATAAAAGGGCCAAGTTTGAAGGCCCCTGGTGTAGAAGAAGGAAGTATTAAGTGTTTTAAAATGCCTACTTAGAAACTGTGTGAGAAAACTCTAGAAGATCCTACATCCAGAAGAGGGAAAAATAACCTCCTTGGTCCTCAATTTATGATCACAGTTGAGCCATTGCTAAGTGAGGCGGTTGTTAAGTGAGTGGCACCTCATTTTTATAACTTTTTTGCCACAGTTGCTAAGTGTATTGCTGCAGTTGTTATGCGAATCCTATGGTCATTAAGCGAATCTGGCTTCCCCCATTGAATTGGTTTGTCGGAAGCTGGCTGGGAAGGTTATAAATGGTGATCACATGTCCCACATGTCATAAATACATGCCAGTTGCCCAGTGCCCAAATTTTGATCACATGACCATGGGGCCGCTGCAACAGTCATAAGTGTGAAAACTGGTCATAAGTCACTTTTTTCGGTGCTGTCGTAACTTCAAACAGTCATTAAACAAATGATCATAAGTCGAGGACTACCTGCATTGTTGCCAAGAAAAACAACATGGAACTGTCCATATAGTCACCAGTTCAGATTTGGTTTATGCTCTTGAATTACTTTTGACTGAAATATTGCTGGTTATTCTAACTTGTAAATTGATCATCTGCAGCAAGGGACAGAGTAAAATCATACGTTTCTTAAACAATTGGCCCATGCAAAAACCTTTGAAATTGACTTGTGGAAAGGAAGTTGCATACAGGTTAGTCGTCAACCTACGACCACAATTGAGCCCAAAATTTCTGCTGCTAAGTGAGACATTTGTTAAGTGAGTTTTGCCACATTTTACAACCTTTCTTACCACAGTTTTTTAAGTCAATCACTGCACTTGTTAAATTAGTACCACGGTTGTTAAGTGGATCTGGCTTCCCCATTGACTTTGCTTGTCAGAAGGTCGCAAAAGGGGATCACATGACCCCTGGACCCTGCAGCCGTCATAAATATGAGTCATTTGCCAAGAATCTGAATTTTTATGACATGACCATGGGGAATGCTGTAATGGTTGTAAGCATGAAAAACGGTCCTAAGTCACTTTTTTCAGTGCTGTTGTAACTTCAAACGGTTGGTAAATGAACTGTTGTTAGTTGAGGATTGCCTGTACTGATTATTTTTAACTGCATGGTTTCTTTCACTGCTTAAACTTAATCAATGTGCTTTTTTTAATTCCAGAACCTCTTCCCCTCTTTTTTAGGGGGAAACCTCAGCATGCTGGCCACCTACCAAACTACGTGGAGATGATTTGGTATCATGGAACTCCAGATTCTTCTGTGGTAAGTCAAATGATATCAGTTGATGACAGCTGTCTCCCGTTGCTTGCCCTTCAGAGGTGGTAAACTACATGTCCCACAATTCCTGGGCAGCACGGCCAGTGGAATCCTAGGAGCTGTATTCCTTTTTTAATATTTTTTTAATTATTTTTTTCTTAATATAAAATACAAATGAAAATAGACAGTAGGGTAAAGGGAAAAGAAAGTGAAGAAAAAAGAAAGAAAGAAAATAGTGACTTCCAATTTTTTTTGTGCAGCAAATTATATATTAAAAATGATAACCTCCAACTTTTTATTTATATAAGAATAGCATTAGCCATTTCTGTAACAAAAACCTATTTAATCATCAAAACCCAAAGTTAGAATTTCATTTCCCCCCCTCTTTTGAGCAGAAAGTCCAGAAGGGTTTCCAAATGGAAACAAATTTAGATACATTCTTATCCCTAATTAAGACAGTTAATTTTGCCATTTCTACCAATTCCATCGCTTTTTCAATCCATGGAGTTGACATACCTTTCCATTTTTGTGCATATCCGATTCTTGCTGTAGTCAGCACATATAATAACAAAGTTCCAACTTTTTTTCAAGTTATTTATCCAGTAGTACTAAAAGAAAAATTTCAGATTTTGATTATATATTCATTGTCTGAATCTTGGGGAGCTGTATTCCTGACATATTTGCAGAGTCCCAGCTTCCAAAAAGCTTCTGTATTGCAAACTACTCTTGTACTTTAAAAGGGATTCAGAAAGAAGAGGGAAGTTAAGATGATCAGACCATTGGAAGTTAAATTGTGGTGAAAAAGAATCGGGGATGTTTAGCCTTAGGAAACAAAGAGATCTTTGTCTGGAGGTTAACATCTGTAGATGCACATAAAAAGGTCAGGTCCTCTACCATGTTAAGGCCGCCATCTTGATTTTTTAATCTCATCTCACCCGACAAATACTCCTGATTCTCCTGTATCGTTTCCAAGCTGTAAAATTCTCATCCTTTTGTTCTCATTTTCTACCTTTTGCAATCAAGAATCACAACTGGCAATGCTTTTCTTACCATCTTGCACACAGATGCCCCTAAAAGTGATCAAGGCACATTTCTTTTCCCAGGCTTTTGATCATAACTGTTGTTAACACTTTTTTCTCAATTTAATTTTGTATTTTACTTCAGCAAGTTAAACTAGGAACAAGAGATTCTCAAGACAGAGATTTGGTTCTGTCAAGAAGTGAGAGTCACCTAGTGCAAAGATTGAAATGTACAAGGCTAAGCACCCAATAAACCATGAAAAAAGTCTGGGTATAAGAAAGAGTTCCACTTCATTTGGACACTAAACAGTCAACTGTTTAGAGTGGTTATTTCCTAGTCATAAAGAAGATTTTTATCTAACTGACTCCCAATTAGCATCTAAGTAGTTTCTGCTGAGACAACAAAAAAAGCAAGATAGAATAAAATAAATATTAATCAACTAATCCAGCTCCCACACATTCCTCAAGCTTTATTAACTGTGAACGGGACAGTCTAATATAGAACTAAGTAGTCTAATAAAGCCACTGAATAAATAAATAAACTAACATATAGGCAACTCATCTAGTTTAACCCTCAAAGGGCATGCTTTTTTTTTTTTTTACAGATTTGGAATTTTAAGAGGGTTTGTTTTAAGTAGCTTCGCTTGACTGGGTTCATACATCATGCTAAGTCATAGTTCACTTATGTTATTAAGGAAACCACAGCTATGCAAAGTCCAAGCCAAGGAAACCACATTACCACTTAACATAATATGCAATTTAACTATTTCATGGACATTTGCTGGATTTACATGTTAAACTTAGTCATAAGGTTTTGGATTAATATGTGAGTATCCAGCCAAACGTAGTCTATAATCATGATTTAGCTTAGTATTAATAAGGCTGACATGACTAATCAACAAACTGTGACTAAAGTAGACTAAGATTAAAAACCATTGTTGAGCATCACAATTTCTGAACCCAATAGTGTATTAAACCACTTTAGATCTCCTTTTAGTCGGGAGAAAGTGGCAACGAAAAATGTAAATAAAGCATGAAAGTCCTTTTTCTGAAAAAACATATAGTGATATAACAATCCATTACCATCATTTTATCCATATGGCAACTCTGCAAGATGAATAGGCTAGTCTTGGGCTTAGCTAACTTTAATTCTAAGGCTAGGCTAGTAACTTCCATACCTGAGTAATAATTGAACCCAGGACCGTTCAACAGATGCACCACAAATGTTCCCAAGATTAAAACAATTGGGATCTAGATTCAAATGACAGTGTGAAGGAGCATGAAATGTTACTAGAGCACTGCTGAAGTATAAAAAGAGATTTTGAGTGACACAGGAACATTGATCCCACAAAAATTCCCATGAGGAGTTACATTAGGTCACACATTTCAAGTGCTTTGTTGGCGGCATGAAATTGTTCCCCAAACTGGCATCCTTAAGACATATTTGGAATAGACTTCTGTCCCCAAGTTAGGAATAGCTGACCCATCATGCCATTAGAGTATTTCAAAACTATTAGGTATTTCCTAATTTTTTTTTAAATAAAAGAAGAGGAAGAAGACTGTTTCTTGGAATGATTCTCTGAATGAAACACACACTCTTAAATATTTGCAGAAGAGGTTATCTTGATCTATAAAACAAGGATGGCACTGAAAAAGGACTTCAGAAGCCTATGGATGAGATAAGAGGAATAAAGTCAGGAATGTACCAATTGAAGAGAATATATGTAGTTCAGAGTTAAAGTTTAGAGTCCTTGGTGCTCTCTGAGCTTGAAGATGTTACCTAGTTGAATAATAAAACATCTGAAAGAAAACAACCAAGCTCAGAGAGCACCAAGGACTCCACACAGGAATAGTTTTTATTACTGTAATTAAAATATTCAGTAAAACTGATGTAGCGATACATAGATACAGATAAAATGGAATGTGCCAATTGTCTCCTAGGTCTTGCTGCTCATATTGCTGTTTTTCTCCCCATTTGGGTCACTGAAGGGCTGCAAGTTTGATTATTCTCCCATCGCTACTTCTGACTTTTCCCAGGATATAAAACCACTGGTGAGTATGAGTATATTGCATAGTTCAGCAGGCTGCCAACCCCATTTGGTAGACCAGAGCAGGAAATTACCCCCATGGAAGATTAAATCTATCTTTCTTGACAGTGGCTATAATTTATTTATTTAACAAACTTATATGGCTGCCCATTTCAGAATAAAAAAATACTCTCGGCATTGTAGAGCAATGAATTAAAATAAATGTATAAAACAATTATCCAAAATATCAGAATGTACAAAATAATTACAGAATCATGCAAGTCTGATTGTGCTGTATTTCCCCCAAATGTCCTACACTCCTGAGAATCAGGGAAGTGCCTTCCTGAGTCGCTTCTGAATATTATCTTGTTTCTTAGGCCTTAAAAAACATTTCAATCCCATTTGCCTAGATCAGGGGTTCCCAACCAGGGGTGCTCACACCCCCTGGGGGTGCGAGACGATATTCCAGGGGGTGCGAAAACTTGGGTTTTCAAAATTATAGTGTATATGCATAATTCATTGCCGTTATTTTGAACTTTTTTAAGGGGTGCGAGAATACATCAGAAGCGTTCTAGGGGTGCGGGGTATAGAAAAGGTTGGGAACCACTGGCCTAGATAATGGTTCTTACACATCCCTATCAAGGTCCTCTTCCTTACTCTGCACATCTTCTCATTATTGTTTTTACTTCTATCAATGGCAGAAATGGAAGTGCTGGTGATAGTGATGAAAAATTCTACAGCAACTGAACAAGTCAATCAAAAAAAACATGTTTGTAGAAATGACACACTGTCCCTTTTGTTGATTGGAATTTTTATGGGAAAGAACTGAAACCTTGAATAATTAAAATGTAATCATCATGCTGGCCACATGACCACAGAAATGCCTTTGTCCAAGGGCTAAGAAATGGAGATGAGTACCACACCCTAGAGTTGGATGGAGAAACCTTTACCGTTTTACCTTTATAATCATCAAATCATGTTCTCACCTTGGGCCTCTGCAAACAACTACAACTCATCCTTCCCTTTTCAGTCCCCAAAGTAGAAAGATAAGGAGCAAATCAGAAGGTGACAAAGAAATCTGAAATGCGTAAAAGAGAAAAGCAGTTGTAAACTCCATTTTGTCAAAAGGTTAGGATGAACATTTGTCAATATTTGTTAAATCTAAAGCATTAGTCATGGTGTCACACAAAATCAAGTTGCATCATTTTACCCTGACGTGGCACTCTCCAAACCTGTTGGACTACTCATTCCCAGCCAGGAGGGCAATTGCTTGTGATTTAGGAATTAAGGGCACTTTATTTCTACTCTTCAGGCTGCCCAAGGAACTGAAATGCAAGGAGCATCTAATTTAATGGCACTTTACAAGTAGTCCTTGACTTATGACTGATTGCTTAGCAACTGGTCAAACTTACAACAGACTTCCTTGGGGGTAATTATGACCTGGTTCCAAAGTCCCAACAGTCAGGCCACCCCCTGTGATCACATGACCATCTATTGAGCACTCAATAACTGGCCCTCATTTACAGTCATTTGCAGTTTCCCATGGCCACATGACACTGTTTTATGATGGTTTTGCCAATAGCTGGCATTTACTTCCAGTTTTTGGCAAAACTGGCCCATTAGTTTACTGAACAATTTTCTTAGAATGGTGACAGTCACTTAACAACCACAGCATTTGCTTAATGACCATGGCAGTTGTTTAATTCGTAACATTGGGTTTCTCACATGGCTGATCGGATTTATGACCATCATGACTTACAACCATGACGGGCAGTCACCATTATGGTTGTAAGTCAAAGACTATTTGTAATCTTGTCTTTCTCTTTCTCTCTCAGAAAGAATATTTGCTCCTGGACTACAAAGTATCAATGCCGTTCAGTCTGAAACAGGTACAATTTTTACCGCAGCCTTTACATCAGGTGTGGGGGAACTATGATCTGTGAACTATGATCTGTGAACTTCAACTCCCAGAATTCCTGAGCTAGCTTTTTCTTATTTTGTTTTTAATTAATATGCTGGCTCAGGAACTCTGGGAGATGAAGTTCACAGATAGTAAAAGGGCCATAGTTCCCCACCCCTGCTTTACATAAATGCTATTGCCTTTCCGTGAACATCAACAACATTGCTGTTGTTGGTTTGGCAAAAATGTATTTTGTACATTGATCATTGATCATTCTACTATTGTATATTGATCGTTCTACTACTCATGAAAATAGCCAAACCTCTTTCATGGAACTGCCCGTGGCACATTGGCTAAAGATGATGGGTCACCCTCCAACAAATTTCCTGCCATGCAACTGAGAATATAGCCTGATGTTGAAATAAGACTCTTGTATCTAGTCAATATTTTTTCGGAGGAGGGAAGTTCAAAGCTGGGGCAGTTCAATTTGGAAATGCTTTGGGGTTTTTTTTTTAAAGAAAAAATATGCCTATTTTAGGCATCTGATACGCTAATG
Source organism: Bothrops alternatus (assembly GCA_034064705.1). NCBI lineage: Eukaryota > Metazoa > Chordata > Lepidosauria > Squamata > Viperidae > Bothrops > Bothrops alternatus. Next base: position 847,828 of record JARGCV010000054.1, read on the forward strand.
GTACAGTTTAGATATTTTCCTGTGTTAAAATGGCCCAAAATTGCTGTCTTTGTTTAGCAATCATGGTTAAAAAAGCTCCAAAGATTGTAGAAAGCAGACTTGGGGTGTGTGTGTATGTGCCCCAGCACACACGTGTGCAGGAGCTTATGATCACAGGTTGCCCATCCAAGCTACTGTTTTGCTCTTGAGTTTGCTTCTGGCATAATTTTAGGCTGTTTGTTTATATGTATGTTGCCAAGGTGGCTTTTTAGAACAGAGTCCTAAAGAAAGGCCATTGTTTTATTGAGGAAGGTGGCCTGTTGGAGTCTTCAATCAATTTCACACAGAGAAGATTTAATTCAGTGGCAAAGAACATGTCTTGAATTTGCAATTGTTTTGGGCTACCATCCCAAAATTCCTTGTGGATGTCCATAACAGGGTAATAGGAACTTAAGTCTGCAAGGGTCCTTAGCATCCTTTGCATATTCATTGAAGGCTCCTGGTTCAATCTTTGGCCTGTCCAGCCACATCTGGGAAAGTCTTGTCTCAAATAACTGAAAAGCTACTGCTGGTGACTCTTGATCAGCCTTGTGGAGCCTTCCAACTACTCTGTTTCCCTGCAAGTAAGGCCTGCCCTGAAAATAAGCCCTAGCTTGATTTGGGGGGGGGCTAATGTAAACCCTACCCCCAAAATAAGCCCTAGTTTTAGGGTGAGGCACACACTTAAAAATCAAACTAGGGTGGGGGTGTGGATCTGCCCCATGCGCCCCGCACCCACTTACTTTGCAGCCAGGCCTCACCTCGCTGGCCCACTTCTTCCGAGGCGTCTTCTGCAGCCAGGCCTGCATTTCTCAGTCAGGCCTGCATTTCTGGAAAGGCTACTGCAGCATCCATAGCTCGGTACTTGGCTGCAGAGGCCTTCCGGAAAGGCCTGACTGAAATGCAGGCCAGAATGCAGCTGCAGAATGAAGCTGCTCCTTTGGCTGCAGAAGAAGTGGACCGGCTAGGCAGGACTGTTGATGCAGGAGGTGAGTAAAAAAGACACCCCCAAAAAAGTAAGACCTGGTGCCTCTTTTGGAGGCAAAAAAAAAAAAGACCCGGTATTATTTTTGGGGAAACACGGTTATGTAGAAAATGCTCCCGAAATGACTGGAAAATCATGTCTTCTGCTTAAGAACCAGTGCTTTGACTCACTAATGTACCAGAATGTTCCATACAGTCAACTTTTTCCCTTAAGTGAGCATGGAATTACAGACCTCACTTTATGATAGCCCTCTGGATACAGGGTTTTAACATGATTTTCATCTCCCCTCTTGGATTCTGACTGAGTAAAAAATATGTTCTTGGTGGCTACCAGATTTGTGTTGCAATGATATACAGAAGAGAACCACTAGATGGCAGCAGTGAATCCAGATTTTCTGTGTCTCTGTTCCCATCTAGAGGTGATCCAAAGATTTGCAACCCAAGTGTGGTAGCCTTGGTTTATAATGAGGGTACAATCTTTTTTCTTCTTTTTGGTCTCATGTTTTCTCTGCATCCCATTTCCATTTATATTCTCCAGGACATATTCTGCAGTGAGTTATGGAATCTTCATTTCATCAATGAAAACTTAAAGAAATTAATCAACGTGTCTGGGGAAAGACTGAAAAAGTTAATCAAGAAGATATATAATCATACAAAAGTTGTTGAATCTTGTAATATTGAAGTAGTAAGTTGAAGAACTTTGTTTAGAGTGCTTCAAAATGCAACACAAATCATTCCTATTTTATTCACAGTTTAACCCAGCTTTTCTTGTCCTAATAGCTTAAAACAGACTGCAATCAAAATTTCTATTTTGGGGGGGGGGAATCAGTATTAATTTAGATCTGAACTAAGCAAAGAGGAAAGACTTAAATCAATCCAGGGCTCTAACAGTGCTAAATGAAGAAATCCTTATGAATATTTCTGGAAAAGGCTGAGCTGTGAAATTTTTTTGCCTCCAATGTTGAAACAGGAAACCTGAAGCTGGCAGTATGGGTGGATGTTTTAGCAAAAATGTGATAAAATGCAGTCACATGACTGTGGTTTTTTGCAAACAGCTGTAAATGGCTGGTTGCTAAGGATCCCAATATGTGGTCACATGACTATGAGGGATGGGGACTGGCTGACGTAACTTCAGAATTGGGTCATAAGTATTGGGGGTTTCGTCGTAACTAATCAGAATTGGTGGATTATCTGTATATTAGTGTGTATTAGTTTTTAATCTTCCTTTTTAATAATCTTTAATAAAAATTATATATAAAAAATGACCATGAAGGGAATTGCCTCACATGACACATCAAAGGCACAAAAATGTACATACTCCTTGCCTGATAGGAACAGTTGTATCTACCCATGGTCATGAAGGGTCAACACCAGTTTGACCACTTTTAATCAAAATGAGGGAAAGAGGAACTTTTTTAACCCTATTTTTGGGCTGGGAGACAATGGAAAAGAATCTGAATTTATTTAAGTTCTTCACTTTTTTTTCTGGCTGAAAAAGAAATTCCTCCCTTCCTTACAGGTCATCCTTGACTTACAACCACATCGGAGCCCAAAATTTCTGTTGCTAAGCAAAACAGTTAAGTTGAATGAGTTGTGCCCCATTTTACGACCTTTTATGCCACCCTTGTTAAGTGAATCACTACAGATGTTAAGTGCATCGTGTGGTTGTTAAGAGAACCTGGCTTCCCCCATTGGCTTTGCCTGTCAGAGGCCAGCTGGGTGACAAACAGATGGTGATCACATGACCCTGGATGGTGCAACTGTCATAAACCATCGTAAGTGTGAAACAGTCATAAGTCAATTTTTTCAGTGCCATTGTAACATCGAATGGTCACTAAATGAATGGTTGTAAGTCAAGGACTACCTATATTTGTTATGTCTGTTTCTACAAGTGGGCTCATTTCATTTTGAAGTAAAAGCTGCTGAGCATTTCTAATCTGAATCAACCCTAAACCCACTGTGTAGTGTACAATTGGAGGGGATCTTTGAGGTCATCTAGTCCGAAACAATAACTATTTGCAATAACTAGCATCAGCAGGATAAAGGGGGTCTTTTAGCTGGAAATTGCCATCAAGCCCACACCCTACAGTGTGTGTTGTTGTTTGTTTCTATTTTTTAAAGAATTTTATTAAGTTTCACATATAAAAAAAACTAAAATAAAACGTTGCAACAAAAAGGCGAAAGTGGGGTAGGGACAAAAGGGAAAATTTTAAAAGTAACATAAAAATCCCCACCAAAAATAACATAGGGAAAAAAAGTTACTTCTAACTCTCTTCAGTTCAGATAAAGTTGTAAGATAAAACAAGATAACTTATTTCAGTTTAACAAAGAGATAAAAACTAAAATATAAAAGATATACTGTACATATCCAACAATCAAATAATCACAATACTCACTTAGTCTAAATGAGTAGCATGGGGCCCCAGAGATGAAGACATTCGCCTTCCAATCGGAAGGTATAGAGTTCAATCCTAGGAAGTGACAGATGTTCATCAGGGCACAAAGAGAAAATATTTGCTGCAAACTCTGCGTAGGCATCAGGAAAGGCATCTGGCCAGTAAATGCTCAGTGCCATTGAGTCACTCAGACTCCACCCTGAATAAAGGGATTGTAAAACTCTCTTAGTTTAAATAAAACATATAGCCCATAAATGCATCATAATACCATAATATCAATTTCACGAATACACATAGTATTATTAGTTATTTTTATAAGCAAATATCTATAATAATACATCCTTTATTTCAGTGGTTCTCAATCTTCTCTTTACCATGGACCCCCTTTAAATACCTTTTGTGGCCACAGACTATGGCAACAGGCCCCCAAGACTTAACTCAAGATTTAAATGGGGACATTTCTTCAAGTCTTTGTAGACCCCCTGTGATGATATTGCGGCCCCCAGGGGTCTGCAGACCACAGGTTGGGAACCACTGCTTTACTGCAAATGTAAATGCGTAAAAAGCCCAAATAAAATGTGCAACTATTAAACTCCAGCAGCACACATTTCTATAATAATCAAAACATATCTAATCAAAATCAAGACTTCATTTTTATCTTTATCAGGCAAAAAATCCCAAAGCATTGTCATGTAGAAAGAAAAGCAGTCTAATTTTTATCTTTAATCAAAGCAGTCACTTTTGCCATCTCAGCCAGTTCATGTTGTTGTGTGTGGTTTTTTTCCCCTCAAAATAAACTTCAAAAGATGTAAAAGCACAAATAATGCTGTCTGAACTTTGGCACTGATTTCTGAAGTATGAAGTAGTAACTACACCTGTTGTACTGGGATGAGCAAGCTGCAGTTAATGCTCTGTGGGGGGTTTTTTTGTTCTTTTTCAGGATAATAGTTCTGTCAGTTTTGCGTTGACAAATATCTCTCAGTTTGTAGATGTCATTCCTTTCCACCTTCAGTCTTTATCAGCGAAAATAGAGAAGATTACATCAGAAGAAAAGTGTGCTGATTTTAAGAACTGCACCGTTATTCAGAGCCAAATAGGTAACATTTTTGAGTTATGGGGAAAGGGGTGAGGAGACAAAGTTTTGGCCATGTTCCCATGTGAGCCTAACCATGGTTCATTGAACAATTTTATCTGCTGTGTACAGTGTCCCATTCGATTCGTCCCCAGACGAATAAGTGTTAAAATAACGTTTTCCCCCTTGTCCCTCCATCATCCAAGGACAGGCTAATGGTGTGTCATATCTATAAGGCTTTGTCCCTAATTGCCATGAAGGGAAATGGGGTAACTAACAGAGAAAAGACACAGAAAATGGCACCACTAAAGTCAGGATAGGGATCTGCAATGTTTTTCACAAAGGATTGTTTTTTGCCAGTTCAATAACGGCATAGTGGGGTTGCAGGGGAGAGCACCATGTGACATGCCAGTGAGGAAAGGCCCTTGGTACATGTTAACCTTCAGAAGATAATGTTCCCACAATGCAATATGGCAGAGTTCCCCAACATTTCCAGCTTTGCGGACCGGCGGGGCTGGGTGGGAGAGGGGATGGTTCCAGTGGTGGGATTCAAATAATTTAACAACCAGTTCTCTGCCTTAATGACCATTTTAAGTATAAAAAACAATATACCGAAACTAGAGAGATGAAGCGTCTATTCCTGAAATTACCTCAGAGAAGCACCACCTAGTTTTCGCCTGAGTGACATGATCGAAGGCGCCGCATCTCCATTTGTTTTCCGTCTCTCCTTTCTTGGACATTTGGGGAGGGGTTTTTTTTTTCCCACCTGGAAGGAAGTTGAACGAAAACCAGATGTGTTCCAGAAAACACAGATTTATCATAACCGGTTTGCCGAACTCAACAAAAAATTAGGTATCGGTTCTGCCGAACCAGTGCGAACCGACTGAATCCCACCACTGGATGATTCCACGCAAGCGGCCAGCAAGTGTGTGTGCATGTGCGCAGCTTCATTTGCGTGAGCAATGTGCATGAGCGCCTGCCACTCCCTTAAATGGAGAGCACGAATGCGCACTTGCCTGCTGCTTGCCGGCCATTTCCACGGCCTGATTGCAGCCCCATCATGGCCCACAGGTTGGGGACTCCTGGAATATGGTCTACTGTGTCAGCTTGCCCCAACCTGGTACCCTCTGGACTTTAAATCCAACATTGATTGGGGCCAGATGATGTACAACATCTCAAGAATTCATCTCAACATCTCAGTACAGATAGTCCTCGACTTACGATCACAATTGAGCCCAACATTTATGTTGCTAAGTGAAACATTTGTTAAGTGAATTTTGCCCCATTTTACGACTTTTTGACACAGTTGTTAAGTGAATCATTACAGTTGCTAGTAACGTTATTAAATGAATCTGGCTTCCCCGTTGCTTGTCAGAAGGTCACAAAGCTGATCACATGACCCCAGGACACTGCAACTGTCATAAATATGAACCAGTCTCCAAGCATACTAATTTTGATCATGTGACCAAGGGGATGCTGCAATAGTCGTTTAGTGTGAAAAATGGTCATAAGTCACTTTTTTCAATGCTGTTGTAACTTTGAATGGTCACTAAATGAACTGTTGTAAATCGAGGACTACCTGTATCCTGTTCCTTAGTGGCTGCAGTCACGGCATCCCTGCAGATGACACTCACAAAGTAACATTTTGAAGCACCGTGAAAACTTCATTGTCCTAAAGATAGCTGTGGATTCTCCTGACATGGGTCAGGCCCAAATGCAACAAAGACACATGGGGACTCCTTCAAGTCGTATTCTATATTGTTTCATACCTTAGACAAAACCTTGCCAGACTGAGGATTCTACAATCTGCATCTACAATATACTCTGTGAATTATTAACGAGGGACTGTCTTCTCTCACACATGATATTTGGGCTAAGCTGCCTCTTAACTCTTCTGGAACGCAGCCTCTCCCTCCTGAGGGAGCCACCTCCTCGCTACTTTACATCACATATGATTTTGCAATATTGGAAATGGCAGCTCACAGATGCTACCAAAATTGCCAAAGAGAAGATTGATACCAAACTGGATGGAAGACCTTTCCAATTTGGAGCAGGCCCTAATTATAGTAATATCGCTGACCTGGAATCACTCTGATTTCTACGGGAAGTAGAGACTCTAATAATTCTCAGCACCTATATTAAAATTCTTATTTCTTTTTGTAAATGATTTGTTTGTTAATCTTATCAAGGAATGTCACCACCACAATCACTCAGCTGGCAAGGAAAAATGTCAGCAAGGAGCAACAACTAGTATCAAAGCTTTAAAATCAGAAAAGCAACGTTAAAACTTCCAGATCTGTTCATAGCTGGATACCATGGAATAAAGAATGCCTAAACTTCATCTGGGATACATTGAAATCCTTTGAGAAAGAAGTCCATAATTTATCTCAAGTTGCCACCAGCCAAACTCTTTTAGTAATTGGACATAAAAGAGGGATTTCTCCATGATAATTTAACAATGTAGAAACAGTAAACAGTTACAATTAGATATGCTTCATTACTTCTCTATTCCTTTTTACAAGACCCATTGCAATGTCACATATCTTCAGGCAGGTCAACCAGTGGAACGTGGGGTGCAAAATGTGACTCATCGGGTGATTTATATATGAATAAGATTAAGCTAAAATGGCTGGGCAGTTTGTGGGTCAGCATATCGGGGAAACCCAGCTGTTGTCTTAGCCCCATGTTTCTCAACCTTTGTGACTTTCAGAGGTATGGACTTCAACTCCCAGAATTCCCTTGCTGGCTGGGGAATTCTGGGAACTGAAGTCCACGCCTCTGAATGTCGCCAAGGTTGAGAAACACTGCCTTAGCATGCTTTGGGAGTACTACCATCATGTTGATTGATTCTGGCATGGCAATGTAGCCAATGAGTTTTATGAACGGGTTGAAAATTTAGCATGTGTATGTACCCAGCCATTGTGTCTTTCCTCTGAATATCATTTACTCTCTGCTCCACCCTCCCCACCCCTTTGTTACCAGCTGGCATTTAATCTGACCTATAGGTCAGTCTCTCTCTGTACTACAGAATCTTCTAAGTTACCCATCAACACTTCTGACTGGAAGCTAGAGAAGAAACAGTCATCTCAGCCAATCTTCCACAAAAGAACTTACTGGTGGTTACTTCTTCCAGCTATCTTGGTCTGTCTTATCTTCAGTTTATGGAAAAAATGCCAGGTAAACTCTTAATAAGAAACAATTTCAGGTAAAAATGCAACACAACAGCTACATGTGAAACAGCCTGGGACTCTACCTCTACAGAACAGATATTGTCATGGAAAGATCTGGATGAAGAGATAGAGCACGGGTGTCAAACTCGATCAATGTGATGTATCATGATGTATCGCAATGGTTTTTTGCCTTCGCGGAGCCGGGGTGGGCATAGTCTGTGTGTGACACATCCAGCCCGCAGGCCGTCAGTTTGACACCCCTAAGATAGAATCAGGTCTATAGATGACATTTAATTGGATGGATTCCTGATCCCCCAGAAGATAGAAATAAAATTCACAAATGTTCTTTGAGAGAGTGGAGCTATGGACTGCAAGTAACAGAATGAACTTTACTAGAGATACATACAAATTTCCTCACTCAGGAAACACAATTCACATATAGGGGATTGAAGATATCTAGCTTGATAATTGTATTTGTGCAAAGTGAACATGGGTCCATACTGTCATAGAGCAGCAAAGAAGGCAGATTCGGTTTTACACTGTATCAACAAGTACCATTTCCAAAATAGAGAGCATTGTTCCTTTCTAGCAATGGACCACATACTATCTTTCTACTGCATTAACGTGTCTTGATATTTGCCTGTTTTCCCATCCTTTACAAACATACATACATTTACAGCATTTGCTTCCTCTATGTTTTTACCATATGTGCATAATACATACAGTAAATATTAGGGATAACTGTAATTTGAGAAGCCTCCCCCTTTCAGGCATTTCATAACTCTGTTAAAACTACACAATTCAACCATGCTTTAACTAGGATTGACTATATCTTGTGTCCATGTGGAGGAATTCTATTAATTGCACATACAGTATTATTTTGTTTTTATTCTGCATTTTTACTCTAGAGTGTGACCCGTAGCTTGCCAATTGGGGGAGGTTATAAAAAACATGAACTAAACTGGATTGCAGCAGAATGTAACTAGAAACCATCATAATCCTCATGTTTGCTCCATTTTCCCTGGCAAATGCAAAACAGTGAAGACAAAGGATGTGTTCTAAGTTATCGATTTCCTTCTTAGGCGTTTAATTGAATATTTTAAATGGTACATAAATAGGGCTTATCTCTATGGCTGATGTGGTTGAATGGCAAGCTTCCAAGATATCCCTTGCATTTTTAAAAGATATCTCCTCCAAAGCCAGATAAGCGGCAGCAGATAGATAATTAGACAGGAAATAATATTCTAATCAAAGATCAAGGAAGAAGCCACACCCCCATAATATCCATACATAAATGGATATTAGCCCATGAACTAGTGAAGTAGTCCTCCATTTATGTCCACAATTGGGGCCAAACTTTCTATTGCTAAGCAAGGTGGCTCTTAAGTGAGTTGTGCCCAATTTTATGATTTTTTTGTCACAGCTGCAAAGTGAATCATGCAGTCATTAAGTGAATCCGTGATTGACTTTGCTTGTCGGAAGCCAGCTGGGAAGGTTGTAAATGGCGATCAGATGACCACGGTTGGCCACTGCCTGAATTTTAATCATGTGACCATGGAGATGCTGCCATGGTCATGAGGATCAGTCATAAGTCATTTTTTTCCCCTTGCTGTTGTGACTTCAGACGCTAAATAAATGGTTGTAAGTCAAGGACTACCTGTATATTTATGAGGCTCCATATCTTGTATAATCGCATTTGACTAAGCAATCTCGTGAGCGAATACCCCTCCATAGGAAATTAAATTATGATGCTCCTCAAAATTAATACATCATAAAAAATACTAGATTAGACATATTGTGTGCTTTTTCTCTAAGAAAATCAAAAGGTGGTGTGTTTTTTTTTTTGTTTAGAAAAGGGGGGAAAATCTAGGCTTAAAAGTCATAGAATCAAGTCAGCTAGAACTCTCCTTGCTGACATTTTATCCGGGTGCAGAGAATATGAGGCCTCTCCTGCCTCTTACTAATGCTGTGGATCCGTGTTTCTCAACCTTAGCAACTTTTAAGATGTGTGAGCTTCAACTCCCAGAATATCTTGGAGGAATTCTGGGAGTTGAAGTCCACACATCTCAAAGTTGCTAAGGTTGAGAAACACTGCTGTAGCTATGTGCCTGACAGATTGTATCTGCCCCACGTTTTCTCCTCCTCCATACATTTTCTCTTTCTTGTCTTTTTATCTTTTCAGTGCTCCTCTTCAAGTGCAATTTAAAAGTACCACCTCCCCGCGGCATGGGATCTAACCTCAACATCACTCAACATCTTAGAGCCTGCTCTATCCCACTCCTAGCCTTTATCTTGAAGGACTAACCTGGCACCATCTGTCAGAGGGGCCGCTGCCAAAAAGGACCTCAGTTCTGACTCCTACCCCTTGGTAGATGCTTGCATCTTTCTTTTTTGTAATGTATAGATGGTCCTCAACTTACGACTGCAATTGGGACCAGAATTTCTGTTGCTAAGGAAGATGGATGTTAAGTGAATTGTGCCTGATTTTACATTCTTTTTTTTTGCCATGGTTGTTAAGCAAATTACTGCAGTTCTTAAGTGAGTCATGCAGTTGTTAAGCAAATCCAGCTTCCCCCATTAACTTGCATGTCAAAAGCCAGCTGGGAAGGTTACCAATGGTGACTGCATGCTGCACCCATCTTAAATGCATATTTGTTGCCAAGCACCTAAATCTTGATCTCGTGACCATGGGGATGCTGTGATGGACTTAAGTGCAAGAATTGGTTGCAAGATTTTCAGTGCCGTTGTAACTTTGAACGGTTGTTAAACGAATGGTTTTAATTTGTGCTTACGCATATGTGCTGTATGTGCTTATGTAAAAAGGAGAGACAGCGAGATGGTTAATACATAAGTTTTTTTATTTTGTATAAATAAAAGCAAATATTTAGTAACCACATGAATGTTCCACAAAGAGAAACTTTCCGGTGCATTTTTGTTTAATGTGAGCAGCTAACATGTATTGGTCTCTTATCAGAATCAAGCAATAGACAGCCTCTCCTAGAATCATCTGTGGACAGCAAAGTCCAGCCTCTGAGACTTTCACATGTGTGGACTTCTCACCTTCATAAACTTTAACATGTTTGGATTTCAACTCCCAGAATTCCTCAGCTAGCAGGGAATTCTGGGCGTTGATGTCCATACATCTTAATGTTGCTGAGGTTGAGAAACACACTCTGACATAACATCTTTAGGCAGCTCAGCATTCCCTGACTCATGCTAATATGCACATCTTGAAGGGCACTAGAGCTATTTGCTTTGGACTAGACCAGGGGTAGGCAACCTTGGCTCTTTTATGACTCGTGGACTTCAACTCCCAGAATTCCTGAGCCAGCATAAAAGAGCCAAGGTTGCCTACCCCGGACTAGACAATTCAAACCAGATAAGAGAAAAGTCAGAATTTGTGTATCATTGTACTGTCACCTAGTGATCACTCAGAATGCGCAGCCCAGATCTGGTAGCCCTGTTCATCTCACTGCTGACAACATTTTATAAAGAAGGCAAAAGGATGGTGAAGGATAACAAAAACAATAATAAATAAATACATTTGCAAATCATGGACACAGGACACTGCAAAACACCATGAATATGGGTTGGTTGCCAAGCATCCAAAAGGAGATCACTTGACTGGAGGGGGGGGGCAGCTTTCAGAATTTTGAATCTGAGTATCTTTTTTTTTGATCCATTGGAACTGATCGCTAAGCAACCAGTCGTAAGTGGAGGACTTCCTACAGTTACAAAATGCCTTTTAAATGCAATTCCTAGTTAAGGAAGAAGCACTTGCATCCATCAGAAATGCACTCCTACAAGGTGATTAATATGTGTCATAATGTTGATGTCAACTCTCAGCAACCACATAGATAGATTTTCTTCCTGATGATCAGTCCCTAATTTTGTCCTTCAGACTTTCCAATAGTTCTCCCATCACCACTGTACCCAAGTCCACCCACCTTGCAGCTGGTCGCCCTTTTCTCTTTCCTTCCATCCTAAACGTTATCCATGTTGATATTCATTATAATTTCCATGGAAAAGGAAATTTGATTTCAGCCATTCATCATAATTTAAAGAGCCTTTTCCTTTGGGAGAACAACCTCCAATTGAAATTCCCTATAGTGAAAAACTGTCCAATTTTCCATGGCAGAAAGACCACAGATTAAACCTGCGATCTGTCTTTCTTCACCTCAAGACATACTGATGAAAAAGGCTTTCCTGTTTATTCCTGCCAATTTGGTACAATGACTCATTCATTTTCTGTCCCAAGTCTTCATCCACATAATTAATGTCTGATAACAACTAGAATTTGGATTTCCTCAACCACAATTGATTTGGCTGTGGTTGAAAGTTGTTCTGAATAAATTTTAGGAATGTCTAGAAAACTGAGTGATGGAGTTATCTAATGAGCTCTTTGATAGGAAATCATCTCCTTTCTCAGCTCATTTCCCAGTCTACCTCTGTAATGATATGTATGAATGACCTTGAGAGCCACACTCTACATAATGGTCTGACAGACAAATCTGAATCTGAAGGAGGGATTGGGTTGGAGAAAGCATCTCAGATTCTCCCTAGTTTGGGGGAAAATAAAAGTAAGGGTGGGAAGAGGTCCTTTCAAACTTGCAAGATTCTGTTAGTTTCCTCTTATAATATAAGTAGTGTTAGGAATCGCAGTTAGTGCTTCTTGTGAAGCCAGGCCAAGATTTGCTGAGCAAATAACTGGTTAACTTGCTTATGAAATTGCATGATAAATTGGACCTAATATCTTGCATGAGTCAGAACTCAAGGAAATGAGCAATGGAGATGTTCTCTTACTCATTTATGAAATGGAAAACATCTCCTTTTGGCAGGAGAATAAAAGTAAGGCAGTGGAATTCTTTCAAATAGCCATTAAAAGGCAATACATTTGGGGGTCACTTGTATCTGGGCATTCTTTTTCATTCATGTTAAGGCAATACACATTACAACAACCGAAAAGGGCAAAAATTCACTGTCCCCTCATACTTAACCAGGAAACATAATTTTCCTCATCCATTTCATGGCCATCTCTTGCATACTGCATTTTAACAAAACTATTTTAACAAAACTAATCTTTTTTATGAATTTACGTTCACTGTTTTCTCCATCCAGCTATTGGGTTCATCTTCAGAAACAGGGTTTATGACACTCTCCCATGACAGTAGGGGTTGACTCTGTTAATTCTGCCTTGACCCCACCCTGTCCCATAACAGATTTACACATATAAGAGAACTCTCTGATACATCTCTAGCCAATTGTTTCTTCACATCTTCCACAGAAAAATGGCTTTCTCATGACAACATCTGCATTTCCTGAGAAGTTTCGTCTTTTGATTAGCTCAAGAGTTTAATAACCTAAATTTCCTGCCTCTGGAAAATGCCAGACATTTGACTGACAACCTGAAATCGTTCATAATGTGTTTTGTTAGGCAGCTGATTGGGGTTTACATCTGGTCAGTTTGTAGGCTTAGCTTATGGATTCTTAAACCTTTTGCCATCACAACTTTAATCTTAATGAATACATCTGCACTAAATATCCAAACACCAGAATGAACACAAATGAACAATGGAAATAGTACAAGGAAACTTTGGAAAAAGTATAGTATTTATTTGTAACAATATAACTGAAAGGATCTCCACACCACTCCTTCACTCTGTTTGCACTAAAGGAGGTACACCTTAGCTCTACAATATGATAAGCAACTCTTACAAAGTTTTAGGTGTGAGTTTTTCAGTAATTAGGATGCAGTAAAAGTAAGCCGTTAATTTGCAAAAGGGGTGAATTACACTTGTTTTGTGCTTCAGTTTAAACGTAGCCCATGGGATTATATTTTAATGAAACTGTTATAAAACTAGTTCATAACTTAAGCAAAGAGAAGAAACTGGCATTTTCCTCAATGGAAAGATCTCACCCAACATCAGTTTTTAAAGAACAAAGTCCACATTCACCACCATCAAGGCTTTGGGGACATTCCCTTTAGGGAAGACTGCCTTGCAGAGAGATGCCATCTTGGTGTCTAGACTTTGCTGGTGACATGTTTGAAGGAACTGCCTTCATGACTGATTATGTGCTGTCAACTCTTACTGACCACATTGATCAATTTTGTCCAGAATAAATCTGTCTCCAGCCTGGTCATTCAGGTCTTGTATGCTTATTGCCAAAATAATTGAACCCATACACCATGTTATCCTCTTCTTCTCCTCATTCCTTCCACCTTTCCCAGAATTATAGCCTTCTCCAGAGAGCTAGATCTTCACATGATGTGACTGAAGTAGGATAATTTGAGCCTGGTCATTTGTGCCTCCAGTGAGAACTCGGGGTTGAATTGCTTTAAGGCAGGGATGTCAGACTGCTGGCCCACGGGCCGGTTTCATCATACTGGAGCCGTGCCCACCCCATTGCTGGCAATGGCAAAATAGTCCCAATACGTCTCACGACGTCACGTGAAGTCGCGAGTTTGACATGTCTGCTTTAAGGATTACACACTGGCTATTGCTCTCCATAATCATCTTTGAAATGTCATGTTTGAGGACAGGAACAAGCCCAGATAAAGCCTGAATTCCCATGCTTTGCAAGTCGGGCTTGTACATAGTTCCCTCTATATCTTCAATAAGAGGTCATCTGAAGAACCAATTTGCTGGTTCCTATCACCACAACATAGTTTTTTTTCTTAATATAGTGTCAGAATCCAATTATATTTCATTTCTATCTACCTACTCTGATATAAAACCAATTCTTACTCTCTTCTGGATTCTGTCATACTACGAAAGGGGAGGAGGGTAAGCATGGGGGTTTTATGACTCTCACTTCCTCCATTAACTACAAAGTAACCTTTTGTTGATTCTCTTCCAGAACAATGCGGCCAGCTGCCTTTCATCCTACTCCCTCTGAATTTCTCCCCTTTGCCGGCAGCGAGGGAAAGGGGGGGGAATGCAACGCCTGGGATCTGGGTAAAGTGATCGTGCTGATGGAGTGGACTGACGATATATTTCCTGGACTTAACACCTAGAAATCTGCCGAATTGAATCGCCCAGAAGAACTGTGGGGTGGGGCTGCTTGGGAACACTTTAAAACATTGAACGGTGGTGGGGGAGGGATCCCTCAGATCCTGTCTAGCATGCCTGCAGTCAATTTCTCTTAATAAAATTCCTGTTGGAAGAGACGTTCCAAGAGTTCTGTTTTCTTAAGATGTAAATTGAGGTGGGTCCTTACATTAGACAGGATCTGCAAAATTAGTCAACCTGGAAGGGAGAACCTTGCCGGGGGACTTTGCAAAAAATACCATGTCAGACGACGAAGCAGGGAAGGGAGAAAGCCCCCCCGGAGAGGGAGCCGTTGCCCCGATTGAAAACCTGCCAGATGTTGGGATCTGAAAGGTCAGATTCCTCAGGAGAAGAGGTGGTGGAGACCCATAACCACAAACCTCAGTGGTCAATGGGCGTTGGAAAGAAAGGCAAGTGGGAAAAGAAATCAAGAAAGGTGACCCTGAGACGGGGGGCCAACCAACCAGAATGGAAGCAGGAGATGGAGAAATCCCTGTACGCAAGCGAAGAGGAAGGAAGCTGGGCACAGCACTTGAACTGGATCCTAGAGAAAGCTATCGACTTGATGAAGAGAACCCTCGGCTCCCTAGGAGAGGAGAATTCTGAGCCCTACGGCCACACCAGCTCCTGGAGCCACAACTGGAGAGACACTGAGGGGGAATTGGAACCTGCAGCCCCGGGGATGTCCGCTGATCCAGTAGTCCCCACTCCCCGCCGACCCGCAGATGGCGATCTGGATGGAAGACAATACCACCGACAATGAAGGCACTGATCCATTCAAAGACTCCCGCCACTGGACGCGAGATTCAAGGGGGAGCCGACACGCTTGGGGTTTTTCCTAACCCAAGTCCTCAGCTACATGGAGGAACATGGGCAGCACATCCCTAGCGACAAAGCCCATATCCAGATCGTGCAATCTGCTCTGGATGGGCCGACCACAGATTGGGTGGTGAATTTGCACGACTCCAATGCCCCAGAGCTCAACGACTTCAACCATTTCATGTCCTCTCTAAGAAGGCGATTTGAGGACCCCCTGGCTGATCACAAAGCCCACGAAAGGATCAAAACGATGAGGCAAGGCAGACGCCCGGTAGCCGAATATACGCAAGAATTCCGGGCCATTGCCAGCAAGCTGAACTGGCCGGAAGACATCCTCAGCCATTTCAAATTACAACGTATATGACACTTGCCTGTCCCAGGGGGACCCACACCAACTCGACAAATGGTACGTCCTGGCAGAGGAAGCAGAGATCGACCTACTGAAGAGGCATTGCCGAGAAAAACAATGTAGCCGCTCACTGCCTGAGCCGACACGCGAACCAGCGAAACCATTGGCTATGGCCAAGAAGCCAGTGGGCTGTTTCAAATGTGGGAGAGAGGGGCATCAGGCTGTAGAATGCCGCTCGAAAGCCCCTCAGCACAACCCAGATCACCGGCCAGCAAATCCGGGAAGTCCCCAGCTAAGCCAAAAGAATCTGCCATGAGAGTGATAGAGGCTGTGGAATCCCCTACCTCTGCCCATTGTGGGGAAAGAACTCCAGCCAACACCGCAGGGCCGGTGGACACCTCAGACAACAGCTCGGAGGGCGAACCCCTGGTAAGTGGACCTATCGCACCCATCCTCAAGACAGTGACTATATTAATTCCCTCCATGCCCGAAGCTGTCAAGGTGAAAGCCTTAATAGACTCTGGCTGCACCCGCTGCCTTATTAGCTCGACGCTAGTGGGGAATCTGGGCATTCCGTTGAGGAGGCTAGAACAACCAATCTCATTTGGCCAGTTAGATGGGTCCATAGTGGGGGGGGTGCCAGCTACCCTAGCCACTTTACCAATCCACCTCTCCCTGGGCAACCATGAGGAAGACATAACGTTTGTAGTGACCCCAGGCATGGAATGCCTGATAATCCTAGGGATGGAATGGTTAAAGAAATAGAACCCCTGGGTAAATTGGAGGATGGCAGAAATAAATTTCCTGAAAGGGGACCCTGTGGACTTAAAACCCCAAGGGGATATACCAAAATTAAGAACGGGAAAAGCGTCCATGGGAGAAGAAAAGGGGCTACCAGAAACACCAGAGGAATACAGAGATCTTGCTGACATTTTCAGCGAGGAGAGAGTGGATGAGCTTCCCCCCACCAACCCATGGACTATGCCATAGAATTCAAGCCCAGGGCAAAACTCCCGAAGCCCAGATTATACTCCATGAGCCCAAAGGAGAAGGAGGAAATGGAAAGATTCATAAAGAAAAACCTAGAAAGGGGGTTCATTGAACCAGCCAAGCCTAAAGTGGATGCTCCTGTCCTCTTTAGAGAGAAGGATGGCTCTTTACGCTTATGCATGGATTATAGGCTCCTGAATACAATCAGTGAAAGCAACCTATACCCCCTACCCCTCATGAAGGACATGTTGTCACACCTCTCGAAAGGATTTTTTTTTACTAAACTAGATCTAAGGGAAGCATATTACCGCTTGAGAATTAAGGAAGGCGATGAATGGAAAACCGCATTTAACTGCCCAATGGGGTGCTACCAATTCAAAGTTTTGCCATTTGGATTACAAGGGGGGCCCGCAGTATTTATGCAATTAATCAACGAGGTACTAAGGGAGCACCTATTTAAGGGGGTCCTGGTTTACTTAGATGACATCCTTATCTTCACCAAATCAAAAGAGGAACATGTCAACCTAGTCAAAGCAGTTCTAAAGAAACTGTGAGCTGCCCACCTATATGCCAAACTATTGGGTCCTTACATATAGGTTCATTGAGATTAGTCAAACATGACCCTTCCTTCCTTCCTTCCTTCCTTCCTTCCTTCCTTCCTTCCTTCCTTCCTTCCTTCCTTCCTTCCTTCCTTCCTTCCTTCCTCAGTTGAAATTGCCAAGAATTCTAAGAGTTCTCTCAGTTTCCCCTTCTAGTCTAAGTGAAAGAAAGAATGGTTAAACTGAAGCATTTTTTGTTCTCACCATTCCAGGAGTGGACATGCCAGATGGGACAGTGTCAAGTACAAATGGGTGTCATACAAAAGGTCAGTCAATGGAAAACATATGTTCTTATAAAAAAGCAAAGTAATTGACATATGCTCTCCCAGAAGGAACGGGAGGAGTGAAGAAACAACGGGATCTATCAGTCAGGCACCATTGTGACCACCATACAGACAGCACACTGGTTGCCAAAGCTGAAGAACAGATTGAAACCCAGAGAGTAAATTCTTAAACTGGTTTCATTTCCAAAGAGTTTCATCAAGGGAGACCAGTAGTTTTGAGGCTTTCCTGTGGCAGAACCCCATGAAGGAGAATAGTTGGTGATATTGCCAGTTGTAAAAGAGCAGGACAGGTGATACTGCAAATGCCCCTTTAGGTTAGGAGCTGCATCTTCTTGTGGTTATCTCTAGCAATGCAGCAATTGTTTTTGTCTGGAAAGAGTTTGGTCTAAGGTTTGTCTGTCTGTTGGGAGCTTAGCAATGGAATCCATCAGACAGTGGCCAGGAACACGCCAGCATATTGCTTCCAATACAGTGCCAAAGTGGGTTACATCCATATGGAGGGAGGAGGAGGAGGAAAGGGAGAGAGGGGGAGGAGGAGAGGGAGAGAGGGGGAGGAGGAGGAGGAGGAGGGGAGGAGGAGAAGAAGGAGGGGAGGGGGAGGGGAGGGGGAGGAAGAGGAGGAGGGGAGGATGAGAAGGTGGGGAGGGGAGGAGGACGAGAAGGAGGGGAGGGGGAGGAAGAGGAGGAGGGGAGGAGGGGGAGGGCAGAAGGAGGAGGGAGGGGGAAGGGGAGGGGAGGGGGAGGAGGAGGGGAGGGAGGGAGGAGGAGGGATGAATGAGATTGACAGGAAATATGGGAGGGAAAGAGATACAGGTACTCCTTGACTTAAAACCATTCATTTAGCGACTTCAAAGTTTGAAGTTATCCCAGCCCTGAAAAGGGCGGCTTACAACCAGTTCTCCCACTTAGGACAATTGCAGCATCCCCATGGTCAAACAATCAAAAGTCAGATGCTTGCAATCGGCATGTATTTATGATGATTATATCATCCTGGTGTGATGTGATCACCTTTTGTGACCTTCCCAGCTGGCTCCCAACAAGCAAAGTCAATTGGGAAGGCTGTGTTCATTTAACGACCAAGTGACTCACTTAACAACTGCAGTGATTTGATTAACTTAAAATCCAAGGTGACTCACTTAACAAGTGCCTTACTTAGCAATGGAAATCCTGGTCCCGACTGTGTTTGTGTGTCAAGGACTACCTGCATACAAGTACGCTCTATAGCAGTGGTGGCAAACCTATGGCACGGGTGCCAGAGGCAGCACTCAGAGCCCTCTCTGTGGGCACGCGCACCATCACCCCAGTCCTAGGCCTTCAGCTGGGTTTTATAAAACCTTTTTGCTTTAGGCCTCCATTGCCGTGTGCAAAAAAAAAAGGTTCAATCAATCAGTCAATTTCAACTTCTCGGGGAAAAAAAAGATCTTGCAAAGTTGGAATTGATTGATTGAACTTTTTAGTCCCACCCTGTCTGCCATTACCACCGCAGCCACACCCACCCAATGGGCCACGCCCACCCGGCACCTGACAATACATAAGGAAATGGAGCGCCTCCCTTATGAAACCAGATTGCAACGCCTTGGTCTCTTCAGCCTTGAAAGACGGCGTTTAAGGGGTGACTTGATCGAAGTGTATAAAATCATGCATGGGATAGAAAAGGTGGATAGAGAAAAATTATTTTCTCTATCACACAATACCAGGACAAGGGGGCACTCCCTAAAGCTCATAGCTAAGAAAGTGAGGACAAATAAAGGGAAATATTTCTTCACCCAGAGGGTCGTTGATTTATGGAATTCACTTCCAGAAGGGGTCGTGACAGCTGTCAGCCTTGACAGCTTCAAGGCAGGGCTAGATAGATTCATGGATGCCAAGTGTATCGGTGGTTATTAAAACAGATGTCCATGTGCCGCCTCTATGTTGGTTGAGGCAGGCAGGATTCCCTTGAGTACCATTTGTTGGGGGTCAAGGGAAAGGGAGGGTTTTGCCTTCTCTTTCTGCTCAAGATCCCCATGTACAATTGGTGGGCCACTGTGTGACACAGAATGCTGGACTCGATGGGCTTTGGCCTGATTCAGCATGGCTCTTCTTATGTTCTTAAGTGGGTTTTAGGTTGCAGTTTGGGCACTCGGTCTCTAAAAGGTTCGCCATCACTGCTCTATAGCTACACATATATTCTAATAGCCTAATTTAGGAAGGTGGATTGTTTTCATCACTGTTGGGAGCCCTACATGGATCTGAAAATTCATCATTCTTCCTTCCAACCACACTTAGCCAGATTATTCCAGATTGAGACACACATTGAATATAATAAGGGAAGGAGTAGAGGAAAGGGGAGCTGCTAGAGAGGAGCTGGACCTCAGATGAGATTTCCAAGGTTGGCTGGAGACAGGCAATCCAGTTTCACAGGGCTTTGTGGCAGCTCCTTGGGGTCAGGTCCTGTCTCAGGTTTAGCAGGTTCCTCTGGTGACATTTCAAGTCCAGGAGAGGGTTGTTTGAGATCTGGGACTGAGAGGACCTGCATTGGTTTAAGTTGGATTTGTGTTGGAGTTGGGTAGACGTGACCATCTGTTTCATGGAAGAACCAGTCATAATACTGGGGTCTGTCCAGGGAGAGAGCTGAGAAGAAAAGAAGAGAGCTGGAAGTTAAAGGAATATGTGTAGTGTAGTCTATATCAGTTTATCATTCCAAGTCTGGAATGGTTGGGGCATTTGAAAAGTTCAGTACCTGATATGGGTTCTCTCCCAAAATGGCTGTTGGGTGGATTTTCCCATTCATGAAACTGTTGCCATGGGAGGCACGATTATATGAGAATGTTACTTGAGGCCCTTCCTAGATCATCTTCCATCCTACTTATTTACACATTGTTGTCAAATGATCCATCTAGGCACTCCTACCATCTCAAAAGAATAAGGCGTCGCCCAGTAAAATGCCTCTCTGTTATAGAATAGGACAACTCAACCTAGCCATCTTGCTGCGACCAACCCAGCACCACCATCTCACCGTGGCCATCTTGCCATGGCCAACTTACTTTGGGACAATTTGCTGCAGAACAATTCATGCAGGATAATTCAATGCAATAAATGCTATCTGCCACTGTTTCTTCTACATTATTTCCATTGACAAAAATGGAAATAATGTAGAAGAAACAGTGATGGATAGCATTTATTGTGTTGAGTTATCCACATGGAATTGTCCACATTGAGTTGTGCCACGGCAAGTTGGCCACAGTGAGTTGTCCCATGGAGAGTTGGCAGTGACAAAATGGCCGAGTTGGCCACGGCACGTTGCCCTAGACCTGTCTGTTATGATACCCTAGTGCTTATAATGTTTGTTTGGCATCATTTGGCACCTACATTAATATCTTTTTGGTACCTGGCAAAGACCTTTTTCAATTTACAAGATGTGGTACAGAAACATTCTTATGACCTTAATTTCATTCCTGTGTTTATGACTGGATGTTTTAATTGTACAGTAGTCCTCTATGGAGATTCTCAGTCATCCAGGTCATGGTTGTTCCAAAGATGCTTTTTCAGGAGGCAACTGGACTTTCTTGTTTTTTCTTTGAAGATGTTTCACTTCTCATCCAAGAAGCTTCTTCAGCTCTTGGCCGGATGGTGGGGAATAGGAGGATTTATATTCCTTGCAGACAGCTGATCATTTGCCTTCTTTTAGAGAGTCGTTGAGGTGCGGGAGTATGAACAGATTTCCAGAAAACATTGCGGACTACGGAAACCATTTGTGCTTCAGTTTGAGATGCAGACAAGACAGACTCATCCCCAACAGCCAGCGCCTGTCTTCAACAATAAAGGGACACAAGGCAGAAAACATCCTGTAGCCAAGAAGGCTCCACACCCATTGGCACTACTCAGGTGACCCTGAGGACACAGGTAAACCTCCAAATGGCCTCAACGGCTCTCTAAAAGAAGGCAAATGACCAGCTGTCTGCAAGGAGTATAAATCCTTCCATTCCCCACCATCCAGTCAGAGCTGAAGAAGCTTCTTGGATGAGAAGAAGCGAAAGATCTTCAAAGAAAAACAAGAAAGTCCAGTTGCCTCCTGAAAAAGCACCTTTGGGACTACCATAGCCCCCCCCTAACAACAGTAATCATGACCAGAATTTCCACCACTAAGCGATGTCATAAGCGGGATGTCATGTGACTGCATTGCTTGTGACAGCAATCCCAGCACTCCCCTTTACCATTGTTAAGCAAGGATCACGAGTTATTAAACAAGTCCCAGGCAGCTTGCAAGCAGGCTGGCAGGCAGGTAAGCAGCTGCTGCTGGGCAGAAAAGGGTGCACAGGTGGCTGGCAAGCCATGGCATCAGCATGGCAGGGTCAGAGGTGGTTCCTGCCAGGCAAGGAAACATATGAGAGACTTACCACCGTGACCTGCGACCTTCGTTGCTGACTTCCCCATTGACTTTATTTGTGGGAAGCCAACAGGGAAGGTCATAAGTGGTGATCACATGACTGTGGGATGCTGCAAGTGTTGTGAACACGAGTCAGTTGTCAAGTGCCTAGATAAAGGTCACATGGCCTTGATCAACTTGAGGACCAGTCATAAGTACCACTCATTCAGCACTGTCATAACTTTGAATGGTTGTTGAACAAGTGGTCATTAAAAGTCTATGCAGATAATCATCCAGGTTATGGTTGTCCCAAAGGTGCTTTCCCCAAAAAGACAACTGTACTTCCTTGGGTTTTTGTTTGAAAAGATTTTGGTTCTCATCCAAGAAGCTTCTTCAATTCTGAACTTCTTGAATGGGAAGCAAAATGTTTTCAAACAAAAAAAACAAGAAAGTCCAGTTGGCTTTTGGAAAAAATACCTTTGGTGATTAAAAGAGGAAGACTTGTAGAACCTTCCTCCCCACCACCTCCCTTTTTTTCAACCAAAGGCTTGAAAAACTGATGAAGCAGAAGAAAGAAGTCTGTATCTCATCCTGGGAGCAAATACAGGGGAAGGATATTGGCAGTGCCCTCTAAGTGACCCTTCCCCTCCCAAAGGACCTGGGGAGCAGGTTTACCAGGGTCATCAAATGCCTCCTCATCCAAGCCACGATGTGTGAATGGTTTTTTCTTGGTTCCTCGACTGTGGGCACAATAGATTCCAACGAAAACACACAGCAATATACCACAGACCCAGAGGAACAGAGCTATGGTATTCTTGGACATTTCTTCAGTTTCCCCAGCTTGACCTTTACAGGGAAAAAAAATGCCTGAGTTCACATGCAATATACCACACCAGGAAAAAAAATGAGATCGGCTTATACAGGTAGTCCTTGACTTATGACCACAATTGAGTCCCAAATTTATGTTGCTAAGTGAAACATTTGCTAATTGAGTTTTGCCCCATTTTATGACCTTTCTTGCCACAGTTCTTAAGTGAATCACTGCAGTTGTTAAGTTGGTAACACGGTTGTTAAATGAATCTGGCTTCCCCATTGACTTTGCTTGTCAGAAGGTCGCAAAAGGGGAACACATGACACCGGGATGCTACAATGGTCATAAATACTGTGTTTCCCCAAAAATAAGACCTAACCCAAAAATAAGACCTAGCTTGATTTTTATGTGTGCGCCTAATATAAGGCCTACCCTCAAAATAAGCCCTAGTTTTGGGGCAAGGCGCACGGGTAAAAATCAAGCTAGGGCGGGGATGGGGAGGTGCAGCTGCCCCACACTACTTGCACCTGCTTACCTTAGGACCGCTGCAGCCAGGCCTCCCACACTCCGATACCTGCACTGCTGCCCGAGTTCTTCTGCAGCTGCTTGCAGCCACACACCACATGGTGCATCGTGCCAGTGCTGCCACTTGCAGCCGGACGCCGCATGGCTCGTCTCACCAATTGCACTGGTGCTGCCTCTCGCGGCAGAAGGCTTCATGGCTCATGTCAATTGCGCCGGTACTACGGCTCGCGATGCACTGCATGGTATGTGGCCACAAGCGATCACAGAAGAACTCAGGCAGTGGTGCAATAGGTGTTGGGGCGTGGGAGGCGTGGCTGCGGTGGTCCTAAGGTAAACGGGTAAGACGTTCCCCGAAAATAAGACCTGGTGCCTCTTTTGGAGGCAAAACAAGTATAATTTTTGGGGAAACAAGGTATGAATCAGCTTAATTTTAATCACGTGACCAAGGGATGCTGAAATGGTTGTGTGAAAAACAGTCGTAAGTCCCTTTTGTCGGTGCTGTTGTAACTTTGAATTGTCACTAAATGAACTGTTGTAAGTCGAGGACTACCTGTAATGCTTCAACATGTTAAGGAACCCAGCCGTTGCTCCCCTATGTTGGCTGAAGGTATGATGTGATTGCTTTGGGCATAGTGGTCTTTAGAGCAATTCTATTTTATTAACCTGGGTTTATAGCCAGAGAGTGTGCTGAGTACACATCGTGATGCAAGCTACTGTGGATTATGAGAAGGAAAAGTGATACTGAATTCTTATTTTTAGGCTGGACCATCTTCTAAACCAGAGATCCACAACTATGGCCATTTTATCTTGCGGACTTCAACTCACAGAATTCCTGAGCCAACCATGCTGACTCAGGAATTCTGGGAGTGGAATTCTAAATGTTCTAAATGTTCAAGCTCTCTCTGTATTATGGATAAGCTAAATCTGGACTATTGAAGAATCCCAGGTTCAACTGAACAAAAATGAGATTTCCCCCAAGGAACCTCCTTCCCAATTGCCCTTCACCTTGTGGTTTCAGCAGTGCCATTGCCACGCCCCGAGGTACAGGCTGATTTTTTCCAGAATCTTCCATGTTTAGCCTGGAAAGATTGAAACGAGCCCTCTCCTCTTCTTGAAACATCTCAGTCATGTTCAGCACCATATCCGCATGCCTAGCTGCAGCCTCCCACTCATAATTTCTTATAGGATCGTCCATGTTTTGGTCAGAAAACCCAAAAGGACTATCCCCTTCTTCCTGGATCAATTCAGTATTCTCAGTCTGGGCTGTGGAGACAGAGGGTTGAGTCTGTTTCTGCTGAGGCAGGGATGAATTGAGTGGAGATATGGTGACCGGACTGGGGTGCAGGAGAGATTTGGGGTCTTGTGTGGATTCAGAGGACATTGGCGGCGTAGATGACAATGTGGTGGGGAGAGATGAAGAAGAGGAGTAAAGGGATGTGCTTGATTGCACATCAGCCTCTGCATAACTCAGACTTATAAGTAACAGTGGGCCAAGAGCAATCCAAGGTAGATTCATTTTCAGACATACACCTCAGGAAATTTCTATGAAGAAAAATAAAAATACTTACAAATACAATATCAGTCACACATTACATCTTCTAAAAGTTCTTGATTGAACACACAAATCCTTTGCTTACTCTTTTTCACACTTTTTCATGCTGGTGTGGTTTGCCACACAATGGAAAGCTATAGCTTGTTTCACTCAGCAATAATTACACAATTTCAGTCACCTATGTCACTTGAATGTCATCAGGCAGCAACTTGAGTCATAAATACACTTCTCTGTAGTATCTCAGATGAATTCTTTTAAATGGCTAGTCCACACATTCAGTCTGCAAGCTGTTTTTCCTGGATTTCTGATTCTAAGTCTGCAAATGTTATCCCTAGACAAGCAACATCCATACAGAAATAACTGATATCAGCAATTGGACAGTGTTGAGCTTCAGGGTTTAGTGACTATGGTCTATATCAGTGATGGCGAACCTTTTAGAGGCCGAGTGCCCAAAAACACCCCACCGCCTGCTCTGCCCCCACCTGCCCGCAGGGCCACTCACCACCTCCACGGCCTGCTGTAACAGATCGCCCAGGCGGCCCTGCAGTGCCATGGTGGCCACGCCCTCCACCCGTGCCCCGCAGCATCATCTGTATGTGACAGGGCGCAAGGGCGAAATCTTGTCCCTGCTGTCTGGCTGCCATGTGCTTGGCTGTGCTGCTCTGCGTGGGCCACACCCAGGGGCGACTGTCCTCCAGGAGGGCTGCTGGTGAGGAAGGGGCTGCGGGGGGAGGAGGGGCTGGGAAGATGGCACGTGTGCCCACAGAGAGGGCTCTGAGTGCCGCCTCTGGCACACGTGCCATAGGTTCACCACCACTGGTCTATATACTTCTGAAGATGCCAGCCACAATTGCCAGCAAAACAGCAGGAAATCTGTTGTCTAGAGCAGGGGTAGGCAACCTTGGCTTTTTATGACTTGTGGACTTCAATACCCAGAATTCCTGAACCAGCCATGCTGACTCAGGAATTCTGGGGGTTGAAGTCCACAGGTCATAAAAGAGCCAAGGTTGCCTACCCCTGGTCTAGAGTCTACTAGACGAGGGCTACCATGGTCTATGCAGATTCTCAGGCATCCAGGTCATGATTGTCCCAAAGGTGCTTTTTCAGAAGTCACCTGGACTTTCTTGTTTTTCTTTGAAGATGTTTTCCTTCTCATCCAAGAAGCTTCTTCAGCTCTGACTGGATGGTAGGAAATGGAAGGATTTATATTCCTTGTAGACAGCTGGTAATGGCTATCATTAAAGCTCAACACTGCCCAACAGATACTGGCTGTGAAAACCTATACAATATTAGCAATAATCATAGAATATCAAGTACAGAGAAATGTTGGTTCACCTTTTTTACATTAAGCAGTGTGAATTTTAAACAACCTACATTATCTTTCTCAACCTCTTGTGTAGAGATAGAGGTCATGTAGAGTTTGTGTGCAGCACACTGCCTCGGCTCAAATACATGATCTCACCTACATGATCTCACCTAGATCACATGATCTCACCTAGTTCACACCAACAGGATGTTGCAGAAAACTGCCCCTGGCTGGTAAATTCTTAAGGATTGACAAGGAGTATCCACCAATAAAAGTGCTGTTGCTACTCTGTTGCTATGTTATCTTTTGCTGCTTGGAATAACTGTATAAGAGCAATAAACACTGCGAAAGGCAGTCAGACACCTTTGCACCCTACAATGACTGGTCTATGATTCTGTCAGCTGGCACCCCAGATGGGACCCCCCATGGGTAGCAACAGCCAACATACTTACCAGCATCTGGAACAGACCCCTAGGTGAACCTTTGTCCTCTGGGACCCCTCAGTGGTAAGTATGGGTTGCAATCTATCTCAACACCAGCAGAAACATGTACAGGAACTTCGATTCCTGTTACACAAGTCAGGCATGACAGCGCCTGAGGCAGACATAAGGAAGCTGGTTGAGGAGGTAGGGAAACACTGTCCCTGGTATCCAGAGCGTGGGACACTCTGTTTACGAGATTGGGTAAAGATAGGGCATACTTTACATCTTGAACCCCGGGCTCCAGTACAGATATTACATCGATGGTATCAATGCCGTCAAGCAGTAGAAAAATTTGGCTCTGATGCTTCGGCAGGGCAACAATTGACTACAAGCCCCCCGCCTGATTATGATCAAGTAAAACTTGTTCCCCCGAAAGCATCTCCAATTGGATCTTCAGCTCCTTCTGAAGAGGCTAATTCTTTTGCCTCCTTACGGCCATCGTACACCCCCATAAAGAAAATATTAGAGGAACAATTAGAAAAAGGGGGGGGGAATATAGAAGAAATTACTGATATGCTTTCTGTTTGTCCAGTACACGCCACGGGACAAGTAAATCAGAATGGAGCTCAAATAGTGGAATATTGCCCTTTGTCATATGCAATTTTAACCGAACTGAGAAAAGGAATTTGAGATATGGGGTTGGGAAGTACATATGTGCAGGGAATGTTGGAAGCCACTATGAGAAATCGTATCTTAGTGCCTGAACATTGGAAAACTACCTTTCGCATGTTGCTTACTCCAGCTCAATATGTAGTTTGGGACAGCGAGTTTAAACATCAATGTGTTGTGCATGCTCTTAACTCAGGGGGGGTGTCTTTATTCCTGATCAATTGTACGGTTCTGGTCCCTTTGCCCCAGTTGGTGCCCAGGTTGTTCTACTGGCCGCCACTTTACAGGCTTCTTCTGAATGCGCTTATTGAGCCTTTGGAAAAGTGCCTGTTTCTGGCAAGCCTCATCAAGCCTTCTCTAATATCAGGCAGAAGGCTACTGAGCCGTATCCTGATTTTATTAATAGACTACAGGATGCCTTACGGAGACAAATAGACAATTCTGAATGTCGAAGGGCAATTATTGGTCTGGGGAAAGATCCTGAATTGGCAGATATGATTAGAGCGTGTCAAGATATAGGAACAGCCTCTTATCAAACCAATTTATTGGCAGCTGCTTTATCACAAAGCAGCAAGCCTCAAGGAAAGTGTTACAATGTGGCAAACCCGGTCATTTTAAAAGGGAATGTAGAAATGGGGGGGGGGGTATGTCTGCAGCATCTCACTCCTCTTTCCATCCGGGATCGAAGTCAAAAACAAAATGCCCAAAGTGTCAGAAGGGTTATCATTGGGCAAGTGAATGTCGGTTGGGAAACTGCTGACTGGGCCGGTCTCTGGCCCCAGTCCAAACAGAGACAACAGACCAACAATAAAAAATACTCCTGCAGCTACAAAAGGTAGTGCCGGTATTGATTTGATACTGCAGGAGGAAGTGAAATTTAAATTTCCTGGGGAGGTTCAAGTAGTTCCATCTCAATTATCAGGCCCCCTACCACAAAATTATGTAGGGCTTGTCCTTCCGCGGTCAAGCATGGGTAAAAAAGGCATTTTTGTTATCCCCGGAGTGATAGATTCGGACTATTCCAGAATTATTTATGTTCAATTGTGGACCAACTTGCCTCAAATTTTGCCCATTTAAACTAGCCCTGCTCAGCTCTTGCATTTGCCTTATTTTGTCCTGGCAGGGGGAGAGTTAAAGGAGATAGGGGAAGGAGGCTTCAGTTCTACTAACCTGG
Organism: Bothrops alternatus; assembly: GCA_034064705.1. NCBI lineage: Eukaryota > Metazoa > Chordata > Lepidosauria > Squamata > Viperidae > Bothrops > Bothrops alternatus. The sequence continues at coordinate 876,365 of JARGCV010000054.1, forward strand.
CCACTTCCGTTATAGCTGCCATCACTACCCCGATCACATTTCAACGGCCCCATCAGATCATTGTGCTGCAGGGTAAGCCATTTGAGGGAATTTTGGACACTGGGGTGGATGTTTCAGTGATCTCTGCCAAGCAGTGGCCTGCCACCTGACCAATCAAGCCCTGTCCAAGTGTGTGGGGGGTCATCAAAGTGCATGTCAAAGTGCACAATTTCTTTCAGCCCATTTGCCTAATTCAGATTTGGTTATTCAGGTCCGCCCTTTTATATTGGATATTTATGTCAGCCTTCGGGGACGTGACCTGCTCAGTAAGTTGGGTGCCACCCTCACTTTGGAAGACTGAGATTACTGCCCTCCCATTGACTTGGCTGGTTAAAGAGCCGGTGTGGATTGATCAATGGCCCATGTCACATGAAAAATTGACGGCTCTCCACCAGCTGATTAACAATCAGTTGCTTGCTGGTCATGTTGTGCCTTCCACTAGTCCGTGGAATACCCCTGTTTTTGTCATAAAAAAGAAAAGTGGCAGGTGGCGCTTCTTGCACAACCTTAGGGCCGTTAATGCCTGTATTCAACCTATGGGCCCTTTGCAGTGCGGAACGCCTAACCCTAATTTGATTCCTCAAGATCATGAAGTAATGGTAATTGACTTAAAGGATTGTTTTTTCTCTATTCCTCTATGCCCCCCTGATCAGGAAAAGTTTGCATTTACTGTGCCTGCAGTGAATCATTCAGAACCTAATAAACATTATCACTGGACAGTTTTACCACAGGGAATGCTGAACAGTCCCACACTATGTCAGCTTTATGTCGCTGCAGCATTAGCCCCTTTTCGCAAACGTCATCCATTGGCTTTGGTATATCATTATATGGATGATATTTTAATTGGAGCACCAAAGATACAACCTAATTGGCTTTCCGAAATACAAAATGATTTAGGTATCTATGGATTGCAGGTTGCCCTGGAAAAAATACAGCTGCACTCTCCCTATCTTTATTTAGGGCATAAAATGTTGCAATCTTATTCTGCTCCAGCTTTTCCTCGCTTGAGCTTACTCAAAGTTATTTCATTGGTCAATTTGCAGCAATTGCTGGGCACCCTCAATTGGGTTTGCCCATATTTTTCTTTACCTACACATTTGCTTAGTCCATTATTTGACTTATTGACCAAAGGAAAACAACCTGGAGAGCTCATTATAGTTCCACCTGCAGCACTTGCCATGGTTGAACAAATTAATGACATCTTGAGTACTCAATTTGTGGACCGAATTCCACATAAAAATGGTCAGTTAACCCTTTTTATATTTCCTACTAGTAAGCTACCTACAGGAGTATTAGCTGTGTTAGAAGCGCAAAAAGTATATTGTATTGAATGGCTTTATTTACCCCATACCCCATCCCAAAATGTTTTGCCATTTATCCAGGCTGTTGCTGAAATAATAACCTTAGGATGCACTCAAGCTTCCCATCGAAATGGGACTGATTTAATTAATATTGTTCTTCCTATCCCAAAATCTGATTTTCAATTTTATTTTCAGAATAACTTATCTCTTCAGTGCTCTTTAACTGATTATATAGGCTGTATTTCATATCATTTGCCTAAAGATACTCGGCTTGCTTGTTTAATGACTTCTTCCTTTTCTGTCCGCCCACTGCTTTCTCCTTCTCCATTGCTGCAAGCTCCTACTGTTTTTTCTGATGGAGGGTGAACGAGAGGAGCGATTGCTTACAAGGATCCTCATGATGATATCTGGAAAGTGTCCTACACTGCAGTGCAATCCTCACAATGCTCAGAATTATCTGCTGCTATTCCTGCAATGACTGGTCTCTGATTCCGTCACTCTTGCCTTCTAGAAATGTTGGATTTTGATTCCCAGACTTCTAGACCAAGAATACATGACTTTTTTAAAGCAACAATTGATTTTGGATCCTTCTAGGGTATGCCATTCAATACTTTCCCTCCCCATTCCATGTTCCATTGATTTTTGTTCAAAGTGAAGTGGTATTTCTTGGCCAGTGAGCATGTTCAGTCTTCACTGAGCTTAAATTACTTTATGTTGCTGCAAAAATACGTTTCTCCCAACCCTAGTGATATTTGTATGGCTACATGAGAATCCACACATTACTTGTGATTAGAATTTTGATTGGATGTAGGATTAAGCCAGTTGTTCTCTAAGGGGATTGTAATTATCTTTTTCTGTGATTGTGAGAAGAGATTTACAAATAATTTTTGCACTAGGAATTGAAAGATTCTCAAAGAATCATCAGTCAAGCCGAAATAATTGTACTGAAGATAAGCTTTATATCACTAACAATAGTTGGGTGATGCTATATCGATACTATAAATAGCTAGAATGGAATTGACCATCATTTCAATTTACAAGTGGCTGTCCTGATCAATGGCCAAAAATTACACAAAGCGAATAATTCTCCATCACTTCCACTAAACAGATGTGGCAATGAAGATATAAGTGTAAGGAAAAAAACTTACAATATTTTGGGGGATTGGATTCAATAAAAAAAAAATACAAGGGGGCTGAATTGGGTTTCTAAGGGTCTGACGTTTTCTCCTGCCACCCAAAAAATCTGATATGAGAAGTGTGAATATTGGAGTCTTAACCAATCTTCTACCTGTATACTTGTACATATATCATTATGAGTTGCCATGTATTTTCAAAGATGATCAGATCTCAGTAACAAAACCTTAAAGTCTCTCAAAGAATTTGCATTCAAAACAAGCTGGCTAGCTGAATGCTGCATTACAGAATATCAGAGTTGGAAGGGATTTTAGTTTTCTGGTCCAAATCCCTGTTCAAGTAGAAGAACCTATATACCATTCCAGGGAAATGGCTGTCCAATCTCTTCTTTAAAACCTCCCATGATGGTATATCCACAGTTTCTGGTGGTAAGCTGTTCCACTGGTTAATTGTTCTCACTGTCCAGAAAATCCTCCTTAGTTCTAGGTTGGCTCTCTCCTTGATTAGTTTCCATCTGTTACTTCTTATCCTGACCACAGATGCTTTGGAGAATGTTGGCCCCCTCCTCTCTGTGGCAGCCCCTCAAATCTTAGAAGACCACTATCATGTCACCCCTAGTCTTTTCTTCATTAGACTAGACATAACCAGTTTCTGCAGCTGTTCATCATATTGTCGGACCCTGCGAGGCCTAGCCATCCAGACGGGTGGAGGGGACGCAATGGCGGAGGGGACGCAAGGAGCTGCACCAGTGGAAGAGTCACTGGAACCAACAGGCCAGCTGGAGGCCCCATCTGTAGTGGAAGCAAGGGAGGTCCAGCCGGTGGTGCGCCCGAAGGAAAAGGCACAGCAGCCCGTGAATGCAGGAGCTGAGGCCCAGCAACCAGTATCTACAGCTTCATCGGGGAAGTGGTGGCTAAACCCTGCCCTGCACCACCCTGAGGGAGGTAGACAGCAAGTGGTGGGTGCGGGGCCCACCTTGAGTGGTTGGCGAGAGAGACACGTGATGGGAGATGAGGACGAGGAGTGGAGCTATTGCACCACTCCAGGACAATATACCTTGGACGTTCTAAGGGACCAGTTTGGGGAAACGGGTTACCTCACACCGCCACCACCGCGGCCCCGAGTTGCTTCAGGGCTGGGGTTGCCATCTGAGTCTTCCAGGTTCCACCAACTAGCCCAAAGCTTAGACTGACACCAAGGAGCCATCCTTCCCTGACGGGCCCTCCTGCAGAACATGGTTTGGTTGAGCAGTCTCAGTACCACCAGGAGGGCTGACAGGTTGGGGCCCCGGTTGTAGTTCCCTCCAGACAGCCGGGGGTGGTGGTGGTTGCCAGGTTCTTCAGGGTCATGGGGAACGGGACCTGATGGCCATCGCACTGTGGCCCCGGACGGGGCTCAGTACGGAGCACAAGCAACAGCCCCTTGGCCCCAGGCAGTGCTGTGGAACCCACCTCGTATCACAGTATCATTTGACGGTGACCCAGACTGCCTAGCTATTTTCATGAGCCATGTCCTTAGCCATCTGGACCACTTCACTACTCTGTACCCATCCAATTGGGCGATGGTGTTGGCTGTGACGGCAAGCTTACAGGGGGAGGCAGCGGCCTGGGCTGCAGATTTATATAGCGATTATGCTTGGGAGCTGGCCGATATCGGCCTGTTTCTGGATGCCCTGAAAACCAGGTTCAAAGATCCCTCCCGGGCGCAACAAGCAGAGGCGGAGGTGCTGGGGTTACGGCAATGAGGCAGGCTGGCAAGGGAATACGTATGTGAATTCCAACGGGCGGCCGGGAGGCTTTGGTCATGGCCAGAGTGCCTTTTGGTCCACCAATTCTGGGCTGGCTTAGACAAAGAACTGTGCTGCGCATGCGTGGTGAGGGGGATCCCATGCCGACTCCCAGAGTGGTTCCGGGTAGTGACGGAGCTGGATGCGGGCTTGTGGGAGTTCCAGTGAACACCAGACGAACAGCCAACCCCCCGGCGGGTTGTTGAGCGGCCAAAGGACATCAGCAGACAAACCCCGACTCCTAGTCCTACCCCCAGGGCTGTGTTTAGGTGTTTTAGGTGTAACCGGCTGGGCCATCGAGTAGCTGAATGTTCGGTTCCAGCAATGCCCAGCACACCAACCACCAGCGGTAAGCCAGGGGCTACACTAAGGAAGACCACGGAAAGTTCAAGGGCTGCCCGCCAAGCGGAGGGTGGATCGCCCCAACAGTCCCCAGGTGAACCGACACCTGTTCTGGAGGAGTATGACGATGGAGACCCAGCAGAGGACCCCATGGTGAGTCAACCCATAGCTCCTTTTGCCATTCCAATCATCTTAACAAGCCCACTCACGGGGCATTCTGGTGAGTACCATGCCCTAATTGATACAGGATGTACTCGCTGTTTAGTTAGTAAGGAGGTGGTAGAGAAGGTTGGCATTAGAGTAACCCAGCTGGTGTCTCCCATCTGGTTCGAGCAGGTAGACAGGTCCCTTTTGGGTGGGGCCCCTGCCACGCTAGTAACGGAACCGGTGAGGATGGAAATGGGTAAACATTGGGAGACCGTCCGGTTCATAGTAGTCCCGTCTATGACTGAGGCAGTGATCCTGGGCTTGGCTTCGTTGGACAAATGGACTCCGACTATGTGGTGGGCTGAAGGGTGTCGTCATTTATGACTTGGAGTGGGTCCTCAACCGCCCCAACCAGGGGCGGATGAGGTGGAGAAGGGAACAGAAGGATTCAAGTATAATGACCCTGCTGCTGTGTTCAGTGAACGGGAGTGTGATAGCCTGCCACCCCATCGCCCAACTGATTGTGCGATTGAGATACTTCCGGCGGCTAAGTTACCAAAACCCAGAATGTATCCTATGACACCGCTAGAGCTACAAGAGTTGAGGCATTACATTGATAAGAACTTAGCACAGGGATTTATACAGCCTTCGGCTCTGCGTAGACTTTTGTGGAATTAAAACAGTGTGCATGGAGCATATGTACCCCCTACCGCTTATGAAAGACCTTCTTGCTCATTTGGCCAAAGGGAGGATTTTCATGAAATTAGATCTCTGTGAGGCTTATTATAGGGTCAGGATAAAGCAAGGTGATGAGTGGAAGATAGCTTTCAACTGTCCATTGGGCAGTTATCAGTTCAGGGTGATGCCCTTTGGTCTACAAGGAGCCCCCACGGTTTTCATGCAGCTCATTAACGGGGTTTTGTATGAGCATTTGTACCATGGGGTGCTAGTGTATCTAGATCAGCGGTTCTCAACCTGTGGGTTGCGACCCTTTTGGGGGTCCAACGACTCTTTCACAGGGGTCGCCTAAGACCATCGGAAAACACATATTTCCGATGGTCTTAGGAACCGAGACACCACTCTCTCTGTTGCAGCCTCACTCTCTTCCATCTTCTTTTCCTTCCCACCCCGTGAGCTTACAATACCCCTCAGGGCCTCACGTTGCCTCCCGGAGGACTCAGCCGGAGGTTGGAGCTGCTCAGCTGTTGGTCGCGACACCGGCAGAGCCGACCCACACATTGTCCTAGACCTCTTCCCTGCCCATTCATGTCGAGCCCGCAGGGGCTTGACAGGGAGAGAGGGAGGGAAGGAGGGACTCCTCCTCCTCTCCTAAGGTTCAAAGCAGGATCAGCTTCCCAAGGGCAATCCCAATTCATGTGTTTCTGCCGTACCTCCTCGGCGCTCCCGGGAACGGGGCGGGCGGAAGAAAGCTTGGCTAGGCTAGGCAAAGAAAAGCCACTGAGCCGTGAGCTAAGATCGCAGGCAGGCTGGGGAAGGGGCTAAAGAAGAGGAAGGGGATTGGGAGAGAGGAAACGCCAAGCTTGTCCTCGCCTTTCCCAAGAACCTCCTGCGCCACCTCACAGGAACCTCACCTGGTTTCAGATTTACACCGCAAAAGTTTTTCTCGCGCAGAGAGAGGAAAAACAATTGCAGAACACTTGGGAATCCCTTGCAAGGCACCATGTACCTTGGTACTTATGCCTTAACACCTCACCCCCGTGTTTTCTGCTCCACCCCGAATTCACCTCCCTTCCACTCTCCCATCTATGATCTTAATACAGCCCTCAGTCTGTCTCCCTTTCAACACCACCTAAAATTCTTCACTCAGGCAGGCTTCCAGAATTCGGCTGTCAGGATGCAGGTAACCCCTCCCCCCTGTCCTGCCGCCTCCCACGGCACCGCGCCTCCATGTCTCAAGCCTCCATGGCACAGAACTGCTGGCTTTATGCTTGGGCGGAAGATTTTTTCTTTTACAGATGGGGTGGGTAGGCCCATTTGCGGGCAGGCAGGACCCCGCCCGCCGAGCCGCCGCCTCCCCATCGCCCTCCACGCCAGCCGACTCTGTCGCCAGACCTCCCAGCTGAGGAGCGCAGGAGTTCGGAGCTCCGCCGCCTCCCCTTCGCCCTCAGCACCAGCCAAAGTGTTGCCTGACGTTCCAGCTGATGGGCGCAGGTCCAGAGGTCACCAGCTGACAGGCGCAGGAGTTCAGCGCTTCGCCGCCTCCCCTTCGCCCTCAGCACCGGCCAAAGTATTGCCTGACGTTCCAGCTGACGGGCGCAGGTCCGGAGGTCACCAGCTGACGGGCGCAGGAGTTTGGCGCCCTGCGGCCTCCCAGCCGCCTGCTTCTTTGGCTGGAGCAGTTGCCAGGGCTTGCATGGCCCGCAAGGGCCGCTGACGCGCTCCCCGCAGCCAGCGACCCTGGTAACTGCTCCAGCCGAAGAAGCAGGCGGCTGGGAGGCTGCTGCAGCGCCGACCTCCTGCGCCCGTCAGCTGGCGACCTCCGGACCTGCGCCCGTCAGCTGGAACGTCTGGCAATGCTTTGGCCAGTGAGGAAGGCGAAGGGGAGGCCGCCGCAGCGCCGAACTCTTCGCCCATCAGCTGGCGACCCTCAAATTTGTGCTTGTCAGCTGGGAGGTTTGGCAAGGGAGCTGGCTGGCGTGGAGGGTGATGGGGAGGCTGCGGCCTGGCAGGCAGGGTCCTGCCTGCCCACGAATGTCAGGCCCACCCACCCCATCTGTAAAAGAAAAAGTCTTCCACCCAAGCATAACTTTTAAGGATTTTAAGGACCTTTGAGAGGGAGAGAGAAATAGAGAGAGGGAGAGAAAGAGGGAAAGAGAACTAGAAAGAGGGAGAGAGAGAAAGAGGGAGAGAGAAGAGATGGAGACAGAGGGAGAGAGAGAAAGAGAGGAAGAGAAAGAGAGAGAAAGGGAGACAGAGAGATAGAAAGAAAGGGAGAAAGAGGGAGAGAGAAAGAGAGACAGGGAGAGAGAAAGGGAGAGAGGGAAAGAGAAAGGAAGAGACAGAGAAAGAGAAAGAGAGGGAGAGAGAGAAAGAGGGAGAGAGATTAAATTAGTAACATGGTTGTTCAGTGAATCTGGTTTCCCCACTAACTTTGCTTGTCACAAAGTTGCAAAAGGTGATCACATGACCCGGGAATAATTTTATGGTTGGGGGTCACCACAACATGAGGAACTGTATTAAAGGGTCACGGCATTAGGAAGGTTGAGAACCACTGATCTAGATGATATTCTCATTTACTCTCAAACCTTGGAAGAACACATCCAATTGGTGCATGATGTGTTGGCTAAGCTGCTGCAAGCCCAATTGTTTGTTAAGTTGTCTAAGTGTGAATTTCACCAAGCCCGCCTTGATTACTTGGGTTACCGGATCTCAGTAGCAGGGGTAGAAATGGACCCGAACAAGGTGAGAAGTGTCCTGGAATGGCAGGCACCGAGAACCCGTCGCCAGTTACAAAGTTTTTTGGGCTTCGCCAATTTTTACAGACAGTTTATCCCTTCTTTTGTGACTGTGGCATTGCCCCTAACACACCTGTTATGGACCTGGTCTTCCACAACAAAGCCCCGGCCCGGACAACCCCTGGGTTGGACAGCTGATTGTCAGTGGGTGTTTGAGACATTGAAGGCCTTGTTTGCACGGGAGCCTGTGTTACTGCATCCTGATCCAGAACGTCCGTTTGTCGCACAAGCCAACGTTAGTGATGTTGCTGTGGGGGCAGTGTTGCTCCAACAAAATATCCAGGGAAAATTACAACCGTGTGCTTACACCTCTCGGAAATTAACAGACACCGAGAGAGGGTGGGCCATTTGGGAAAGAGGCCTTCGCGGTCAGGTGGGCCCTGTCCACCTGGCAACATTTACTGGAGGGGGCGAAACACCCGTTCGAAGTATGGACAGATCATAAAAACTTGGAGGTGCTTCAAACGCCCAGACGCTTATCCCCCAAGCACATATGCTGGGCACAATACTTCCAGTGCTTCCGATTTCAGCTTAAGTATGTCCCGGAAGGGAGGAATTTCCTTGCGGATGCTCTGTCCAGGTTACCACAATATGATAGCAAGAGGGAGGAGGTGGTGCAGGTGATCATGCCCCCTTATAGTAAAGACACAAAACTAGGCTCATGTTCAAGGATGGTGTCATTTGAGGATGATTTAAGAGCAGCCCTTCTGCAGGACACGTGGTTACTGAACAATCCCGGGTTATTGACACAATGGGATGGATTGGCATGGTATGGCAACAAACTGTATGCCCCCCACAAGATGCGTAGCCGAGTATGTCACCGATGTCATGATTCAAAACAGGCCGGTCACTTTGGATTCCTGAAGATGTTGCATCTGGCCAGGCGTCAGTTCTGGTGGTCCTAGATGAGACCTGATATTGAAACACACGTGAAAAACTGTCACGTCTGTGCACAATCAAAACCCTACCCTGGGAAACTGATGGGGTTGCTCCAGTCCGTGGCTGACCCAGATCAGCCATGGCAAGACATCGCAATGGACTTTATTGTGGAGTTACCGGAGGTTCGGGGTTATACGGTGATATGGACAGTAGTTGACCTGTTCTCTAAACAGGCCCATTTTATACCCTGCAAGGGGTTGCCATCGGCGAAAAGGCTAGCTAAAATGTTCCTGGCTCATATCTATCGGTTGCATGGAGCACCACGTCAGATTATCTCAGACCAAGGGGTGCAATTTACAGCCCAGTTTTGGCGTCAATTTGTCCGGTTCCTCAGTTCTGCCCAAGGCCTCAGTTCAGCATACCGCCCCAGCACGAATGGGGCAGTGGAACAGGCCAACGCCGCAGTGGAGAGATACCTGAGGAGCTACATATCTTACCAGCAGACGGACTGGGTGGAGCTAGTAACGTTTGCAGAGGTGGCATACAATAACGCCATGCATAGCAGCACTGGACTCACCCCCTTTCAGGTGGTATATGGTCGAGATTTCATTCCTATACCGGAGTGTGGGCCTCAAGGATCCCAACCCTGTCGGGCCGATGAGTGGTTTGCTCGGGTGGGTGGGGTATGGGGTACGGTGAAGAAGGCTTTGATAAAAGCAGGGCAGGTAGCCAAACACCAGGCAGACAGAAAACATAGAATACAGAACCCATTCCAGGTGGGTGGTTTAGTTTATTTGTCCACAAAATATATAAAACTCCAAGTCCCATGTAAGAAGCTAGCCCCAAAGTACATTGGTCATTTTCGGATAGCCCAGATCATCAACCCGGTAGCGATGCGGTTATAATTGCCAAGATTCCTTGGTAAGGTGCACCCGGTGTTTCACATCAGCCTGTTGAAGCCGGTGGGAGAAGTGTCCCAGGGGCAGCCTCCAGGTCCTGTTGCCCCAGGCCAATATGAAGTCCAGGAAGTCTTAGATACACGGGTGAGGAGGGGTGAACTATATTACCTGATTCTCTGGAAGGGGTATCCCCTATCTGAGGTGTCCTGGATAAGGGACAGAGATGTGTTTGCCCCCAAACTGATCAATAGATACCATAGGAGGTTTCCCCACAAACCGGGTAGGGTGTCGGCTGACCCAGCCACAAGGGCACATGACTGCTAACCTCGTTGTGCTTCCTTTCAGGGGGACCCTTGGTAGGGGGAGCCAAATGTCGGACCCTGCGAGGCCTAGCCATCCGGATGGGTGGAGTCGTTGCCTGCTTACCACTCCACAGTCCGGCGGGGTCCCGTCGTCCGTGTTACCACCCTACGTCTCCCCGCGCTATTGTGGCCGACCGCCGTCCTGCTGTTCCTGGCGCCATTGTGGCCGACCGCCGTCCTGAAGCGCTGACGTCATTGGGAGGTGCCCTGCTTTGTTTCCTACTGTTGGGGCTGAGTGCTGTCCTCCCAACCCACTGACGTCATCAGGGGTGCCCAGCTCCGTTTGCTGCTCTTCGGGCTGTTTGTATTTCTCCTGGACTGTGGGCATCCTGCGGAAGAGCCTCGCCGGGTCCGACAGCATCTAGGTGGTCCGCGAAGCCGGACGGCAAGGGGTAAGGACTTTTTCTTACCTGGGCTACTGGTAAATGGCCTTGCATGGCCGATGGCGTATTGGCAGCAGAAGAGGAGGCATAAGGGTGCTGTGGTTGGCAGGGGGAGGGGCTAGGGACTCGACGGATGCTTCCTTATAACACCACCCTAATTGTGGCTTGTTGAGTGGGACTGGGCCAGGTAAGGGTGGGGTCTGGTGTGGGTGGGGTGTGCTTGTTGTATATAAGGCACTGGGAGCAAGCCACTCCCAGTGCTAACTTTGTTTCCATATAGCGAATAAAGCTGTTGGTTGTTTAGCGTTCCTGGTTTCTGGCTTTCATTGGAGCTCAAGCAGGATGGCTTAACACATATACTTTAGCCTCCAGCCCCGTAATCATCTTTGTTGCTCTTCTCTGTACCCTTTCTAGAGTTTCAACATCGTTTTAACTCAAACGCCACTACCAGCAACACCTGGAAAATCCCTCTGGTTATGAAACCTTGCCTTTCAGAAGAACTTCTGACAAGAGGTGATAACCCAGTCCTAGATACAAAAACAGGGCCCCAACTCCCCTGAGTAACAACAGTGACCTCAGAGTGGTTTATTTACACAGCTTTCATCACCCGTTTCCTCCTGGCCACCATCATGAACAAACTTTTCTATTTCTAAATGACTTTCAAACTCTAGATTTTTATGGGATGCTATTGGAGAAGGTGAGCGTTAGTACAAAAAGCAAAGTGTTCTTTATGACTTTGTCTATTTGTGTATTGGAATGGCATACATTTTAATTTTGTCTCTTTGTAGTCCACAGTTTCTCTGTAAGAACTGCTAGATTTCTCATCTATTAACCTTCAATTCCCTTCTGCAGCTCTACAGAAGCAAAATCCTGTATCCACTCACCTCAGAATAAATCCCACTGAATTGAAATTACTTCTGAGTAGATCAGCATCACATTATGTGAATCAGTGTCTCCCTTTTGATGGATTTCATTTTTTCAAACTATAAAACTGTAGCTTATAGGAATTTTTTTTTGCCCTTCTAAAAGCCACATAGTCTAGATGTGACGAACGAGGTATAAAGAATTTCTAAATATTCAAAACTCTACCACTATTCTAAAATTTATAATTTTATAAATAAAATTATTTGTGTCAAAGGGAGACTGTATGTTTTATGCATACATATATATAATCACCATCATTTTAGCCTTTGTCTATCCATTGCAGGATGAAGGCCTCTCTTGCATGTTTCCAACCAATATGGTCCTGAGCTTTTTATTATTATTATTTGTAAATGTTTTAATTAGCCTTTTTCATATAAAAAATTGAGCCATTATAAAGTTTTGGGAGTTCTGTTTATAACATTAGTTTCAGATCTTCCATCCGCTTTAAAAAAGCTTTCATTTGATCAAAGGGTTATTTACTTCTTCCACTGGTAATTCTCCATCCTTTCAATATTGAGCAAATACAAATCCTGAGCTTTCTTATACATACATACATACATACATACATACATACATACATACATACATACATACATTTTTTAAAAATAGTCTAACCAAAACTCAAAAACTAACTTGACTATACAGGAAGAGTTCAGCATGTCTGCATAGTTGCTAAAAGGATATGTTGAAAGGCAGAAACACATAAAAAGAGCTGACAGTGTACTTACCATCCAATAGAAGTTGGGTTTCTGATATGGCCTAAGGAAAACAAATTGATCCAGGTAACCTAAAAGAAACAATTTGCAGCCAGGTAGAAAAGCATGAAAGGTTTGTAGCCAGGTAAAAAAGCATGAACGGAAAAAAAAAGCTCCACCCCCATTTTACCAAGCTCCCCTTATCTCAAGGGAAAGAGAAGAAGCTCTTATGGTGGATTCTTCAAAACATTTTGAAAAAGCGTATTGAGTTTTTACCACAGTTATTTTTGTTGGGTATTACAAAGGACTGTTCCACCATAGAGTCTAAGCTGATTTTGAACTTGATTACGGCTGCAAGATTGTTGGTGGGACAATATTGGAAGACATCTGAAATACCATCTATTGAAGAATGGACATTAAAAGTTACCCATCTTGTGGAGATGGCTAAGATATCAGCGTACCTGAAAAACCACTCAAATGAAGTATTTTTGATGGACTGGAAAAAATGGATTGATTATATGCAAAAGAAATATCAACTGAAAGAATTAGATTTGATATATAGATAAATAGTTATAAAATAGTTATAAAATAGTAGATTAGCGGGGTTTCTTGCGTTTTTACTCTGTATTCACTCTGGGAAGCCTGGGGGGGAGGGGGGAGGGAGATAATAAGTATTAGATTATGTTTCTCAACTGTAGTTGGGGGTATTAAGGGATTAGAAAATTTTTTCAGGGCGCTCGGGAGAACTCTAGACACCGCATTGGATGGTGTGGAAGGAGGAGTGAAGGTGAGGTATGTGTAGAGGGTTAGAGGGTGGAGATAGGGAATAGAGGTGGGTGGAGGGAAGATGTACAGAAAGGCGAAAGTAAGTAGTTAGAAGGTTAGAAGAGGGGTTGAGGTTGTTGGAGGATGTGGTGGGGGGGGGTTCCGAGCAGTTATTCGTATTGATTGTTAAATATGTTATTTGCTTGTTTTCAGTTGAGTTATTATGTTATTATGTTATAATTTTGTTAAAAGTTTCTAAAATTTAATAAAAATATAATTAAAAAAAAAAAGGAAAGAGAAGAAGCTGACAGCTTATGAGTCCCAGGAGAGAACAGCTTAGCAACACACTTGTTTGAGGAGATTATCCTTGGTTTCCCAGAAAGGCACCTCTGATTTTAATGTTCTATCACAGTGGTGGTGAACCTATGGCACTGGTGCCAGAGGCGGCACTCGGAGCCCTTTCTATGGGCACATGTGCTGTTGCCCCAGCCTTGCCTCCCCCCACGACCCCCTCACCAGCAGCCCCCCTGGAGGAGCGTGCGTGATGTCACAACTTTTTTTCCATTGCCGACAAGGGGTGTGTGGTTTTGGCATGACACATCCGGCCCGCGGGCAGCAGTTTGACACCCCTGTTCTAAGCAGTTTCCTTTAACGTTGCTCACCTATAGACAGAAATCTTGCCAAAATAGATGAAAGAGAAGAAAAGCCAGATCCTGGGGGTGGAGTCAACAGAGGAATCAGTCTGGAATCCTTACATTCTCACAAGAGATCCAAATCCAGTCTCTCTTGAATTCCGTTAATTCTTATCTATTGCCAATTTAGTGATGACCATTAGTTGGCTAGATTCTTACATATAGGCTTGAGCAATAAATCAGCTTAACTGGAACTTAACATGTGATCTTGATTCTTCACATCTGACATTAAAGCAACTATTTGCATAATTAAAGATATACTCTTAAGAACTACAAAGGAGGAGCTGTCTTGAACCTCTTCCTCCCATCCGAACTATCTAAACTTCTCTGTCTCTTGCTCCTCAGGAAGGCTGCCCTGCCTCCTGGGAATCCAGACTACATCCACCACAATGTTTCACAACCATCATATGGCTCATTCCCTAGAGTTGCCACACAACCCAGATATCGTCATTCTATCCTGAGTAAAAAGCCAGGCCTTGATGGCCTTCTGAAAGACTAAAAGGGTGGGAACTTGCCAGATTGCTGGAGGGAGGATGTTCTATAAGGTAGGGGCCGTCATGGAAAAGGAACACTGTTGAGGTCTTGCTAGATGGCAAGATTTCAGGGAAGGAAGACCTGGAGAAGATTATCAGCTTAATATTAATGTTACTAAAAGAAAAGGAGAACAAAAACAACTACCAAGTAGAAAAGTATGCTTATATCTCATTATTTCTAGCCATAAATTAATTTCCTCTTTCCAGCTTGTGTTTGGTTTGGTTCCTGTATAGGTTAAAGTTCCTTAATCTAATGTGAAAGAAATATGTTTACATGTACAAATATATATCTATCGATTAATGGAAGATATATATTAAATAGACTAAGAATGTACTTGTTGAAGGGATGGGTATATTGACATGAAAAATATTAATTTTAATAAGAAGACTTGTTTGTTTGATGTCCAATGGATTGAGCTGAAAAGATAGTTAAACTTGGACACACGGAGTGAAGAAGGTCTACAAATTTAAAATGATTGTATTAAGTTGAATGCCTTTAACTTGAACTTTTTCATTGTTTACATGTACAAACGGATATCTAATAATAAAAAAATTATTTAAAAAAAGCCACAAAATTAGCCACAAAAAAAAGAAAAAAAGAAATATGAGTGTGTCTGAATATGTACGTATATGGGAAAGAGAGTGGGGGGACTGGCTAAAAGTCAAACACCCACTCTCTGAGAAAAGATTATGCCAGACTGAACTGCACATCTGAAGGCGGTACCCAGGGTCATTAATTTATCAGCACAGTTTTGTATCTGGCTATGTATCTCTGGTCTGAAGCCTAATTAGCCCTATTGAGATCAACATTGTCCGCTGTCTTACTATTGAGAACTTTAGAGGAGATGACACTTGGCTTGGCTTTTTTCAGAAAGACCACCATCTCCATGCCTGAATAAAAGATTTATTTTTAAAAAATGGAGGCCCTTTTTGCTTGGGAAAAATCAACTTCTTGTCTAAGTTAGAAGGTTCCTTCTCAAGGAACCAGAGGCCCGGAGTGCTTTCCTTGTCATGTTTCCCCATTTTCTAATTTTTTAATCAGGAGGGAGGGAGGGAGGGAGGGAGGAAGGAAGAAAATCCGTTTTTGATTAGTCTCTATGCAATTTTATCAAAGTCTTGGAAGCTAGATGACCTTCCAAATTTCCTTAAAAGATGTCTATGCTATACAGGTAGTCCTCGACTTACAACATTTCATTTAGTGACCGTTCAAAGTTACTACTGCACTGAAAAAAGTTACCTATGACCGTTTTTCACACTTACAACCTTTGTAGCATTCCCATGATCATGTGATCGAAATTCAGATGTGTGGCAACTGATTCATATTTATCACAGTAGCTGTGTCCCGAGGTCATGTGATCAACTTTTGCGACCTTTTGACCAGAAAATCAATAGGGAAGCCAGATTCACTTAACAACCATGTTACTAACTGATCAACTGTGGTGATTCACATAATAATTGTGGCAAGAAAGGTTGTAAAATGTGGCAAAATTCATTTAACAAATGTCTCACTTAACGACATAAATGTTGGACTCAATTGTGGTCATAAGTCGAGGACTACCTGTACTAGTGAGAAAATGGCTGAAACAACTACTTTAAACCCCTCCTAGGAACTGAAGCTTGAAATAGCTTGTAGTTGGGCACTAGAGGGAACTAAAGGACGAGGCAGAAAAGAGCTAAAATGGCCAAGTGGCTATAACTCTGTTTTATTTCAAAAATAATTCTTCAAAAAAAAGAGTTTTTGAATCATGGACTGGGATTTTAATTAATAATATTAATTAATTTTCGGGAAGGATGCAGATTTCAATGGACAAACTTTTAGAAGATGATGAGAAAAACTTCAAAATACTTTTACCTGACATAAGGCATTATAAAGTTTGAAGGCATGAAAGGCAACAAAATTGAGATTACCAAAATGGGAATATAAAAGATAATTCAAGAAAACAATCTGGACAGGGAACAATTATGACAAGAAATCCTGACAATGTCTCTTTATAGGATTTATAAAGTACGTTGATAAAAGCTTTGAAGAATCCTTTTAAATGCCCAAGAGTAATGAATGATCAAATCCTGAAATGCCACAGGAATTATTTAAATTAAAGGTTAAGTTGTGCGGAGCTAAAAAAGAAGGAATATAACATTGGACTATTTGATCAGGGATTAATAGTTAGTTTAATACTTCTGGTAACGCCTAATGGATTTTTTGCTGAACTGGTTGGTGATTTCTGGATTGCATCTAGACAAAAATTAGGTTATGGGGAGAAGAGATTTTTTTTTAATTGTAATTTTAAAAAAGGATGAAATTAGCCTATGCTTGGTGTGATGAAGTTTGGAAGCCTCTTCTTTATTGCCTTTCTCTTTTGCTTTTTTTAGTCTATTTTTTCTTTTTCTTTTCTTTTTTCTTCTAGTCTAGTTTGCATTAGTTTTTACTATGTGAATTAATAATTTCAATAAAATTATTTTTTTTAAAAAAAAAGAGGACTCCCTCTGGAGTCCTTGGGGGGACATATGATACCCTGTGTTATGACATCATTGCCCATATGCAACATTTGTGTAATGATATTATAATGCATGTGACATCATCATGGCTTGCACCAGACATAATGCTGTTTCTCCTGGAAACAAGAATACAAAATACTTTGGGACCGTTGGACTCTTCTCCAATTCGAGCTACATAGATGAGCCTATCTATCTATCTATCCGATATAACGTCCTTTTTTCACAAGCTTCGCCATCTTACTCAGCCCACAGAAATATCCGCTGCAACTTATTAGTGTGTCTGTACTAATGAAGTCAATATTAACAAGGCCGCAAAAGAAGTGGGACCACATTGCCACCCACTTTCCATTGAAAGCCCAGCACTGAGTCACCTTATAGTATGAAAGAGGTTGTCATTAGTGCGATGTTGACAAGACATTGCAAGCAGGGTCAAGGGGAATTCAATACAAATAGTTCAATAATGAGAATGAAGTAATGGAGCTATCTAAATCCCCTGCCTTGTTAACGTTCATTTTATCTCCTCTCTTCATACAGTACATTCACACTTTAAAAAAATCTGCTAGTTATTATGTCTGACTTTCACACTTAAATTCCTGTCTGCCTGTGACCAAGTTCAAAAAGTATGCTACTATGCCATGGCTGGTTTAACCAGGCAAGGAACTATTATTAAGCCATAAATGGCAATTTACTAATAAACCAAAATAGTTGGCTTGACATAAAACACTAAAGTTTAATTATTTCATGGTGTCATTTAATGCATGATCCCAACCTATCTGCCCTTCCATTAGCCTTGTTTTCTTTGTACTGTGTGTTCTGAATTTTGTTTCATTTTCCTTTGTATTATGATCTGTCTTTTAAAGTTTAATACCTGTTTTCCTTGTTACCTTCTGGGAGGAGGGGGCTCCGTGGTATCCGTAGCAGGACATCCAGATTCAGCCATAGTTTCATTCCATACAGCATTAACCTTGTGAACTCTCAAGCTTCATCCTTCCATTATATATTCAAGATGGACAGTATTTAATATTTATTTGCTACGTGTATGGGTCTATATATATGTTGTTCATAGTATGTTTAGGTGTGTGGTATGTATGTGTTTCACTTTGAGAGCGGGCAATTAAATTTCATTTTTGATGTGTGCCGTTGTGCCCACAGTAAAAAAATGACAATAAAGGTTATCTTATCTTAATAAATTATTCTTGTTATGGCTAGTTGCACAGTCATCCAGATGTTTAAACAACATTTGGCATTTTTATCCACCAAGGACCTGGGATAGGCTGATGTCATTTGACGATGTTAAAGGTATAGTCACAGGATGTAAACTGATCCAAGTAAAGCTGCCTTTTGCAATTGACCAATAGTGATTTTTGTCAATGCTGACAGTGTTCAAATGGTGCCCCAGATATTTAATATTATGTGTGGGTAATTTACAATTAGGTTCACAGTGTAAGACTGATGGAAACATTATAATTCAAGTCCTAACCAAGGACCTAAGAATTATTAAGGTAGTGTCTAAAAACACAGGAAGATGCATATTTTTATTATTTACTTTATTATGGTTTGTCTCCCAGCCACCTAACTGTATAGACTGGATTTGGCATTTTTATCCATTTATTGAGTCTTTCCCAACAACTGGAATAGGCAGGTGTTGTTTGATGGTGTTAGAAGTACCGCTGCAGGATGTAAGCTGCTCCAAGTAAAGCTGCCTTTTGCAACTGACTGATGGTGATTTTGTCAAGGCCAGTGGTGTTTAAGTGGTGTTCCAGATATTTTGGGATTTCACCCAAGGTTTCTATTACTATTGGTACTATCTTTGCTCTTTTTGGGCCACAGTTTTTCTACTCCTATTTACAGGTTGTAATCTTCTCCAAGTCCAGTCTAAAAATCTGGCTGACTGTGCAACCAACCTCCTCCTCCTCCTCCTCCTCCTCCATCATCATTATCATCATCATCAGTTCTTCTTGCAGGCCATTTGCCTCATCATAGCACTAGGCAAAATACTTGCATTAAGCTGAAAATTTATGGCTCTTTTAAATGCCACATCAGGAAACAGCAATCTGATATTTTATCCTCCTGTGTTTGGTAAGTGTGTTTGTGGGGGTGTTTACATAGTGTTTGGATCTTTGAGAGGAGGTAAAAAAAGTCTTGTGGGTTTTTTTTACACATAAACACACACACACACACACACACACACACAAACCTTGATATCTCTGGTTTGAATTCTCTACTTCAAGGAATCATTCTTCAGCTTATGAGCAGAAGCTGTACTTTCTTATGTCTTGGGAATATCATGCAATCAAAGCCCCACCATTTTTTTAACGTGGGTTGTGACTCCACTATTTATTTATTTATTTATTTATTATTCAAATTTATATGCCGCCCTTCTCCTAAGACCCAGGGCGGCTCACAACAACAATACAATAAAAAATTGAAAAATTAATTGCATTCACACAACACACAAACACAATCAGCTCACAGACACTGATGGAGTGTCTAATCCGATATTCCTTAGCACAGCGTTTCGCAACCTTGGCAACCTTTAAGATGTGCGGAGTTGAACTCCCAGAATTCCCCAGCCAGCTATGCTGGTTGGAGGATTCTGGGAGTAGAAGTCCACACATCTTAAAGGTTGCCAAGGGTGAGAAACGCTGTCTTAGCACAATGGTAACAGATATGCAAATTGTCCTAGATTCCGAAGTACGTTTTCACTAGGTGGAGTCTATAACAACCTATTTTAGAATGATTTCTATGTTGATCTGCTTCAGCAAAATTATTTAATGGGTCTTTTGAAGTTAAAAACACTATTGGGGGATAAATATCTGTGGCCTAGCATTAATTTGTGGCTGTTTCTTTTCTTCTGTTCAATTGTGTCCAGTTCTCAAACAAGTCCCTGCAGGTTTTTGGCAAGGTTTTTCAGATGTGGTTTACCATTGCCTCCTTCCTAGAGCTGAGAGAGAGTGACTGTCCAAGGTCACCCAGACGGCTTTGTGCCAAAGACAGGACTAGAACTCAGTATCTCCCATTGTAACCATTACACCACATTCCTTTGTGACTTTTTATATACAATACTGGTCTTATTTTGCTTTGAATTAATAGTAATAATAATAATAATAATAATAATAATAATAATAATAATAAAGTTGTTTCTTGTTCTGCCCTCAGGCACTTTGGAAAATAGCTTGACTCCCTCTTCTTTGTGGCAGCCCCTGAGATATTGGAACAGTGCTATCATGTCCCCCCTCGTCCTTCTCTTCATTAAACTGGACATTCCCAATTCCAGCAGCCATTCTTTATATGTTTTAGCCTCCAGTCCCCTAATCATCTTTGTTGCTCTTCTCTGTACTCTTTCTAGAGTCTTAACATCTTTTTTACATCGTGGTGACCAAATTCTTTTTTTAGAAAAAAAATCACCTGAATGTATGAGGTAAAAAATAAAGTAAAATTTTAATTGTACAGAAATATCTCTTAGTTCCACTTGCCTTTATCTTTCATTCCATTTTATACGTGTCTTAAATATATATAACTAACTGTCCAACCCCCCCATCCCCCGCAACCCATTATTCTGTTTATTACCATTTCTCACTATTGTCTTTCTCCTACTTAAGGAAACTTCCCCTAACAATCACCGTTACATCTTCCGCCACTTAAACAAGCCATGTCATGACTCCATGCTTATGCTACCTCATTATTTTCTTGATTGGAATGACATGGGGCAATCCATTCCAACCGGATCCATTCCATCTTTTCCTCATTCAAAAGGTTGACTTGGTTTTCTATTGATTTGGACCTTCATGCCTCCATCAGCCTCTTGTGCTGGCCTTGCCGAGCACGTCACAAGCAGAGCTGGAGGGATATAAATGCCCCTAAAAGAGGCTGCTGGTGTGTGGGAGGACAGAGAATTAGATTAGGAGAAGTCAGAGGAGTGCCACAGAACACATTTGGGTAAAGATCCAGTGGCCGTCTCAAAAGAAGAGGCTGTAGGTAATTACATCAATAGGCCGTGACATTGGTCCATGTTGGTGCTGATCTCTTCTCTGTTTTTCTTTCTAGCGGCAAGCAATGGATCCTGTAACTGGTGCACAGAAAGGGATCTTGTCCATCATAGTGATTCTTAGCTCAAGTGGGCTACTTGCATCGGGAATCATCTTGCAAAGTTTGCATGCTCCAGTCAGGTAAGCTGTAACTTTTGATTCATTGCCATTTTGTTTTTCACCAAGTTATTCGAGATCACAGGATCAGCTCTGTATGTAATGATTAGTAAGGAGAGAGCGAGAGCAAAATGTGCAAATTAAGGAACACAGACTGTCTCTTACACAGAAATATGTGACAGAGAAGGATATCAAGCAAAGGTAGGAATGAAGCTCTTCTGCATATAAGCCTCTGAGATAACCAAGTTAACACAACTTTGTATACAAATATATGTTCTCGACTGCCCGTATTCTTTAGGCACTCTTCCATTTTCCCATCTTCTGGATGTTACTTATGTTTTCAAAAGAAGACCATAAAGAAAACCTCACCCTTAGAACAGGGAGATTATGATTTCAGTAGTCCTAAAGTAAGCTCCCAGTATCTAGTCATTCAAAGGTTGAACCGGAGCGACAAAATTCCATTCATATGGAACTGGCAGCCACAATATGTGGGGATAACCACTACTTTCATGTACAGAAAGATCTGATGGCCAAATATTGCTTCCAGAGACAGCAAGTCTTTAAAAAGAATGAATAATGTTATTATTCTCATGCCTGGCTAATGGACTTCTCAAAAGCTGCTCTCCAATTTTCTCTTTTATAGGAAGGTTGTTGAGAAGTTGGTAGGGCTCTATTTGTGAAGATCTCTGGAGGAATGGATGATCTAGATTCTTTCTAACTAGACTTGATTGCTCTTGTAGACAGCCTGTAATAGGACCAGAATAAGGAACGTACCAACCTCCTTTTCTTCCTTGAATTTGTATCAGCTTTCATACCTTTGTTCCATATCCTTCTGGATTATTGTACACACAAGTACTATGAGTAGGCAACATTCTGTGCAGGTATACTTTTCAACAATCAATATGTATGTCTTTGTGTGTGTGTGTGTGTGTGTGTGTGTGTGTGAGAGAGAGAGAGAGAGAGAGAGAGAGAGAGGCAATCAGATAGACAGACAGACAATCAGATAGACAGACAGAGAAAGAGACAGATACAGATGCTACAGGGTTGAAACTCTCAGCCCTCCTATTTTACACCTACATGAAGCTGCTGGAGATCATCTGCTGGCACATAATCAGCTATCAGCAGTATGATGATACCCAGATATATGTATCAACACCAGGATAAATAGGAGATGTGGTTGAAATTTTGTTTTGTCCTCTAATCTGGGGATCCTTCTGAATTCATAACACCTGGAAGAGCAAGTGGTAGTTCTGGCTCTATCGAGTGCAGTTCTGGCATTTCCAGATTGGGAAGCTTTGTTCATAATCATTCACGCCTTGGTCATCTCCCATTTGGATTATTGCAATCCACTCACATGAAGCTACCCTCAAAGACCACTTGGAAGTTTTCCATAGTCTGAAATATGGCACCCAAATAGTTACGGGCACTAGTTATCCACTGAGACCCATACAGGTTATTGAGTACAATGGCAGTTGTCCCAAAGATACTTTTTCAGGAGGCAACTGGACTTTCTTGTTTTTTTCTTTGAAGACGTTTTGCTTCTCATCCAAGAAGCTTCTTCAGCTCTGACCGGATGGTGAGAAATGGAAGGATTTATATTCCTTGCAGACAGCTAGTCATTTACATTCTTATAGAGCATGGGTGTCAAACTTGCCACGTCACATGATGTGTCATGACATATCATGACTTTTTTTGCATTGCCGGAGCTGGGGTGGGCGTGGCCTCCATATGATGTAACCGGCCTGCGGGTGGGCAGTTTGACAACCCTGTTTTAGAGAGTCATTGGGACCTTTTGGGGGTTTTCTCTGTCAAGGTCACCTGAGTAGTGCAAATGTGTGTGGAGCCTTCTGGCTGCAGGATGTTTTCTGCCCTGTCCCTGTATTCTGCAATATTTTATGGAAATCCATTCATACTCCTGCACCATTCGAAGGGTGTTCATCCCAATTTAGCTATGCAGGGACAGGGCAGAAAACATCCTGCAGCCAGAAGGCTCCACAGACAGGGCAGAAAACACCCATTTACACTAGTGGTACTCAGGTGACCCTGTGGACACAGAAAACCTCCAAATGGCCTCAACGAATGCCAAATGACCAGCTGTCTGCAAGGAATATAAATCCTTCCATTCCCCACCATCCAGTCAGAGCTGAAGAAGCCTCTTGGATGAGAAGCAAAATGTCTTTAAAGAAAAAACAAGAAAGTCCAGTTGCCTCCTGAAAAAGCACCTTTGGGACAACCATGACCTGGATGACTGAGAATCTCCATCTACAATGGCAGTTGTCACTTTAAAGCCCATTGTTCAGATCTGAGCATCTACAAAGTCACCTACTCCCGGGGGCTTCTGTCCTTTCATTAAGTTTTGAGAAAGAGGGCTTCATCCAGATCCTATTCCTTAAGGAGCATCATCTATGGCGAACCTATGGCATGTGTGCCAGAGGTGGCACTCAGAGCCCTCTCTGTGGGCACGCACGCCATGCCCCGGAGATGGCAACCGTCCTCTTCAACCAGCCGCCTGCTAACTCACCAAGGTCCCACGTGGCCGGATGCATCCCAGCACCCATGTGCTCACTGGCCTCTGTATGCGGGGGCCAATGGTGTCAGGCAGCAGCCGCCCCGGCCCCTGCCTCGCCTTGCCCTGAGACAATGGCATCCTCGCCCTGCCTCATGTTGCCTCACCTCACCCCGCAGGACAAGCCTCCTGCCCACCGCCCCACCCACCAGAGACCCCCTGGATCTCCCCCAACCCTGCTCAGCCCCCACAGGCCTCCCTCCACAGGAACAACATCGAGCTGGCCACGCCCACCCTGGCCATGCCTACCCATCTGCCATGACCACTGTAGCCACACCCACCCGGCGGGCCACATCCACCCAGCACCCGGCGATACATAAGTGGTTTTGGGTTGCAGTTTGGGCACTCAGTCTCTAAAAGGTTCACCATCACTGATCTATGGGGATGCCTGCTTCCACTCTTTCCTGGAGGAGCATCATCCTCACATCAGACACTGACTCTTAGGCTGACTTGGTCGCTCAGCAGTGAGAAACTGGCGAAGCGGGCACAGCAGCACCTGCATTTTCTGTGTCACATGAGAAAAACACATCTTCCTTCCCCTGTCCTAACCACTTTCTACAGGGGGACGATCGAGAGCATCCTGTCATACAGCATCACAGTCTGGTTTTGAAGCATCACTGCTTCAGACAGGAAGGCGGTGCAGAGAGTGGTGAGAACGGCTGAAAAGATCATTGGCAGTTCTCTCCCTCCCATCCAGGACATAGCACAGAAGCGTTGCTTGAGCAGGGTCTGCAAGATTATCTGGGACACTACACATCCTCTTCATTACCTGTTTTCCTTGTTACCTTCTGGGAGGAGAGGGCTCCGTGGTATCCGTAGCAGAACATCCAGATTCAGCCATAGTTTCATTCCATACAGCATTAACCTTGTGAACTCTCAAGCTTCCTCCTTCCATTATATATTCAAGATGGACAGTATTTAATATTTATTTGCTACGTGTATGTAGGGGTGTGGGTCTATACATATGTTGTTCATAGTATGTTTAGGTGTGTGTCATGTATGTGTTTCACTCTGAGAGCGGGCAACTAAATTTCATTTTTAATGTGTGCCGTTGTGTCCACAGTAAAAAAATTACAATAAAGGTTATCTTGTCTTGTCTTGTCTTGTCTTGTCTTGTCTTGTCTTGTCTTGTCTTGTCTTGTCTTGTCTTGTCTTGTCTTGTCTTGTCTTGTCTTGTCTTGTCTTGTCTTACCTTACCTTACCTTACCTTACCTTACCTTACCTTACCTTACCTTACCTTACCTTACCTTACCTTACCTTACCTTACCTTACCTTAACTATCTTATCTTATGCTAAGCTGTTAACACTAGGCTTTTCCAGGGGGTTGTTGAGATCTTGTTCCCACCTAGTGGTGAATGTTCATATATGCAGTTTGTTTGCACATATGAAACATCTAGCGTTGTATTATCAATTGATGGGATTCCGTAACAATGCCATTATTAGCTCACTAAGTTCCTTATCATCAGAGATGCTGACGGTCATGTAGATATAACAAATTCTTGAGAGTCAGGCCCATCGGTGGTTACATCAGTTGGAAGTCATGCCAGTTGGAAGTGAAATTTTTACATGTGGATGGAAAGATGCTTATCTTCACTGGAATTAATGATAAGGAACAGCCTCGTTCTCTTGCTTATGATGGATACTGTACAAGCAGGATGCTAGAGGCAAAGGCTGAGCCACAGCAAAATCTAAACTGGGTTCCCATAAATGGTGGAAAAAGACTAGATCTGTGCAAATTAAATGTAGAGAGTAAAGAAGAGGACCTTGGTGGAGGCCCAGGGTGACAGATCTTTCATATCTCAGTCAATATCATCTTCCTTAGCCTCCACAGTAAGGATGTCACTGGAGTGATTTGGATTTTGTCGAAGGTTTTCTCAAATATGAGCCTTGCTAATTAACCACATCAAGAAATCAAGTCCACAGGAAAGCTAAAACTAATTTTATTGAGATTGACTATAATAACAGAATCTTGCAAATCTGATGTGTGTACCTCCTCTCACTTCTTATATTCCAGTGAGGTAGGGAGGTGTCTGTCTAATCTGCTTCCAAATATTATCTGGATGTTGTGGACTTAGAAAATGTTTTATCCTTTGTCACTTTGGCAGCACAGTTTGCATATCTCCATCATGATCAGGATTCATCCAGTAATCAGGATTCATCTGTCATAACTCCCTGACTACTGGTTTTTTTTTATCTTAACTTTTGCCAGACACATTTTCCAAAATATATTTTATTTCATTTTTTTTAAGTCAATGGAGAAACCAGACAAAAACTGGGATTTCAGTCAAAAGCTTGACATCTAAACAAATGTTTCAAAAGCCTTTCAGATGTACTTCAAACTACCTCAGAAGAGTCAGAACTGAATGTTATGTTTAAGACACCTGAGAATTAAAAAAAAAAAAGAGGTGAAGTGACTTCCAAAAGGGTTTTGATCAATTCTTTTCTTGGTGGCCAAATTACTTATCCACCTGTTATTTCTATCAGCTACCTTGTGATTTCACTCTCTAGTAAAAAGAAGCCATTTTGCTTTATTTGAGAGAGAAAGAGAAAAAGGCAAATCAATATTGACTGAATTCGCGCATTTATCAAATCATAGTTTGGTTATCTGCACAAAAAGCCACAATTGACTGGTTTCACAGCATTCATTAAGCCAGGGGTCTTCAAACTTGGCCCTTTTATGACTCGTGGACTTCAGCTCCCAGAATTCCTCAGCCAGCATGCCTGGTTGAGGAATTCTGGGAGTTGAAGTCCACGAGTCATAAAAGGGCCAAGTTTGAAGACCCCTGCATTAAGCCATCAGCTAAAGCAGAGTTCCCCAACCTTTTGGGGTTGGCATCCCAGAGTGGGGGGAGGGGAGAAAGAAAGGATGGTTTCATAGGAGGGGTAAACGCATGCGTTTGCTCACATACATGGGGTCGTGAGCGCTTGTGCGCAGGGGGCCACAAGCGCCTACAATGCTCATGTTGATGTAAGTGTTCAAGTGTGGGGCTGCAAGCGACCCTGAGAAACTTGCAGTGATGTGTTCACTCGCACATGGGGCCGTGAGCACCAGCGATGCTCACACGAGTGAGGCCACAAATGCCCGTGATGCTCATGGCAACACTCACGCCAGTGGGGCTGTGCATATGTGCACACATGCACACCAGCCAGATACACGGCCCAGTGGCCAATAGGCTGCAGTCTGGTAGTAGGCCACAGCCCACAGATTGGGAACCCCTGAGCTAAAGAAAATACTGGTAGTCCTCCACTTACAACAGTTCACTTAGTGACTGTTCAAAGTTACAAT
This sequence comes from Bothrops alternatus, assembly GCA_034064705.1. Taxonomy (NCBI): domain Eukaryota; kingdom Metazoa; phylum Chordata; class Lepidosauria; order Squamata; family Viperidae; genus Bothrops; species Bothrops alternatus. Next base: position 903,215 of record JARGCV010000054.1, read on the forward strand.
GGCATTGAAAAAAGTGACTTATGACCATTTTTCACACTTATGACCACTGCAGCATCCCTATAGTCACGTGATTGAAATTCAGACTGTTGGCAACTGACTCATATTTATGACGGCCACAGCATCCTGGGATCATGTGATCACCTTTGTAACCTTCTGACAAGCACGTCAATGAGGAAGCCAGATTCATTTAACAACCGTGTTACTAACTTAACAATTGCAGTGATTCACTTAACTGTGGCAAGAAAGGCAAATGGATGTCTTCAGATCCCACAGCTTCACAAGATGATGACAATCGTGATGAAAAACAGAACAAAAAAAATGTATCCATGGGGTTTAGCGAGAAAAGAAGCTGTACCTGCTTGGAGCCCAAAGGGGGCAGTAGATGCAACTGGCTGGCTACCAGGGTGGTGCGGGAAGCAGAGTATTGTGGTAACAGACGATGCAGCTTTTCGAGAGAAAAGTAAGATGTTAACCACGATGGAGAGGCAGAAGTGGCTCAACTCTTACATGCAAAAGTTTTTGATGGTAAACTCAGATTAAAAATGAAGTAGCAGCACATAGGGGAAAGGGAATAACATTACGCATAATTAAAGTCAAGCTATGCATTGCCACACTCACGGACCCCCATCAGGGACCAATTCCAGAATGACAGAATGGAAAGACCTATAGAGGCTTAGAAGCTGAATTTGTTCCTGTTCTAAAGGCTTTCCATGGGATCTTAAAGGCAAATCCTGGTCCCTGGGGATCTTAGTACTTCAAAGCATGCTCTCTTCACTGCTTTCTCCCAAAATCAGAGCCACATACTGTAAGGTGTCCTACTCTATAGAGCAGATGTTTTTGCACATTACGCTAAGCCATAATATGGGTTACTTTGTTTTGGTTTAACCTGGTTTGTAAATCCAGCCACTGAGATTTAACAACTGCTACTTATGTGAATTTAGCCAATAGTGGTTCATTCAGTAAAACATGGTTAGATGAACCAGGACTTGGTCTAGGAATAGCAAGAGGGATTTTGGCAGAGGCTTAATTCAAATTATACCCTTCACGAATTGCAGAGCATGTCATACTATATGTGTGAATGGTGGGCCTGTAAATTGCTTTATTGGCTTGAGACTTTCAATACCTGTCCTAATAAAATATGAGATTTGTTTGCTTTATATTTTTTTTGGTGGGGACATTTGTGGAAAATATGAACAGAACAGCAATGCTTTACAGAGAAAGTCTGAAGAAGACTGTGGTTATCACCACACTGTCAATATTTAAATATAGGTAGTCCTTGACTTTCAACACTTTGTTTAGTGACCGTTGGAAGTTACAATGGCACTCGAAAAAGTGACTTGTGACCATTTTTCATGTCATGTGATCAAAATTCAGACGCTTGGCAACTGGTTCATATTTATGACAGTTGCAGTGTCCTGGGATCATGTGATCCCCTTTTGCGACCTTCTGGCAAGGAAAATCAATGGGGAAGCCAGATTCACTTAACAACCTTGTGACCAACTTAACAACCGCAGTCATTCACTTTAATAACTATGGCAAGAAAGAATGTAAAAAGTGGCAAAATTCACATAACAGCTGTCTCGCTTAAAAACAGGAATTTTGGGCCCAATTGTGGTCATAAATCAAGGACTACCTGTAGTAGTTTTCTTCTCCTTACAAACACACCATTTTTAATTTTAGGTGCAGTAAAAGAGCTCAGATGAGCTACTTCATTGCTCCTGTCTGGCTTCTCCTGACAGCAAAAACTCTGAAACCAACCTGAACATGATCAGCATACAGTTCGTTTAGCATTATATGCAAACAGGAATCCAAGGTTTCCTTGTGGCTTATGACACTGGTTTATTAGAAACAAGCCAGAATTTCCAATAGACCCCCTAATACTGAATAAGATGTAGGCTGAACTATCTGGTTTCACTAGCTTATTCTATTCACCCAAATACTGTCTATTCACAATTAGTATCATAACGTAATATCTGAACACTGCCCTGCTATCTTTCAAATAGTATTTACTGCTAATTCCTTGTATTTTTGCCATTTCTATTAGTTTTATGATCACCCTACCGCACACATAATTTCTGAACTATAATTTATATGAATGACAAGAGGGATTTTTACCAAAACACTACAGTGTAGACCAGGGGTGTCAAACTCGCTGTGTCACGTGACGTGTCATGACATATTGTGACTTTTTTCCCCTTGCCATAGCTGGGGTGGGTGCGGCTTCCGCGTGACGCATCCGGCCTATGGACCGGGAGTTTGACTCCCCTGGTGTAGACTGTCTTTTCAGAGTCATTCAGTTATCTCTTTCCTTGACAATCTATAGTTTACAGTAGTGGTTCTCAATCTCAGGAATTCTGGCTGGGGGATTCTGGGAATTGAAGTCCACATATCTTAAAGTTCCCAAGGTTGAGAAACACTGGTCTACAACATTAATGCAATGCACTTGCCAATTTTCTCATGGAGGGGAGAAAGAGCACCTGCAAATTATTTCTGCTAGTGTTACCACTGAACCAAACTCAGATTTAATCTGAGTCCACTCACACTGCAACAGCACTGGCCAAACAGACCCATACTGGAAGCAAGTTAAGTTAGAAGAAAGAATTTATTCAGTAGACAGTTTAAACAGCCTTATGTGAATCGTGATACACAAATGTTGCCCATGCTGGCTGGGGAATTCTGGGAGTTGAAGTCCACACATCTTAAAGTCGCTAAGGTTGGGAAACATTCTTCTACAGGCACATTCAGCATGCTCTAGACCCCAATTTGTGACCTTCTCATAAAGGTACAAAAACACAATTCCCAAAGAAGTGTGCCAATGTCTGTTAAAAACATGAAGCTATAAGGATAAGAGGAGATGAAAGTAAAGTATTGTTGCATATCCTGTAATTGTTTGCATTGGGGAAAAGAATAAGAATGTCCCCAAGAAGGAGGATTATGGGGGCCGTGCAAGAGAATGAACTACAGAGTAAATGGCAGCTTTAGCTAAAGGGTCACCAGGAGGATTAGCTAGATTAGAAGTGGATTCTTTTGAGCAAATTGCTGAATAGATGAGCAGTGGGCAAAACACAACAAAGGATCTGACCCACACCTGCATGTGTGAAACAAGGAAGGAACTGCAACACTACAAGGAGCTCTAGAAGTGGCAGGCTGAAGAACACTACTGTTGCATCGATTCTTCTGACATCTGGAGGGGCAGGTGTCCAATCACTCTTTGATCTAAAAAAGAAAAAGCACATTTTGAGGTTTTATCTCAGTCCTGCCCATGTAATGCCCAACTGTCTTTGATTCTTAATATCCCATGTTATAACAAATCTAACATAGATTCCCTCTGTCTGCAATCAATGTCTATAGATAAAATAATCAAAACATATTGTGAACAATATATATATATATATATATATATATATATATATATATATATATATATATATGTGTGTGTGTGTGTGTGTGTGTGTGTGTGTGTGTGTGTGTGTGTGTGTGTGTGTGTGTGTTTTTAAAATTGTTAACAAAGAAATAAGGGATTTCTGAGATAGCTATTTCGAGTTATTTAACTCTCTTCAGTCAGAACTCACCCTTTCTGGGATTCGAACCTGGGCAGTCTGCATGCTAGGCAGAAGCTTTAGTCTCAAGCCACAGGCTCTCTCCCGCTTTGTTAATATTCAGGGAGTGAATATGTGTGTCAAGTGGTTATTTTTTAGATTGCACCCTGTAAACCCAAATATGGGAGGAAGAAATCATTCTTCCTTTGCTTGTTTCAGCTCAACCCAGAGCCATCTGCAAGCACAAATATATATATGTTTTTAAAATTGTTAACAAAGAAATAAGGGATTTCTGAGATAGCTATTTCGAGTTATTTAACTCTCTTCAGTCAGAACTCACCCTTTCTGGGATTCGAACCTGGGCAGTCTGCATGCTAGGCAGAAGCTTTAGTCTCAAGCCACAGGCTCTCTCCCGCTTTGTTAATATTCAGGGAGTGAATATGTGTGTCAAGTGGTTATTTTTTAGATTGCACCCTGTAAACCCAAATATGGGAGGAAGAAATCATTCTTCCTTTGCTTGTTTCAGCTCAACCCAGAGCCATCTGCAAGCACAAATATATATATGTTTTTAAAATTGTTAACAAAGAAATAAGGGATTTCTGAGATAGCTATTTCGAGTTATTTAACTCTCTTCAGTCAGAACTCACCCTTTCTGGGATTCGAACCTGGGCAGTCTGCATGCTAGGCAGAAGCTTTAGTCTCAAGCCACAGGCTCTCTCCCGCTTTGTTAATATTCAGGGAGTGAATATGTGTGTCAAGTGGTTATTTTTTAGATTGCACCCTGTAAACCCAAATATGGGAGGAAGAAATCATTCTTCCTTTGCTTGTTTCAGCTCAACCCAGAGCCATCTGCAAGCACAAATATATATATGTTTTTAAAATTGTTAACAAAGAAATAAGGGATTTCTGAGATAGCTATTTCGAGTTATTTAACTCTCTTCAGTCAGAACTCACCCTTTCTGGGATTCGAACCTGGGCAGTCTGCATGCTAGGCAGAAGCTTTAGTCTCAAGCCACAGGCTCTCTCCCGCTTTGTTAATATTCAGGGAGTGAATATGTGTGTCAAGTGGTTATTTTTTAGATTGCACCCTGTAAACCCAAATATGGGAGGAAGAAATCATTCTTCCTTTGCTTGTTTAAGCTCAACCCAGAGCCATCTGCAAGCACAAATATATATATATGTTTTTAAAATTGTTAACAAAGAAATAAGGGATTTCTGAGATAGCTATTTCGAGTTATTTAACTCTCTTCAGTCAGAACTCACCCTTTCTGGGATTCGAACCTGGGGAGTCTGCATGCTAGGCAGAAGCTTTAGTCTCAAGCCACAGGCTCTCTCCCGCTTTGTTAATATTCAGGGAGTGAATATGTGTGTCAAGTGGTTATTTTTTAGATTGCACCCTGTAAACCCAAATATGGGAGGAAGAAATCATTCTTCCTTTGCTTGTTTCAGCTCAACCCAGAGCCATCTGCAAGCACAAATATATACCGTGTTTCCCCGAAAGCAAGACACCCCCGATTGTCAGACGTATCGGGGGTGTCAGGGGGTCGGCTAACGTAAGCCATGCCCCGACTGCAAGACGTGTATCTTGCTTTCGGGGAAACACGGGGGTGGAGGGGAGGGAAGATGGACGCGCTGCAAGAGCGGAGCGTGGCGGGGGGGGGAGCGGAATCCAGAGCTTTGCGCCGCTCCCCTCCCCTCCCTTCCCCGCCCCGCCGCCGCCGCCGCCGCTCACTCACTCACCCCGCAGCAGGGGGACGAGGGGAGGCGCACCGGGAACCTCTCCTTGGCGCAGGGAGCTTCCTTCTGGCTGGGGCAGCAAGAGACCGGGAAGAAAACCCGCCCCTCCAGCTCGCTTGCTGCCCCAGCCAGAAGGAAGCTCCCTGCGCCAAGGAGAGGTTCCCGGTGCGCCTCCCCTCGTCCCCCTGCGGAGGGGAGGGAGGCGTCCGCGTCTTTCGGCGGGCGTCCGAAAGCCGCCCGCCGCGCGCCGGGCCAGCAGGCTGCGCAGGGAGGCTCCTAGGCGGCCATCGGCTGGGGCGGCGGCGGCCCAGGCTCTCCCTGCACAGCCTGCTGGCCCGGCGCGCAGCTGGAGAGGCTCGGGGCTCGGCTTGCGCGGGGAGGTCCGGCTGCCACCCTCGGCGTCTCTTCCTTCCCGGCTCCATCGGCCGCCTAGGAGGCTCCTGCCGGGAGCGGAGGGGAGGGAGGCGTCGAGGCTCCGAACTGGAGCGAGGGAAAAGCTCCGCAGCCGCAGCCCCCCATGGGGGAAGCGGGCGTTCCGGCAACACCAAGAGCGCGCGCGCGCCAGCCGGCTGCTTAGCGTGCCGAGAAAGGGTGAGGAGAAGTGCTTTGAGGTGACGCCTGACGATTGCCCGCCCGCCCGCCTTCGGTCAGGGTTTTTTTTTGCCCTGAGGAAAAGCCTCAACTTATGCCTCACGGGTTCTGTCTGTCACGGAGATGGGGAAGAAGTGGCGGAGTCCCAGCCAAGCGGAGAAAGGCTGCTCCGACAAGGAAGAACTTGGCAGGCGGAGGAGTCGGAGCGCCAGTTGGGGGAGGTTCGCGGAGTCGTGGAAGAGGTTAAGTTCCAGGCAGGGCTCCACCAAACGCTATGGATTGACTTCGCAATCGGGAAGCTTCTGCGCCCGCAACTGAAGCCGGCGGGCCAGGGGGGAAAGGGCCGCGGGGACCCCGCCTGCGAAGAGCCCCGGCGAGGCCCCGCTCGACCGGCACCCGGGCCGGGAAGGGAGGGGAGAGGAGCGCCGGCCGCCCCTGCCACACAGGGTCCAGCCACCAACGCCTGGGAAACGCCGCTCCTCGGAGCTCCTCTATGCACCCCCACCACGCCAGCCCCATCGCCTCACTCACACGCCGCTTCACTCGCGCCGGCGACCAACCTCCCTTTCTTTTTTGAGGTTGGTCGCCGGAAAAGGCAGCGCGAGTGAAGCGGCGTGTGTGTGAGCGGCGGCTGCGGGGCGGGGCGGGGAGCAGAGCCGCGCAAAGCTCTGGATTCCGCTCCCCCCCCACCACGCCAGCCCCATCGCTGGCGCGAGTGAAGCGGTGTGTGTGTGAGCGGCGGCTGCGGGGCGGGGCGGGGAGGGGAGCAGAGCAAAGCTCTGGATTCCGCTCCCCCCCCACCACGCCAGCCCCATCGCTGGCGCGAGTGAAGCGGTGTGTGTGTGAGCGGCAGCTGCGGGGCGGGGAGGGGAGGGGAGCAGAGCAAAGCTCTGGATTCCGCTCCCCCCCACCACGCCAGCCCCATCGCTGGCACGATGAAGCGGTGTGTGTGTGAGCGGCGGCGGGGCGGGGAGGGGAGGGGAGCAGAGCAAAGCTCTGGATTCCGCTACCCCCCCCACCGCGCCAGCCCCATCGCTGGCGCGATGAAGCTGTGTGTGTGTGAGCGGCGGCGGGGCGGGGAGGGGAGGGGAGCAGAGCAAAGCTCTGGATTCCGCTCCCCCCCACCACGCCAGCCCCATCGCCTCACTCACACGCCGCTTCACTCGCGCCGGCGACCAACCTCCCTTTCTTTTTTGAGGTTGGTCGCCGGAAAAGGCAGCGCGAGTGAAGCGGCGTGTGTGTGAGCGGCGGCTGCGGGGCGGGGCGGGGAGGGGAGCAGAGCAAAGCTCTGGATTCCGCTCCCCCCCACCACGCCAGCCCCATCGCTGGCGCGATGAAGCGGCGTGTGTGTGAGCGGCGGCTGCGGGGCGGGGCGGGGAGGGGAGCAGAGCAAAGCTCTGGATTCCGCTCCCCCCCCACCACGCCAGCCCCATCGCTGGCGCGAGTGAAGCGGTGTGTGTGTGAGCGGCAGCTGCGGGGCGGGGAGGGGAGGGGAGCAGAGCAAAGCTCTGGATTCCGCTCCCCCCACCACCACGCCAGCCCCATCGCTGGCGCGATGAAGCGGTGTGTGTGTGAGCGGCGGCGGGGCGGGGAGGGGAGGGGAGCAGAGCAAAGCTCTGGATTCCGCTCCCCCCCACCACGCCAGCCCCATCGCCTCACTCACACGCCGCTTCACTCGCGCCGGCGACCAACCTCCCTTTCTTTTTTGAGGTTGGTCGCCGGAAAAGGCAGCGCGAGTGAAGCGGCGTGTGTGTGAGCGGCGGCTGCGGGGCGGGGCGGGGAGGGGAGCAGAGCAAAGCTCTGGATTCCGCTCCCCCCCACCACGCCAGCCCCATCGCTGGCGCGATGAAGCGGCGTGTGTGTGAGCGGTGGCTGCGGGGCGGGGCGGGGAGGGGAGCAGAGCAAAGCTCTGGATTCCGCTCCCCCCCACCACGCCAGCCCCATCGCTGGCGCGATGAAGCGGTGTGTGTGTGAGCGGCGGCGGGGCGGGGAGGGGAGGGGAGCAGAGCAAAGCTCTGGATTCCGCTCCCCCCCCCACCACGCCAGCCCCATCGCTGGCGCGATGAAGCGGTGTGTGTGTGAGCGGCGGCGGGGCAGGGAGGGGAGGGGAGGGGAGCAGAGCAAAGCTCTGGATTCCGCTCCCCCCCCACCACGCCAGCCCCATCGCCTCACTCACACGCCGCTTCACTCGCGCCGGCGACCAACCTCCCTTTCTTTTTTCAGGTTGGTCGCCGGAAAAGGCAGCGCGAGTGAAGCGGCGTGTGTGTGAGCGGCGGCTGCGGGGCGGGGCGGGGAGGGGAGCAGAGCAAAGCTCTGGATTCCGCTCCCCCCCCACCACGCCAGCCCCATCGCTGGCGCGATGAAGCGGCGTGTGTGTGAGCGGCGGCTGCGGGGCGGGGCGGGGAGGGGAGCAGAGCAAAGCTCTGGATTCCGCTCCCCCCCAACACGCCAGCCCCATCGCTAGCGCGATGAAGCGGCGTGTGTGTGAGCGGCGGCTGCGGGGCGGGGCGGGGAGGGGAGCAGAGCAAAGCTCTGGATTCCGCTCCCCCCCACCACGCCAGCCCCATCGCTGGCGCGATGAAGCGGTGTGTGTGTGAGCGGGGGCGGGGAGGGGAGGGGAGAGGAGCAGAGCAAAGCTCTGGATTCCGCTCCCCCCCCACCACGCCAGCCCCATCGCCTCACTCACACGCCGCTTCACTCGCGCCGGCGACCAACCTCCCTTTCTTTTTTGAGGTTGGTCGCCGGAAAAGGCAGCGCGAGTGAAGCGGCGTGTGTGTGAGCGGCGGCGGGGCAGGGAGGGGAGGGGAGCAGAGCAAAGCTCTGGATTCTGCTCCCCCCCACCACGCCAGCCCCATCGCTGGCGCGATGAAGCGGTGTGTGTGTGAGCGGCGGCGGGGCGGGGAGGGGAGGGGAGCAGAGCAAAGCTCTGGATTCCGCTCCCCCCCACCACGCCAGCCCCATCGCCTCACTCACACGTCGCTTCACTCGCGCCGGCGACCAACCTCCCTTTCTTTTTTGAGGTTGGTCGCCGGAAAAGGCAGCGCGAGTGAAGCGGCGTGTGTGTGAGCGGCGGCTGCGGGGCGGGGCGGGGAGGGGAGCAGAGCAAAGCTCTGGATTCCGCTCCCCCCCCCACCACGCCAGCCCCATCGCTGGCGCGATGAAGCGGTGTGTGTGTGAGTGGCGGCGGGGCGGGGCGGGGAGGGGAGGGGAGCAGAGCAAAGCTCTGGATTCCGCTCCCCCCCCACCACGCCAGCCCCATCGCCTCACTCACACGCCGCTTCACTCGCGCCGGCGACCAACCTCCCTTTCTTTTTTGAGGTTGGTCGCCGGAAAAGGCAGCGCGAGTGAAGCGGCGTGTGTGTGAGCGGCGGCTGCGGGGCGGGGCGGGGAGGGGAGGGGAGCAGAGCAAAGCTCTGGATTCCGCTCCCACCCCCACCACGCCAGCCCCATCGTTGGCGCGATGAAGCGGCGTGTGTGTGAGCGGCGGCTGCGGGGCGGGGCGGGGCGGGGAGGGGAGCAGAGCAAAGCTCTGGATTCCGCTCCCCCCACCACCACGCCAGCCCCATCGCTGGCGCGATGAAGCGGTGTGTGTGTGAGCGGCGGCGGGGCGGGGAGGGGAGGGGAGCAGAGCAAAGCTCTGGATTCCGCTCCCCCCCCACCACGCCAGCCCCATCGCCTCACTCACACGCCGCTTCACTCGCGCCGGCGACCAACCTCCCTTTCTTTTTTGAGGTTGGTCGCCGGAAAAGGCAGCGCGAGTGAAGCGGCGTGTGTGTGAGCGGCGGCTGCGGGGCGGGGCGGGGAGGGGAGCAGAGCAAAGCTCTGGATTCCGCTCCCCCCCCACCACGCCAGCCCCATCGCTGGCGCGATGAAGCGGCGTGTGTGTGAGCGGCGGCTGCGGGGCGGGGCGGGGAGGGGAGCAGAGCAAAGCTCTGGATTCCGCTCCCCCCCACCACGCCAGCCCCATCGCTAGCGCGATGAAGCGGCGTGTGTGTGAGCGGCGGCTGCGGGGCGGGGCGGGGAGGGGAGCAGAGCAAAGCTCTGGATTCCGCTCCCCCCCCACCACGCCAGCCCCATCGCTGGCGCGATGAAGCGGTGTGTGTGTGAGCGGGGGCGGGGAGGGGAGGGGAGGGGAGCAGAGCAAAGCTCTGGATTCCGCTCCCCCCCCACCACGCCAGCCCCATCGCCTCACTCATACGCCGCTTCACTCGCGCCGGCGACCAACCTCCCTTTCTTTTTTGAGGTTGGTCGCCGGAAAAGGCAGCGCGAGTGAAGCGGCGTGTGTGTGAGCGGCGGCGGGGCGGGGAGGGGAGGGGAGCAGAGCAAAGCTCTGGATTCTGCTCCCCCCCCACCACGCCAGCCCCATCGCTGGCGCGATGAAGCGGTGTGTGTGTGAGCGGCGGCGGGGCGGGGAGGGGAGGGGAGCAGAGCAAAGCTCTGGATTCCGCTCCCCCCCACCACGCCAGCCCCATCGCCTCACTCACACGCCGCTTCACTCGCGCCGGCGACCAACCTCCCTTTCTTTTTTGAGGTTGGTCGCCGGAAAAGGCAGCGCGAGTGAAGCGGCGTGTGTGTGAGCGGCGGCTGCGGGGCGGGGCGGGGAGGGGAGCAGAGCAAAGCTCTGGATTCCGCTCCCCCCCAACCACGCCAGCCCCATCGCTGGCGCGATGAAGCGGTGTGTGTGTGAGCGGCGGCGGGGCGGGGCGGGGAGGGGAGGGGAGCAGAGCAAAGCTCTGGATTCCGCTCCCCCCCCACCACGCCAGCCCCATCGCCTCACTCACACGCCGCTTCACTCGCGCCGGCGACCAACCTCCCTTTCTTTTTTGAGGTTGGTCGCCGGAAAAGGCAGCGCGAGTGAAGCGGCGTGTGTGTGAGCGGCGGCTGCGCGGCGGGGCGGGGAGGGGAGCAGAGCAAAGCTCTGGATTCCGCTCCCCCCCACCACGCCAGCCCCATCGTTGGCGCGATGAAGCGGCGTGTGTGTGAGCGGCGGCTGCGGGGCGGGGCGGGGCGGGGAGGGGAGCAGAGCAAAGCTCTGGATTCCGCTCCCCCCACCACCACGCCAGCCCCATCGCTGGCGCGATGAAGCGGTGTGTGTGTGAGCGGCGGCGGGGCGGGGAGGGGAGGGGAGGGGAGCAGAGCAAAGCTCTGGATTCCGCTCCCCCCCCACCACGCCAGCCCCATCGCCTCACTCACACGCCGCTTCACTCGCGCCGGCGACCAACCTCCCTTTCTTTTTTGAGGTTGGTCGCCGGAAAAGGCAGCGCGAGTGAAGCGGCGTGTGTGTGAGCGGCGGCTGCGGGGCGGGGCGGGGAGGGGAGCAGAGCAAAGCTCTGGATTCCGCTCCCCCCCCACCATGCCAGCCCCATCGCTGGCGCGATGAAGCGGCGTGTGTGTGAGCGGCGGCTGCGGGGCGGGGCGGGGAGGGGAGCAGAGCAAAGCTCTGGATTCCGCTCCCCCCCCACCACGCCAGCCCCATCGCTGGCGCAATGAAGCGGTGTGTGTGTGAGCGGGGGCGGGGAGGGGAGGGGAGGGGAGCAGAGCAAAGCTCTGGATTCCGCTCCCCCCCCACCACGCCAGCCCCATCGCCTCACTCACACGCCGCTTCACTCGCGCCGGCGACCAACCTCCCTTTCTTTTTTGAGGTTGGTCGCCGGAAAAGGCAGCGCGAGTGAAGCGGCGTGTGTGTGAGCGGCGGCGGGGCGGAGAGGGGAGGGGAGCAGAGCAAAGCTCTGGATTCCGCTCCCCCCCCCACCACGCCAACCCCATCGCTGGCGCGATGAAGCGGTGTGTGTGTGAGCAGCGGCGGGGCGGGGAGGGGAGGGGAGGGGAGCAGAGCAAAGCTCTGGATTCCGCTCCCCCCCCACCACGCCAGCCCCATCACCTCACTCACACGCCGCTTCACTCGCACCGGCGACCAACCTCCCTTTATTTTTTGAGGTTGGTCGCCGGAAAAGGCAGCGCGAGTGAAGCGGCGTGTGTGTGAGCGGCGGCTGCGGGGCGGGGCGGGGAGGGGAGCAGAGCAAAGCTCTGGATTCCTCTCCCCCCCACCACGCCAGCCCCATCGCTGGCGCGATGAAGCGGCGTGTGTGTGAGCGGCGGCTGCGGGGCGGGGTGGGGAGGGGAGCAGAGCAAAGCTCTGGATTCCGCTCCCCCCCCACCACGCCAGCCCCATCGCTGGCGCGATGAAGCGGCGTGTGTGTGAGCGGCGGCTGCGGGGCGGGGCGGGGGGGGGAGCAGAGCAAAGCTCTGGATTCCGCTCCCCCCACCACGCCAGCCCCATCGCTGGCGCGATGAAGCGGTGTGTGTGTGAGCGGGGGCGGGGAGGGGAGGGGAGGGGAGCAGAGCAAAGCTCTGGATTCCGCTCCCCCCCACCACGCCAGCCCCATCGCCTCACTCACACGCCGCTTCACTCGCGCCGGCGACCAACCTCCCTTTCTTTTTTGAGGTTGGTCGCCGGAAAAGGCAGCGCGAGTGAAGCGGCGTGTGTGTGAGCGGCGGCTGCGGGGCGGGGCGGGGAGGGGAGCAGAGCAAAGCTCTGGATTCCGCTCCCCCCCACCACGCCAGCCCCATCGCTGGCGCGATGAAGCGGCGTGTGTGTGAGCGGTGGCTGCGGGGCGGGGCGGGGAGGGGAGCAGAGCAAAGCTCTGGATTCCGCTCCCCCCCACCACGCCAGCCCCATCGCTGGCGCGATGAAGCGGTGTGTGTGTGAGCGGCGGCGGGGCGGGGAGGGGAGGGGAGCAGAGCAAAGCTCTGGATTCCGCTCCCCCCCCCACCACGCCAGCCCCATCGCTGGCGCGATGAAGCGGTGTGTGTGTGAGCGGCGGCGGGGCAGGGAGGGGAGGGGAGGGGAGCAGAGCAAAGCTCTGGATTCCGCTCCCCCCCCACCACGCCAGCCCCATCGCCTCACTCACACGCCGCTTCACTCGCGCCGGCGACCAACCTCCCTTTCTTTTTTCAGGTTGGTCGCCGGAAAAGGCAGCGCGAGTGAAGCGGCGTGTGTGTGAGCGGCGGCTGCGGGGCGGGGCGGGGAGGGGAGCAGAGCAAAGCTCTGGATTCCGCTCCCCCCCCACCACGCCAGCCCCATCGCTGGCGCGATGAAGCGGCGTGTGTGTGAGCGGCGGCTGCGGGGCGGGGCGGGGAGGGGAGCAGAGCAAAGCTCTGGATTCCGCTCCCCCCCAACACGCCAGCCCCATCGCTAGCGCGATGAAGCGGCGTGTGTGTGAGCGGCGGCTGCGGGGCGGGGCGGGGAGGGGAGCAGAGCAAAGCTCTGGATTCCGCTCCCCCCCACCACGCCAGCCCCATCGCTGGCGCGATGAAGCGGTGTGTGTGTGAGCGGGGGCGGGGAGGGGAGGGGAGAGGAGCAGAGCAAAGCTCTGGATTCCGCTCCCCCCCCACCACGCCAGCCCCATCGCCTCACTCACACGCCGCTTCACTCGCGCCGGCGACCAACCTCCCTTTCTTTTTTGAGGTTGGTCGCCGGAAAAGGCAGCGCGAGTGAAGCGGCGTGTGTGTGAGCGGCGGCGGGGCAGGGAGGGGAGGGGAGCAGAGCAAAGCTCTGGATTCTGCTCCCCCCCACCACGCCAGCCCCATCGCTGGCGCGATGAAGCGGTGTGTGTGTGAGCGGCGGCGGGGCGGGGAGGGGAGGGGAGCAGAGCAAAGCTCTGGATTCCGCTCCCCCCCACCACGCCAGCCCCATCGCCTCACTCACACGTCGCTTCACTCGCGCCGGCGACCAACCTCCCTTTCTTTTTTGAGGTTGGTCGCCGGAAAAGGCAGCGCGAGTGAAGCGGCGTGTGTGTGAGCGGCGGCTGCGGGGCGGGGCGGGGAGGGGAGCAGAGCAAAGCTCTGGATTCCGCTCCCCCCCCCACCACGCCAGCCCCATCGCTGGCGCGATGAAGCGGTGTGTGTGTGAGTGGCGGCGGGGCGGGGCGGGGAGGGGAGGGGAGCAGAGCAAAGCTCTGGATTCCGCTCCCCCCCCACCACGCCAGCCCCATCGCCTCACTCACACGCCGCTTCACTCGCGCCGGCGACCAACCTCCCTTTCTTTTTTGAGGTTGGTCGCCGGAAAAGGCAGCGCGAGTGAAGCGGCGTGTGTGTGAGCGGCGGCTGCGGGGCGGGGCGGGGAGGGGAGGGGAGCAGAGCAAAGCTCTGGATTCCGCTCCCACCCCCACCACGCCAGCCCCATCGTTGGCGCGATGAAGCGGCGTGTGTGTGAGCGGCGGCTGCGGGGCGGGGCGGGGCGGGGAGGGGAGCAGAGCAAAGCTCTGGATTCCGCTCCCCCCACCACCACGCCAGCCCCATCGCTGGCGCGATGAAGCGGTGTGTGTGTGAGCGGCGGCGGGGCGGGGAGGGGAGGGGAGCAGAGCAAAGCTCTGGATTCCGCTCCCCCCCCACCACGCCAGCCCCATCGCCTCACTCACACGCCGCTTCACTCGCGCCGGCGACCAACCTCCCTTTCTTTTTTGAGGTTGGTCGCCGGAAAAGGCAGCGCGAGTGAAGCGGCGTGTGTGTGAGCGGCGGCTGCGGGGCGGGGCGGGGAGGGGAGCAGAGCAAAGCTCTGGATTCCGCTCCCCCCCCACCACGCCAGCCCCATCGCTGGCGCGATGAAGCGGCGTGTGTGTGAGCGGCGGCTGCGGGGCGGGGCGGGGAGGGGAGCAGAGCAAAGCTCTGGATTCCGCTCCCCCCCACCACGCCAGCCCCATCGCTAGCGCGATGAAGCGGCGTGTGTGTGAGCGGCGGCTGCGGGGCGGGGCGGGGAGGGGAGCAGAGCAAAGCTCTGGATTCCGCTCCCCCCCCACCACGCCAGCCCCATCGCTGGCGCGATGAAGCGGTGTGTGTGTGAGCGGGGGCGGGGAGGGGAGGGGAGGGGAGCAGAGCAAAGCTCTGGATTCCGCTCCCCCCCCACCACGCCAGCCCCATCGCCTCACTCATACGCCGCTTCACTCGCGCCGGCGACCAACCTCCCTTTCTTTTTTGAGGTTGGTCGCCGGAAAAGGCAGCGCGAGTGAAGCGGCGTGTGTGTGAGCGGCGGCGGGGCGGGGAGGGGAGGGGAGCAGAGCAAAGCTCTGGATTCTGCTCCCCCCCCACCACGCCAGCCCCATCGCTGGCGCGATGAAGCGGTGTGTGTGTGAGCGGCGGCGGGGCGGGGAGGGGAGGGGAGCAGAGCAAAGCTCTGGATTCCGCTCCCCCCCACCACGCCAGCCCCATCGCCTCACTCACACGCCGCTTCACTCGCGCCGGCGACCAACCTCCCTTTCTTTTTTGAGGTTGGTCGCCGGAAAAGGCAGCGCGAGTGAAGCGGCGTGTGTGTGAGCGGCGGCTGCGGGGCGGGGCGGGGAGGGGAGCAGAGCAAAGCTCTGGATTCCGCTCCCCCCCAACCACGCCAGCCCCATCGCTGGCGCGATGAAGCGGTGTGTGTGTGAGCGGCGGCGGGGCGGGGCGGGGAGGGGAGGGGAGCAGAGCAAAGCTCTGGATTCCGCTCCCCCCCCACCACGCCAGCCCCATCGCCTCACTCACACGCCGCTTCACTCGCGCCGGCGACCAACCTCCCTTTCTTTTTTGAGGTTGGTCGCCGGAAAAGGCAGCGCGAGTGAAGCGGCGTGTGTGTGAGCGGCGGCTGCGCGGCGGGGCGGGGAGGGGAGCAGAGCAAAGCTCTGGATTCCGCTCCCCCCCACCACGCCAGCCCCATCGTTGGCGCGATGAAGCGGCGTGTGTGTGAGCGGCGGCTGCGGGGCGGGGCGGGGCGGGGAGGGGAGCAGAGCAAAGCTCTGGATTCCGCTCCCCCCACCACCACGCCAGCCCCATCGCTGGCGCGATGAAGCGGTGTGTGTGTGAGCGGCGGCGGGGCGGGGAGGGGAGGGGAGGGGAGCAGAGCAAAGCTCTGGATTCCGCTCCCCCCCCACCACGCCAGCCCCATCGCCTCACTCACACGCCGCTTCACTCGCGCCGGCGACCAACCTCCCTTTCTTTTTTGAGGTTGGTCGCCGGAAAAGGCAGCGCGAGTGAAGCGGCGTGTGTGTGAGCGGCGGCTGCGGGGCGGGGCGGGGAGGGGAGCAGAGCAAAGCTCTGGATTCCGCTCCCCCCCCACCATGCCAGCCCCATCGCTGGCGCGATGAAGCGGCGTGTGTGTGAGCGGCGGCTGCGGGGCGGGGCGGGGAGGGGAGCAGAGCAAAGCTCTGGATTCCGCTCCCCCCCCACCACGCCAGCCCCATCGCTGGCGCAATGAAGCGGTGTGTGTGTGAGCGGGGGCGGGGAGGGGAGGGGAGGGGAGCAGAGCAAAGCTCTGGATTCCGCTCCCCCCCCACCACGCCAGCCCCATCGCCTCACTCACACGCCGCTTCACTCGCGCCGGCGACCAACCTCCCTTTCTTTTTTGAGGTTGGTCGCCGGAAAAGGCAGCGCGAGTGAAGCGGCGTGTGTGTGAGCGGCGGCGGGGCGGAGAGGGGAGGGGAGCAGAGCAAAGCTCTGGATTCCGCTCCCCCCCCCACCACGCCAACCCCATCGCTGGCGCGATGAAGCGGTGTGTGTGTGAGCGGCGGCGGGGCGGGGAGGGGAGGGGAGGGGAGCAGAGCAAAGCTCTGGATTCCGCTCCCCCCCCACCACGCCAGCCCCATCACCTCACTCACACGCCGCTTCACTCGCACCGGCGACCAACCTCCCTTTATTTTTTGAGGTTGGTCGCCGGAAAAGGCAGCGCGAGTGAAGCGGCGTGTGTGTGAGCGGCGGCTGCGGGGCGGGGCGGGGAGGGGAGCAGAGCAAAGCTCTGGATTCCTCTCCCCCCCACCACGCCAGCCCCATCGCTGGCGCGATGAAGCGGCGTGTGTGTGAGCGGCGGCTGCGGGGCGGGGTGGGGAGGGGAGCAGAGCAAAGCTCTGGATTCCGCTCCCCCCCCACCACGCCAGCCCCATCGCTGGCGCGATGAAGCGGCGTGTGTGTGAGCGGCGGCTGCGGGGCGGGGCGGGGAGGGGAGCAGAGCAAAGCTCTGGATTCCGCTCCCCCCACCACGCCAGCCCCATCGCTGGCGCGATGAAGCGGTGTGTGTGTGAGCGGGGGCGGGGAGGGGAGGGGAGGGGAGCAGAGCAAAGCTCTGGATTCCGCTCCCCCCCCACCACGCCAGCCCCATCGCCTCACTCACACGCCGCTTCACTCGCGCCGGCGACCAACCTCCCTTTCTTTTTTGAGGTTGGTCGCCGGAAAAGGCAGCGTGAGTGAAGCGGCGTGTGTGTGAGCGGCGGCGGGGCGGGGAGGGGAGGGGAGCAGAGCAAAGCTCTGGATTCCGCTCCCCCACCACCACGCCAGCCCCATCGCTGGCGCGATGAAGCGGGGTGTGTGTGAGCGGCGGCGGGGCGGGGAGGGGAGGGGAGGGGAGCAGAGCAAAGCTCTGGATTCTGCTCCCCCCCACCACGCCAGCCCCATCGCCTCACTCACACGCCGCTTCACTCGCGCCGGCGACCAACCTCCCTTTCTTTTTTGAGGTTGGTCGCCGGAAAAGGCAGCGTGAGTGAAGCGGCGTGTGTGTGAGCGGCGGCTGCGGGGCGGGGAGGGGAGCAGAGCAAAGCTCTGGATTCCACTCCCCCCCCACCACGCCAGCCCCATCGCTGGCGCGATGAAGCGGTGTGTGTGTGAGCGGCGGCGGGGCGGGGAGGGGAGGGGAGGGGAGCAGAGCAAAGCTCTGGATTCCGCTCCCCCCCACCACGCCAGCCTCATCGCCTCACTCACACGCCGCTTCACTCACGCCGGCGACCAGCCTCCCTTTCTTTTTTGAGGTTGGTTGCCGGAAAAGGCAGCGCGAGTGAAGCGGCGTGTGTGTGAGCGGCAGCTGCGGGGCGGGGCGGGGAGGGGAGCAGAGCAAAGCTCTGGATTCCGCTCCCCCACCACCACGCCAGCCCCATCGCTGGCGCGATGAAGCGGCGTGTGTGTGAGTGGCGGCTGCGGGGCGGGGCGGGGAGGGGAGCAGAGCAAAGCTCTGGATTCCGCTCCCCCCCACCACGCCAGCCCCATCGCTAGCGCGATGAAGTGGCGTGTGTGTGAGCGGCGGCTGCGGGGCGGGGCGGGGAGGGGAGCAGAGCAAAGCTCTGGATTCCGCTCCCCCCCCACCACGCCAGCCCCATCGCTGGCGCGATGAAGCGGTGTGTGTGTGAGCGGGGGCGGGGAGGGGAGGGGAGGGGAGCAGAGCAAAGCTCTGGATTCCGCTCCCCCCCACCACGCCAGCCCCATCGCCTCACTCACACGCCGCTTTACTCGCGCCGGCGACCAACCTCCCTTTCTTTTTTGAGGTTGGTCGCCGGAAAAGGCAGCGCGAGTGAAGCGGCGTGTGTGTGAGCGGCGGCGGGGCGGGGAGGGGAGGGGAGCAGAGCAAAGCTCTGGATTCCGCTCCCCCCCCACCACGCCAGCCCCATCGCTGGCGCGATGAAGCGGTGTGTGTGTGAGCGGCGGCGGGGCGGGGAGGGGAGGGGAGGGGAGCAGAGCAAAGCTCTGGATTCCGCTCCCCCCCACCATGCCAGCCCCATCGCCTCACTCACACGCCGCTTCACTCGCGCCGGCGACCAACCTCCCTTTCTTTTTTGAGGTTGGTCGCCGGAAAAGGCAGCGCGAGTGAAGCGTCGTGTGTGTGAGCGGCGGCTGCGGGGCGGGGCGGGGAGGGGAGCAGAGCAAAGCTCTGGATTCCGCTCCCCCCCCCACCACGCCAGCCCCATCGTTGGCGCGATGAAGCGGCGTGTGTGTGAGCGGCGGCTGCGGGGCGGGGCGGGGAGTGGAGCAGAGCAAAGCTCTGGATTCCGCTCCCCCCCACCACGCCAGCCCCATCGCTGGCGCGATGAAGCGGCGTGTGTGTGAGCGGCGGCTGCGGGGCGGGGCGGGGAGGGGAGCAGAGCAAAGCTCTGGATTCCGCTCCCCCCCACCACGCCAGCCCCATCGCTGGCGCGATGAAGCGGTGTGTGTGTGAGCGGGGGCGGGGAGGGGAGGGAAGGGAAGCAAAGCTCTGGATTCCGCTCCCCCCCCACCACGCCAGCCCCATCGCCTCACTCACACGCCGCTTCACTCGCGCCGGCGACCAACCTCCCTTTCTTTTTTGAGGTTGGTCGCCGGAAAAGGCAGCGCGAGTGAAGCGGCGTGTGTGTGAGCGGCGGCGGGGCGGGGAGGGGAGGGGAGCAGAGCAAAGCTCTGGATTCCGCTCCCCCCCCACCACGCCAGCCCCATCGCTGGCGCGATGAAGCGGTGTGTGTGTGAGCGGCGGCGGGGCGGGGAGGGGAGGGGAGGGGAGCAGAGCAAAGCTCTGGATTCCGCTCCCCCCACCACGCCAGCCCCATCACCTCACTCACACGCCGCTTCACTCGCACCGGCGACCAACCTCCCTTTCTTTTTTGAGGTTGGTCGCCGGAAAAGGCAGCGCGAGTGAAGCGGCGTGTGTGTGAGCGGCGGCTGCGGGGCGGGGAGGGGAGCAGAGCAAAGCTCTGGATTCCGCTCCCCCCCACCACGCCAGCCCCATCGCTGGCTCGATGAAGCGGCGTGTGTGTGAGCGGCGGCTGCGGGGCGGGGCGGGGAGGGGAGGGGAGCAGAGCAAAGCTCTGGATTCCGCTCCCCCCCCACCACGCCAGCCCCATCGCTGGCGCGATGAAGCGGCGTGTGTGTGAGCGGCGGCTGCGGGGCGGGGCGGGGAGGGGAGCAGAGCAAAGCTCTGGATTCCGCTCCCCCCCCACCACGCCAGCCCCATCGCTGGCGCGATGAAGCGGTGTGTGTGTGAGCAGGGGCGGGGAGGGGAGGGGAGGGAAGCAGAGCAAAGCTCTGGATTCCGCTCCCCCCCCACCACGCCAGCCCCATCGCCTCCCTCACACGCCGCTTCACTCGCGCCGGCGACCAACCTCCCTTTCTTTTTTGAGGTTGGTCGCCGGAAAAGGCAGCGCGAGTGAAGCGGCGTGTGTGTGAGCGGCGGCGGGGCGGGGAGGGGAGGGGAGCAGAGCAAAGCTCTGGATTCCGCTCCCCCCCCACCGCACCAGCCCCATCGCTGGCGCGATGAAGCGGTGTGTGTGTGAGCGGCGGCGGGGTGGGGAGGGGAGGGGAGCAGAGCAAAGCTCTGGATTCTGCTCCCCCCCCACCACGCCAGCCCCATCGCCTCACTCACACGCCGCTTCACTCGCGCCGGCGACCAACCTCCCTTTCTTTTTTGAGGTTGGTCGCCGGAAAAGGCAGCGCGAGTGAAGCGGCGTGTGTGTGAGCGGCGGCTGCGGGGCGGGGCGGGGAGGGGAGCAGAGCAAAGCTCTGGATTCCGCTCCCCCACCACCACGCCAGCCCCATCATTGGCGCGATGAAGCGGCGTGTGTGTGAGCGGCGGCTGCGGGGCGGGGCGGGGAGGGGAGTAGAGCAAAGCTCTGGATTCCGCTCCCCCCCCACCACGCCAGCCCCATCGCTGGCGCGAGTGAAGCGGTGTGTGTGTGAGCGGCGGCTGCGGGGCGGGGCGGGGAGGGGAGCAGAGCAAAGCTCTTTTTTCCGCTCTCCTGTTTTCCTAGGGGGGGAAGATGCCTCTCCCCCCCTCAGCCCACATACCGGTAACACACACCCCGTTTCTTCCCCGCCTGGCGTGCACCCAGTGCGGTGGTTGGGTGAGTGCTGGTGCGGGCGCTCGCTCGCTCTCTGTTTGGAATATGGTTGGGGAAATGGAAACGAAGGAGAAGCCCAAGCCGAGCCCCGATTACCTGATGCAGTTGATGAAGAGACGCCGAGGGGGGCAGCCGGACCTCCCCGCGCAAGCCGCCAAGCGGGTGAGCGGCGGCGGGGCGGGGAGCAGAGCGGCGCAAAGCTCTGGATTCCGCTCCCCCCCACCACGCCAGCCCCATCGCCTCACCCCGCCGTTTCCACCGGGTGTGCGTGTGCGCGTCCATCGGCTGGGGCGGCGGCGGCTCTCCCTGCACAGCCATTGCATAACATGTAAAACAATGAAAAATGGTACGGTAAGAACGAACAGTGGAATACTGGAAGATAAAACAGATTTATTCCATGACAACCATGTCATCACCCTCAGGAATATCATCATAAACATCCACACTCTTAGGTTCCTGTGGATTTTCTTGGGACTCTTGGGACGACATTTCTTGCTGAATCAGTGGCCCATATTTCTCATGGGTAGCAACGGCACTGTCCTGAAATGAGTAGGCTTTGTCCAGGTAGCCAGCTCGCAGTGCATTTGCAACACAGGTGTTAGTGATCTTATTCCAAGAATTTTTCACCCAGTTAACAATCTCTGGCAGTCTGGGCTTCACAAAGTTCCCACGTACATTTCTCTCCATTCGGTTTTCAATGTAGTCATTGATTTCCACACGCAGATAGTCCTTGAACGGCTTGTTAATGGCGATATCGAGAGTCTGAAGATAAGCCGTCATCCCTGCAGGAATCATGATTTGGTCGATTCTCCGCTCACGAAGGAAGTCTTTCATGGTTTTGGCGCGGTGTGTGCTGGCTGCATCCCAGATCAGCATTCCTCTTTTTTTCCCGCGCATTACAAGTGGCAGCATTAAATCAAGCCACTTTCTTATAACATCTTGTGTGGCCCAGGCTTTTTCAGTTTCCAGCACATAAATGCCAGAAACCCGCTCAATCTTCTCCTTCTTGCCCTTTGCAATGAGCAGCGGTGTTGCTTTAGTGCCATCCAGACGAATCGTCAAAATGCAGGTGACACGTGCACTTTCATAAGCGGTGGAGGGAACGTACACTGAGGAGGCACCTTGGTGATCAATGGTGGTTTGAGCTCCTTGGCCCATGAACACGGCAGTTTCATCCATGGCGATCATGTTGCAAAGACTGTATTTAGAGAAGTCAATGTCATCCACAAACTTCTTGTAGGCTAATGCGCGTTTAACAATCTCAGCATCTTCCAACCTAAAGAGGGTTGTGGATCTTCTCAAAGACAGGGCATTGCGTTCAAGAAAGTTATCCACCCAGTGCTTTGATGCCTTGAATTGTTCATGGGAAATGTCAAACTGTGGCGAGACTGCAAGGGCATATTCCTTAATCTGAGCCCTGGTTACCACCAATGTCTTTGCTCTCCTGTCTGCAATCCACTCAAACACCAGGCTTTCCAGCTCTGTATACATTGGTTGCCGACCACATCCAATCTTGCGCCTTTTACCCATTCCGCTCTCCACTTTTTCACTCAGGTTAGTGTATTCTGCACGCCATTTTTGGACCAGTCGGTGATCCAACATTTTCTCCTTGCAGAACTGCGCTACATTTTTGCCCCAAGATTCTTCGACAATCGCTTTTTTATACTCCACGGTGTAACTCTTCCTTTTACCACTGGAACCGGAAGCACTCATGTCTAGGGGCAAAAATAATTACCTCAGCATATGGTACCGGTATAAGCACTGCTTGTGGTTCCGTATCACAGTCTCCCATAGGGTTACAGCCCCATACAGTATCCCACATAGCCTCCCATACGGTA
This sequence comes from Bothrops alternatus, assembly GCA_034064705.1. NCBI lineage: Eukaryota > Metazoa > Chordata > Lepidosauria > Squamata > Viperidae > Bothrops > Bothrops alternatus. Next base: position 925,514 of record JARGCV010000054.1, read on the forward strand.
GGAATTCCCTCCCCTTGATGCTTTACCTTACGCAGGCAGCTTCAATCCCGGTATACCGTACCGGTAGGTCAGTCAGGAAAGCCAAATGTTTAGGGACAACGCATGAAGCAAATAAAGTTTCTCTCTCAGGTTTGTGCCATTCGAATGGAATCAGTCACTCCTCTTTATTTGGTTAACATCAAACAAGGTGAATAAATCACATACAAAAAGGTTTACTGTGGCAGTTTACCGGTAACAATGGTTACATCCTCAATTTATTCACTTTTACGGTACCATATGTTTTACATGTCCCACTTACCGGTAACACTTATACGGTATAAGCTTTTATAACAGCAGATGGTCAACACAGAAGTTATACAGATTATTATTGTCCTTGTTATTCTCGCCTCGTCCCACTCCCCCACCCCAAAGCTCACCCGCACACAGGCACAGATTTGGAACTTGATGTCTGTCATCCCCCCCTCCCTTTCTTGTTTGGAGGCTTTTTTAAAAGTTCCCACTGTGTTGACATGGATGGCTATTAGGGGATATTGTAATGCACCCACTTGAACTGGCCGTAAACACCTTTTGGCTGTGCTAATTGCCGGCTGATTTACGGTACAAGCCTTTAGGCAAGGCAATTAACGGTATTCAGATCAAAAGAGTGCATAAACAAACAAATCCTCAGGCTGTTTGAGATAAGTTAAGCACATCTGAAACACACACCAAATTACCGTAGCCTAAGATTTACAGATCTTTGACAGTTAAATGAGTTTATACCGGTAGGAAACATAAGGTATTATCTTGTAATTATCTTGTAATCTCCTGACCTCCTGACTAAGCAGGAGATATAGTACGTACTATATGACATGCCCCGAAGGCAACACGTGGTGGGGATTTGGGGATAAAAAGAAAGTGAGACGCTGTCTTGCTTTCGGGGAAACACGGGGTATATGTTTTTAAAATTGTTAACAAAGAAATAAGGGATTTCTGAGATAGCTATTTCGAGTTATTTAACTCTCTTCAGTCAGAACTCACCCTTTCTGGGATTCGAACCTGGGCAGTCTGCATGCTAGGCAGAAGCTTTAGTCTCAAGCCACAGGCTCTCTCCCGCTTTGTTAATATTCAGGGAGTGAATATGTGTGTCAAGTGGTTATTTTTTAGATTGCACCCTGTAAACCCAAATATGGGAGGAAGAAATCATTCTTCCTTTGCTTGTTTCAGCTCAACCCAGAGCCATCTGCAAGCACAAATATATATATGTTTTTAAAATTGTTAACAAAGAAATAAGGGATTTCTGAGACAGCTATTTCGAGTTATTTAACTCTCTTCAGTCAGAACTCACCCTTTCTGGGATTCGAACCTGGGCAAGTCTGCATGCTAGGCAGAAGCTTTAGTCTCAAGCCACAGGCTCTCTCCCGCTTTGTTAATATTCAGGGAGTGAATATGTGTGTCAAGTGGTTATTTTTTAGATTGCACCCTGTAAACCCAAATATGGGAGGAAGAAATCATTCTTCCTTTGCTTGTTTCAGCTCAACCCAGAGCCATCTGCAAGCACAAATATATATATGTTTTTAAAATTGTTAACAAAGAAATAAGGGATTTCTGAGATAGCTATTTCGAGTTATTTAACTCTCTTCAGTCAGAACTCACCCTTTCTGGGATTCAAACCTGGGCAGTCTGCATGCTAGGCAGAAGCTTTAGTCTCAAGCCACAGGCTCTCTCCCGCTTTGTTAATATTCAGGGAGTGAATATGTGTGTCAAGTGGTTATTTTTTAGATTGCACCCTGTAAACCCAAATATGGGAGGAAGAAATCATTCTTCCTTTGCTTGTTTCAGCTCAACCCAGAGCCATCTGCAAGCACAAATATATATATGTTTTTAAAATTGTTAACAAAGAAATAAGGGATTTCTGAGATAGCTATTTCGAGTTATTTAACTCTCTTCAGTCAGAACTCACCCTTTCTGGGATTCGAACCTGGGCAGTCTGCATGCTAGGCAGAAGCTTTAGTCTCAAGCCACAGGCTCTCTCCCGCTTTGTTAATATTCAGGGAGTGAATATGTGTGTCAAGTGGTTATTTTTTAGATTGCACCCTGTAAACCCAAATATGGGAGGAAGAAATCATTCTTCCTTTGCTTGTTTCAGCTCAACCCAGAGCCATCTGCAAGCACAAATATATATATGTTTTTAAAATTGTTAACAAAGAAATAAGGGATTTCTGAGATAGCTATTTCGAGTTATTTAACTCTCTTCAGTCAGAACTCACCCTTTCTGGGATTCGAACCTGGGCAGTCTGCATGCTAGGCAGAAGCTTTAGTCTCAAGCCACAGGCTCTCTCCCGCTTTGTTAATATTCAGGGAGTGAATATGTGTGTCAAGTGGTTATTTTTTAGATTGCACCCTGTAAACCCAAATATGGGAGGAAGAAATCATTCTTTCCTTTGCTTGTTTCAGCTCAACCCAGAGCCATCTGCAAGCACAAATATATACGGTATATGTTTTTTTAAAATTGTTAACAAAGAAATAAGGGATTTCTGAGATAGCTATTTCGAGTTATTTAACTCTCTTCAGTCAGAACTCACCCTTTCTGGGATTCAAACCTGGGCAGTCTGCATGCTAGGCAGAAGCTTTAGTCTCAAGCCACAGGCTCTCTCCCGCTTTGTTAATATTCAGGGAGTGAATATGTGTGTCAAGTGGTTATTTTTTAGATTGCACCCTGTAAACCCAAATATGGGAGGAAGAAATCATTCTTCCTTTGCTTGTTTCAGCTCAACCCAGAGCCATCTGCAAGCACAAATATATATATGTTTTTAAAATTGTTAACAAAGAAATAAGGGATTTCTGAGATAGCTATTTCGAGTTATTTAACTCTCTTCAGTCAGAACTCACCCTTTCTGGGATTCGAACCTGGGCAGTCTGCATGCTAGGCAGAAGCTTTAGTCTCAAGCCACAGGCTCTCTCCCGCTTTGTTAATATTCAGGGAGTGAATATGTGTGTCAAGTGGTTATTTTTTAGATTGCACCCTGTAAACCCAAATATGGGAGGAAGAAATCATTCTTCCTTTGCTTGTTTCAGCTCAACCCAGAGCCATCTGCAAGCACAAATATATATATGTTTTTAAAATTGTTAACAAAGAAATAAGGGATTTCTGAGATAGCTATTTCGAGTTATTTAACTCTCTTCAGTCAGAACTCACCCTTTCTGGGATTCGAACCTGGGCAGTCTGCATGCTAGGCAGAAGCTTTAGTCTCAAGCCACAGGCTCTCTCCCGCTTTGTTAATATTCAGGGAGTGAATATGTGTGTCAAGTGGTTATTTTTTAGATTGCACCCTGTAAACCCAAATATGGGAGGAAGAAATCATTCTTTCCTTTGCTTGTTTCAGCTCAACCCAGAGCCATCTGCAAGCACAAATATATACGGTATATGTTTTTTTAAAATTGTTAACAAAGAAATAAGGGATTTCTGAGATAGCTATTTCGAGTTATTTAACTCTCTTCAGTCAGAACTCACCCTTTCTGGGATTCAAACCTGGGCAGTCTGCATGCTAGGCAGAAGCTTTAGTCTCAAGCCACAGGCTCTCTCCCGCTTTGTTAATATTCAGGGAGTGAATATGTGTGTCAAGTGGTTATTTTTTAGATTGCACCCTGTAAACCCAAATATGGGAGGAAGAAATCATTCTTTCCTTTGCTTGTTTCAGCTCAACCCAGAGCCATCTGCAAGCACAAATATATATATATATATATGTTTTTTTAAAATTGTTAACAAAGAAATAAGGGATTTCTGAGATAGCTATTTCGAGTTATTTAACTCTCTTCAGTCAGAACTCACCCTTTCTGGGATTCGAACCTGGGCAGTCTGCATGCTAGGCAGAAGCTTTAGTCTCAAGCCACAGGCTCTCTCCCGCTTTGTTAATATTCAGGGAGTGAATATGTGTGTCAAGTGGTTATTTTTTAGATTGCACCCTGTAAACCCAAATATGGGAGGAAGAAATCATTCTTTCCTTTGCTTGTTTCAGCTCAACCCAGAGCCATCTGCAAGCACAAATATATACGGTATATGTTTTTTTAAAATTGTTAACAAAGAAATAAGGGATTTCTGAGATAGCTATTTCGAGTTATTTAACTCTCTTCAGTCAGAACTCACCCTTTCTGGGATTCAAACCTGGGCAGTCTGCATGCTAGGCAGAAGCTTTAGTCTCAAGCCACAGGCTCTCTCCCGCTTTGTTAATATTCAGGGAGTGAATATGTGTGTCAAGTGGTTATTTTTTAGATTGCACCCTGTAAACCCAAATATGGGAGGAAGAAATCATTCTTTCCTTTGCTTGTTTCAGCTCAACCCAGAGCCATCTGCAAGCACAAATATATATATATGTTTTTTTAAAATTGTTAACAAAGAAATAAGGGATTTCTGAGATAGCTATTTCGAGTTATTTAACTCTCTTCAGTCAGAACTCACCCTTTCTGGGATTCGAACCTGGGCAGTCTGCATGCTAGGCAGAAGCTTTAGTCTCAAGCCACAGGCTCTCTCCCGCTTTGTTAATATTCAGGGAGTGAATATGTGTGTCAAGTGGTTATTTTTTAGATTGCACCCTGTAAACCCAAATACGGGAGGAAGAAATCATTCTTTCCTTTGCTTGTTTCAGCTCAACCCAGAGCCATCTGCAAGCACAAATATATATATGTTTTTTTAAAAAATTGTTAACAAAGAAATAAGGGATTTCTGAGATAGCTATTTCGAGTTATTTAACTCTCTTCAGTCAGAACTCACCCTTTCTGGGATTCGAACCTGGGCAGTCTGCATGCTAGGCAGAAGCTTTAGTCTCAAGCCACAGGCTCTCTCCCACTTTGTTAATATTCAGGGAGTGAATATGTGTGTCAAGTGGTTATTTTTTAGATTGCACCCTGTAAACCCAAATATGGGAGGAAGAAATCATTCTTCCTTTGCTTGTTTCAGCTCAACCCAGAGCCATCTGCAAGCACAAATATATATATGTTTTTAAAATTGTTAACAAAGAAATAAGGGATTTCTGAGATAGCTACCGGTATTTCGAGTTATTTAACTCTCTTCAGTCAGAACTCACCCTTTCTGGGATTCGAACCTGGGCAGTCTGCATGCTAGGCAGAAGCTTTAGTCTCAAGCCACAGGCTCTCTCCCGCTTTGTTAATATTCAGGGAGTGAATATGTGTGTCAAGTGGTTATTTTTTAGATTGCACCCTGTAAACCCAAATATGGGAGGAAGAAATCATTCTTCCTTTGCTTGTTTCAGCTCAACCCAGAGCCATCTGCAAGCACATATATATATATATGTTTTTAAAATTGTTAACAAAGAAATAAGGGATTTCTGAGATAGCTATTTCGAGTTATTTAACTCTCTTCAGTCAGAACTCACCCTTTCTGGGATTCGAACCTGGGCAGTCTGCATGCTAGGCAGAAGCTTTAGTCTCAAGCCACAGGCTCTCTCCCGCTTTGTTAATATTCAGGGAGTGAATATGTGTGTCAAGTGGTTATTTTTTAGATTGCACCCTGTAAACCCAAATATGGGAGGAAGAAATCATTCTTTCCTTTGCTTGTTTCAGCTCAACCCAGAGCCATCTGCAAGCACAAATATATACGGTATATGTTTTTTTAAAATTGTTAACAAAGAAATAAGGGATTTCTGAGATAGCTATTTCGAGTTATTTAACTCTCTTCAGTCAGAACTCACCCTTTCTGGGATTCGAACCTGGGCAGTCTGCATGCTAGGCAGAAGCTTTAGTCTCAAGCCACAGGCTCTCTCCCGCTTTGTTAATATTCAGGGAGTGAATATGTGTGTCAAGTGGTTATTTTTTAGATTGCACCCTGTAAACCCAAATATGGGAGGAAGAAATCATTCTTTCCTTTGCTTGTTTCAGCTCAACCCAGAGCCATCTGCAAGCACAAATATATATATGTTTTTTTAAAAAATTGTTAACAAAGAAATAAGGGATTTCTGAGATAGCTATTTCGAGTTATTTAACTCTCTTCAGTCAGAACTCACCCTTTCTGGGATTCGAACCTGGGCAGTCTGCATGCTAGGCAGAAGCTTTAGTCTCAAGCCACAGGCTCTCTCCCGCTTTGTTAATATTCAGGGAGTGAATATGTGTGTCAAGTGGTTATTTTTTAGATTGCACCCTGTAAACCCAAATATGGGAGGAAGAAATCATTCTTTCCTTTGCTTGTTTCAGCTCAACCCAGAGCCATCTGCAAGCACAAATATATATGTTTTTTTAAAATTGTTAACAAAGAAATAAGGGATTTCTGAGATAGCTATTTCGAGTTATTTAACTCTCTTCAGTCAGAACTCACCCTTTCTGGGATTCGAACCTGGGCAGTCTGCATGCTAGGCAGAAGCTTTAGTCTCAAGCCACAGGCTCTCTCCCGCTTTGTTAATATTCAGGGAGTGAATATGTGTGTCAAGTGGTTATTTTTTAGATTGCACCCTGTAAACCCAAATATGGGAGGAAGAAATCATTCTTTCCTTTGCTTGTTTTAGCTCAACCCAGAGCCATCTGCAAGCACAAATATATATGTTTTTTTAAAATTGTTAACAAAGAAATAAGGGATTTCTGAGATAGCTATTTCGAGTTATTTAACTCTCTTCAGTCAGAACTCACCCTTTCTGGGATTCGAACCTGGGCAGTCTGCATGCTAGGCAGAAGCTTTAGTCTCAAGCCACAGGCTCTCTCCCGCTTTGTTAATATTCAGGGAGTGAATATGTGTGTCAAGTGGTTATTTTTTAGATTGCACCCTGTAAACCCAAATATGGGAGGAAGAAATCATTCTTTCCTTTGCTTGTTTCAGCTCAACCCAGAGCCATCTGCAAGCACAAATATATATATGTTTTTTTAAAATTGTTAACAAAGAAATATGGGATTTCTGAGATAGCTATTTCGAGTTATTTAACTCTCTTCAGTCAGAACTCACCCTTTCTGGGATTCGAACCTGGGCAGTCTGCATGCTAGGCAGAAGCTTTAGTCTCAAGCCACAGGCTCTCTCCCGCTTTGTTAATATTCAGGGAGTGAATATGTGTGTCACGTGGTTATTTTTTAGATTGCACCCTGTAAACCCAAATATGGGAGGAAGAAATCATTCTTTCCTTTGCTTGTTTCAGCTCAACCCAGAGCCATCTGCAAGCACAAATATATATATGTTTTTTTTGAAATTGTTAACAAAGAAATATGGGATTTCTGAGATAGCTATTTCGAGTTATTTAACTCTCTTCAGTCAGAACTCACCCTTTCTGGGATTCTAACCTGGGCAGTCTGCATGCTAGGCAGAAGCTTTAGTCTCAAGCCACAGGCTCTCTCCCGCTTTGTTAATATTCAGGGAGTGAATATGTGTGGCCCTTTCTCTGTTGTGGCACCCGCCCTCTGGAACCAACTGCCTCCTGAAATCCACGTTTCTCTGACTCTCCCGGCCTTCCAGAAAAATCTAAAAACTCATCTTTGCCGGCAGGCCTGGGGATGATTGTGGTTGGTTGTTGAATTGAATATGTGTTTTATTGTATTTTTTAGATATCGTTTGGTTTTTTTATTGTAATTTATTGTTATATATATGTTGTTAGCCGCTCCGAGTCCCCGGAGAGGAGCGGCATACAAACCCAAATAAATAAATAAATAAATAAATAAATAAATAAATAAATAAATAAATAAAATAAAGGGTGAACCTCAAGGAAGAGCACCCCAGTGGCTGACCCGCAAGCAGTGACCCCTAGTCGTCAAAGGGTGAACTTCGCTGAAGTACCCACAGATGCAAGCAGTGACCCCTAGTGGTCAAAGAGTGAACTTCGCTGAAGCACTCACGCAGTGTACCCTGGTGGCCAAAGAGGGAATTTCCCCGAAGTGCCCACCCAGATAGAGTGACCCCTAGTGGTCAAAGAGCGAAGTTCATTGAATTCACTTTAAAATAGCTAGGAAGTTTACTGAACCTGTCCTAGCCATGGCGGAGTGTCTCCTTGATTTAGAAGAAGGGGTTCAACCAACCAGCCTAGATGAGACACCACAACCAGCCAGCCAAGGAGAAATGCTGCAACCAGCTAACCTTGACCTGTACACAGAGGCTGATGCTCAAGCCTCAGTGAGACCAAAGACATCCCAGGTACACTATGACCTGATGCATCAAAGAAAGCCCACAGAAGCCATGCACTCACATCTGATGAAAAGATGGGAGTCGAGTTATGAACGCCATGAAAGACACTGGGAGAAATTACACAAACTCTACCAAGTGCCTAAGGAGGAGCTCTCCCCCAAACGTGCGCACTCATTGGAAGATGCTAGGGAAGATGCTCTCTGGCAATGGATAGACTTCCAATGCCATCTTGAAAGGATTCAGGCGCAACTAGGAGACCCAACAGTTGATAGCAGGATGCAAAGCCTTAAGCTACTAAACAAGGAACGTAAAAAGCTTCTGGAGAGTATAGATCGCTTCCCAGAGACCGAGCCTTACCCGAAAGTCATACCAGTCGAGAGGGCCGAGTCCAAAGTTTCCCGCCATTCGCATGCACCATCCCAGCGATCACATGTGGGCCCCTCTCACGCCTCTGGAAAAACCTCACCCTTTCGCCATAACTCACCACGAGCCCAGGCGTATTCCAGCGTGTCACAACAATCTCACGTTACAGGCACCTCCCACCATTCAAAAGCGTCTTCTCGTCATAGCCAAGCATCCCTAGTTTCAAGGGCAGAAAGCTCTGCCATTCAAGCAAACATCGAAGCTGAAGCTGCCAATCCAGTCTTTCGCGTGTTAGAGGCAGAGCAGTGGAAAAAGAAAGAATTGGCGGCAATAGAGGCTGAAGCAACCGAAATGGAGGCCAAACGAGAAGCTGAAGCAGCTCAAATGGAGGCCAAACAAAAAGCTGAAGCAGCCGAAATGGAGGCCAAACAAGAAGCTGAAGCAGCTCAAATGGAGGCCAAACGAAACGCTGAAGCAGCTAAAATGAAGGCCAAAATAAAGGCTACTCAAGACGAGCTTGAGCTCATAGAAAACCAATGAGAAGTGGCAGATAAAACGGCAAGAGCGAAAGACCTTCAGAAAACACTCCAACACACCACCTTCTCGCCCAATTGAGAACGACTGGAGAATGAAGACCAGCGTAGCCATGTGCAGGCCTACGTTGACAACCAGAGTGCGTTTCAACGTGAGCAAGTACGAGCGCTGCAGCTATCCACAAGCCCCCCAAGACCAAGTAGACAAGAAGAAGAATCTCGACGACCAGATGTACCAGCCAGCCAGAGAGTCGACATGGCAACGTCTGGATCACGAGATCCTCCCACTGGCACTACACCATCGACCCCAATGAACCAAAGCACAGACGGTATCTGAATGGGTCCACCTGTAGCGGCAACGGTTACACAGCAGGAAGTGCAACTGCTACGGGATGAACTTGCCAGAATAGAGTCAATATTGAGGCAACAGGAAGCAGCATCCCAAGGAACCACCCCCAGACCTGACTACGGAGGAGAATCTCAACTACCAGCTGTGCCGACCGGTCAGGGAACCGGCAACACACCACCTGAAAGACGAGAAACCCTCCAACAAGTAAGCACACAAGAAGTCAGGCCCCCTCAGCTCAATGTAAGGGCAGAGGAATTCAGGCCAAACCCACAAGGTCCCTTGTACGTGTCATGGCAAGATACCCTCAGCAGACATCATGCTGAAGAAAGTGACCAGCCAGACCTGGCACAGGCCCCCTCTCTCAGAAGTGATACACCACCTCCGCCTGGCTACAGCCCATATGCAGGACCGATGTATCCTCCAGCATTCGGTGCAAGCAGGTTGGACATGACATCCAGAGGCATGCGAAAATTCTCCGACAAACCAGGGAAAGAGTATTTATTGTGGAAGCAATTTTTCAAGCAAGCCCTACGTGGAGAGAAGTTACACCCAGGGGAAGAAATCAGGCTTTTGTCGGCATGGCTGGGACCAGAATCCTCAAAGGTAGTGGATGAGATCTTCATATCACATTTGAGTGACCCACCCGTTGCCCTTCGAGAAGCCTGGGAAACGCTCAACAACCACTATGGGGCACCTTCTTTGACACAGTCCTCATTCCTAAAGGATCTTTACGATTTCCCTGTCATCAATATCAACGATCTTAGTCAGATTTGGAGATTCTCCAATTTACTAAAACAGCTCCGGGAAGCACAACAAAGTCTCACCATGCCGGGACTCGTCTGCCTTGACCAGTTCGACACGCAGAAGATTATCTTCCGAAAATTGCCAAGGCAGTTGAAAGATCAATGGCTCAAAGAATCCCGGCCCTACAGGAAACGGCCCCAGCAAACCTCCACCCTTTGCTGTTCTTGCAGATTTTGTTTCCGATCAATCAGAACTGTACACTGAGCCCAGTTACCTTGATGTCGATGAAAAACGTTTTACGACGCCCAAACGGACCAGTCACAACTTTGGCACTAACAAGGGTTCTTTCCAAGCCACAAAGGACAAAACTCCTCTTTCAGTATACAAGACAGAGGTCACGACCCAGCCAAAGAAGACTTCAGACGCGCAACTGCCGAGGAGTATTCATTCCAAACCTCCCCTATCCGACAAACGCCTGACTTGTCCAATTCACAAATCTTCACACTCTCTAAACTATTGCAGAGAATTTGGAAGAAAGTCCCTGGATGATCGAAAGGCCCTGCTCAGGGAGCATAGGATATCCTACAAGTGCTGTGACTCTATAGATCACACGGCCAAAGATTGCGCAGTTAGGATGAAATGCCACCTGTGTAACAGTGACAAGCACCCGGCAGCCTTGCATCTAGACTCTAAGAAGCCCTCTGAGGAGCCACAACAAGCAACCTCGACCCCTCCCACGGCGACGGAGACTCAGCGTGTCTCCAAAGAGCACCCAGAAATGTTCGGGGTGTACTACACAGATATATGTGGCGACTCACCACGCCCTCCTTCATGCTCCCCCATCTGTCTAGCTAAAGTCTACCGCGACGGGTGACCAGAAAAGGCTGTAAAGATGTACATCATACTAGATGCACACAGCAAGGTCACAATAGCTAAGCCTGCATTTTTCGACCTCTTCGACCTCCCGAGTGAACTAAAGCATTTTGCAATAAATACGTGCACAGTACTAATGAGCATGGCGGGGAGGAAAATCTCTGGTCTACGCATAGAATCGATAGACGGAAGTTCACAGTTCCTGTTGCCATCAGTGTTAGAATGGGAGACCTTACCAGATGTTCGCAGCGAAATTTCAACACCAGAGGTGGCAAGAAACTTTCTTTACCTAGCGCACATAGCCGATCTAATCCCTCCCTTAGATTCTGAAGCCAAAATTCTACTTATGGTGGGACGAGATGTCCCGGAGTCCATTGGTTCCGATGAAAGAATCAAAGGTCCACCAGGCACCCCAGTAGCCATTAAGACAGAACTCGGATGGGCCATCGGAGGGTCGGTTTGTATCGATAAGCTGCAAACTCCAACCCAGGTGAGTATCTCAAAAACCTCCATTCTCAGCAATGGAAGAGATTCCCACCTAAAACCACGCCAAGAACACTTCATGCTTGTGACGACCAAACCCGTTTTGGAAGCAACAGTGTTCCAGACCAGTGAAAGCCACAATGACTCAGCCTTGTCCATAGTGGACAAACAATCTCTGCAACTATGCGCGTTCTCCCAAAGCACTACACATTGGGACAGGCCACATCTGCCAGAACAGAAACAAGACTGGGAGTCGTGGAATGCACTCCTAAGATGTCTCCACAGCATACACATGCAACGCATGTATGTCTCCAGCTCACCCGCCACCATACAAAAGAAAGAATTGTACGCTTTCTCAGATGTGTCAACGTAGGTGATTGCAACCATAAGATACCTCAGAGTCTACAGCAGAGAGAGCTGCAGTGTCGGTTTCATCTTTGAAAAAGCGAGACTAACAATACAACAAGGCCACGATGCACCAAGGTTAGAACTCTGTGGTACCATATTGGCTGTAAAACTCACCAACCTGACAACGAAAATGATAGGCCTTGAGCTACAGTCTACCACCTTCTACACAGACAGCAAGGTGATGTCAAGTTACATCTGCAACCAAAGCAGACACTTCTACATCTATGTAGGCAATAGAGTAGAAAAGATTGAAACATCTTTAAGCCCTGAACAATGGCAACATGTGCCAACAGCTAAGAACCTTGTGGACCATGCTAAGTGGCCCACCCTTGCGACACAGTTGATATAATTGATCTGGCTAAAAGGTACTGAGTTCTTGGCTTGTCCAGACAGCCTGATGCCACAGAGCCCAAAACGCTATATGCTTCTAGCTCCAGATCAACATGCCAACGTTCAACCTCAGGCACCCAGTAAATTTCTCAGACAGGATGAGAAAACGACCATCCAGACCATCTGCTTGTCCTCAATGGGCAAAGAGACAGAGAAACCACCTTCTAGCCAATTCCTAGAACCATCCCGCTTCGAACGCTCCTTTAAACGGAGACACCTGAAATTAGGCATAGTATTGATCGTCCTGATCACTTGTCTTAGCATCCCAAGAACTAGCTTTGTAGGAGCCTGCAAGGACTTACAAACTATTGAAGGTATTCATCATGACCCAGTGATTGACAAATGCCTGAAGGCCAAAAATTACCTTCCCCATGCATCTCACATGGGCGAAGCGTGGGAGCGCATGATTGGCGTACCCTGCAAATTCATGGACTCTATGTCGTCAAAGACACCCACGCCCACACATGAAGTCCTCACTACCCTCATGACAACAGTAGCAGCCATCTTCAATGCTCCACCGGTGGTTCCAGATCTTGCTGTTCCCGAGTATCCAGTGGTTCCAGCTCCTGCTGTTCCTGAGGCTCCAGCTCCTGCTGCTCCTGAGTATCCGGTGGTTCCAGCTCCTGCTGTTCCTGAGTTTCCAGCTCCTGCTGTTCCTGAGTATCCAGTGGTTCCAGCTCCTGCTGTTCCTGAGTTTCCAGCTCCTGCTGTTCCTGAGTTTCCTGCTCCTGCTGTTCCTGAGTTTCCTGTGGTTCCAGCTTCTTCAGTTCCTGAGCATCCTGTGGATCCAGATTCCTTTGTTCCTGAGAAATTTTGGGTTCCAGTTTTTTTGTTCCAGAAGTTCCTTTGGTTCCAGTTTCTCCTACAGGAAGAAGACCTTGTCTTGCTTAGAGACAAGGACGCATACCAGAACTCTTGGCCCATGGGACTTGTGCACCGGGCCCCACCCAGTTTTGATGGACTAATTTGCCAAGTTGAGGCCCAGGGGAAATGCCTGGAATGTTATGTGCAAAAGAAGGGAAATTCAGATCTTGGCATTCTCCATGCCGTGCTGATACTCCTTTTACACTAATAAAGGCTTTTTAGGTTAAACCATGCCTGAAAGTTCTTTGAAGTGTTTCATTAGTCAGACTCATGACATAGTCCTTGTACTTACAACTGTCACAGCTCCCCATGGTCACATGATTAAAATCCAGGCATTTGGCAACTGGCATGTAATTTCAATGGCTGAAGCATCGCAGGATCATGTAATCACCATTTGCAGCCTTCCCAGCCAGCTTCTGACAAGCAAAGTCAATGGGGGAAAGCTGGATTGGTTTAACGGCTGGCTTATTTGCTTAACAACTGCAGTGATTCACTCAACAATTGTAGCAAAAAAGGTCGTAAAATCGGGCAAAACTCACTTAACAACCGCTTTGCTTAGCAATGGAAATTCTGATCCCAACCGCAGTCATAAGTTGAGGATTACCTGTACTGAATCTCATCGATCTAAGGAACCAATTATAACAGCCAGATTGGGTTTCAGTAGATGTACAGCTAGGTTGTTGCTCTGATCCCCTGCTATGTTTTTTATAATAACTTTATTAATTATTATATTATTACAATTAAACAGATAAAACTAATAAAACTTCAAAAAAGGATAAAAGGAAGAAATAGAAATGACAGAAAAATAGAAAGAACATATAGGAAAGAAAGAAAAATAATAATGTGATAAAGAAGAAGTATATAGAGACCTTACTTCCCCCTTTGTCACAAGTATAAAGTTTTAGCAACTTATCACCTTCTCTTAAAGCGGGGGTCTTCAAACTTGGCCCTTTTATGACTTGTGGATTTCAACTCCCAGAATTCCTCAGCCAGTGTGCCTGGCTGAAGAATTCTGGGAGTGGAAGTCCACAAGTCATAAAAGGGCCAGGTTTGAAGACCCCTGTCTTAAAGTACCGTATAACAAACAATCTTTCCTTCCTGTATTTCCTTCTTATCTACAAACAGATCCTTAAAACTTCATCATTCAGTCCTGGTAAGCAAAAGTCCGTTAAAGGTTACCAGAAATAATAACACTGATCACCTGCTGCTCTTTAGGGGGTTATCAGGAGCCCCATCCCTGGATGCTGATAGTACAATGCTACACATATTTCCTTAGAACAGTGTTTCTCGTCCATAACGCCTTTAGTGAGAGTTATTAAGCAATGGGACAGCTTGCCTCCTGGAGTTGTGGGTGCTCCATCACTGGAGGTTTTCAACAAGAGTGGTATGAGGACCCCTGCCGTGAACAAGGGGTTAGATAAGAAATCCTCTCTGTCCCTTCCAGCCTTATGATTCTATGATTCTGATTCTGTGCTGGCTGGGGGAATTCTGGGAGTTGAAGTCCATACATCTTAAAGGTATTGAGGTTGAGGAACACTGCCTTAGAAAGAAATGTCATTAGGTTCAGTAGAATTTCTTCCCCTGTGACCTTAAAGCAGCTTTCACTTTAACCCTGTTTTCTCCTGTCTGTGAAATTCTGAATCAACTTACGGGGTCCCAGCAGGTATCCAGCACTGTTCAGGGTCCAACCACGTTTGTCTTTGGGCTACAGAAGGAACAGTAAGAAAGGTGATGTTAATGTAAACTTGTATTTGCCTCATCTGGATTATAATTCTGTCCCTCCTCCACAAAAGTCAAATTAAAATTTTTACAAAATTTAAGACAGTCCCTAGTCCAGTGTTTCTCAACCTTGGCAAGTTTAAGCTGTGTGGTCTTCAACTCCCAGAATTCCTCAGCCAGCAAAACTTGCCAAAGTTGAGAAACACTGTCCTAGTCTAATACAGGAATTTAAATTCTCATGAATAACAAGAGTTTAATTGATGAGAATTTTTTTAAAAAATAATGTTCTTAGTGACTAGCTGGAAGCAAGTCCAGATGAAAAATTAAGTAGCATGAGAAACCAATAGGCTGGATATTTAAATCAAAACCCTCTCAATGATTACATCCTGCATCAATTTTTAGACTAGGAGAAAGGAGCAGAAATTTAAGAGGACAAAATCCATGATTCGGAGAGCCACATTTCCCATTCAAAATAATAATTTTAAAAAAGGATCTGCAAAATTTCACTTCAAAGGAATGAAAAAGAAAAACTCATCCTCAGAAGGGAGAAAAATTGCACTGATCTGTTTCTTTTTGTTCAATACCTTCCAGGTCCGAGAGGAAAATGGAAGATACCAAGAAAAGAACTACAAGTTCTATCATCTGAACCAAGAAAAATGTTATTTTATAAGACCTTAGTAAGACCACATCTGGAATACTGCATCCAGTTTTGGTCACCTCATTATAAAAAAAAGATGCTAAGACAAGGGTCTTCAAACTTGGCCCTTTTATGACTTGTGGACTTCAACTCCCAGAATTCCTCAGCAAGGCATGCCTGGCTGAGGAATTCTGGGAGTTGAAGTCCACAAGTCATAAAAGGGCCAAGTTTGAAGATCCCTGTGCTAAGACTTTGGAAAAAGTGCAGAGAGGAGCAACAAAAATGATTAGAGGGCTGGAGGTTAAAACATATAAAGAATGGATGCAGGAACTGGGTATGTCCAATCCATTTAAAAAAAAGAACTAGGAGTGACATGATAGCAGTGTTCCAATATCTAAGTGGCTGTCACAAAGAAGAGAGGGTCAACCTGTTCTCCAAAACAACTCAAGGCAGGACAAGAAGCAAAGGATTGAAACTAATGAAGGAGAGAAGCAACCTAGAACTAAGGAGAAATGTCCCAACAGTAAAAACAATTAACCAGTGGAATGGCTTGCCTCCAGAAGTTGTGGGTGCTCCATCACTGTAGGCTTTTATTAAGAAGAGAGTGGACAGCCACTTGTCTGAAATGGTATAGGGCACAGGTCGGCAACCTGTGGCTCCGGAGCCACATGTGGCTCTTTGAGCCTTCCCCTACGGCTCCCAGCCTCCTCTGCCATTTGCAGAGAGACAGAGACAGACCTCTCTCTCTCTCCCTCCCTCCCTCCCTCTCTCTCTCTCTCTCTCTCTCTCTCTCTCTCTCTCTCTCTCTCTCTCTCTCTCTCTCTGTGTGTGTGTGTGTGTGTGTGTGTGTGTGTGTGTAAAAAAGAGAGTGGACTCACGGTGTTCTCCAAGAGCTGAAAAGCTTACTGGGCAGAGCTCCTCCCTTTGCTGCGTCTCTGCAGGAAGCAGGAAGGGCAGGAGAGAGCTAGCTAGCCTAGCTATGCTGGCTCAGGAATTCTGGGAGTTGAAGTCCATGAGTCATAAAAGAGCCAGGGTTGCCTACCCCTGAGCTTGTTGGAGAACAGCTTGAAGCCAGCTTGCCAGGTGAGCAGAAGATTGGAGAGAGGGAGGGGGGAGAGAAAGAGAGAGGGGGGAGAAAGAGAGAGAGGGGGGAGGGAGGGAGAGAAAGAGAGAGAGAAAGAAAGAGAGTGGGGGAAGAGGACTGGCAGACCAAGGGCAGAAAGAGAGAGAGAGAGAGAGAGAGAGAGAGAGAGAGAGAGAGAGAGAGACCCTTTTGACATCTAAAATGAAGATAACACTGCATATACCTTTTTTACCTTTATGAGATATATATATATATATATATATATATATATATATATATATATATATATATGTATGTATGTATGTATGTATATGTATATGTATGTGTGTGTATGTGTGTGTGTGTGTGTGTGTGTATACACACACACACACATTTGTTTTCTGAGGTTTTCGCGGGTGTTTGTATGTAGGTCTTTGGTTCTTCGGGTTTTCTCCCACGTAGAATTTGAAGTGTCTTGGCGACGTTTCGACGAAGTCCCATTCGTCATCTTCAGGCTGGTGCTTTCGGCTTCGTGCTTCTAGGAGCAATGTGTGACTGTAGCTGTTTCTTCCTTTTAACTGCCAGTGGGGGTTTGAACTGATTGGCTGGGAGCTCAGCTGTGTTCTGATTGGGTGAAGGTGTGTTCTGATTGGTTAGGGGCTTGGCTGTGCTTGGTTGTGTGTGTGTGTGCACACACACACACACAACCCCCCATCCAATCAGAGCACAGCCAAGCCCCTAACCAATCAGAACACACCTTCACCCAATCAGAACACAGCTGAGCTCCCAGCCAATCAGTTCAAACCCCCACTGGCAGTTAGTGCGGCTCCCAGTGTTTTGTTTTCGGTGGGAAACGGGTCCAAGTGTCTCTTTGAGTGTTTTGGGTTGCCTACCCCTGGTATAGGGTCTCCTGCTTGAGCAGGGGGTTGGTCTGGAAGACCTCCAATGTCCCTTCCAATTCTATTATTCTATATCTTGTATTCTCTCCTTTCTGAAATTTTCTTTTAATGGCAAAATGGTGTTCACATGCTCTGAATGGTATTTTCTCAGAGTGATATACTGTATTATAGGCTAGGTAGCCATGAAACATATCTATGATTTGCTCTGAGGAAGAACCTCTCAAAAAGGCCATGAAATTAGGGATGTATGAAAATCTTCCCACACCCAAGCAGCTAGTAAAGAACTGAGACAGAATATTCCTTGTGGGCTGCTACCACGCTTTTCTGGTTGGCTAATTCTTGTGTGAATCAGAATAAATCAGACCCCATTTTCCCCTTCACCAATTGGATGGAAATGCCACTGTAGTACAGATATTCTTGGTGCAGATGTTCCTCCATAATTAATCATACTTTTTAAAAAAACATACATATAATACATATGCTTTTTTTAAAAAAAAAAACCACCCACCACCATGGAGCATTCACACCTGAAATCCACAATCTGAAATCTGGCCGTCCACGGTGCAACCACCGCCTTTACCATCTTCTTCCTTCTGGATGTGAAAGCCAGACCTGGGTATTGTAATTCTCCCCCCAGTAAATTGACAAAATAGATTTGGAAGATCTGATACAACTCACCACAAACGCAACTCCAAAACAGTCCCCAAGCAGCATGCAGAAGAGCAAAGAAAAGCAAAAGACATACCAAGAAATCCTCATCTAGAGAGAGGAAAGAAGAGGAGCAAAGAAAGGATGCTGCTTTCCAATCACATGACATGTCTTTGCTAATAAATTTTTCCTTTGTAGGAAAATAGGATTACAATTATTTTCTTTGGTTTTGCTATCATCTCTGATATTTAAAAGTTAGCAGGTTTTTTTGATTTTGATAAATAAGCATGCAATAATTTATCTGAAATTATATTGCCACCATGGTTGATAATATACTCGTGTTAAACCAAAGTGAGGCTTGCTTATCTGAATTCAGCTACAATCTATCTGTTGCGTAGAACAGGGGTCTCCAACCCCCAGTCCGTGGACCGGTACCGATCTGTGGCCTGCCAGCAACCGGTCCGCACAAACAAGCAAAGCCCCATCCGTGGGATGCAGACAGCACGCAAAACCACGCACTCTCTGGTCCATGGAAAAACCTTTGTCCACGGAACCGGTCCCTGGTGCCCAAAAGGTTGGGGACCTCTGGCATAGACTATGTTTTATTTAGTAAACCATGATTAAGCAAACTTTGGCTTAGTGTGCTGTGTGAACTCTATAACAGAATAATATCTTTTTTTCTGTGCCTCTCCAGTCATTTACCATAGCTCTACACAGTGCTTTTTTTGTAAAAAAAAAAAAAAAAAATAGGTGCCAGACCTCACACACGTCATACAACCTGCCTTGCCTACCCTATAAGGTTCCATCCAAAAAAGGTGCTGGAACTCCGTTCTGGGTGTTCTATGACAAAAACAGCCCTGGCTCTACAAGCATTCTGAATTATAGTTCTTATAACCTACAACCACATCAGATGCTAGAAGAGATGGAAATTGCAGTTCCATTAAGGCCACCTTATCAAGTTGCCAAAACCCCAGATGATCACTAGATGGCAGCAAAGGACGTTTTCTGTGCCTATGCTGCTATTTAGTGACTGTCCAGATTTTTGCAGTTCAGAATGGGTTGTTTTTAGTTCCACACATATGGTGAATACTTCCTCAAGAAAATTGCTATTTTTATACTGATCTTATATTGTGTGAATAAGCAGTCAAAACCTGGTAAAACAATTTGGAAAACTGTTCTGCATAAAAAAAGCAAGCGTTCTCTCATCGTTTCGATGCTTGCATGATAATTAACTGAGGTTCCGATTTGTCTTCACTCCACGATCCAAGGTCCTATGAGTTTGGACCTCCAGTTCTTGAAAATGCTCTGCACTTTTAGAATATTTCATCAAAATGTTTTGAGACTGTTTACATACCTGAAGGTACATGGTATGTATGCTTGGTAGATACAAGCATACGGACATTTAGCTAATAGGATTCTTGAGTCACTGAACAGCAGCACAACAGGTAGAAACTCTATAGATAAAGACTTTTTTCAGTGCTCTTTTCTATCACACGCCCACCTTAAAAAACAGTTAGCAACCCTTCCATCTCCCACATAAATGCTGCTGCCAGGATTACCTTCATCCACCCACCCACCAAGACCTCCTGACTCCTGAACCTCACAGATTAGAGGAATCATACCTTCATGTCTTTATGGAATTGCTTGAGCTCTGATTCCCCAGGCAGGAAGAAACCCAAGTTTTATAGAGAAGAAACGTGGATTTGGGTACGTCATTAATCCGCAGACAAAGCATATAAGGATGTCAGTATAATTGACAATAATGGCCCCACGAGGCTTGCTTGCCCAGGGTGGGAGGGAGGATGTTGATTTCTTTTAGTGTTTATTCACATACTGTGTCAGAAAATGGATAGAAAATTAGGGTAATTAGCCCTACTTGACTACTCAATTAATTGGAGGAGAGCCACTACAAGTAGAAGACACATTCCATATTGTTTGTAAAGCAGGAGGAAAACAGAGTGCTCATTGGTTAATTCTCCTTTTGCTAACTTTATCTGGGAAAGCATCAGTCTTGAACTGTTTCATATATTACCCATCCTCAGCACCATAATTTGTCTGGTCAGTTTTTTGACATTTAAATTTTTAATGGCTCATTGGAGGCCTAATGCAACTTTTTTGTACTATTTATTTATTGTTCATTTATATGCCGCCCATCTTACTTTGAAAATAACTTTTTTCTCCTAATAACAATTAAGAAAACACTAATACTAATTCTCCTACATAATCAACAGGCCAAAACTTTCAGCCACTTCCATTTCCTTGATATTGTCATCAGGTCCACGAGGCCCTTGGAAGGAGCTGAAAATACAGGTAGTCCTCCACTTACAACAGTTTGTTTAGTGACCATTCAAAGTGTTAGAAACGTGATTAAAACACCAACAAAATTGGATTGGTAAGAAAAAGAGTTTATTCTGCAGAAAATAGAAAAGCGGTTTGCAAAGCGCGGTGGATCCTGGTGAGAGACTTCAACAGGAAGTTCTAAACCCAGAGACCACACCAAAATATTCAAACACATAACATTATATACATTCTATCCTGACGCCTTGGCCCCTCCTCTGAGGTTACAATCTTATCAGGATCGCCTAAACAAAATACATTATCCCTCCCCCTCAGTTACAGTGTTTAGAACTTCCCTCTGTCATCCTTTTGTTTTGTTGAATGTGTCTGCTAGCCAAGCCTCCTGGAATCTAGTGCCTACGTGCAAGGCTTGGCTATTGTCTAATCTTTCTATTGTTAATCAATTGTGACCGTTTTATTTTTAAACTTCTCCATTTCTCACAAATCCACCCTTTCCATTTTTTATACTAATTTAAAAATAAAATTTTTCCTCAAATGGTTTTAAACTTTCCCAGATCTCCTCTGTATTCTGGAAGTGAAATAGTGCAGCATGTCCAGTCACCTTGTTTAACATCAGCATTTGTTCCTCACTCTTATTGGTTGCATTTACCATTCCCTCCACTGTGTTTTGTACAATACTTCTTATTATAGGGATCAAGCAGGGTAAGCACATTAACCCAAAGAATACAACTGCTAACATGAATAAAGCTTGTTTCCAGTTTCTAAAAATTCCTCCCAAGAACCCCTCATCATCAAGTATTCCAGTCCAGGTTTGGACCGGTACATGGGCTATTTTTCTCATCCTGTTTGTTATTTCCTCGATGGCTTTCCCTTCATCGTCTATTTGCAGACAACAGTTGGTTAAATTAAATTTTCCACAGACCCCTCCTTCTTCTGCCAATAAATAATCCAAGGCTAGCCTATTTTGATAAATGGCAGTCCTCATTTGGGTATTTTGTTTAGCCAACTTATTTAATGCTAGTGCTGTCTCGTTAGTGATAATCTCCAGAACAGCTTGTAACCTAATAATGCAGTTCAGCATATAAATTGGAGTCCTATATCCCCATGATCCATCTTCGGCCCAAGTGGCAGGTCCATACACCTGTATTATGCGATCAGGTGGCCATTCATTATCCTTCCAATTTCCAATTTTTAATGATCGTTTTCTCCTAGCTCCCGTCTCCTCATATACTGTTATTCCAAGTTTTTCCCCTTGAGGAATAGGAAGTAGGAAAAAGCTAGGCTTTATATTTCCCAATACGCATGAACCACACCAATTGCTAGGTAGGCTGGTATATGCAATTTTTCCACATATCCAATAAAATTCTTGCGGGGCAAACCATTCTTGGGATGCATTGTCCCAAAGCCCCTGTAAAACCGTGTTATTAAAAGGATTTTGTTCGATACTGTGCATGGTTCCCCAATTCTGAGTACTTGAGTCCCCGTAAGATCTCTGGCCCTCGCATACCATGTTTCCTACTTCCTCCTGGTTCTCTGAGCAGTTTCTCTGAAAGCAGAAGTGACCTATAATGGAGGTAGTTAAAGCCCATTTTTGACTTTTCTTTGTTAATTTAGTAGTCCAAGTGGACGTAATGTTAGTGTCTTAGATATCAATTTCTTTAGCTTCCCAAGGCCATTGTTCCCCCATATTTGTTCCACCACATACATAACAATTCTTTACTCCCAGGGTGGTGGCTATCCTTTCACCCAGATCTATAAATAGATTTTTGGTGAGAAAAGTGAGTCCCCAGATATCAGGGTGATCGGCCTTCTCAAGCTCCTCATAAAAGGAGTGGAATAATTTTCTTTCTATTGGGGTCAGACTTTTCCTTGTTACCTTAACTGTGATGCAGGTGCTCGGGTCCTTTCCCGGACTCTCAATTCCCAATCCATATTCCTGTGATCCTTCATCGGGATCCATAAAATGCAAGCATGTGGGGGTACAATGGTCTTCTAAACAATCAGATTGTCCGGCCCCCTTGGTTAAATTAAACCAACTGCTTTTCTCTGTCCACACCCTAGGTGGGCCCCTACCATCGGAGTACCAATATGTCTGGGAAGCGACGTAGGAGCTTCCTCTCTGTTGTTGGTTGTAAACATATATCCTTTGTGTGAGGTAACTCCGCTGCCAACTCAGGCCCCCACTGGTGGTCCAGGGACTAAACTTCATGGCATATCAGGCATCAAAGCAGATTCTACTCTTGTGATTAGCAGAGGTACTAGCGTTCTGTCCTACCGTGTTTCCCCTAAAGCAAGACAGGGTCACACTTTCCTTTTATCCCCAAAAGCCCACTATGTCTTACTTTCGGGGTACGGCTTATATTGATTGGAAAACAATTGTCAGTTTTATTTTAAGTATTTTAAGTATATTAAGTATTTTAAGTATTTTAAGTATTTAAGTATTTTAAGCAGGAGGCGGAAGTGGGCAGGAGTAATATGTCTTACTTTCGTGGTACGGCTTATATTAGCCGACCCCCTGAAAACCCCAATACGTCTTACAATCGGGGGTGTCTTACTATCGGGGAAACACGGTAATAACAATGAAGTTAGATTCTTTCCACCTTGAGAGGTAAATATCTGAATGGTTGTTTGATATTTCACACTAGAGGGGTCAACGCATGTAACCCTTCCTGTTTCATTACACAGGGAAAATCGGGTGGTATTATGAACACAGGTTCCCACCACCTTCTTGCAGTTCATCTGAGTATGATATGTCAGAGTTTTGGTTATCTTATTACCCATTTTGGTGGTTCTAATGCAATCATTACAGTTATCAGAGTTATTTATAGTTTGACCTTCGCATATGCTCCAGGACCCTATTACTATCTTAATTACTCCTGTAACCAAGGTCATGTTGAGGTCTAACATTGTCCCAATTCTGTCCACCCCTGGAAAAATATTTCTTCCCTTTCGCTTTTGACACCACCGTCTGTAACAGGCTGGGATTGGTACTCGGGACACCAGTCTTCGATGATCACTATATCACACTCTTCTCCGCAGTCTCTGTGTATTGGTGTGCAGTTTGGTTGGAGCGTCCACTGGTCCTTTCACACAGGTGTAGTGGGTCCAGCCTTTCCCTGCTGTTCATACTGCTGTTTCGGAGTTCAGCAGCACCTGGAAAGGGCCTTCCCGCTTCAGAACCAGCTTCTCCTCCTTCCAACTCCAGATCAGCACCCAATCTCCGATCTGGAATCTGTGGACTGGAAACTCCAAGGGAGGTGTTTGTGCCAGCAATCCTTGTTTCCTGAGAAAATCAAAATATCTGGACAGTTTATGCACATATTACTTCCAATAGTATTTTAGAAACCATATTAGTTGTTGCATTACTACATGGGTACTACATGGGTAGTAAAATCTACCTGAATGCACTGAAATGGCCTAAGGGCTGGAGGCTTCCCTCCCCCTTCTGGTTTCCTGATTGCTTGCCTATTTATCTTTTTACATATCAAGCATTTATCCACCATTTGTCTTGCTGGTGTATAAATTCCGATACATCCATAATGCTTCAGGAGCTCATCCACCAATGCCTGAACTCCCCCATTGGCTTCCTTCATGTAACTTCTCCAATAATCCTCACGCTATGGGTTTATTGATTACCTGACTCCCATCCGGGAAAAACCATTTACCCTTCTCTCCTTGTTGCTCACCTATCTGCATTATTTCTTTTCTTCTGTTTCTGAATACAGGGATCTCTTCTAGTGTTTCATCTCTCTTTTCCCCCACTTCTGGGTAAACCCCCCTCCTCTTAGCAATTGCTTTGTCTGTATTTATAAACAAATTGGTTAATAAAGAACAAACAAAGGAGTGCTTTACCAAAAACTCTGCTTGAGTTTGTTTGCACACTAATCTTTATTCAAAACAACATAATCCCAAAAAATTTCTCAACTCCTTTGTTTTTTTACAAGTGTTGAATTCCAATTCCTTCTTAGATTTTTTTTATCAGTGTGTCCTGCACACAGACATAAAAACATAAAAAACAACAACAAAAAACCAACTCCACACACACACAAAACTGAGTTACTGAAATAGTTTTGTATCAAACTCTAGTATCAACTCTTTTGCTTTTAATATAAATTTAGTCAAATTCTAATTTAATCAGATTCCATTCAGATGGAAACAAATTTCAATTAAGTAGGTTAAAACATTCCCATCCACCCATCCTTCCTCAAACCAGAATTCTAAACAAAAAAAATTGTTAAAAAGATCAAACCCCCCCTTTTCTTTCTGTCTCTCTTTCTCTTGCTCTTAAAGCAACACAGCCAGAAAAAGCAGGGGGTTTTGTGCCTGCAGACATAAGTTGAAAAGGCATCCTGCCTGAGCAGGGAGTTGTATTATATGACCTCCAAGGTTCCTTCCAACTTTATTATTCCTGTTAACTTTGGGCTGTTCTTAAGAGTATATATAGAGAGAAAGGGAGGGGGGAGAAAAACAAACAAACAAACAATCTTTCTTCACTCTTTTTGTTGGCGAGACAAACAAAGTGAAAATATTTCCTTTTGGTAGCTTGTCACATTTACCTCACACACAAAAACTTTGACACACATATACATACCAAGACAAGGAAAAGAGAACAGAAAAGAAAACAGAACTTTTAGTTCCACACATCCTGGTCATTCCCACCACAAATCTCAGCTAACTCGAATGAGAGAAGGCAAGAATCTTAAACATACCATGTGATTGTACAGAAAGATAGAGAGAGAAAAAGAGAATCACTACTTCTTATTTTTTCTTTTAGGTACCTTTATTTAGCCAATTCCATTTTCCTAACTTTGCTGTGCTTACAGGAGGACCTAACCAGCTGGTTACTCAAATCCAATTCTTTCATTCACCCATTCCATTCCATTTGCACACAGCCTTTCCCTTTTCCCTAACAAAAGGTCCGGTGCTCTGGCCAAACCCCCATGCTTTCCAGGTTCTGCCAATTAAACAGATTCTTTCTGCGGCTAGGAAAGACCAGAAGGAGCAAAATCCAATTGTGATTGGGAAAAAAAGTCTTCTCACTCACACAGAGACATACACACATTTCTCTCATTCCCCTTCTTTCCAAAGCAGTCCTTGAGCTTAAACCCAAAACTCCCTTTTCTACCCTGGCTACAGACACAAAGGGTCTGTGCCAGCAAGATGGGTTTATATTTCCTTTTCCTGTTTGGGGCTACTCAATTTTCTCATCCCCCCTCCACCATAAGAAGCAGCACAAATTTACCATATCTTCTTTTGTTAAATTTAACTTAGTAATCAGCTTGTTTTATGTTGGTTTCCCCCAGTTTTCTAACAATTTTCCTAATGGGCTGTGGGGATCTATTTTTAGTTTTGGATTTTTCCTAACCTTTTTCACACATTCCTTCTCCTGGGACCCTCCTGAATTACCCTTGGTTGGTTTACCACACAATTTTGTTGTCCTTACCAATCTAATGAGACCACAGTTCGCTTCACCAAGCCTCTTTCTCCTTTTACTCAGGAGTTCCCTTACTCCGCCTTGCCAGTCCAAACCCTCGGGACATCCACAGCTTGTGTATGTCTTGCCAGTCCTGTGGACCCTCGGGACATCCACAGCTTGTGTATGTCTTGGCAGTCCTGTGGACCCTCGGGACATCCACAGCTTGTGTATGTCTTGCCAGTCCTGTGGACCCTCGGGACATCCACAGCTTGTGTATGTCTTGGCAGTCCTGTGGACCCTCGGGACATCCACAGCTTGTGTATGTCTTGCCAGTCCTGTGGACCCTCGGGACATCCACAGCTTGTGTATGTCTTGCCAGTCCTGTGGACCCTCGGGACATCCACAGCTTGTGTATGTTTTGCCAGTCCTGTGGACCCTCGGGGCGTCTTACACACACCTCTCATAGATCTCAGACTCAAACTGTGCTACCCAACCACCCCCGACTGCCTAGGTTTTATTCCTTGGTTTACCCCAAGTTTTACTCACCTAGGTTTGTGCACGAAGTTGCCCAGTCCTTGTCCTGGTAATTCTCTGGTCCCTTCTCCTCAGTTCTTACCAATCACTATTTGGTCCGTGGGCCTGGCTCTGTTTTGCTTCCTCGACCTGCGACTGCAACTTTGGACCATTGAAATCAATGGGGCATTCCTTCCTCAGTTGACCTCGCCTCCCGAAGATGCAGGAACAGATGCCCAAGGCCCCACGTGGGGTGCCAATTTGTTGGAAACATGATTAAAACATCAACAAAATTGGATTGGTAAGAAAAAGAGTTTATTCTGCAGAAAATAGAAAAGCGGTTTGCAAAGCGCGGTGGATCCTGGTGAGAGACTTCAACAGGAAGTTCTAAACCCAGAGACCACACCAAAATATTCAAACACATAACATTATATACATTCTATCCCAACGCCTTGGCCCCTCCTCTGAGGTTACAATCTTATCAGGATCGCCTAAACAAAATACATTATCCCTCCCCCTCAGTTACAGTGTTTAGAACTTCCCTCTGTCATCCTTTTGTTTTGTTGAGTGTGTCTGCTAGCCAAGCCTCCTGGAATCTAGTGCCTACGTGCAAGGCTTGGCTATTGTCTAATCTTTCTATTGTTAATCAATTGTGACCGTTTTATTTTTAAACTTCTCCATTTCTCACAAAAGCTACAAGGAGACTGAAAAAAGTTTTTCACACTTGCAACTGTTGCAGCGTCCCCATGGTCACATGATCAAAATTGAGATGCTCGGCAACTGACTCATGTTTATGATGGCTGCAGTGTGTCCTGGGGTCATGTGATCATCATTTTGTGACCTTCTAACAAGCAAAGTCAATGGAGAAACCAGATTCATTTAACAACCATGTTACTAACTTAACAATGTGCAGGGATTCGCTTAACAAATGTGGCAAGCGAGGTCGTAAAATGGGGCAAAATTCACTTCACACATCTCTCGTTTAGCAACAGAAATTTTGGGCTCAATAAGCCCTTGATTTCGCAGGTCAGGGAGGAGGATTGTGTATTAAAGCAGAGGTCTCCAACCTTTCTGGAGCTCAAGGACCAGAGGGAAGGAGAGCAGCTTTAAAATTGACGTATGTGCATGTGCGCACACACACGGGGCCACACACACTGGTGTGGCACTAGCAGCCCCATTTGCGCATGTTGCATGCGCTGGTGTCATGCGCATGTGCAAACAGCCGCGCACCCCCCACGGTGGCTAGCGGCCCATTCGTGTATGCGCAAATGGGCTGTGCAAGCCGCCCAGGCTAGCGGCACATGCGCAAAACAGCTGTGGACACCTGCCCCGCACTAGCATTCCCATTCACACCCACACACATGCGCAAACAGGGCCGCAGGTGCTAGCATGAGTGGGGAGGGAAATGCGTGCCCACACGTGTGCACACCGGCCAGCAGTTTCTGCGGCCCGTTGGCCAAGAGCCCAGGGCTCAGTCCTGAGCCGTGGACCATAGGTTGGGGACCCCTGTATTAAAGCATAACATCCCTGAAATCCAAATGGGATTTTACTCATTTATATTTTACTTACTTTGTACCTTGTTTGTTATTCAGTGTCCAACTTTTCGGGACCCCATGGACCATAGCAAGCCAAACCCTCCTGTCCTCCACTGTCTCCCGGAGTCTGCCCAACTTCAGGCCTACTGCGTCAATGACCCTCTCTAACCACTATCATCCTCTGCCGCCTCCTTCTCCTTTTGGCTTCCATCTTTCCCAGCATCAGGTTCTTTTTCAATGAGTCCTCTCTTCTCATCTGGTGGCCAAAGTATCTGAGTATTTTACAAATGTATATTTTGCATATTTTGCTTGTTTTGTAAAATGGGGATGTGATTTTTACAAATGCATTAAAATAAGGGAGGAGATTTTATGAAACATGTAGTACAGTCGGTCCTCGAGTCATGACCACAATTGAGCCCCAAATTTCTGTTGCTAAGCAAGATAGCTGCTCAGTGAGTTTTGTCCCATTTTACGATCTTTCTTGTCACCGTTGTTAAGGGAATCACTGCAGTTGTTAAGTTAGTAACACAGTTGCTAAGTGAAACTGGCTTCCCCATTGTTTTTGCTTGTGAGAAGGTTGCAAAGGGCGATCACATGACTCTGGGACACTGCAACCGTCATAAGTACATGCCAGTTGCCAAGTGTTCAAATTTTGATCACATGGCCACAGGGATGCTACAATAGTCGTAAGTGTGAAAAGGGTCATAAGTCACTTTTTTCAGTGCCATTGTAACTACGAATGGTCACTAAATGAACTGTTGTAAATCGAGGCCAAAATCACCTGAGAGCTTCTATGAATGAAAGTTGACTTGAACCTGGATCTCTTCATTCCTAATCCAACACTGCTAGGACCCATTTTGGAAATAAAGAGCAATTGGCTCTTTTATATGACAGCTTTCCCTTGAATTTGCTTATACTACAATCTAAAGAAGCTAGGGTGCAATCATCAGAACTTTGAATCTGGGTTGTAAGTTCCTTTGGGGGGCCCGTCATAACTTTGAACAGTTGAATAGAATAGAATAACAGAGTTGGAAGGGACCTTGGAGGTCTTCTAGTCCAACCTCTGCTCAGGCAGAAAACCCTATAACATTTCAGACAAATGGTTGTCCAATCTCTTCTTAAAAACCTCTAGGGTTGGAGCATTCACAACGTCTGGAGGCAAGTCGTTCCACTGATTAATTTTTTTTACTGTCAGAAAATTTCTCCTTAGTTCTAGGTTGCTTCTCTCCTTCATTAGTTTCCATCCACTGCTTTTTGTCCTGCCTTCAGTTGCTTTGGAGAATGGCTTGACCCCCCCCCTCTTCTTTGTGGCACCCCTGAGATATTGGAACACAGCTATCATGTCACTCCTAGTCCTTCTTTCCGTTAAACTAGACATACCCATTCCAGCAACCGTTCTTTATGTGTTTTAGTCTCCAGTCCCTTGATCATCTTTGTTGCTCTTCTCTGCACTCTTTTTAGAGACTCAACATCTTTTTTACATATCTGTCTTTGTCTACCAAAAAGACAAATAAAAAATAATTTGAGGCTTATTTTAGATACACTGGAATACTATGAAATGCATTCAGAAAAACAAATGGCTTTAATTTTCCTAGACGCTCAAAAAGCTTTTGATAATGTAAGTTGGCAATTTATGATACAACAATTAAACTGTATGGATTTTGGAGAAAAGTTTATAAAAACTATTAAGACAATATATGACAAACAAACAGCAAAAGTAATTATCAATGGAGACTATACGGAGAACTTTAATATAAAGAAAGGTACAAGACAAGGATGTCCACTATCCCCACTGTTATTCATACTAACATTGGAAATTCTCAATAGGAACATAAGACAAGATTCGGAAATTAAAGGAATGGAAATAAAAGACTAAAGTTATAAATGACAAGCATTTGCAGACAACCTGGTATTTATTCTAGAAGAACTGTTGGATACAACGTCCAAATTATTGAAAAAGATAGAAAAATTTGGAGAAATAGCAGGATTGAAAATAAACCGAGAAAAAACCAAAGTTATAGTTAAAAACCTTACAGACAAGCAAAACACACAACTGTCAAAAAAAGTAGACTTACAAATAGTTAAGAAAGTGAAATATTTGGGAATATATTTAACAGAAGATGTGCAACGATAAAAGAAGATAACTACATAAAATTTATTTATTTATTTGTTGGATTTATATGCCGCTCCTCTCCAAAGACTAGAATTAGAATTACTAATTCAAATAAAAATAGACTTGGAAAAATGGAAAAACCTACAATTATCATTACTAGGAAGAATAGCTACTGTGAAAATGAATATTTTACCAAAACTTCTTTTTTAAATTTCAAACAGGACCTGTAAAAATAGAAAAAAAGTTTTTTGCTTATTTAAATAGATTGATCTTGAAATTTATTTGCCAAGGACGGAAAGCCAGAATTAAACTGAAAATGTTACAAGAAACCAAAGAAAATGGAAGATTTGGTTTACCAGACTATGTCCTATACTACCAAGCATGTGCTCTAACTTGGCTAAAAGAATGCATAACTCTCAGAAACAAAAGATTGTTATATTTAGAAGGACATGACCTGCAACTTGGGTGGCACACATTTTTATGGTATGAAAAGAATAAAACCCATAGATATTTCCAAAACCATTATATAAGAGATGCATTACTATCTGTATGGGAAAAGATAAAACCTAAAATTTACATGAAAATCCCAGGATGGCTATCAATGATGGAAGCTTTTGCTCACCTAAATCTAGTTAAATTTGAAAAAATCTTAACATATAAGGATATTTTGAATACAGATGGGAAATTAAAATCTAAACAAGAGCTAGAAGACCAGGGCATTAACTTATCATGGTGGCCCCGTTTGCAAATGCAATCAAGGTATGACAAAGATGTTAAAACATATGGTTTTTACAAAGATCAGACAATGTTTGATAGATGTTGATGACTTCTGATGAAAAAATGATTAAAAAATTGTATAATTTTTTATTGAATTTAAAAATGGAAGATGAACAAGTGAAAGAAACAATGATTATATGGGCAAATATTTTTGGATATAACATAGAATTAGAAAAATGGCAAAATCTCTGGGAAAGAAATTATAAGCTGACAATGGCTCCTTCGTATAAAGAAAACTTATATAAAATGTTTTATAGATGGCATTTTCCACCTGTTGGATTAGCAAAAATGTTTAAAAATATGTCTAGTAAATGTTGGAAATGCAATCAAAATCCCAGTACATACTATCACTTATGGTGGACATGTGTTAAAGCAAAAAAAAAAAAAAAAAGGACCAAAATACATACTTGGTTAGAAAAGATGTTAGGAAAACATGTAGATTTCCAGTCATTAGGTACACAGCTGGAATAGTGGACTGGACTCAAGCAGAACTAAAAGCAATGGATAGGAAGACCAGAAAAATAATGACAATGAATCATGCCCTTCATCCACGCAGTGACATTGACAGACTTTATCTACCAAGGCAAATAGGTGGGCGTGGAATGCTGCAAGTACCTCAGGTGGTTGAAGAAGAAAAAATGGCTTTGGAAGAATACCTGAAGAACAATGATGAAGATGCACTGAAATTAGTATATCAGGAAGGCTTACTGATTACTGGAGAGACCAAACTGGCCTACAAGAAAGACCAAATGAAGAACAGAATAGAGGCATGGGAAGACAAAGCACTACATGGCCAATACGTTAAAAAAATAGCTGGGAAAGCAGATAATAACAAGACCTGGCAATGGCTAAGAGCAGGAAAATTGAAGAAAGAGACCGAGGGACTAATTCTGGCTGCACAAGACCAAGCCTTAAGGACAAATGTATATAAAGTCAAAATTGAGAAGATAGCAACAGACAGTAAGTGCCGCCTATGCAAAGAAGCTGAAAAAACAGTGGACCACCTGGTAAGCTGCTGCAAGAAGATTGCACAGACTGACTACAAGCAGCGGCATGACAAAGTAGCAACAATGGTGCACTGGAAGATCTGCAAGAAATATCATTTGCCTGTAAGCAAAAACTGGTGGGATCATAAAATAGAGAAAGTCATAGAAAATGATAAAATTAAACTGCTCTGGGACTTCAGAATTCAAACAGACAAGCACCTGCAACATAACACCCCAGACTTAACAATTGTCGATAAGAAAAACAAAAAAGTCTGGATAGAGGATGTGGCAGTGCCTGGAGACAGCAGAATAGACGAGAAAGAACTGGAGAAGATAACAAAATACAAAGACCTTCAAATAGAAATAGAAAGACTGTGGCAAAAGCAAGCAAGGGTAGTACCAATAGTAATAGGCACCTTGGGTGCAATCCCAAAACAACTGGAGCACCACTTGAACACCATTGGCATTGACAAATTCGCTATTAGTCAATTGCAAAAGGCAGCCTTACTAGGAACTGCTTCCATCCTGCGACAATATCTGTAATACCATCAAACATCCACATCTGCCTATCCCAGGTCCGTGGTAAGGACTCGATAGGTAGACAAAATGCCAAATCCAGTCTGAACATCTGGCTGACTGTGCGATGATCCATAATAATAATAATAAAGTTGGAAGGGACCTTGCAGGTCATCAAGTCCAGCCCCCTGCTCAGGCAGGTAACCCTATACCATTTCGGACAAATGGCTGTCCAGTCTCTTCTTAAAAACTTCCAATGTTGGAGCATTCACCGCTTCTGGAGGCAGGTTGTTCCACTGGTTAATTGTTCTAACTGTCAGGAAGTTTCTCCGTAGTTCTAGGTTGCTTCTCTCCTTGATTAGTTTCCATCCGTTGCTTCTTGTCCTGCCTTCAGGCACTTTGGAAAATAGCTTGACTCCCTCTTCTCTGTGGAAGCCCCTGAGATATTGGAACACTGCTATCATGTCCCCCCTCGTCCTTCTCTTCATTAAATTAGACATACCCAATCCCATCAACCTTTCCTTACGTTTTAACCTCCAGTTCCCTAATCATCTTTGTTGCTCTTCTCTGTACTCTTTCTAGAGTCTCAACATCTTTTTTACATCGTGGTGACCAAAACTGGATGCAGTATTCAAAGTGTGGCCTTACCAAAGCATTGTAGAGTGGTATTAATACTTTGCGTGATCTTGATTCTATCCCTCTGTTAATGCAGCCCAGCACTGTGTTGGCTTTTTTGGCAGCTGCAGCACACTGCTGGCTCATATTTAAATGATTGTTCACTAGGACTCCGAGATCCCTCTCACAGTTACTACTATTGAGCAAGGTACCCCCTATACTATACCTGTACATTTGGTTTTTCTTGCCTAAATGTAGAACCTTACTTTTTTCACCATTGAATTTCATTTTGTTAGATAGCGCCCAGTGTTCAAGTCTGTCCAGATCCTCCTGTATCCTAACCCTGTCTTCTGGAGTGTTGGCTATTCCTGCCAGCTTGGTGTCATCTGCAAATTTGATGAGTTCCCCATCTATCCCCTCATCCAAATCGTTGATGAAGATGTTGAAGAGCACTGGGCCCAGAACAGAGCCCTGGGGCACCCCACTACACACATCCCTCCATGTAGATGTGGTTTCATTGAGGACCACACACTGAGTGCGGCCGGTCAGCCAGCTACAGATCCATCTGGTGGTGATGCTGTCTAACCTGCATTTTTCTATCTTATCAAGTAGTAGGTTGTGATCTACTTTGTCAAATGCCTTACTGAAGTCCAAGTAAATTATATCCACAGCATTCCTCTGGTCCACTAATTTTGTCATTTGGTCAAAGAATGCAATAAGGTTTGTCTGGCATGGTCTGTTTTTGACAAACCCGTGTTGGCTTTTAGTAATGACTTTGTTTGCCTGTAGGTGTTCGCTGATTAGTTGTTTGATTGTCTTTTCCAGAATCTTCCCAGGTATTGAGGTCAGGCTGATAGGTCTGTAATTTCCTGGATCCATTTTTTCCCTTTTTTGAAGATGGGAACTACATCAGCTCTTTTCCAGGCCTCTGGTAGTTCCCCAGTGCTCCAGGATCTTTGAAAAATATAGTTCAGTGGTTCTGAGATCACATCTTCCAGTTCTTTGAGAACCTTCGGATGTAATCCATCTGGTCATGGTGATTTGAACTCGTCTAGGCTGGACAGATGCTCACTTACCATTTTCTTGTCTATCTTAACTTGTGTTTCTATTCTGTTTTTTATGGCACTATTTTTGATAGGTTGGTCTGATTTTTCCCTTTGTGTAAAGACAGATGCGGAAAAACGAGTTAAATAGTTCTGCTTTCTCCCTGTTGCTTGTCACCTTGCCACTTTCACCCACTAATGATTGCCAGTCACTGTATGATGGTAATAAAAAAGTAAATTGGGACCAATGCCTGCATTTACAACCTTTGCAGCATCCCTATTATGTGTTCACCATTACAGTGAGTTAGTATATATTGTTCTGGGTGTCATCTTTTTTTTTCCCTTTCCCCCTGCAGATTGTCTAAGCTATCTCTTCCTAAGCTGATTTTTTTCTGCAGTGCAACACCACCAAAAGTGCTAAGGGCAAGTTAAACTCAGCTCCGTGACCTTAATTACTATAGTTCGATGATTTTTGGAACCTGTTGTAATATGTTGTAATGCACTCGCCATTACGCTTGGAACAAAGGGACAAAGAGACTGTGCCATGTGGCTTGGAACAAAGGACAAAGGCCATGCGGCCTTGAAACAGGAAATGGAGGAGGAGCTAATAGCTGGATGGACGTTGTACCAAGATTTGAATCCATTGGCCACAGGGGTGGCCTTGCCAGTGTAGCCTTGTCATTGGCTGCTGGTATAACATTGTCATTGGCTGTTTGTAACCATGTGATGCATTGTGTAACCGCCCACTGTAACAGGTAATAAAAGGGGAAGGCAGCCTTTTGTCTGTTGTCTCACGCCCCAGAGAGAAACCTGACTGGAGTCATGTCTTCATCTCTAATATTCGGCGCACGTGTGTAGGACCCACCATGAGACCTGAAGCGGCCTACGGAGGGCAAAGCTTCAAGTGGTGACCCCGACGTGATTTGATGCCAAGTCACGTCCTTCTGACAGCCTACCACTTACTACGTCTGGAATAGACCATGTGCACGCTTTTGGTAAGTGTGGGACAGAAGCTATGCAAAAATTGGGCTGAGTACCTGAAAGAATTGCTTAGCTTAGTCAGGAGAGCAAATTATATTCAGAAACTTAATAATCAGGCTGTTTTCCCTGTCACTCAGAAAGATCTATATCTTTTATTGGCTTTTTTGAAAAAAATTTACCCTTCCTATCTGGAAGAGGGGCAATTAGACCTCGCCACATGGCAATAGGTATCTGGCTCCATTGCCAAGAGCTCCGCCAGGTGTCCTGGGCCCATGGAAGGCTGTAATGTCCATGCTGGCATTACACTATGCAAAAAACAGCAAGCTAATTTGGCTAATCCTCAGGCTTTAAAAACAAGCCCTGAGACAAAAAAATGTTACAATCTGACTCTAAATTTGTCCCACTGGAGGAACAACCCTCGTGGCGTTTCTTCAGCAAGGATCACCCCCCCCCGTGAGTATGTGGGTGGAATTCTCCAAGGATCAAAGGGGAGGGCTTGATGTAATTGTCAGGACCTTAATTATGCAACTGAAAAAAAAGTTCACAAATTGCCTTCACGTAAGGAGTTAAAAGTATTGTTAATGTTTGTTTGGCATTGTCCCTCATACACCTTAAAGGGACCATTAAAAATTGCTGATTGGATTAAAATTGGCTTATGTGAGGAGCCTTTCTGCTCCTTCCCAAATTCTCCTTATGTGGAAGAATTGTTTGCATGTCTATTTTAAAAGATCTGCCTTCTCCTTTTTCTTCTCCTGTGGCTATTGGCTTGGAACATAGTCATTGTTGTCAGGATTCTGTTTCTGTTTCTGTTTCTCCTGCCCTGTCTCCTTTTAACTTGCTAAAAAATCTTAAGTCTTTTGTTTCTTTCAAGATTTACCTCCCCCTTTCCCCCCCTATTTCTCCTTCTGACTCAGAACATGCTTTCCTATGCTAATTCAGTCTTTTCTCTCTTACCTTTTAACTTGCCAAAAAATCTTAAGTCTGTTGTTCCTACTCCTAATAATTGGAAAATGAGAAAATATTTCCTGGCCTTACATTGATTCAATAATGCCTTGTTCGCTGTTAAATTTTCTTAACTTGTGACAGACTCCCCTGACAAAAGCCTGCAGCTGAAAGCCATTTCCTCCCCTGCAGAGAGCCATTCCCCCATCCCCCCTTTTTCTCTCCCCCCTCTTCTTTTGAAATTGCAGATTTATTATCGCTGTTTGCTAGATCTGAAGACTTTGAAGACTTTGTTTGTCGCCTGAAGACCAAATGGGCCAGTTTAAAAACCAGTAAAAACAGCTAGTCTTCTTTCCCAGTTTCCAAGGAAACGGATGGCTGTAAACGGAGACTCAATCTACATACTGCATTTTGTTTTTTGCCATCTGCATTTGAATCTGTGTTCCCTCCTCTCTCACACACACACCCCCTCCCTGGTTGTTTTGCTTAATAAACCATGGCCCTATGGCCCCCTCCTTTTCTTATTTCTCTTTGCCAAATTTGCCTTTCTCATTTCCTTTTGCCTATTTTGAATTTATGTTTGCTAGTCTTGTTAATGATTTTTATTTTTGTGCCTTTCTTATTTCTCTTTTGCCTATTTTGAATTTATGTTTCCTAGTCTTGTTAATGATTTATTTTTTGTGACAATCTTTGCTGTTCTGTATTTTTTGTTTCTCACCATGCTAATGTATCCAATTGTTGGATCTACATGCCAGCACAGAACTTGCCTTGCCTCACAATTTTTTCCTTAATATGTTCACATGGATGAATGAAATCTCTCTCTCTTTCACTTTGAATCCTTCCTTACAGTTCTCTCTTGTGTTACCCTGCTCAAGTATGCATTAATCACACAGCTTCATCAGTTAGTAATAACACCTTTCTAGGTATTTGGCAATCTTGTAATAAAACAACTATCCCTTGGCAGCTAGATAATGAGACAAAAAATGACAACAGGAAAGCATGTGCTGACTGTGTTCTCTTGTTTGATTTTGGTGAAATTTTTGAAACTTTGTACAACTTCTCTAAGACAATGTAGTTCTTATGTGGAAAAAGAGTGCATATTGGTCAATACCCCAGAATTGGTCTGGTACATATACATTTCTGACAACACACACAACATTTCTGCCACAGTTGCTCACATGGAAAGTATGGTACAAAACAATCCCTTATCACAAGAAACTGGTGCCTTGTTTGATTGACAGTTTATTTCCCTGGCTACCTAATGCTGGGTGACTCTCAAGAAATTGGTTTTTAGTATTATAATGTTTCTAGTATTCTGTGTAACAATCTGTTGCTGTGTGCAATGTATTCCTGCCCTGTTGAACCTCTGTAAGCCTCCCTCTTCTAACCATCTTCTGGATAAAGAACCAAGAACCAACTGCAGCCTCTGATGACTGGACAGAGATGATGGCCTATGCCCTAGGATCGTGTCAGAACTGGACGGTGCGTAGGTGGAACAAAGGACAGTTGCTAAAAAAAATAAAAACACAGGATATGTTGTAATATGTTGTAATGCACTCGCCATTACGCTTGGAACAAAGGGACAAAGAGACTGTGCCATGTGGCTTGGAACAAAGGACAAAGGCCATGCGGCCTTGAAACAGGAAATGGAGGAGGAGCTAATAGCTGGATGGACGTTGTACCAAGATTTGAATCCATTGGCCACAGGGGTGGCCTTGCCAGTGTAGCCTTGTCATTGGCTGCTGGTATAACATTGTCATTGGCTGTTTGTAACCATGTGATGCATTGTGTAACCGCCCACTGTAACAGGTAATAAAAGGGGAAGGCAGCCTTTTGTCTGTTGTCTCACGCCCCAGAGAGAAACCTGACTGGAGTCATGTCTTCATCTCTAATATTCGGCGCACGTGTGTAGGACCCACCATGAGACCTGAAGCGGCCTACGGAGGGCAAAGCTTCAAGTGGTGACCCCGACGTGATTTGATGCCAAGTCACGTCCTTCTGACAGCCTACCACTTACTACGTCTGGAATAGACCATGTGCACGCTTTTGGTAAGTGTGGGACAGAAGCTATGCAAAAATTGGGCTGAGTACCTGAAAGAATTGCTTAGCTTAGTCAGGAGAGCAAATTATATTCAGAAACTTAATAATCAGGCTGTTTTCCCTGTCACTCAGAAAGATCTATATCTTTTATTGGCTTTTTTGAAAAAAATTTACCCTTCCTATCTGGAAGAGGGGCAATTAGACCTCGCCACATGGCAATAGGTATCTGGCTCCATTGCCAAGAGCTCCGCCAGGTGTCCTGGGCCCATGGAAGGCTGTAATGTCCATGCTGGCATTACACTATGCAAAAAACAGCAAGCTAATTTGGCTAATCCTCAGGCTTTAAAAACAAGCCCTGAGACAAAAAAATGTTACAATCTGACTCTAAATTTGTCCCACTGGAGGAACAACCCTCGTGGCGTTTCTTCAGCAAGGATCACCCCCCCGTGAGTATGTGGGTGGAATTCTCCAAGGATCAAAGGGGAGGGCTTGATGTAATTGTCAGGACCTTAATTATGCAACTGAAAAAAAAGTTCACAAATTGCCTTCACGTAAGGAGTTAAAAGTATTGTTAATGTTTGTTTGGCATTGTCCCTCATACACCTTAAAGGGACCATTAAAAATTGCTGATTGGATTAAAATTGGCTTATGTGAGGAGCCTTTCTGCTCCTTCCCAAATTCTCCTTATGTGGAAGAATTGTTTGCATGTCTATTTTAAAAGATCTGCCTTCTCCTTTTTCTTCTCCTGTGGCTATTGGCTTGGAACATAGTCATTGTTGTCAGGATTCTGTTTCTGTTTCTGTTTCTCCTGCCCTGTCTCCTTTTAACTTGCTAAAAAATCTTAAGTCTTTTGTTTCTTTCAAGATTTACCTCCCCCTTTCCCCCCCTATTTCTCCTTCTGACTCAGAACATGCTTTCCTATGCTAATTCAGTCTTTTCTCTCTTACCTTTTAACTTGCCAAAAAATCTTAAGTCTGTTGTTCCTACTCCTAATAATTGGAAAATGAGAAAATATTTCCTGGCCTTACATTGATTCAATAATGCCTTGTTCGCTGTTAAATTTTCTTAACTTGTGACAGACTCCCCTGACAAAAGCCTGCAGCTGAAAGCCATTTCCTCCCCTGCAGAGAGCCATTCCCCCATCCCCCCTTTTTCTCTCCCCCCTCTTCTTTTGAAATTGCAGATTTATTATCGCTGTTTGCTAGATCTGAAGACTTTGAAGACTTTGTTTGTCGCCTGAAGACCAAATGGGCCAGTTTAAAAACCAGTAAAAACAGCTAGTCTTCTTTCCCAGTTTCCAAGGAAACGGATGGCTGTAAACGGAGACTCAATCTACATACTGCATTTTGTTTTTTGCCATCTGCATTTGAATCTGTGTTCCCTCCTCTCTCACACACACACCCCCTCCCTGGTTGTTTTGCTTAATAAACCATGGCCCTATGGCCCCCTCCTTTTCTTATTTCTCTTTGCCAAATTTGCCTTTCTCATTTCCTTTTGCCTATTTTGAATTTATGTTTGCTAGTCTTGTTAATGATTTTTATTTTTGTGCCTTTCTTATTTCTCTTTTGCCTATTTTGAATTTATGTTTCCTAGTCTTGTTAATGATTTATTTTTTGTGACAATCTTTGCTGTTCTGTATTTTTTGTTTCTCACCATGCTAATGTATCCAATTGTTGGATCTACATGCCAGCACAGAACTTGCCTTGCCTCACAATTTTTTCCTTAATATGTTCACATGGATGAATGAAATCTCTCTCTCTTTCACTTTGAATCCTTCCTTACAGTTCTCTCTTGTGTTACCCTGCTCAAGTATGCATTAATCACACAGCTTCATCAGTTAGTAATAACACCTTTCTAGGTATTTGGCAATCTTGTAATAAAACAACTATCCCTTGGCAGCTAGATAATGAGACAAAAAATGACAACAGGAAAGCATGTGCTGACTGTGTTCTCTTGTTTGATTTTGGTGAAATTTTTGAAACTTTGTACAACTTCTCTAAGACAATGTAGTTCTTATGTGGAAAAAGAGTGCATATTGGTCAATACCCCAGAATTGGTCTGGTACATATACATTTCTGACAACACACACAACATTTCTGCCACAGTTGCTCACATGGAAAGTATGGTACAAAACAATCCCTTATCACAAGAAACTGGTGCCTTGTTTGATTGACAGTTTATTTCCCTGGCTACCTAATGCTGGGTGACTCTCAAGAAATTGGTTTTTAGTATTATAATGTTTCTAGTATTCTGTGTAACAATCTGTTGCTGTGTGCAATGTATTCCTGCCCTGTTGAACCTCTGTAAGCCTCCCTCTTCTAACCATCTTCTGGATAAAGAACCAAGAACCAACTGCAGCCTCTGATGACTGGACAGAGATGATGGCCTATGCCCTAGGATCGTGTCAGAACTGGACGGTGCGTAGGTGGAACAAAGGACAGTTGCTAAAAAAAATAAAAACACAGGATATGTTGTAATATGTTGTAATGCACTCGCCATTACGCTTGGAACAAAGGGACAAAGAGACTGTGCCATGTGGCTTGGAACAAAGGACAAAGGCCATGCGGCCTTGAAACAGGAAATGGAGGAGGAGCTAATAGCTGGATGGACGTTGTACCAAGATTTGAATCCATTGGCCACAGGGGTGGCCTTGCCAGTGTAGCCTTGTCATTGGCTGCTGGTATAACATTGTCATTGGCTGTTTGTAACCATGTGATGCATTGTGTAACCGCCCACTGTAACAGGTAATAAAAGGGGAAGGCAGCCTTTTGTCTGTTGTCTCACGCCCCAGAGAGAAACCTGACTGGAGTCATGTCTTCATCTCTAATATTCGGCGCACGTGTGTAGGACCCACCATGAGACCTGAAGCGGCCTACGGAGGGCAAAGCTTCAAGTGGTGACCCCGACGTGATTTGATGCCAAGTCACGTCCTTCTGACAGCCTACCACTTACTACGTCTGGAATAGACCATGTGCACGCTTTTGGTAAGTGTGGGACAGAAGCTATGCAAAAATTGGGCTGAGTACCTGAAAGAATTGCTTAGCTTAGTCAGGAGAGCAAATTATATTCAGAAACTTAATAATCAGGCTGTTTTCCCTGTCACTCAGAAAGATCTATATCTTTTATTGGCTTTTTTGAAAAAAATTTACCCTTCCTATCTGGAAGAGGGGCAATTAGACCTCGCCACATGGCAATAGGTATCTGGCTCCATTGCCAAGAGCTCCGCCAGGTGTCCTGGGCCCATGGAAGGCTGTAATGTCCATGCTGGCATTACACTATGCAAAAAACAGCAAGCTAATTTGGCTAATCCTCAGGCTTTAAAAACAAGCCCTGAGACAAAAAAATGTTACAATCTGACTCTAAATTTGTCCCACTGGAGGAACAACCCTCGTGGCGTTTCTTCAGCAAGGATCACCCCCCCCCGTGAGTATGTGGGTGGAATTCTCCAAGGATCAAAGGGGAGGGCTTGATGTAATTGTCAGGACCTTAATTATGCAACTGAAAAAAAAGTTCACAAATTGCCTTCACGTAAGGAGTTAAAAGTATTGTTAATGTTTGTTTGGCATTGTCCCTCATACACCTTAAAGGGACCATTAAAAATTGCTGATTGGATTAAAATTGGCTTATGTGAGGAGCCTTTCTGCTCCTTCCCAAATTCTCCTTATGTGGAAGAATTGTTTGCATGTCTATTTTTAAAGATCTGCCTTCTCCTTTTTCTTCTCCTGTGGCTATTGGCTTGGAACATAGTCATTGTTGTCAGGATTCTGTTTCTGTTTCTGTTTCTCCTGCCCTGTCTCCTTTTAACTTGCTAAAAAATCTTAAGTCTTTTGTTTCTTTCAAGATTTACCTCCCCCTTTCCCCCCCTATTTCTCCTTCTGACTCAGAACATGCTTTCCTATGCTAATTCAGTCTTTTCTCTCTTACCTTTTAACTTGCCAAAAAATCTTAAGTCTGTTGTTCCTACTCCTAATAATTGGAAAATGAGAAAATATTTCCTGGCCTTACATTGATTCAATAATGCCTTGTTCGCTGTTAAATTTTCTTAACTTGTGACAGACTCCCCTGACAAAAGCCTGCAGCTGAAAGCCATTTCCTCCCCTGCAGAGAGCCATTCCCCCATCCCCCCTTTTTCTCTCCCCCCTCTTCTTTTGAAATTGCAGATTTATTATCGCTGTTTGCTAGATCTGAAGACTTTGAAGACTTTGTTTGTCGCCTGAAGACCAAATGGGCCAGTTTAAAAACCAGTAAAAACAGCTAGTCTTCTTTCCCAGTTTCCAAGGAAACGGATGGCTGTAAACGGAGACTCAATCTACATACTGCATTTTGTTTTTTGCCATCTGCATTTGAATCTGTGTTCCCTCCTCTCTCACACACACACCCCCTCCCTGGTTGTTTTGCTTAATAAACCATGGCCCTATGGCCCCCTCCTTTTCTTATTTCTCTTTGCCAAATTTGCCTTTCTCATTTCCTTTTGCCTATTTTGAATTTATGTTTGCTAGTCTTGTTAATGATTTTTATTTTTGTGCCTTTCTTATTTCTCTTTTGCCTATTTTGAATTTATGTTTCCTAGTCTTGTTAATGATTTATTTTTTGTGACAATCTTTGCTGTTCTGTATTTTTTGTTTCTCACCATGCTAATGTATCCAATTGTTGGATCTACATGCCAGCACAGAACTTGCCTTGCCTCACAATTTTTTCCTTAATATGTTCACATGGATGAATGAAATCTCTCTCTCTTTCACTTTGAATCCTTCCTTACAGTTCTCTCTTGTGTTACCCTGCTCAAGTATGCATTAATCACACA
Organism: Bothrops alternatus; assembly: GCA_034064705.1. Classification (NCBI taxonomy): domain Eukaryota; kingdom Metazoa; phylum Chordata; class Lepidosauria; order Squamata; family Viperidae; genus Bothrops; species Bothrops alternatus. The sequence goes on from JARGCV010000054.1 coordinate 968,152, forward strand.
GCTTCATCAGTTAGTAATAACACCTTTCTAGGTATTTGGCAATCTTGTAATAAAACAACTATCCCTTGGCAGCTAGATAATGAGACAAAAAATGACAACAGGAAAGCATGTGCTGACTGTGTTCTCTTGTTTGATTTTGGTGAAATTTTTGAAACTTTGTACAACTTCTCTAAGACAATGTAGTTCTTATGTGGAAAAAGAGTGCATATTGGTCAATACCCCAGAATTGGTCTGGTACATATACATTTCTGACAACACACACAACATTTCTGCCACAGTTGCTCACATGGAAAGTATGGTACAAAACAATCCCTTATCACAAGAAACTGGTGCCTTGTTTGATTGACAGTTTATTTCCCTGGCTACCTAATGCTGGGTGACTCTCAAGAAATTGGTTTTTAGTATTATAATGTTTCTAGTATTCTGTGTAACAATCTGTTGCTGTGTGCAATGTATTCCTGCCCTGTTGAACCTCTGTAAGCCTCCCTCTTCTAACCATCTTCTGGATAAAGAACCAAGAACCAACTGCAGCCTCTGATGACTGGACAGAGATGATGGCCTATGCCCTAGGATCGTGTCAGAACTGGACGGTGCGTAGGTGGAACAAAGGACAGTTGCTAAAAAAAATAAAAACACAGGATATGTTGTAATATGTTGTAATGCACTCGCCATTACGCTTGGAACAAAGGGACAAAGAGACTGTGCCATGTGGCTTGGAACAAAGGACAAAGGCCATGCGGCCTTGAAACAGGAAATGGAGGAGGAGCTAATAGCTGGATGGACGTTGTACCAAGATTTGAATCCATTGGCCACAGGGGTGGCCTTGCCAGTGTAGCCTTGTCATTGGCTGCTGGTATAACATTGTCATTGGCTGTTTGTAACCATGTGATGCATTGTGTAACCGCCCACTGTAACAGGTAATAAAAGGGGAAGGCAGCCTTTTGTCTGTTGTCTCACGCCCGAGAGAGAAACCTGACTGGAGTCATGTCTTCATCTCTAATATTCGGCCCACGTGTGTAGGACCCACCATGAGAATTGAAGCGGCCTACGGAGGGCAAAGCTTCAGGAACCAGCATGCTGGCTGTGGAATTCTGGGAGTTGAAGTCCACACATTTTAAAAGTTTCCAAGGTTAAGAAATACTATTATAGTTGATTATTATAGAACCCTCCAGGTTCAGCTGCTGCCTGAAATTGACCCTAATCAGTTTCACTCTTTTGTTTGCCTCCTAAACTGCTTGCCCTGTTGGATGTGTATTCCCTAATTATGTGTCTGCTTACTCTCTTGTAATCCTTTCCAATGAGTGTACATGCCAACATCAATCCTTTTCTTGCTAATTATCCCTACACCAAGGTGAGCATTCCAAAACATAGGGGAATGGGAGAAAAGGGCTATACTTTGCCCTTTTATCCAGCTTCTTCATGAGTTCAACTCCAGAAACCTTCCCCTCCATTTGGTCTTAGCTGGCTATTTGGGGCAGTATCTCTTTGATGCTGTTGTGGGAAGTCACCCCCCCAAGAGAAGGAAATATTAAAAGGGCAGAAAAAATATATTTCCTCAGGATCTTGAAGAGGCAGGAAAGCATGCCCAGTTTTCTTAATGGTCCCAAGTCTGCCTACCCCAAGCAGAAACCAGCTCTATAGAAATGCAGATGCAGACCATTCAGGAAAGTTGGGGCTAGAAGATTAAGAAGACAAAGACCTAAAATCTGCATACCTCACCCAAACTCTTAAGAGTCATTAGCCCAAGCTCAGGGAAGCAGGATATGGCCTTTGGGACATAATAGGATTAAACCACAGATACCAAGGCCCAGAAAAGCACACTCAGACTCAGTTCAAAGTTCATGCCACAGGAACAGGAAACAACTAAAAACAAAAGGCTTCAGAGGGTATAAAAAACCCACTCCCTATATGTGTTCCCTCTCTTTTCTGCCAGAGCCATCTTTCTGTCTGGCTCTCCTCTCCAATAAACTACAATCTTCTTCCCAAAGCAGTTGCCATGTTTATTCCCAGCTTCGATGAACCAGGATGAAAACTTTTCTTCCAACACTGTTAAGCAAAGGAAAGTTGTACGCACAGTCATGTGATTTTCACTTAGCGACCACTTCACTTAATAATCAAATTGCCAGAACTAATTGCAGTCACTAAACAAGGATCAACCTACATTTGAAAATAAACAGACCATCCCATGTTGACCCAGGTAGGCCCTATCTGCATGTCCGTGATTCTTCCTAAGTAGAAATCTTTTCCATGCAGCCTGTGTAGATTCTACTGACTTCCTGGAATGTTTTGTACCATAAAACACTGTGCTACCACACACAATGACCATGCTGCTTGGAACACTGAGAATCCTAGGTCCGGTACATCCGGAAGGTACTGTGTTGAAGAAACTGCTCTGAGCTTTGATTTCTTCTCAGACTGCTTTTCACAGCATTTTGTTACATCTCTTCAGTTGTTGGCTTTAGCAGAAAGACTTGTTTTGAAGCCCAAGTGGGTCCTCTTTCGTAGTAGCTCAATTAGAGCTCCTATGTCACCTATCACAGAACTATCTTTTCCTCCCCTCCATGTTTTTCAGCTTTGGTGAAATGCTTTCGGGAAAGAGTCAGGTTCAAGTTAAGAATTCAGGATGCTGTGGGAAGGGTACCAGATAGGTCAGAGTTGCTTTGTTGGATATTAATAAGCTCTCAAAGGTTGAAAGAGGCCCTCAAAGGCCTCTTGTAAGGTGCAAAAAGCATATTTGCACATCCACTGTTCATTACATATTGTAATGTTCCATGATTTTCAGAGACTGCAAACCAGAAATCTTTGAGCTACAGTAGCTATATCCATGAGCTCAAAAAGGAGTCCCCTCTCTGCAGAGTTATAGTTTTGTCGAGAATAAGATGACCCTGATGGAAATATGTAGGAACCATTACCTAGGCAAAAGAGGCTGAAGCATTTTTTTTTAAAGTCCAGAACTACAAGAAAACATTCAGAAGTGGTTCAGGCAGACACTTTCCCAATTCATTGAGAATAAGGAGGAGGCACAATGACAATGAAACTTGTAAGACTGAGGTCAGTCCCATCAGGTAGACTAAACCAACTCAACAGGAAGGCCAAAATACTTTGAGATTGGGTGTAATAACACAATTGTAAGTGCTCAGTGCAAACCTATTTTGTATAAGGTGGCAGATAACATTTTGCTGGGCATACTAATTGTCTCAGCATACGTGCAAGTTTAGATCCAAGTTGCCTGCAGATAGGAGTATGTAGCCCAAAACTCCTATCCCTCAGCTCACCCTTTAGGATAACTTTCTTCAATTTGATAATTTCCAGATACCAGTGATGATTAAGGAATGATGGAATTATTTCCTAAAAACATCCATACCCAAAGCCTGTTCTGAAATAGAATTTTTATTATTAAATGTTCATCCCACTGAATCCTTCCAGCTTCAGAGCAACTTAAAAAATCAAAAAATCCAAGAAAACTCATCACCTCCCCCCCCCAACACAATACACAATATAACATAGTGAAGGAAATAAAAGTTATTCTTTTATTAAATGTAAAAATAAAGCCCCAATGTAACAATGTATGAGACTGTATGTTTAGCACAAATGTATTAATGTAGTGTAAATGTAACAATGCAATGCCAATGTATGAGAAGGAATGTTTACTGCTTCCTGCCTATGTAGAGTGACCACAAATGGTAACCAGCAAAGATAATGAATTATGACCCAGATGGATGGAAATTGGAAGGAAATTGTCAGGATGAACTATTAAGTGTAAAAACAACTTCAAAGAATGGCTATGGAGTTGAAAAGAGCTTCTTAGATGTGACGTGCATTGTAAAAAGTATAAAATGCAAAGCTTGGAAACTGTTTGTTGTGCTCCTGGAATCCAATCCATTGGGAAGGACCCAGGAGGCCGCATTTGCAAACGACTTTTTCTTTTCTTCTCTTTTCTTTTTTATTCTTTTTATGTTATTCTCCAATAAAACTTTGTTTTGTTAACCAGATTTGTCTTCGTATTTTGAGTATCAAAATTGGGGTTTTTACATCTCACAATAGCCTCCACAGTTGTAGATGGGGAAGTAGTGTCTTCTCAAAGGGGTTTTTTAAATTAATTTCCACGTGGGCAAAGGCTCCTTAGAATAGATGGAACGAAACAATGGAATACCCTCCAATGAAATAAATTCCGTAGCTGATCAAACACAGCTAAGGGCAAACAATAGAACGGCTCTCCCAAAGGTGCTTTTTTCAAGAGGCAACTGGACTTTCTTGGTTTTCTTTGAATTTGTTTTTCTTTTAATAGAACTGCTGCCTTATGGGGCCATGTAAATCCGATACCACCCAGGCTTTTAGAAGATGTAAATTGGGAGTGACCATAATTTTCCCGGTTGCTGCAGGTAGACTACTCTTCACACAGAAGCTCCATTCAACTACCGCTATCGCATTCGCCGCTTTTAACTTCCACCGCTGGCTCATTTGCTAGTACCGTGGGGGGGGGGGCACTAGAAAAGAGGCTCTTCTTTTTAGACTCTTGCCGCGTTCGCACCACTTCCTGCTGACGCTCTTGCCATTTCAGCAGCTCCTCTACCCTGACCCATTTATCTCGTCTCTATGGTGTCGGCGTCTCTGATTGGTCGTTCTGGGGCGGTACCTCCAGCCTATTGGTTGGGCGGCCCTGCGTGGCCGGGCGCGGAAGGGAGCTGTCAGGCTACAGAGGGAGGGGTCTTTCGTTGCAGGCCCTAGGCCCTGGCCTTGGAGAAGGAGGCCGCCTGACACCGCTAGCCTTCTGTCCCCATGGGGGGTGCCTGAGTGCGGTCCTCCTTCCCCTTTCTACGGGTTGGGTGAGTCCGTACGGCGGGGGTGGGGGGGGAAGCATTGATTTAATTGCACGAAGAGTTGCGCTAAGGAATGGAGCGCTGGGATGGTCGGGGACGAAGGGAAAGGGAGGCTGAAGCTTCATTCTGGAGGTGCCGGTGGGGGAATTTTCCCAAGTCCTTAAAGAGGGCAGCCATTGTAGGGCTGCACCAGGGTGGGGCCCTTGTTTGGGAATCCTGGCAATTGAGATAGACTGGGTTGCTGCACACGCGGCGGAGGGGAGGCTCTTGCAGTACAGTACCAGCTCGCGGGCCATAAGCTGATTTTGCTTGGCGGTGCTCGCTCCCCCCCCCCCGTAGGGGAAGAAGTCTGCGATTCGGAATGCTGCTAATCTGACTTCGGTGGCCGCTCGCCTTATGGGAAGTGGCGACTGCACGCCTTTCGTTTTGCAGGTGCGCTGATTCAGCAGGTCTAGACTTGTTAACTTGTCAATGAAGCTACTTTCTGCACAGGAGGAAAGAGACATCTGAAAAATCAGCAGCTCTGGATTCCATTGGTCTTTGTCTCTATATTTTTCCATGAAATGCAAACCTTTAGGAGCATAAAAACATGGAAATGGGCAGGTGGACCCAGGCAGTCATAGAATGGATCCCACTCGATAAAAAGCATCCATGAAAGAGACCTAAAACAAGAAGAATTGATGCCATCAGCAAGTATTGTGGGTCCAATCGCAAAAGAAAGCTCAGGACCATATTGATTGGAAACACATGGAAGAGACCTTGATCCTGCAGTGGATAGACAATGGCTAAAAGGATGATGATGACCCAAACATAACTGTCTCCCACTATTTTATTTCCCTTCTCTCTCTTAACCCTTGAAAGGGATTTCCATGCTAATCAATCTGTTAAACATACTGTAAACATTTATTTATTTATTTATTTATTTGATTTGACTTCTATGCCGCCCTATTCCGGAGAACTCAGGGCGGCTCACAACATAAAAAGAAATCACAAGTTAAAATACATATATAAAAACCCCTAAGTTAAGAGAAAACCAATCATTCAACAAACATACACACAAACATACACTGGCTAGGGGCAAGATGTTAACTGCCCCAAGCCTGCCGGCAGAGGTGTGTTTTAAGCAGTTTACGAAAGGCGGAGAGGGTGGGGGCGACACGGATCTCCGGGGGAAGTTGGTTCCAGAGGGCCGGGGCCGCAACAGAGAAGGCTCTTCCCCTAGGCCCCGCCAGGTGACACTGTCTGGCTGACGGGACCTGGAGAAGGCCGACTCTGTGGGCCCTAACCGGCCGCTGGGATTCATGGGGCAGCAGACGGTCCCGTAAGTAAAGGTACTGTGTAAAGAAAGAGTAAGAACCCATGGAGTTATACCCCATCTCATTTTGCTTTTTACTACCTGTGGGCAAATGTATATATGTACGGTTCATCTATTTTGCAGGGAGATGCACACAGGCTGCCATGTGATGCATCCACTCCAAAAGTGTTTCTGTTTAACACAGACATGAACAGGAAAGTGAGCATGTGTCAAAAATACATACTATAGTCAGCAAGATACAGATGGGTAAGCGTACAGGACCGGTCAGTAGCAGGTACAAACAAAATTATAGTGGGCACAGATAAAGGAATAGAGATAGAAGAGACAGAAATTACAGAAATTGTGTTGAAAAGGGGACACCAAAGAAATGGCCACACCCTCACAGGAAAAACCAAGAGACAAAGGGAATGGGACGGGTAATTATACCAGCCAGAAAGTGAAAGAAATCCTCCCAGAATAAGAATTTTGGAGATAACAGAATTGTTAGTGGAAGGTTAGGCTTCCCTCTTTCCAGTTTTGGCAGAGATTCCTGTTTTCATAAGAGATTGGTAGAAATCCTGGTGTCTTGAGCTTTTCTAAGTTAAATGACAAGAAACCTCTTTATGATGATGATGATATCCATTCAGTCATGTCCGACTCTTGGCGATTCTATGGACCAGGTCTCTTCACATCTTCTTGTACTGCTATTGTCTAATTCAAACAACACCAAACTCTATCTGCTTACCCTAGTGCAAGCCATTGATTCTCAGAAAGAAATAGCAAATATTCAGAAATTGTTGCCCAGATGTGACTTTTAAGATCAAATGAATACTGAGAAAAAATGAATTTACTGTAGTGTCTTCTGTTGGTTTTAATTTTCTTTTTCTTTTTTTTAGTTTGTCCTGGAGCCCAGCAGAAATGACGGAATATAAGCTGGTAGTTGTGGGTGCTGGTGGCGTTGGAAAGAGTGCATTAACCATACAGTTAATCCAGAATCATTTCGTGGATGAATATGATCCCACTATAGAGGTATATAATCACTGCAGCACTGGCACTGACCTTTGAATTGCCCAGTGTCCGCATTCTCTTATTCTGTCTTACTCAAAGAGTTCATTGCTCTTTGATTCTGCCATCTGTTCCATTGTCCTTCCTAGGTTTCTTAAAACACAAAATTGTGAATGTCTGACTTCTGCTGCATCCTTTTTTAATGAGCTACATATATTTTAATACAAGATAGGACCGTTCAAAGTTGCTCGGTGCTTTATCTGGCTGCTTTTATATATATATATATATATATATATATATATATATATATATATATATATATATATATATATATATATATATATATATATATATATATATATATATATATATATATATATATATATATATATATATATATATATATATATATATATATATATATATATATATATATATGTGTGTATCTATCTCACACACGCACACACATACATACTATATGTGTGTGTATATATATGTGCATGTGTATACATGTGTGTGTGTACATATACATGTACATATATATCTATAGTGTTTAAGCTTTTAACTATACCATCTAGCTCACTCTGAGAATGATATGGATGATATCTAAATTTGACCAATAAAGAAAGCTTCTTTCCCTCTTTTTTTGGGGGGGTGGGGAGAACCATTGCCCTCCTCCCCTACAATTGCTCATTTCCTTAGCTCTTTGGGGAAAGACATATACTCTGAAGTTAGGATTAACATGCTCAATAGGCTTAACAGTTTAACCCCCTCCCCCCAAAAAAACTAAAAGCTCAGAAAAAAGCCAAAAATCTTGGTTAGGGTTAGGTATAAATTCTGACTAGCAAAAGGATGCTCATCACTTCATCAAACTGCTACAATCTTTTTCGCTTCTTCAATACTGACTCCTTTTTTTTCCTGGTAACTGGAGATGTTTATGTACCGTAATGTTGTGACAAAGTATTGCCTTGTTTCTGCCTTTTGTTTTTTCCTTCTCCCATGTTTCTCCTGTGTTAAATTTTTCTCTCTGTGCGGGTGCTTCTGAATTCAGGATTCCTACCGGAAGCAGGTGGTGATCGATGGAGAGACATGCCTTTTAGATATCCTGGACACAGCTGGGCAGGAAGAGTACAGTGCCATGCGTGATCAGTACATGAGGACAGGAGAAGGCTTCCTGTGTGTCTTTGCTATCAACAATACAAAGTCTTTTGAAGATGTTCACCACTATAGGTAAGAGGACAAGTAAAGTTCTGTGGTCCATCAGTCAGCATCTATTCTTTTTTTGTTAGCTTCTCTCCAGTAGCAGTGATGGCAAGAGTACCCAAAACCTAATACTGAAAATATGATGGAACTTTAAGACTGGAAACCTCTTACAGATTTTTTTTACAAAGAATGGGGAAAAATTAATTGGTAATATTGCTGATCAAAAAAGAATGACTAAGGGAAGAATTGTATTATGGTGTAATTTTAAAGAGGGCAAAGAGATGATACATTTGTAACTGCCAAAAAGATTAGAAATTGCTGCTTCATGTAGTTTTTTTCCCCATTTGTACTATTCCTATTTTTTCTTAATCTTCTTTATATCATTTCATGCTTTTTTATTTCTACGAAAACCTTTAATAAAAATCATATGAAAATATGAAACTTCATTTTGTGTGTCATGCAAACGTTCATTTAAAGCAGCGGTTCTCAACCTTTTCCGGGGCTCGACCCCGGCCAGCGCCGCGCAAGCGCGGCGCGACCCCGGCCAGGCATATTGCACATGCGTGGCGCAACGGCCCGCATCGCGCATGCACAGCGCGGCGGCCTACATCGCGCATGCGCAGCGCGACGGCCCACATTGCGCATGCGCAGCGCGACGGCCCACATTGCGCATGTACGGCGCGACGGCCCGCATCGTGCATGCGTGGCGCGACAGCCCGCATTGCAAAGGGGAAAAAAATGGCCGACCCAAAAAAAATGGCCGACCAAAATAAAAAAAAATTGCAGGCCCACATCGCGCATGTGCAGCGCGGCGGCCCGCATCGCAAAGGGGGAAAAAATGGCCGACCAAAAAAAAATGGCCGACCAAAATAAAAAAAAATGGCGAGCCCGCATCGCGCATGCGCGGCACGACGGCCCGCATCGCAAAGGGGGAAAAAATGGCCGACCCCCCAAAAAAATGGCCGACCCAAAAAAAAATGGCGGGCCCGCATCGCGCATGCGCAGCACGACGGCCCGCATCGCATAGGGGAAAAAAATGGCCGACCCAAAAAAAAATGGCCGACCCAAAAAAAAATGGCGGGCCCGCATCGCGCATGCACGGCGCAACGGCCCGCATCGCAAAGGGGAAAAAAATGGCCGACCAAAAAAAATGGCAGACTGCGGTGTTTGGCGACCCCCGTGAAATGGTCGTTCGACCCCAAATGGGGTCGCGACCCACAGGTTGAGAACCGCTGATTTAAAATGTCTCTTCCAAAACAAAAAAACAGGATTTCTCCAGAAAACTAAATGAGCAGCAAGCCAACTCCAAATTCAAGGGGGGGGGGAGAGAGAGAGAGAGAGAGAATGCAAGTAGAGTAGAAAAGACTAAAATAGAACAGTTCATTGGCCAAATATATATAAGGGAAATACGGTTACTTCATATTTTTTATTTCAATTTTGAAAGTCTCAGACTGTTCTTTAAAGCCAGACTACTTGCACTTATAATTGCATATATAAACACCTTATTGATAAGAACTGTTCTGTGATCTGACAAAGATATTTTTTGCTCAAAATAACTTAGTTGGGTTTTTGGTTTTTTTCTAGTGGGATGGGATTTAAAGCAGCAAAGGGTTTAAAAGAGAAAGTATTCAGGACCTCCCACCCCATGCTATCATTCCTCCATTCAGACTCATGGTTTTGATTACTAAAGCACCAAAACTGAGGGAAAGGCAATTGTATTTCTAATGTATATTGGATGTAATCTGGATTTCAGTCGATCTATTTTAAATATAAGAACACACAGGGCAAAGTGAAGCACTGGAATATATTTCATTCAAATCTAGGAAACTCAGGATTGAATTTAGGAACTGTTGATTTATTCAGGAAGCACCTTGTTCACATTTTCCTCTTATGTAACTCCAGGGAACAGATCAATCGTGTGAAGGATTCTGATGATGTTCCCATGGTCCTCGTTGGCAATAAGTGTGACCTGCCTTCTCGAACAGTGGATACTAAACAAGCTCAGGAGCTTGCAAGAAGCTATGGAATCCCCTTTGTAGAGACTTCGGCCAAAACCAGACAGGTGTGGTATTGTGCAAGTAGGATAAACTGCTATATTTTAGTCTGATTTCACAGCCTCATTATTTATATGTTAATCACCAAGTAGGCCAAATATCAATTGCTTTGCTTTACAGTAGCTGTGCTAATACTGAAGCAGTGGGATTCACACTAGAAGCCAGTATCCTGCGGTTATACCTAAGAGGGTAGAAATAAAATTCATATAAAATTACCCTTGTAATGATTTATGTCAATCTTCTCATTTCATGTACATCTTATTGAGAAATGTTTATCAACATATTGTTCTGCTACTACACATTCCCTGTTTGAGAAAGGTTTCTGAATATAGATAATAAATTGTATCTTAGGTTATTCACTACTAAATAAATTAGTGGGGAGAATAAACAAGGCTACAGTACATAAAAACAATGATTTTTTTCCCCCATCCAAATAATTCTACCTATAGGTAACAGCCTAAGAAAAGTTAGCTAGAATCCAGGTATTTCTTACTTTGGGATCTTTGTATTGATCGTTTTTGTTGCCTAAATGTGGGTTTGAAATCCCACTTCATAAAAATTAATGCACCTGAAATAGCTAATATAATTGTAAAAGTACTAATAAAGCCTTTTGTTACATCTTTCTCCACTTTTTGTATTTTTATTCATCTAAAGGGAGTGGAAGATGCATTCTATACCCTGGTGCGGGAAATTCGAAAGCACAAAGAAAAGATTAGCAATGGACGCAAGAAGAAATCTTCTAAAAGAAAGTGTATTATCCTCTAAAAGAGAGACATTGTTACACTGCTGGAGGTGTGGAAAAAAACCTTAGAGTTTGGGTATTTTCCCAGCCTGCAAGATAAATTCTGATGGCCTTGTCCCCTCATCCTTTTCAGCTGGAAGGCAAAGGTGGTGGTGTTCTTAAAAATGTCTTTTTTTTTGCTACTTTTAAAATTTGGACATCACAACCAATATTAATAACCACATTTGATAGTCTTGTTGCTTCTCTGCAGATTCAAAAAAGAATCCTTAGGATAATAAGGATTACTCCATAAAATCATCTGGTGTAACCTGATCCCAGAAACTAAATTGAAGGAACAGCAGGAAGGCAGTGTTTCATCAGAGTATTACCTAGTGGTCTTTCTCATTTGTAGCATTTTCTTTACCTTGGTTCTTTGCAAGATTGAAGAAAAAGTCAAATAGATGTGATGTCACCTTTTTTGCTACCTGGAGAACAAATAAGACTGTTTGAAGGTGACAAGAAATACCAACTGCAAGAATGTGGAAAGTGAAACCCTGACTGTTTCAGCCCTCCGTATTAAAATAGATGGTGCTCAGCTTTTCTGGATGGTTAAGTCCAATATTTAATTTTTTGTCTCTTCCTAATTTTCATTTGACTTGTTTTGTGTAATTTCTGGGCAAAATTTCCTGTGCTCTCTAAACTGAACCAGAAATGATGATACATCAACAATGTGAAAGAGAAGTAGGACTATTTGGGTAATATAAGAAACTTTCTTTCCAAATGTAGTGAAATATGATTGTTGTTTGAAAATTAACTCTGAAGATGATTGAATGCTAGCACTGTGAAACATCCTAAATATAATCTGTCACTCTTGTTCTCCTTACTTAATAGGTATTCATGTTTTGGGGAATATGGTAATGTTTACACATCTTAGAAAACAGAAAAGAGGAATATGATCAGAAGATCTCTTATCACTTTGTCCCTTTTAATCATCTGAATATTTTGTCTAATCCCGGGGAGTAGGAAGTGTAGGTACTTAAAGATTGGCAGTGAGAAAACAGAAGAAATATGAATTATCATTCTGTTAGTGTTTTAAAATATCAGTTATTGTCCTTTTGTATATTTAACTTTTTGTTCTTCCTCTCCTAATTCAAAATCCTTTGTTACTTATGTTCCTAAGGAACTGTACAATAAATACATGCCACCACTTGGAATAAACCTGTGAATAAGCTACCTGATATGATTGTTGATTGTCAGTTCAAAAAGGACCTTGATACTACTATTTAATCTGGAGAATCTTACATCAAATTTCACTTTATTTTGAATTTTCAACTTTTAAAAACTTTTTAAATTTATGAATTCTGCATCAGTACATCTGATCTTAAAAAACAAAAACCCTGTGAAGTTCTTAAGCATTCTTTCTTTTGTAAAAGATGATTCTAAGTTGTAGAAGTATGTCTTCTTCTGTTTCTTGAATTTTGTTTCTCTGCTCCAATAGTTCTGAACTCTAATATTTTCAAGACTCACAGTAGCTTTCTATATAATACAGCAATACACTGTGTGCTCATGCTATATAATCCCATCCACTCACTTTGATTCATTTAGGTCCGTGGTGGCAAACCTATGGCACATGTGCCACAGGCGGCACACAAAGCCATTTCTGTGGGCACACATGCAGCTGCTGCTGCCAGCAGCTCACACAGGTCCATTAGGCTGCCGCCGCCCAGAGCAGCAGCCCCGCCCAGCACAAAGGAGGCGAAACAGCTGGCTAGCAAGCCCCACATAGAGGTGTATGCCCACACCCAGCAGGCAAAAGGCTACCCGGAGCGGGGAAAGCCGGATCCCCATCGGCGTCATGGCCGCCCAGGCCCAGTAGAGACGGGGGGAGGCACGCAATCCTGACTGGAACTGGGGGGCCATGGCGCCAATGGGGATCCGGCTTTCCCCGCTTGGGGTGGCTTTTGGCTTGCTGGCCATGGGCTTGCTAGCTGCCCATTTTGCCTCCTTTGTGCTGGGCGGGCCAGGTGTCCGGGTGGCAGCGGCAGCCTAATGGACCTGCGCGAGCTGCTGACAGTGCTGACCCGAGGCACGGGGGAGGGGGAGGCAGGCGGTGCAGATTCCCCATGCATGAGACTGGGATTTTTTCCCCACTATTGGAATTTCGCTACCAGACTGTTTCACTTGATGCAGAAAGGGAAGGATATACATTCTGCATCAAGTAAACTTTTAAGAAATTAAAGAGTCTGGCAGCAAAAATCCTCCCCGTCCCCCCTGTGCCTCGGGCCGGTGCCGCCAGCAGCTTGCTTAGGTCCATTAGGCTGCCGCCACTGAGGAGAAGAGTGGTGAGGTTTTGTGCCAGCCGGCCGGCCAGACAAGAAGTATGAAGTCAGCAAGAACAGGAACATTTCTTGACCATTAATTTAGTGAAAGAAAATGATTAACTGGGAAGTTTGTTCTTAGGTGAATAATGTCCAGTTCAGTAGTGAACACTGAAATTTGAGGCACTTAGATTCCTGCAGCCTGGCTCCTATTAAAATGATTTTGATGGGTAGAGTGGAGATATGACAGGAGTGTTCCATTGTGTTCCATTGTGATTCAATGAAAAGAATAAGCTATCCTATTTTATCCAGTTTTGAGTTATCTCCAGCTTTGATAAGGATTCCTTCTACTTCCTCACCCAAGTTATTAGCAAAAATTTTGAAGAGTCCAGAGTCCAGGGTTGACACGTCAGACCATATTTTAATGCCTTTCTCCAGTTTCATGAATCACCATTAATAAATACACTCTCAGTACAGTTTTCAAAGGTGGGTGGGTTGTATGCTTGACTTCTCAAAGATTCATAGTTATGAGTAAGCTATTTGTCTGCATCTTGACATTTCTCATAATTTACCTGGGAAACCTATCTGTAGGAGTTGGGGCAAGTACCACTCATGAAAAAAAAAAGATTACATGCTTAATGCACATAGACCAATGTGACTGTCATGCAAAGAATTGATACAGAAACTCTGCAGAGTAGTGATGTGGAAGAAACCAAGCTCTTGCAGACTGGCCCCAGACAGCTCTTTGAAGTTGCAGACATTGCAAGATAAAGTCATATGGTCTGTCAACTCATCTAACAAAAGTTAAAAAGTAATGTGTAAGCCATTCTGAACAAAAATAATACAACAAGGGCCTTTTGGATTAGTAGAAAGCTTCAGTTTAATCCATGGAAAAACTAAAGCACATCTATATCTAAGAATGGATTCAGAAAGAATGATGGCAAACCAAAGGTTATTCAAATGAAACCACTTTGGAGAAATGTGGTATCTGAAGGGGTATTTTACCCATACAAAGTTGAAATTAAGAAAAGAGTGCTCAGTGCACAGAAATTATTGCCTCTAGAACAGTGGTTCTCAACCTTTTTAATTCCGCGACCCCTTAATACAGTTCTTCATGTTGTGGTGACCCCCAACCATAAAATTATTTTCGTTGCTACTTCATAACTGTAATTTTGCTACTGTTTGGAATCGTAATGTAAATATCTGATATGCAGGGTGTATTTTCATTGTTACGAATTGAACATAATTAAACCATAGTGATGAATTACAAAAACAATATAGCAATGCTCACTGGAGAAGCTTACTCTTCCTTGCTCAAAAATGTTGGGAGGGAGGGAAGGGGAAGGAAGGAAGATTGAAGGGGAAAGGAAGGAGATGGAGAAGGAAGGAGATTGAAGGGGAAAGGAAGGAAGGAAGGAGAAAGAGATTGAAGTGGAAGGGATGGAGATGGAAGGAAGGAAGGAAGATTGAAGGGGAAAGGAAGGAGGTGGAGAAGGAAGGAGATTGAAGGGGAAAGGAAGGAAGGAAGGAAGATTGAAGGGGAAAGGAAGGAGATGGAGAAGGAAGGAGATTGAAGGGGAAAGGAAGGAAGGAAGGAAGGAGAAAGATTGAAGGGGAAGGGATGGGGATGGAGATGGAGATGGAAGGAAGGAAGATTGAAGGGGAAAGGAAGAAGATGGAGAATGAAGGAGATTGAAGGGGGAAGGAAGGAAGGAAGGAAGGAGAGAGATTGAAGGGGAAGGGATGGAGATGGAGATGGAGATAGAGATGGAAGGAAGGAAGATTTAAGGGGAAAGGAAGGAGATGGAGAAGGAAGGAGATTGAAGGGGAAAGGAAGGAAGGAAGGAAGGAGAAAGATTGAAGGGGAAGGGATGGAGATGGAAGGAAGGAAGGAAGATTGAAGGGGAAAGGAAGAAGATGGAGAAGGAAGGAGATTGAAGGGGGAAGGAAGGAAGGAAGGAAGGAGAGAGATCGAAGGGGAAGAGATGGAGATGGAGATAGAGATGGAAGGAAGGAAGGAAGGAAGATTGAAGGGGAAAGGAAGGAGATGGAGAAGGAAGGAGATTGAAGGGGAAGGAAAGAAGGAAGGAAGGAAGGAAGGAGATTGAAGGGGAAGGGATGGAGATGGAAGGAAGGAAGATTGAAGGGGAAAGGAAGGAGATGGAGAAGGAAGGAGATTGAAGGGGGAAGGAAAGAAGGAAGGAAGGAGAGAGAGATTGAAGGGGAAGGGATGGAGATGGAAGGAAGGAAGGAAGATTGAAGGAGAAAGGAAGGAGATGGAGAAGGAAGGAGATTGAAGGGAAAAGGAAGGAAGGAAGGAAGGAAGGATCTTTGGAGAGTCATGTTTTCCCAAATGGTGATGAACTTCAACTCCCAGCATTCCCCACTCTTCCACAGTGCTTTTTAGGGCTGCTGGGGATGGTAGTCTGGAGCCCCCCATCCTCATCCCGGCATTGCCTTCTCCCAGCAGCCCCCCCGGGACCTGCCCGCCCCTCCAGCCTCCTGAGTGCCATCGCAGCGGCGGGATCGTGGGAGCCCCTTTCCACGCTGCGCAGCCCTTCACCGCCAAACCCTTCCCCGACTCATCACACACGAGAGGGGCACAGCCGGAGTGCCAGCTCCCGCTCGGAAGGCACCACTTCTCCCCTCCCAGCCCGTCCGGCTGGCCTCCGACGCACATGCGGGCTGTCAAGCCTCACGGGGCTTGCTAATCACCGGTGGGGGAGGTGTTCCGAGGCACGACCAGCCGCTGCTGCATCCAGCCTCCTCGTCCCGGCCTGAACCAGCCAACTCTCACCGTACCACCGCTCAGCTGATCGACGGAAGCTGAGCTTGCCACACTGCCGCCCAGTCGAGTACCGTACACCGCCAAGGCGTTCCTGAGTTGTGCCGACGTACGGAGGCCTCCGACACCCAGACACCGGGAGGCAAAGAGACCCAGCAGCCATCCCCAGCGGAGCCTGGGCAGGGGGAGGGGAGGCCCAGAGCCAGGAAGCAACAACAAGCACCAGGGGGTGGAGAACAACGCAGGACAGCCACGGACTTACAGAGGCTGTCTGACACGGACCGCAGAGTACGGAAGAAGCCTGGAGATAGCTGGAGCAGCACGCCGGTGAAGGACTCCATTTTGGGCGGACGGGAGGCAGAACAGCAGGGCGGGGCTTGGCTGGGGGAAGGGCAGGGCAAGCCAAACGGACTTTTAGGGACAGCTGGGTGGATGTTGGTTAGTGGGTGGAGGGTGGGGATATGGGCGTGGCACGGTTATATAAAGCACTGGGAGCAAACCACTCTCAGTGCTAACTTTTTCTGTTAAGGAATAAAAAAGCCTTCACTTGCACCACGTTCTCGCGTTCTTGGTTTCTTTGCCTTCTTTCTTTGCACCACAGTGATGGTGCAGAGCTTGCGGTTGCTGAGCCAGACACCAGTGCAGGGCGGCGGGAGGGCGCGGGCTGCGGGCAGGCTGAGGCGGCGGCAAGCGTCGTGGGCCAGGCACTCCAGGGTGGCCATGTAGGCACACAGGGTGAGGCAGCGGCGGCGCAGGTCCAGCACCGGCTAAACCACCAGCTGGCCCAGCCCAAGGAAGGTCAGCCACCCGCCGTGCACCACGCGCGCCACCTTCGCACCCAGCACCCGCCACTGCCCCGCCAGCACCACCTCTGCCACCACCTTTCCCATGCAGCCCCGCTTGTCAAGCGGGCCCCACGGCTCCCACAGCAGCCGCCGCAATGCACACCGATGGCGCACGAGATGAGCACGAGGCAGGCGAGCACATGTTTTCCGTGCTTCAGTGCCAGGCTCTCCATGCTGCAGCGTGACCCTGGACAGCCTGGCTGACACGGGTGAGCACGAGGCAGGAGTGCACATGGACTCCGCTTTTTCGGCAGGGCAGAATTAAGTGCTGCTCCCCACCTCCCACCCCTGGTCCTCTTTTACTTACAAGTAGGAGATGGCGTAGTTGCTCAGCAGGGAGAGGTGAAAAGTTCCTGCAAACTTGCCTCTGCTGCAGACAACTTGCATGTGCAACGTTTGCGGGCTGGGTCTTTTGGTGCGCTCAGCAGTGCAGAGACAGCCGTTAACGACCAGGTCTGGACAATTCCTATTGGCTTTCGAAAGCCAATAGAATAGAGTCTATTGAATAGACTCTTAATCTATTCAATAGATTAAGAGTCTATTCAATAGAGTCTATTCTATTGACTTTCGAAAGCCAATATAATAGAGGGTGTAGTACAGCTCATGGAAAAGTTGAAAAAATCCATCAAAAAAAGGTGCTGGAACGCGGTTTTGAGCGTTCTATGAGAGAGAAAAAGCCCTGGTCTTAGGCGACCCCTGTGAAATGGTCGTTCGACCCCCAAAGGGGTCGCGACCCACAGGTTGAGAACCGCTGCTCTAGAAGTAATGTCTATCAGAAATGCAGCCTTAAAAAACAGGAACTGAACATAACTGGTTTATACATTAATAAGATGGGATAATGTAACAGAAGAGATATCTGAATTAAAGGAAGTACTATAGAATGTGTATTTTTCTGAAAGTTGTCAGACTTCTGTGAGATTAGAGAGAAAAGGAATTGAGAAACCAGTAGCGAAACATCTGGGATACATCAAACCATCTGGATTCAACAAATGCAGTTTTCTACAAATAACTTCTACTCTGACAAATACAGTCTGCTTTCTTGCACAACTTAGGAGGAAAGGTTTCGTGCTACTTAAAACACATCTTTAAATAAGGATGAGAAAACTGCTATCGGCCCCAGCAGTTTCAGGTCAGGATGAAGCCTCTGAGGGCCTTTCAATAGAGGAATCAAGATATGTTTCCTTCAACAGCTAAGGGAAGAACAGAAGCATGGCTCTCTTAGCACTGTAGATACTGATTTACTTTAAGATGGAATGGTGGAAAGGATCTCCATTCCAGGGTTCCCCAAAGTACTCAGTACTGAGCCTCAAAGTCAATGGGACTATCCAAGGACTGGATAAAAAGTTAGGGGTCAGTTAATGGCTATGGGTCAATAAGCGATGGATAAATGGAAAGCTGATTGGGGTCAATCTTTTGGGGTCTCTGTAGAGCTCCATGCCAGTGCCTAGTCCTGAAGATAAAGTGGCTAGACACATGACAACATTACCCAGGGTTGGATGATCAGCCACCAGAAACAGTGGCCTTGAATTGTCCATACTGTTGTTGTTATTCATAGAACTATTAAAGTTCTATTAAATTTAATAAATAAAGTATTCATTTATTTTCATATAATAAACCTTCGGGTTCAATGAATGATCAAATTCATGAAGCGGTTGATGAGCTGAACCCCTGATCTATTCAATGGGGGGAAAATCTCCTTAGAGAGGACAGATCATGACCCAGAGGACAGATTATGTTGGAAAACTAAGACTGGGCATTGTTCCAAGAATCAAATAAGCCTACTGAGGGCAAAGATCTAATGAAACATGATGAACAAGCAGTTCCTGATTTGCCATCTGCGTCTGCTGAGCATCTACCACAATATTATCCATGCTGGATTGACATAAGAAGCATGTAATATTGTAACCTTAGAATCAATGGTTAGGAGGTGAAGAAAAGTTGAAACGTACAACTTTCTTGCTCGCTGATATACAGTATTTGGAAGATAAAAATGGCATTGTAGAACTCTAACTGAATTATATGTCAAGGAAACTCATCATCCAGGTACCAGTACCTAGATACAACCTAGAAAAATTATACTTAAGAGAGTGGTATGGCAAATGAAGTGTTTAAAAGTAACTAGAAGAATCCATGGCAAGAACAATTCCAGAATTTCTGTTGAATCTGCTGTTTCATAATCAGTACTGAGTGGGCACACTTCCAAAATAGGAATGAGTGCCTGACAAAGAGTTTGGTGACCTTTTATACATCTTTGCATTCTACTTCACATGCACATTTACAACTTTCGTTTTTACAACCATGGAATGTTCTTATCAGTTTCTTTTGCCTCATATAGATATTCACTTCTTTCTAAGTCCCCTCTTTCAGTGTATGTTCTCTCTTGCTTAGACTAATGAAGATTTCTGTGCAAGTGTATTTACAAAAGCACACGGCATTTAGCTGACTGATATTTGCGCCACCTCCTACAGATAGAATTACCAGGTAAATATTAGAAATGTCAAGAACTAGACAAATAGCTTACTCAAAACTATGGATCTTTGAGAAATCAATTACCTCCTTCATCCACTTTGTTGTGGCTAGCATTCTGTTTTGTAAGGTTTTCCACTTAGCCTCACAATTGCCCCAGCATTACTCAGGAATTTAAAAGAGCCAAAGAAACTCCTGAGCCGAGGTTTCAGCAAGCAAACAACTTTTATTTTGATCAAAATAGAGTTGGGTGACCCCATCTCTCTTTGTGGCTGGTAGAGGGATGAAGGTAACAACCAGAAAAGATGTCTTCCACCTTTTATACCTTTTCAGAACAAAAAGATCAGGTCTTGGTACTAGGCATAAGATGGCACAAAAAAGCAATTCCTAGATGATGACTCATACACAGCAACCCAGGCTCCATCCGTAACTCCTTTCCCCCCTCCCCTTACTGTGCTCTTTTCATATAAGCAATCACCTATGCCTAAAGCATGAAGCCCTTACTTTTCCAATATATATATATAAAGCATCTGATCAAGCAATTAACTACAAAATAATGATTACAAAATAACAAAACAATGATTACATGATAACACTATAAGTATCAATATAAAATGGTTACTATATATATAATAAATGCTAATGTCAAACTTAAACATACTAAAATCATAAGCACAATAAAATCCCTTCACTCCTCCCTTTTTAATATAAAAGCTGAATAGGCTTAGGGACTCTTAAAGAGGGGAATATAGTCAGAAGGGAAAGGTTGCAAAATCATTGCTTTAGCTGGTCTATCGTTATAGATAGGAGTGGCAATAAAAGTTGATCCGGATATAGTAGATCTAACAATTCTCTAAATAAACGGGATAAGGCATGATAAACACAACAACCCTCCTAAGGCCAAAACCACAATGAACAATATCCATTTCCAAGTATCAAACATTCCCCAAAACCATCCTCCAACATCCAGTGCTCCTGTCCATGTCTGGACAGGGACATGAGCCAACTCTCGCATACTGTCAGTGACTTCTTTGACATATTCCTTATATGTAATGTCAGACTGGGGTCTAATAATACAATTTAGGGCCACAATGACAAAATAGAGGGCCCACTTGGTTGGACGGTCCTTTCCAAGTCAAATTAAAATAAGAAATGATGTTCTCTCAAGCTTCACATTTAAAAATGAAACAATTCTTTAGGGCTAGATCAATAATAATAATGAAAAGAGTCTTTGATACTGAAGGAATCTCAGTTGTGGTTTCCAGTTCATGAAAATCAACTTGAACCCATATTTGTATCTGGTGCAATTGATAGCGAGTTCAAATGATGCTGAAAAATCCGTTGGTCTGGTTATCGTGAAGCACACCAGGTTGCAGGAATCCTTCGAATGTGCCAGGTTGGGTAGGATGTGCAAACATATTTGGCGTTTAATGTGTAGGCCTGTCTCCATACTTAGTCCATTTAGCGTGATTATAGTCAATAGCTTTACATGCATCAAAGAAGAGTCTGGCACTTGTCCATAAATCTCGTGTTATTCTTCCCCAAAAGGTAATGTCTGTATGTTCCCCCATATATCCAGATTTAAAGTTGTGGGTAAAGCTGCACTGTATTGACAGGAGCATAACAAGTGACCCTGTTGCCCCTTTCCAAGTGGAATACGTAGTCTTGTGATAAACACAACTCCCATTTATTCCTTAAAGTATTGGGCCTATGGTCCTTCCTTCTACCAAAGAAGGTACGAGGGAAACAACAGTAGCAGAAGAAAAATATTGCAATACATACTCCAGGTTCTAGGAACACAATTTCCAGGGTACTCCAATCCATTGAGGTTCTTCTCCTACTTAGATGGAAACAGGTCAACAGGTGAGGCAGGTTGAAATTTCATGTTCAGGCCATCCAGCTGCGGAGCTTGTCACTGGAGAGGATATGATGGGACTTTCCATGGACTCACGCCTTGATTCCTTAAATCAGGAGGATCTGGCATGGTTGAGACCACTGAGGACTGGTATTTCAAGGTGACAGTTCTTTTCACCTGAACCCACTCTCCAGGAACAACAATGGCCAGAGACAGGTGGTATGGCAGCCTGGGTCTGTACTGAGATAGAAGACAAAACCTGCGCCAGATTATGTAAATACTGAGTAACTTTCTTCTTTTCTTCATTGACATTCTTGAACCTTCATGTAAGAAAAGCCTCCCATACATCATGTCAAAGGGACAAAGATAGCTTTCCAATTGAGGCCTATATTGAAATGACCTCACCACTAAATGTTGTAAAGCGTTTTATTTACTTGTATTTATCACAGATTTGTTTAACTAAAGTATAAATACAACCATCCTGTTTTTTAAAAAAAAGTATCTATCATCCTTTGCGACCCCCCTTCAGTGGCTGCTTCTGTGTCCTAGCTATTGCTTTCTTTCTCTTCTTTCTTTCTCTTCTTTCTTTCTTTCTTTCTTTCTTTCTTTCTTTCTTTCTTTCTTTCTTTCTTTCTTTCTTTCTTTCTTTCTTTCCAACCTCCTCCAATCTTGCAACATCCACCTCCCACTTTCTTCTGTTTCTTCATTGTTCTCTCTTTGCATATTTCTATAGTACATTCTTGTTCCTTCAACATTCTAAGGCTTGTGTTAAGGCATACAATTCACATGTTTGGGCTGACCACGTTAACGGCAGTCTCCCTGCTTAATGCATGCAATTCACAAGTCTGTGCACACCCACTTAAAAACAACTTTCCTGCTTCTTCCTCCTATTATCCATTCCTTCACTTCCCTTCCACCACTTTGGTCTAACTTCTACTTTTTTTTTCTTCCACAATTACATCTGCTATCTACAAGTGTATACCTCCTTTTGGCTTTCTGATTTAAAATTGCCCACACTTGATAAGAAATGCTAACCACCAAAACATCCCCAAATGTCAATTTGAGGCAAAAATGCCACTGGCTGCCTCTTTGCCCCCAGTTCTGAGTCAAAACCTCCTCCGAGACATTCCTTTGCCCATTTTTACAAACAAATTACCTAGTGAAGAGCCAACAAAAGAACAGTCACCAAACTCTGTTTGTATTTGTTAACATAAACTCTTTTTCTAACAGTTTTCCATACAAATCTTTAGTCAAAACAACATAGCTATTTATAATCCCAAAATTTTTCTCAACTTCTTCATTTTAACTTCACAAAAAATAAACAAACTTAATAAGATATTCTGAGTTACTGAAATAGATTTATATCAAACTCTAGTATTGGTTTTAATATAAAGTTAGTCAGATTCCAATTTAATCAAATTCCATTCAGATGGAAACAAATTTCCATTAAGTAGGTTAAACGTTTACAAATCTAATCAAAACAATTCAAAGTCATTTCTTTTGGTTGATGGCTATATAGGTCTAACTAAACAATTTAAACTCAACAATTGTCCCCCCCCTCCAAAAAATTGTCCAACAATTACTGTCTCCTCTTTCGAGTAAAAAAAAATTGCAATCCACCCCACCCTTCTCAAAGTGGAATTCTAAGCAGAGAAAAAAAAGGTTAAAACAAACAGCCTCCCCCCCTCTTCATTCTGTCTCTCTCGCTCTTAAAGCAACACAGCCAGCAGAGAGACGAAAGAGACAGGAAAAAAAATCTCACCACCAAAAAATAGTTTTCACTCCTTCAAATGCATATGCCATAACTTTTCTCACACATCCTCCATGGAACTCTTCTCATGCAAACACTTGCTATTGCTTTTCAATTTACTTTTACAACAATAAAATCTGCAGTTTACAATTTCTTTCACAGCCTGGGAGGGAGTGGGGGGGGGGTTTGAGGGCTAACACACACTTAGGTATCAACAAATCAACTCATTCACTTCCATGCTGCTTCCATAAACAATTCCACATACAAATATTTCATTTCATACTTTCTTCAGGCAAATGATTTATTGTTAAATAAGGCCTTTTTGTGTGTTGTTGTCTCTCCCCTCATGTTAGCGGGGATCGTGGAGCAGGTGTCCCGTGGGCTAGTGCATGCTCATGCACCCTAGTTTTTAATCTTTTTGTGGTCTCCCCAACATAGTTACAGGAACAGTCCTTACACTTGATCTTATAAATTATTGCAGATTTTTCCTCATTGGGGAGTGGATCTTTCGGGTGCATGATCTTAGATCATAGAGTTTGATCTGGTTTATGGGCCACTTCCCAATGAAGAAAAATCTGCAATAATGTATAATATCAAGTGTAAGGACTGTTTCTGTAACTATGTTGGGGAGACCATGCACTAGCGGTTAGAAGAAAGGAACAGCACTCACAGATTTGGACCCACATGAATGATCATGGGCATGAATTTGACCTTAATAGTGCACAGCCCATATAGGGACACTACTAAGTCTACTTAAAGAAGCCTGGCTTTCTGATGGCGACTCTATCAATCGTCATATAGAGCTTTGCCCAGCATACCAAACATTTAAGGTATGGGAACAACAACATCTGAATCCACAACAAAGGCAATTGGCACATCCCTCACGAAATCAGAGTGAAGGAAGAATAGAGGAGATAACCCATCCACGGGACAAAGAACCTATAAGAAGAACAGAGAAGGAACAAGAAACATCCCCCTAGGTGTTATGTCTGGCCTCTCATAACTCATTAATATCCACGTAAATATATCTTTAAGAGGTTTATTTAATACATTTCAAAAGAATTCGTTTCAAAGCAAGCTGCTGGCATTATGTTGGCCTGAACGGCCAAATAAAATCTATTTACATTTAGATAAACATGCTCTTCTCCTACATCCCAATTAACTTACTTTTCTTCTTTATCACATTGTCCAAGAGCTCATTATCCTTCCGTAGGTTTTCAAAACACCAGAATACTGAGTTCCAAAGCACTGCCAAAGTTTTCAACCCACTCTTTGATCAACGTTGCTCGTGACAAAGGCGTAGTCATTCTTTCCCCTTCTAATATAGTGTCCGATACGTCACTTCCCCAATTACTTCCTTTTTCCAGTTAACTGACACCTTCGCTTATCAAACCTTCGGAACCTCGGATTAATCCATTTATCTTCTTGTTCTAAATCTGACTCATCATTTTGAGAATCTGATTCAGAATGCATACAAAGCTCTTCATTATCTCTCTCAGCTGCCGGGAGGGGAAACCACCCAGAGGGGCCTGGCTGCTGATCCTCGGCTGCCGGGAGGGGAAACCACCCAGAGGGGCCTGGCTGCTGATCCTCGGCTGCCGGGAGGGAAACACATTCAGAGGAACCTGGCTGCTGATTCTCATCCTCTGATACTTCCCAAGCTGGTCCAGGGACACTCACAACACTATCCCCCCCGCAGGCCCCTCCCCCCGGGGCCGTCGCAGGGGATGTGGTTTGTAGGGAAACGCAGAATGAAAATCCCAAATTAACCGAGGAGCCTCAATATCACGAGCATCGACCCAACAGCCAGCGGCTGGCCCACCCCCGGCCCAATCAACCAAATATTGGAAGCGGTCGTTGAGCCATCGGGAATCTCGGATGCCGGACACCTCCAACCGGGAAACAGGAACGTGAGCACGGCGAGCTGTCGGGCCCGGATCAGGAGGTCGAAGCGGAGAATCAGGGTTGACAGGAACAAGCAAGGAGCGATGAAACACGGGATGTACACGAAGAGACCTAGGCAAAGTCAAACGATAGGTCACCGGATTGATGACCGTCTCCACAGGGAAAGGACCCAGGAAACGTTGATCAAGCTTGCGGTGAATTCTCCCTGGAAACAAGTACTTGGTGGAGAGCCAAACCCGATCTCCAACAGCTAACGGCGGCGTGTCACGACGCGAGCGGTCTGCAACCCGCTTGTAGTCTTCCTTGGCCTTAGTCAAGTGCTGCTTAACCATGTCGTGGACTGACTGCAGTTCGGTTAAATAGTCGTCTGCAACTGGAACTGGAGAATCGAGGAGCGTGAGCGGGAAAAATCTGGGATGATAGCCGTAGTTGGCAAAAAACGGGGTGGTCTGAGTGGAAGTATGCTGAGAGTTGTTGAAAGCGAATTCGGCCACGGAGAGATATTTGGACCAATCGTTCTGTTGGTCGTTGATGAAACAACGCAAATACTGCTCCAGGATGCCAATCACTTTCTCTGTACCCCCATCAGTCTCTGGGTGATGCGTGGAGGCTAGATTAACTTGGACTTGAAGCGCAGACATGAGTTCTCTCCAGAACTCCGAGGTGAACTGGGTTCCTCGGTCGGACACTATTTTGTCAGGCAAACCGTGTAGCCGGAAGATATGTTGAATGAACAGCTGAGCAGTGACCTTGGCTGTCGGTATTCTTCGGCAAGGAATGAAATGTGCCATTTTGGTCAGCATGTCCACCACTACAAAGACAACGGTGTAGCCGGCAGAAACAGGTAGACAAGTCAAGAAGTCCATGGAAATAGCTCCCCAGGGTCTCTCCGGCGTGGGTAAAGGCTGTAATAATCCCGGAGGGGCTCCTGTGGCATGTTTTGCCTGACGGCACCGTACACAGGAATTTACATAGGATTGCACATCATGGCGAAGTCTGGGCCACCAAAAAGTCCGAGACACTAAGTGAAGAGTCTTAAAGAAACCAAAATGACCTGCCGCAGGGTTATCATGGCATTGAGTCAGGATGAGACCTCGGAGTGGGCCTGCTGGAACATATAACAGGTTGCGGAAGCGTAATAGTCCCTCGGACAAGGTCCAAGGTGAGTCGGGACCCACCTCTTGTCTCTTTCGTATTGCAAAGTCATCTAGTTGTTGCGCTTCCCGAATCTGTCGTCGTAGATCTACTGGATCATGCACGGCTGCGATCGATTCGATAGGCAGAATGGTTCGAAGCGGTAAGGGATCCTTGATCTGTAGATACTCAGGTTTACGGGACAGGGCATCTGCTCTTTTGTTGTACCCTTTCGGAATGTAGGTGACTTTAAAGTTGAATCGAGCGAAGAACAAAGACCAACGGATTTGACGTTGATTCAATTTCCTGGCAGATTGCAAAAATTCCAAGTTTTTATGGTCAGTCCGAACTTCAACTTGGTAGCGGGCTCCTTCCAGGTGGTGTCTCCAGGTCTCAAAAGCAGTCTTGATGGCCAATAGTTCTTTTTCCCAAATGGTATAATGGCGTTCGGAGGGAGTCAGTTTCCTGGAGTAATAAGCACACGGGAACAGGGGGCCGCCATCTTGGCGTGTTTGAAGTAGCACGGCCCCTACTGCAACATCTGAGGCGTCAGCCTCCACTACAAAGGGACGACAAGGATCTGGATACTTGAGAATGGGTTCCTGAACAAAAGCCTTTTTGAGGGTCTGAAACGCCTGTTGCTCGGCATCGCCCCACTGGAACTTAACGCCTTTCCGTAACAGTCGAGTAAGGGGCGCAGTCAAGGCAGAAAATCTTGGAATAAATATCCTGTAATAGTTCGCAAATCCCAAAAGTCTTTGGACATCTTTTGCTTTACATGGTGGTTGCCAGGTTTGCAAGGCCTCAACCTTGCCAGGGTCCATGGCGATGCCTTGTGGAGAAATCACATGTCCCAGAAACTCAATTGTGGTTTGATAGAATTGACATTTCTCTAACTTGGCGTAAAGGTGATGCTCTCTCAAGCGTTGCAAAACTCGCCGGAGATGTTGAAGATGGGTGGCTCGTGACGGGGAATAAATTAGTATGTCATCGAGGTAAACCACCACAAATTGGTCTAATAAATCCCGGAAGATGTCATTCATGAAATGTTGAAAGACGGCCGGAGCATTGGTGAGTCCAAAGGGCATAACGGTATACTCAAAATGACCATACCTGGTTCCAAACGCGGTCTTCCACTCGTCCCCCTCTCGAATGCGAACCAGGTTGTAAGCACCCCTTAAATCTATCTTGGTGAAGATGGTCGCTGATCGGAGACGGTCCATGAGATCAGGAATCAAAGGCAGAGGGTACCGGTTGCGCACCGTGATGGCATTGAGCTTGCGATAGTCACAGCATAGGCGTAAATCTCCGGTTTTCTTCTTCACGAATAACACAGGAGCTGACAAAGGCGAGGAAGAGGGACGAATGAAACCCCTGGCCAGGTTTTTGTCCACAAAGTCTTTCAATGCGGCCAACTCGGGTTCTGACATGGAGTAAAGGCGTCCCCTTGGAAGCTTGGCATTTGGTAGTAAATCAATGGTACAGTCATATGGTCTATGCGGAGGCAATTGGTCTGCCTCTTTCTCATTGAATATATCTGCAAAGTCCGCTAGATCGGCCGGCAAGGTGATGTCAGGGTGGGATGGTAGCTGGGCTGCACAAACTTGGCGTACGTGGTCTACGCATTGCAAACTGGGAAATGAAACAAAGTTCTGGGACCACACTACACAAGGATCATGGGTTCTCAACCAGGCTAGGCCGAGAACTAAGGGAAAATGAAGTCCCTTGGTAACATAGAATTGGATGGCTTCTTCATGTTGTCCTATGACCAGGCGTATGGGCTGGGTCATAAACTTGATCGGTCCAGACAACAACTCACGACCATCGATTGTCTCAACCAGCATAGGCGGCTTCACGGAGCACAAAGGTATGGCATGCTGACGAGCGAAAGCTTCATTCATAAAATTGGTGGTGGCTCCAGAGTCCAACAAGGCGTGGGCCGGAAGGCCCTGGGCATGATTTCCCAGAAGTATATTGGTTGCTAGGATCAGATGTCTCGGAGGACCGGGGTCGTTGTCTGCGGAACTGGAACTGGGTTTGGCGCCTGCCCGACCCAATGTTTCCATTAGGCCGGGCTCTGGCCGTTTCCCGGCAAGGTGGCTTGAAACTGCTGAGTGGGAGGCCGAGCTGGAACAGGAGTAGGACCTGCCGTACCACGTCTTTTCTGGGGGCAGGCCATGACGAAGTGACCCATCTCTCCACAGTATAGGCACAAGCCCTCAGCTCTCCGTCTTGCCTTCTCAGCCTCGGTCAAACGAGCTCTGGCTGCCCCAAGATCCATGGGCTCATCTCTGGTCATGGGTGCAGGGCGCCTCTCAGTGTAAGCCGGCCCTGTTTGGAAAATACGTCTGGGTGCCGGGATAGGTGGAGTGATAGGTAGGGTCTGGAATCCTCTGCGTGGTGCAGGAACTGGCTTGGCACTTCCGGTGACTGGAAACATCTGTTTGACCAGGCGGGCATCCATGGCTTGCGTTTGCGCCTCAATAGCCAAACAATGTTGGTATAATGCATCCAGGGTCGCAGGTATTACAGTAGTTTTCAATCCATTCAAGATCTGAGAAGACAGGCCATCTTGAAAGATTTCCATGAGAGCCTCATTATTCCAATTAATTTCTTGAGCTAGGCGGCGAAAATCTGATATATAGTCCGCTACGCAGCGCGATCCTTGACGTAGCTCTCGTATCTGCCGGGTGGCATTTTGTCTACGAAGGGGGTCAACAAATTCTCTTTCCATCAGCTGGCAAAATCCTGCATAATTGCGTAGGACAGGATCTTGTCCGTCTATCAGAGGAGACGACCAATCAGCAGCTGTCCCAGAGAGTAAACTTAAAATGAAAGCTACTTTCGTTTCATCAAGCTGGAAGTCGGCTGGAGTTGAGGCAATGAATGTTTTGCATTGGTTTAAAAAAGCTGGAAATTTACTACGCTCTCCAGTAAACTTATCAGGCAAGGCTAAATAACATCTGCTCTGTCTGGGAGGGGGGGCTGGAGCTGGGCCTGCTGCAGCTTGCTGAATCTGCTGTTGCAAATCTCCAATTTGTTGCTGGAGAGTTTGAACTAATAGATGCAGAGCCGGGTTATCAGCGAGGAGTTTCTCCATGACGTCACTGAAAGCTCGGACTAATTTTCGTCTTTACTGTTTTTTGGGTCACGAGCAATCTGTTATGTCTGGCCTCTCATAACTCATTAATATCCACGTAAATATATCTTTAAGAGGTTTATTTAATACATTTCAAAAGAATTCGTTTCAAAGCAAGCTGCTGGCATTATGTTGGCCTGAACGGCCAAATAAAATCTATTTACATTTAGATAAACATGCTCTTCTCCTACATCCCAATTAACTTACTTTTCTTCTTTATCACATTGTCCAAGAGCTCATTATCCTTCCGTAGGTTTTCAAAACACCAGAATACTGAGTTCCAAAGCACTGCCAAAGTTTTCAACCCACTCTTTGATCAACGTTGCTCGTGACAAAGGCGTAGTCATTCTTTCCCCTTCTAATATAGTGTCCGATACGTCACTTCCCCAATTACTTCCTTTTTCCAGTTAACTGACACCTTCGCTTATCAAACCTTCGGAACCTCGGATTAATCCATTTATCTTCTTGTTCTAAATCTGACTCATCATTTTGAGAATCTGATTCAGAATGCATACAAAGCTCTTCATTATCTCTCTCAGCTGCCGGGAGGGGAAACCACCCAGAGGGGCCTGGCTGCTGATCCTCGGCTGCCGGGAGGGGAAACCACCCAGAGGGGCCTGGCTGCTGATCCTCGGCTGCCGGGAGGGAAACACATTCAGAGGAACCTGGCTGCTGATTCTCATCCTCTGATACTTCCCAAGCTGGTCCAGGGACACTCACAACACTAGGTATCCCAGATAAGCATACTTCAATTCACCCCATAAAAAGGGGAAACAACGATGGGGGTGAACAACAAAGGGGGTTGGACGATAGCCCACGGGACACCTGCTTCATGATCCCCGCTAACATGAGGGGAGAGACGGGTTATTCTACCGATGTGAATAGGAAAGGAAAACAGAGACCTACGATGGAAAGTGATGTCGTGAGGCCCCGTACGTGTGCAAAAAGAGCAAAAGAACTGATGAACGGCAAAGGAAGATCAAAAAGCCCAACGTGCGAGCAAGTAATGAGGAGCCTCAAGAGGATGGGGACAACTAGAAGCGGTACAGCATACTCACGGACACCCGAGGAGGAAGACAGCGTCCCTGGGTGGAGGAATGTATGCAGGAATGCAGCCGCCAGCAATTGTGTTGATAGGCGTCCAGATCCGCTTGACACACCCCGTCCCTCGAATGCACACAAGCACAGTCAGTCTAGGGAGGATCAAACAGACCATGGAATGGGGCTAGAGAGGATGACGGACACGAGAGTGGGCGAGCAGAAATGGAGAGTGGTTGGATCCAGGAGGAAGGAAACAGCAACCTCAGAGGGCACTAACACAATAAAGGACGTGGGCCCTTTAAGAAACCAGATGGAGAGAACGGATGGGCCAGTAACTAGGTGAAGGAGCCAAGCACAAAGCCGCCCGGCAGCATAAGAAGGACTCCCAGCAATCTTGCATCACGCTCTGATGATGTCGGTAGTGTTGACCGACGAAAGGCTCAACTTTTAATGAAACAGTTTTGTTTTTAGTATTATCCTGGTGTTCGGATTATTTTATGGTATGGATTTACCCAGGATTCGCATTTTTTTCTCTTTAATTATATTTTTATTAAATTTTAGAAACTTTTAACAAAATTATAACATAATAACATAATAACTCAACTGAAAACAAGCAAATAACATATTTAATAATCAATACGAATAACTGCTCGGAACCCCCCCCCACCACATCCTCCAACAACCTCAACCCCTCTTCTAACCTTCTAACTACTTACTTTCGCCTTTCTGTACATCTGTACATAGGGAATAGAGGTGGGTGGAGGGAAGATGTACAGGAAGGATTCGCATTTTTAACATAATTAGAGACCATATGTGTGTGTGTGTGTGTGTGTGTGTGTGTGTGTGTGTGTATGTAGGTCTTTGGTTCTTTGGGTTTTCTCCCACGTAGAATTTGAAGTGTCTTGGCGACGTTTCGACGAAGTCTCATTCGTCATCTTCAGGCTGGTGCTTTCGGCTTCTGCTTCTAGGAGCAATGTGAGATTTTAGCTGTTTCTTCCTTTTAACTGCCAGTGGGGGTTTGAACTGATTGGCTGGGAGCTCGGCTGTGTTCTGATTGGGTGGAGGTGTGTTCTGATTGGTTAGGGGCTTGGCTGTGCTCTGATTGGCTGGGGGAGTGTTCTGTTTGGGTGGGGGCTTTGTTGTGCTCAGGTTAGTCTGATTTACAAGGGGATTAGAGATGGTGAACTGCATAGCTGTTTGGCTTCGCGTTCGTGGTCGTGCCTCATCTTCATGGTGGGTGTCAGTTTGTTTCGTGTATGGATTGGAGGGGTTTAAGGTGGCTAATGATGCAGCTGTGGTCTGGCTTCTGATTGGGTGGAGATGTGTTCTGATTGGTTAGGGGCTTGGCTGTGCTCTGATTGGATGCGGGGTTGGCTGTGCTCTGATTGGCTGGGGGAGTGTTCTGTTTGGGTGGGGGCTTTGTTGTGCTCAGGTGAGTCAGTGTTACAAGGGGATTAGAGATGGTGAACTGTATAGCTGTTTGGCTTTGCGTTCGTGGTCGTGCCTCATCTTCATGGTGGGTGTTAGTTTGCTTCGTGTATGGATTGGAGGGGTTTAAGGTGGCTAATGATGCAGCTGTGGTCTGGCTTCTGGTTTGTGGTCGTGCCTCCTCATCAGTGTGGGTTTGGGTTTGCTTTTTGCCTGGATATGTGGTGGTGACATCCTGTGTGGTTCACCATCTCTAATCCCCTTGTAAATCAGACTAACCTGAGCACAACAAAGCCCCCACCCAAAAAGAACACACCTCCACCCAATCAGAACACAGCCGAGCTCCCAGCCAATCAGTTCAAACCCCCACTGGCAGTTAAAAGGAAGAAACAGCTCTAGGAGCAGAAGCCGAAAGCACCAGCCTGAAGATGATGAATGAGACTTCGTCGAAACGTCGCCAAGACACTTCAAATTCTACGTGGGAGAAAACCCGAAGAACCAAAGACCTACATACAAACACCCGCGAAAACCTCAGAAAACAAATATCTCCCACGTAGAATTTGAAGTGTCTTGGCAACGTTTCGACGAAGTCTCATTCGTCATCTTCAGGCTGGTGCTTTCGGCTTCTGCTTCTAGGAGCAATGTGAGATTTTAGCTGTTTCATCCTTTTAACTGCCAGTGGGGGTTTGAACTGATTGGCTGGGAGCTCAGCTGTGTTCTGATTGGGTGGAGGTGTGTTCTGATTGGTTAGGGGCTTGGCTGTGCTCTGATTGGATGGGGGAGTGTTCACACACACACACACACACACATATATATACACAAGATACTTGCAACTAGATAGATTGAAGATAACTCTTTTACCTAGGAAAGGCAATTAAATAAAATAGGAAGTGATTGAAAAAACCTTATTTGTTATGATACCATTCTCTGACTGCTTGCGAATTAATTCTAACAATGGATAGGAGAATAAATTGGAAAAAAATAGGTTCACTACTGCTGTAGATTTCTTAGTCACAGCTATAGTTGACAGGCTGAAAAAAGCTCAGTTCCTATTCCCACCAATATCTTTGTTTCCATTTGTTTCTTCTTCAGACTTTGAGAAGATAGACAGGGCTAACAGACAAAGAATACAGAAGCAGTCTTTTTTTTTTTTTTTACTTATTGGCTACATCTTTACTTTTACTTTTTAGGTACATTTGTACTCAGAATTGAACAAGATTGAAGGAAGTCTGAAACTTGTAACTCAAAACAAGATCTGGAAAGAATAACGGGCTGTGAGATAGTTAAGAAAGTTAAATATTTAGGAATAGATATTGAAGCTTCTAATGGGAAGTTATATAAAAACAATTATGAATTGCTACTAAAACAGCAGCATGGTAATACAACTTAAAATTGGGCATTTTCAAACCACCTCTTTCCCTTATATCCTGAATAATTTTTAATTTAACCCTCGGTTTCTTGCCATTCCAAATAAATCTGCTGATACCCTTCTGCCACTCTTCCAAATTCGCATCTTTTTTAAGTATAGGTAACATTTGAAAAAGAAATAAAAATTTTGGCAATACATTCATTTTAACTGCCGCTATCCTGCCCAGCATAGATAATTGTAATTTTTTCCATTTATCCAATTCTATTTGTATCTTATTCCACAAAACTTCATAATTGTTACAATCTAAGTGCTGGAGATGTGAATGTATGGACGCTACTTATTTTCATGTATGGTGGACTTGTAGGAAAATCAAGGCTTTCTGGAGAAAAATATGGTGGATACTTCAAAATATTTTGAAAAAACGTATTGAATTTTCTCCACAACTGTTTTTGTTAGGTATTACAAAAGACTGTACCACCATAGAAACGAACAGAAGCAGTCTTGTTTTGTGGTCACTCCAAAGCCTTCATTCTTGAAGGAGAATCAACTATAGATTATACTCTGGCTTAGATTCAAAGTCATACAGGAATATGGTATGAATAAGGAACAACAGACAGCAACAGAAGAAAGTAATTGTTGATTCAGTGCATAAAAAGGGCTGCCAATCAGTCTATCTAAAAATATCCCCATTCCAAATTAGAAATCTCTATGTCATTATTTATCTTTGCAAGTACAAGAAAGTACCTGAGACTCTATATTAGATGGGTAGGTCCACACATCCATGTTCTTTAGAGTCAATTCAAGAGTCTTGCTATTGCCAGTGTGTTCATTTCTCAGGCTTTGTTTTGATTCCTCCTTCCTGGATTGGAAAAAAAAGATACTTATTAAACACAGATAGATACAGAGATACAACAGAAAACTTTTTCAGTCTGAACTGAGGAAACTTTTAACAATAAGATTAAAATGCTCACTGTATATGGACATTTCCCTTTTCTAGATAACAATGGCAGAACATGCCCTAGAAACTCTTTTTTGCCATATCCTTAAGACATTGGCAACTCATATTTAAGGCAGTCTTAAGTTGTCCTTAGCTGTTCTAATTTTAAAGTAGTTTTCCCCTTTAAATAAGCATAAGTCATAACAAATTTTCTATGAGTATAATCTTCACCTTCATCTTACATGCCTGCTAGTATGTAAGCCACAATAAGCAAGGGAAGAATCTGGAATGCTATCCAGAACTAGTTGATAGTTATAATAAGTTTGCAGAATCCAATCTGGGGCATTCAACCAGGACCAGAGGTTTAGTCTTCCAAGCTTTTGGACTCATGCTGGAGCCCATCCTCAGGGAACTTCTCTCTACCAGAATGTGTTCTTTGGACCACTTTATGTGTCATATTTATGTGGTGCCTCATTGGTGTGGCTTCCTATTGCGTAACTGGTGTTGATGGCCAGCTACTGGTTTCCTTGTGTTGCCAAGTTCTTGGTTCCTAAGTACCTGATAAGCTGGTGGTAAATCAGCACTCCTGTTGACTGACAAGAGGCATATTTCCCAGGCTTCAATCATTTCCCTGGCTACCTTTGTACCTGCTCAGCCAACAAACTTAGTAGCTGTGAAATGTATATCCTTGTTCATTGCAATGTGAGGCTACCAATGAGTTCGGGTCTCCTCATCTGTCCACTCGCTTGTGTTCTTGCAGTCTGGCGATTAGCTTCCTCCCCATCTGTCATACATAGTCACAGGGGTAATCCATGCAGGAAATCTGGCAGAAGTATCTCCCAACTCCAAGTGATCTTTGCAATTCATGATTTGTCCTCGTATCGTAGCCTCTGTGCGGCACGCAGTGCCCACTTGCACATCTCGGAAGCTGCGTTCTACTGCTTCCAAAATGTTTTTGATGTATGGCAGGGTGGGCCATAAAGTTGGTCTTATACATTCTTTCTTCATTTCTCTTCCTTGCATGTTGTACAGGCATCTTGTAATAAATGCTTGTGGGTACCTATTCTGTCTGAATTGTTCACGTAGGTACCTTTTCTCCAGTTGTTTAGCTTCCTGGGTACTACAGTGGGTTCTCACCCTGCCATATACAGTAGTGGCCAAAATTGTGGAAACCTTTTGGGAAAAGTGTATTTTTGAGGTTTGATGGCTAATAACACCACTTTTTTTGGAGTAGTACCATAAAATTATATATCAATGGAAAGATAATTTAATCAAGAATGTAATGCACAATAGTTTGTTCAATTATCTGTACTGTATTCTATGAAAAGTTGTAGCCAAATAACCAGAAAAAGGAAGCACAACTTGCTTAGGTTGATATCAGGTAGCTTTCCTTCATCTGATTGTAGCCAATGAGCATGAGTGTTTAGAGAGCCAATCAGGTGTCATCTTGTTTTGACAATGAGCCAATCATCACAGTAGGATTCAGTTATTGATGTCATGTATTGAAGCTGAGAGGAGGACATTTGTCAGTGTGTTATGTGATCGCTATCAAGTTGCTTGGGGGGTTTTTTCCTGTCATTTAGTGAGCTTGTAAAACGTAATAAAATTAAAGTAATGGTGCATAGAGTTGACTGGTTGCCCAGAAAGCGATGCAAAATAGTATTATTAAGTGAACAAGGCTACAATTATAAAGAAATTAGAAGAAAATTTGTTGGAAACTTAACCAAAGGTGGCATTTCTACTGTACACTTTTCCCAAAAGGTTTCCACAATTTTGGCCACTACTGTAGTGTTTTGACAGTGGATGGTTACTGTTGAAACTAAGAATATTTGCAGTGTTGGTGACCTTGCAATAAACCGTGGTTTCTAGGCTTCCATCTTCCTGCCTATTGACAAGCACATCTAAAAGTGGTAATTGTCTAGACGTTTCTTCTTCCATTGTGAATTGTATGTCTGGAAAAATGGAGTTCAGTAGAGTATGAAAGTCTTTCAGTGCATTTCTTTTGATGATGACAAACGTGTCAGCGGCACCAACATTTAAGAGTGTAGTTTTGAAATGCATGGTGTTCTAGTTCATGCAGGGCAGTGTCTGCAATGACTCCTGATATTGGGGATCCCATGGGTGTCCCTTTTATTTGCTCATACATTTCCCTTTTGAATGTGAAGAAGACATGTTGGAAGTACTGGAGTAGCTTCATGATTTATTACCTGTTTAGGTTATTGTGATCTGTGTTGTACTCTTCTTCTGGTTTTTTATCTATTATTTCGTATTCTAAGTGAGGAGGGATGGATGTAAATAGGGAAACTACGTCAAAGGAGACCATGATCTCATCAGGAGCCACATTTCAGCCTTGCAGTTTTGTTGAAAATTGTATGGATGAGTTCGAGGATGGGCTCAGGAAGCTTAAACGTTGTGCCAGCCACTTAGCCAGGTTGTAGGTAAGGGTATCTCATAGCGCTATAATAGTCTGAGGGGACTCCTATTTTGTGTATCTTGGGGTATCATAAAATCTCGCTGGGGCAGCATCTGTTGCTCTCATTTTCCAACATTTTTTCTGTTATTGTCTCTTTTTACATCTATCCCTTAGAAGAATTCAAGTGTTAAAAAGAACAGTTTATTTCCAAGGAGGTCTGGGTATTCCCAATCACT
Source organism: Bothrops alternatus (assembly GCA_034064705.1). Lineage (NCBI taxonomy): Eukaryota > Metazoa > Chordata > Lepidosauria > Squamata > Viperidae > Bothrops > Bothrops alternatus. The sequence goes on from JARGCV010000054.1 coordinate 1,004,870, forward strand.
TGCCCAATTTATAGCTAAACTCTTGATCAAAGAATATCTTTGAGACTTAAAACATTCTCACTCATACAGCAATGTCATCATTGTTCCTACCTTCCCCCTTTCTCTGATAGAAGATGATTTCGGTCTTGTTTATGTTCCTGATTCTTTGATATTAGTTTACCATCGGTCGCAAGGCTTAGCTGAGGCATATTATGTGAAACTGGAAGTAATGCCTTGGTATCATCTGACCCATTCTTGCTATGTTTCTAGAAGAAGAGAAAAGGAATAGCTGCTGGAACAATGAATCTCACATTAGGTCTTTATCAGTTCTTAACAAGACTGTAAGCAGGACTTTTTAACCTACTTAAAAAGGTTATGAAAGTAGTTCTATCATATATAAGCTACAAATATCCAGATAATTATTGCCCAGATAGTTAAAGAAAGAGAAAACTACAAGTGAGATTCTATCTTTTATATGAAGGAATAAAGACAAGGCTTTGAATTCTAATTAAGTATATATTAATCTTAATGCTACATTGTTTATCCAAAGAGTTCTAAATTAAGAAGAAGAAAGTTATCTTGGTGATTTTTATAGATTCTTTTAATCCATTACAGCAGATTTCCAAAAGCAAAAGGGCTGAAAATAAGTCATTGTTGGCTAATCAGTCACCTTCTGCTGATGAGAATGTGTATGAGTAGATGAATGTGTACTGAAATCCTGAACAGTATCTGCTGAAAGCTGGACATGCAAAGTTGAATTGGCTCCAGATATCATTTGGAATTAATTTGTTTTAAAAAAAAACAGAAGTAGGGACTACCAAAACAATGTGTCCAAATCAACTTTTGGAATCATTTGCATAATTAAAGCAGGAGTTAAACTTTAAGCACTCACTGCTGTGAAATCTACAGTATGTGTCATCGTAATTCAGGTTTTCAGGAAAAAAGGGGGGAAAAACCCAGTGTACTTGGGATTCTATACTTACCTGTTCTGTCAAAGAATCAATGCTTCCTTCAGCCACTGGATGTATCACCAAAGAATTCAACATCCCACACAGAGGACTAGGCAAGCCACACTCCCTACTGATCTCCTGCTACATACAACAAAGGTATATCAAGTCATAGTTCGAGGAATGTTGACAGTTAAATATTTATTAATATAGCATTTCATGACAGAGATTGCTTTTTTCTAACACTCAAAAGAGTAAAATATTTTGTTCTTGGCAAAATGCTATTCCACTCCCAGAACAATATCTGTTTCTACTACATACGTTATATGCATTATAACTATAACAATCCATTCTGGTACTGAACTGTAGTGTGACAAATCCATTCCCATGCTGATTGAGTTGTTAATGACTACTCAGTGTAAGACAACATAGGTGTGACCATCCAACTTTAATTATAATTTAATATTAGCATCTCTATAGGTATTGTGCAACGCTTTAAATCTGAAAAGAAAGATGTGTTTTGGAGCATGGATACAGGTAGCACAATTGCAATTCCTTACATTCATCTTCACAAGAATACGAAAGGAACTATGCAATTCCAGGAGGCAGCTATTTTTGTGTGGAATGAACTAGTAAAGCCAGAAGCAAAGAATCTGAGATCAGACAGTACTATTACCAAAACATGCATAGGTACCCTGCACATTCAGAGCTGAGAAATGAATGGCATTGTCCATTACTATGTAAAAACAGGCAGAGGAGTTGTAACATTTAAACCATGATTTGTTTATAGAGGGCTTGATCACATAGGAACTGATTTTAGTTATCTGGGCTTCTATCTGCAGTAAAAGTAACTTTTTTATCCGAGTCATGTCTTTGTCTCTTCATATTGCTCTGGGGTGCAGATTTGCGTTTTCAGAAATTTATTGTCAAATCCTGGGTGAAACTCTACCAGCTTTAAAGAATTGCAAGCAGGTACTTTAAAAGTGCTCTTTTTTGCCCTTAAATTCAAACAATCCCAAACTTTACCTACTTTCCAAAGATTAATCTAGCATTTCATAAATTTCTTCTTAATTTTAATAAGCTTGTTGCATTTATAGTTTTACTAGATTTATTATAACTGTCCCACTCTTAAAGATCCTGAGCAAATTTACAATTTCAAACAATTAAAAGCATAACAACAAAACATAACAGCCTTAGTAGTCAAACAAACAAAGAAACAAAACCAGGACAAGGGTTCCACTAATACTGGGCCTGGGGAAAGAGGCAGGTCTTAAAAGTCTTCCAGAAACCTAACAGAGTTTGTTTTGTTGGCTAGGTCTTACTTGGCTCTGCTTGTACTCCAAAGAATGCAAGTAGCAATTCTCTATTCATTTCATTGTATGGGTAAGATACAGTTAAATGCAAAATGTTCATGATAAATTTCTGGTTTCTACTCTTTAATACATTCCCAGTTTATGTTCAAAATACCCAAGATTATTATCAGTTCATCTAAAGCAGGAGTGTCAAACTCGCAACGTCATGTGACGTGTCGCGACGTATCGTGACTTTTCCCCCCATTGCCGGCAGTGGGGTGGGTGCAGTTTCGGTGTGACGCATCCAGCCCTCAGGCTGACAGTTTGACACCCCTGATCTAAAGCAATGGCATCACTCTCTAAAAAGAAATGCTTCTTACTCTACGTGATTCTTCAATCTCTTTGTAGAATGACTGTGCGGATGTCTGTATGGAACCATTCATGTTTTGTAGAGAGTCTGTTGGTGGCCTGCATTAAAAAAAAACTACTGCTGAGTTGTAGAAAATTTTCCATTTCTGTTACTTCTGCAGCTACACATCTGGTATCAAAAATGGTTTAAATATTGTTGTATCTGGCCCTTCTCAGCTTAGTAAAGTCCACAGGAATATTTCTTTAAGAGTTTTATTTAACACAGTTCAAGAGATACACTTCAAAGCGGGATGCTGGCAGTTCGTTTGCGGAACGGCTGAGTCTGACTTATTTACCTTCAGCTTAAACATGTGCTCCCCCCTTCCAATAACTCACTCTTTATCTCTCAGGTTGTCCAAAACCTCATTAATCTTCCGTAGATTCCAAAAACACCAGAAAACTGAGTTCAAACCAACTCCTCAATGTATCAGGGGGATATTGATATTAACGTTGCTCGTGACAAAGAATTAGTCCCTCCTTCACCTTCAAATATAGTGTTCGATACGTCACTTCCCCCATTCCTTCCTTTTTCCACGTAACTGAAACCTCCGCCTATCAAACCTTCGGAATCTCGGATCAAGCCATATATTTTCCTGTTCCAAGTCTGACTCCCCGCTTAGAGATTCCGACCCAGACTGCATGTAAATCTCCTCACTGTCTGTCTCGGCTGCCGAAAGGGGAAAATACCCAGAGGGGCCTGGCTGCTCTTCCTCATCCTCTGACATTTCCCAAGCTGGTCTAGAGACACCCACAACACTATCCCCCCCGCAGGCCCCGTCCCTCGGGTCCGTCGCAGGGGATGTGGTTTGTAGGGAAACGCAGCATGAAAATCCCTAATTAACTCAGGAGCCACAATATCATGAGCATCTACCCAACAGCAAGCGTCTGGCCCACCCCCTGTCCAATCAACCAAATATTGGAAGCGGTCGTTGAGCCATCGGGAATCTCGGATGCCGGACACCTCCAACCGGGAAACAGGAACTTGAGCACGGCGAGCTGTCGGGCCCGGATCAGGAGGCCGAAGCGGAGAATCAGGGTTGACAGGAACAAGCAAGGAGCGATGAAACACGGGATGTACATGAAGAGACCTAGGCAAAGTCAAACGATAGGTCACCGGATTGATGACCGTCTCCACAGGAAAAGGACCCAGGAAACGTTGGTCAAGCTTGCGGTGAAGTCTCCCTGGAAACAAGTACTTGGTGGAGAGCCAAACCCGATCTCCAACAGCCAACGGCGGCGTGTCGCGATGAGAGCGGTCTGCAAACCTCTTGTAGTCTTCCTTGGCCTTAGTCAAGTGCTGCTTAACCATCTCTTGGACTGACTGGAGCTCGGATAAATAGTCCTCTGCAACTGGAACCGGAGAATCAAGGAGCGTGAGCGGGAAAAATCTGGGATGATAGCCGTAGTTGGCAAAAAACGGAGTGGTCTGAGTGGAAGTGTGCTGAGAGTTGTTGAAAGCGAATTCGGCCACGGAGAGATATTTGGACCAATCGTTCTGTTGGTCGTTGATGAAACAACGCAAATACTGCTCCAGGATGCCAATCACTTTCTCTGTACCCCCATCAGTCTCTGGGTGATGCGTGGAGGCTAGATTAACTTGGACTTGAAGCGCAGACATGAGTTCTCTCCAGAACTCCGAGGTGAACTGGGTTCCTCGGTCGGACACTATTTTGTCAGGCAAACCGTGTAGCCGGAAGATATGTTGAATGAACAGCTGAGCAGTGACCTTGGCTGTCGGTATTCTTCGGCAAGGAATGAAATGTGCCATCTTGGTCAGCATGTCCACCACTACAAAGACAACGGTGTATCCGGCAGAAACAGGTAAACAAGTCAAGAAGTCCATGGAAATAGCCCCCAAGGGTCTCTCCGGCGTGGGCAAAGGCTGTAACAATCCCGGAGGGGCTCCTGTGGCATGTTTTGCCTGGCGGCACCGTACACAGGAATTCACATACAAATGAACATCATGGCGAAGTCTGGGCCACCAAAAAGTCCGAGACACTAAGTGGAGAGTCTTAAAGAGACCAAAATGACCCGCCGCAGGGTTATCATGGCATTGAGTCAGGATGAGACCACGGAGTGGGCCTGCTGGAACATATAACAGGTTGTGGAAGCGTAATAGACCCTCGGACAAGGTCCAAGGTGAGTCGGGACCCACCTCTTGCTTCCTCTGTGCCACAAAGTCATCTAGTTGTTGCGCTTCCCGAATCTGTCGTCGTAGATCTACCGGATCGTGCACGGCTGCGATCGATTCGACAGGCAGAATGGTTCGAAGCGGCAAGGGGTCCTTGATCTGTAGATACTCAGGTTTACGGGACAAGGCATCTGCTCTTTTGTTGTACCCTTTTGGAATGTAGGTGACTTTGAAGTTGAATCGAGCGAAGAACAAAGACCAACGGATCTGACGTTGATTCAATTTCCTGGCAGATTGCAGAAATTCCAAGTTTTTATGGTCAGTCCGAACTTCAGCTTGGTAGCGGGCTCCTTCCAGGTGGTGTCTCCAGGTCTCAAAAGCAGTCTTGATGGCCAATAGCTCCTTCTCCCAAATGGTATAATGGCGTTCGGAGGGACTCAGTTTCCTGGAGTAATAAGCACATGGGAACAGGGGGCCGCCATCTTGGCGTGTTTGAAGAAGCACGGCCCCTACAGCAACATCTGAGGCGTCAGCCTCCACTACAAAGGGACGACAAGGATCTGGATACTTGAGAATGGGTTCCTGAACAAAAGCCTTTTTGAGGGTCTGAAACGCCTGTTGCTCGGCATCGCCCCACTGAAACTTAATGCCTTTCTGTAACAGTCGAGTAAGGGGCGCAGTCAAGGTAGAAAACCTCGGAATGAATGTCCGGTAATAGTTCGCAAATCCCAAAAGTCTTTGGACATCTTTTGCTTTACACGGTGGTTGCCAGGTTTGCAAGGCCTCAACCTTGCCAGGATCCATGGCGATGCCTTGTGGAGAAATCACATGTCCCAGAAACTCAATGGTGGTTTGATAGAATTGACATTTCCCTAACTTGGCGTAAAGGTGATGCTCTCTCAAGCGTTGCAGAACTTGCCGGAGATGCTGGAGATGAGTTGCTCGTGACGGGGAGTAGATCAGGATGTCATCGAGGTAAACCACCACGAATTGATCTAATAAATCCCGGAAGATGTCATTCATGAAATGTTGAAAGACGGCCGGAGCATTGGTGAGTCCAAAGGGCATGACTGTATACTCAAAATGACCATACCTGGTCCCAAACGCGGTCTTCCACTCGTCCCCCTCTCGGATGCGAACCAGGTTGTAAGCACCCCGTAGATCTATCTTGGTGAAGATGGCCGCTGATCGGAGACGGTCCATGAGTTCAGGAATCAAAGGCAGAGGGTACCGGTTGCGCACCGTGATGGCATTGAGCTTGCAATAGTAACAGCATAGGCGTAAATCTCCGGTTTTCTTCTTCACGAATAACACAGGAGCTGACAAAGGCGAGGAAGAGGGACGAATGAAACCCCTGGCCAAGTTTTTGTCCACAAAGTCTTTTAATGCGGCCAACTCGGGTTCTGACATGGAGTAAAGGCGTCCCCCTGGAAGCTTGGCATTTGGCAGCAAATCAATGGCACAGTCATATGGTCTATGCAGAGGCAATTGGTCTGCCTCTTTCTCACTGAATATATCTGCAATGTCCGCTAGGTCGGCCGGCAAGGTGATGTCAGGGTGGGATGGTAGCTGGGCTGCACAAAATTGGCGTACGTGGTCCACGCATTGCAAACTGGGAAATGAAACAAAGTTCTGGGACCACACCACACAAGGATCATGGGTTCTCAACCAGGCTAGGCCGAGAACTAAGGGGAAATGAAGTCCCTTGGTAACATATAATTGGATGGCTTCTTCATGTTGTCCTATGACCAGGCGTATGGGCTGGGTCATGAATTTGATCGGTCCAGACAACAACTCACGACCATCGATTGTCTCAACCAACATAGGCGGCTTAACGGAGCACAAAGGTATGGCATGCTGACGAGCGAAAGCTTCATCCATGAAATTAGTGGTGGCTCCAGAATCCAACAAGGCGTGTGCCGGAATGCCCTGGGCATGGTTTCCCAGAAGTATATTGGTTGCTCGGATCAAATGTCTCGGAGGACCGGGGTCTTCGTCTGCGGAACTGGAACTGGTTTTGGCGCCTGCCCGACCCAACGTTTCCATTAGGTCGGGCTCTGGCCGTTTCCCGGCAAGGTGGCTTGAAACTGCTGAGTGGGAGGCCGAGCTGGAACATGAGTAGGACCTGCCGTACCACGTCGTTTCTGGGGGCAGGCCATGACGAAGTGACCCATCTCTCCACAGTACAGGCACAATCCCTCAGCTCTCCGTCTTGCCTTCTCAGCCTCGGTCAAGCGAGATCTGGCTGCACCAAGATCCATGGGCTCATCTCTGGCCATGGGTACAGGACGCCTCTCAGTGTAAGCCGGCAGTGGTTGGAAAATACGTCTGGGTGCCGGAATGGGTGGAGTGATAGGTAGGGTCTGGAATCCTCTGCGTGGTGCAGGAACTGGCTTGGCACTTCCGGTGACTGGAAACATCTGTTTGACCAGGCGGGCATCCGTGGCTTGCGTTTGCACCTCAATAGCCAAACAATGTTGATATAAGGCATCCAGGGTCGCAGGCATTACAGTATGTCTAAATTCATCCAAGATCTGGGAAGACAGGCCATCTTGAAAGATTTCCATGAGAGCCTCTTCATTCCAATTAATTTCTTGAGCTAGGCGGCGAAAATCTGATATATATTCCGCTACGCAGCGCGATCCTTGACGTAGCTCTCGTATCCGCCTGGTGGCATTTTGTCTACGAAGGGGGTCAGCAAATTCTCTTTCCATCAGCTGGCAGAATCCTGCATAATTGCGCAGGACAGGATCTTGTCTGTCTATCAGAGGAGATGACCAATCAGCAGCTGGACCAGAGAGCAAACTTAAAATAAAAGCCACTTTAGTCTCATCAAGCTGGAAATCTGCTGGAGTTGAAGCAATGAATGTTCTGCATTGGTCTAAAAAAGCTGGAAATTTACTACGCTCTCCAGTAAACTTATCCGGCAATGCTAAATAACACCGGCTTCTTCTGGGAGGGGGGGCTGGAGCTGGGGCTGGGGCTACTGCAGCTTGCTGAATCTGCTGCTGCAAATTGCCAATTTGCAGCTGGAGACCTTGAACTAGTTGATACAAAGCAGGATTATCAGCTAGAAGCTGCTCCATGACGTCACTGGACTTGCGCAGTACTGAAAGCTCGGACTATGGTTTTGTTTTGTTTTGGGTCACAAGCAATCTGTTGTATCTGGCCCTTCTCAGCTTAGTAAAGTCCACAGGAATATTTCTTTAAGAGTTTTATTTAACACAGTTCAAGAGATACACTTCAAAGCGGGATGCTGGCAGTTTGTTTGCGGAACGGCCGAGTCTGACTTATTTACCTTCAGCTTAAACATGTGCTCCCCCCTTCCAATAACTCACTCTTTATCTCTCAGGTTGTCCAAGACCTCATTAATCTTCCGTAGATTCCAAAAACACCAGAAAACTGAGTTCAAACCAACTCCTCAATGTATCAGGCTACTTCTTGATATTAACGTTGCTCGTGACAAAGAATTAGTCCCTCCTTCACCTTCAAATATAGTGTTCGATACGTCACTTCCCCCATTCCTTCCTTTTTCCACGTAACTGAAACCTCCGCCTATCAAACCTTCGGAATCTCGGATCAAGCCATATATTTTCCTGTTCCAAGTCTGACTCCCCGCTTAGAGATTCCGACCCAGACTGCATGTAAATCTCCTCACTGTCTGTCTCGGCTGCCGGGAGGGGAAAATACCCAGAGGGGCCTGGCTGCTCTTCCTCATCCTCTGACATTTCCCAAGCTGGTCTAGAGACACCCACAACAAATATATATAATAAAACAGATTGAATAAATTGGAAAAGATTGTATTTATTCTTTATTAACCATTTATTCTTGTTCAGTAAAAAGTCTTCCCAAAATTAAGATAAAAGTTAAACTAATATAACAAAAAGCCTTTATATTACATATGCATTACATAATTTCTTGTGAATAAATATGAGATTGACCATGATTCAGGGTGAAAAGGAATAAAATAATTACAAGTTAGCCTCAAGATTTGTTGGAATAGCAGTTGTATGTGGTATTTATTAAATATCACTTTTTAATTTTTCCTTAAAAATATAGTTTGTAACAAATATTATAGTATTAACATTCAATAGGCATTATGGTATATCTTAAAACTCTCACACTAAAAATATCCAATGCTGCTAGCACTTACATTTTTAGGTCTTGATAGGACTGACATAAGTGTTCTTGAAGCCTACTAACTTTCGGTTTCAATTCCTATATGGACAGTACAGTATAAGAATATGTACAACACCTGCTATAATAGTGCAGTGAAAAGAAGCAAGACAGTAGCTAAACAGAAATATCTAGAAATCTGCATAGACTTACTTTACAGGAATGTTCAATTTCATTAACATTTCAGTAATTCCACTGATGTGGAACACTTGCCATAAACTGAAGAAAGGGTTGAAAAACCTGTGAATCTTCACCTTTCTAATATGAGTTACCAATACTTTTACAATTATGTAATTGAAATGGGAAACTTGAGGATAATAATCTGTTGACATTCCAAGCAGCCTTGTGCCTGGATTGCTTAATGACACTCTGGCTAGATTCCTTCTTGTCACAATTAAAATGTACATTACCTGTACCATCATTTGATATTCATCCAGAGTTATTATAAGCTCTTCAATTTGTTTTGTTTTCTGTAAATATAAACATTAATAAAATCCAAACAAAGTAATTCAGCATCACAAAGCAAACTGTGTTCTAGCAAAGATTTTGAAAGTAGCTATCTGAAACTAGGAATTGTTTCTTTTTTCATAATCAAATTAAATTTAACATTGAAGTTGTAGTGACACCTAGGGATTCCTGAATGCAGCGACAAAACAAGTTAGCCGGAGGTTGTCAATTATTTTAACATCAGAAGAATCATTTTGAATTGCTGTAACATCAATTTTTCAGGCTCATAAGAAAAGTTTGAAAAAGTGAAGCAGCTTTAATAAATTAGTGGTGATGAGTGTTTAAAATGGTATCTGAATTTATTATTATAGCTATGATAGCAAAAACTCTTCATCACCTTAAAACAATAGTTGTTTTAATCCCTACTGAAGCCTTGCCCTCCGTAGGCAAGCTTCAATTTTGATCTGGGGCACCTCATGGCGCCCCAATCAATGGCGGGTCCTTCACGATAGCTAAATTAAGAGACACATGCTGACCACATTTCTCTGGGCGAAGCAACAACTGACAAAAGGCTGCCTTCCCTTTTATTCCCTGTTACAGTGGGCGGTTACACAATGCATCACATGGTTACAAACAGCCAATGACAATGTTATTTCTTCAGCCAATGACAAGGCTACACTCTGTGGCCAATGGATTCAAATCTTGGTACAAGTCCATCCACCTCGTAGCCCCCCTTATTTCCTGTCCCTAGGCCATATGGCCTTCGTCCTTTGTTCCAAAGCACATGGCATGTGGCTCTGCTGTGGCCAATGGATTCCACCTCTTGGCTCCGCCTCCATTTCCTGTTGCTCCAAAACAGCATGGTAAAGTCACATGGCACAGTCTCTTTGTCCCAAGCCTCTCCCAGCCTCATGCATTACAACATATTACAACATATCAACTGTTTTTATTTTATTTTTAGCAGCTGTGGGTTGTTCCACCTATGCTCCGTCCAGTTCTGTACACGATCCTAGGGCATAGGCCGTCATAGAAACATCTCTGTCCAGTCATCAGAGGCTGCAATCATAGAAACATCTCTGTCCAGTCATCAGAGGCAGCAGTTGGTTCTTGGTTCTTTTACAGGAGATGGTTAGAAGAGGGAGGCTTACACAGGTTCAACAGGGGAGGAATACATTTGTACACAGCAACAGATTGTTACACAGAATACTGGAAACATTATAATACTAAAAACCAATTCCTTGAGCCACCCAGCATTAGGTAGTCAGGAAAATAAACTGTCAATCAAACAAGGCACCAGTTTCTTGTGATAAGGGATTGTTTTGTACCATACTTTCCATGTGAGCAATTGTGGCAGAAATGTGTGTGTGTTGTAGAAATGTAAATGTACCAGACCAATTCTGGGGTATTGACCAATGTGCATTTTTTCCACATAAGATCTATTCTTTATCAGATGTGAGTACATTGTCTTTAGAGAAGTTGTACAAAGTTTAAAAGTTTTCACCAAAATCAAACAAGGGAACAGAATCAGCACATGCTTTCTTGTTGTCATTGTATGTCTCATACAAAGTAAGGAAGGATTCAAAGTGAGAGAGAAAGAGAGAGATTTCATTCATCCATGTGAACATATTAAGGAAAAGGTTTGTGAGGCAAAGCAAACTCCTAAGGCAGACCATTAAGGGAGAAAACATGTTTGTTCTGTGCTGGCATGTTATCACTTAGCTTGGTGAGAGACATAAAATGCAAAGCAGCAATGATTTGTAACAAAATTTAAATCATTAAAGAGAAATAAGAAAGAGACAAAAATGAAAATCATTAAAACTAGGAAACATAAATTCAAAATAGGCAAAGACAAGTAAGAAAAAGCAAAATTGGCAGAGAAATCAGAAAGGCAAAATTAAGAGCAAAATTGGCAAAGAGAAAATAAGAAAGAGAAAAATTAAACGCAAAATTGGCAAAGAAATAAGAGGGGGGCATGGTTTATTAAGCAACACAACCAGAGAGGGGGGGTGAGAGAGAGGAGGAGGGGGACAGATTCAAATGCAGATTGGAGATGGCCAGCAATAAAGCTCAGTCATATGTAAATTGAGTCTCCGTTTACAGACATCCGTTTCCTTGGAAACCAGGAAAAACTGGTTCTGCTGGTTTTTAAAGTGGCCCAGTTGATGGTCTTATTTGCAACAAACAAACTCTTCAGATCTGGCAAGGGGGAAATGGCTCTGCTGCAAAAGAAAAAAGAAAAGGGGGGAGAGAAAAAGGGGGCCCTGCGGCTGCAGGCTCTCAGGTCAAGAAAAGTTAACAAGCGAACAAGGCATTTTTACCAGGAAATTTTTTCCATTTTTTCAACTATAAGAATTAGAAACACAGACTTCAGATTTTTTAACAAGTTGAAAGGTAAGACAGTAAAGACTGGATTAGCATCACAATAGATCAACCGGACAGGCATGAGGCAGTTATTAACTCAGCATGCTCTGAGCCAGCATGCTCTGAGTCAGAGGGAGAAACAGACTTAAGATCTTTTAGCAAGTTAAAAGGTAAGAGAGAGAAGACTGAATTAGCATAGGAAAGCATGTTCTGAGTCAGAAGGAGAAAGAGACTTAAGATTTTTTAGGAGACAGGGCAGGAGAAACAGAAAGAATCCTGCAAGCCAATAGCTACAGGAGAAGAAAAAGAAGGCAGATCTTTTAAACGCCATGCAAAACAATTCTTTCATGTAAAGAGAATTTTTGAAAGAAGCAGAAGCTCCCCACACAAGCCAATTTTAATCCAATTAGCAATTTTTTGTGGTCCCTTTAAAGTGTAAGAGACAATGCCAAACAAACATTAATAATACTTTTTAAACTCCTTACCTGAAGGCAAATTGTGAACTTTGTTAGTTGCATAATTAAGGTCCTGACAATTACACCAAGCCCTCCCCTTTGATCCTTGGAGAATTCCACCCACATACTCACGGGGGGGGGGTGTTTCTTGCTGAAGAAACTCCACGAGGTTTGTTCCTCCAATTGGCCAAATTTAGAGCCAAATTGTAAGATTTTTTTGTCTCAGGGCTTGCTTTTTGAAAGCCTGAAAATTAGCCAATTTAGCTTGCTCTGTTTTTGCATAGTGTAATGCCAGCATGTGACACTACAGCCTCTCATGGGCTGGAAATCTGGCGGGGCTCTCAGCAATGGAGCCAGATACCTATTGCCATGTGGCGAGGTCTAATTGCTAAGATTTTTTCAAAAAAGCCAATAAAAGACATAGATCTTTTTGAGTGACAGGGAAAACAGTCTAATTATTAAGTTTCTGAATATAATTTGCTCTCCTGACTAAGCTAAGCAATTCTTTCAGGTACTGTTGTGGGTGTCTCTGGACCAGCTGGGGAGGTGTCGGAGGATGAGGAGGGGGAGCCGGGCCCCTCTGAGTGTTTGCCCATCCCGGCAGCCGAGCCAGGCCCCTCTGAGTGTTTGCCCCTCCCGGCAGCCGAGCCAGGCCCCTCTGGGTGCTTTCCCCCCCCGGCAGCCGAGGCAGACAGGGAGGAGATTGAGATGCAGTCTGCATCGGAGTCTCAAGGTGCAGAATCAGACTTGGAACAGGAGAATGTATGGCTGGATCCGAGAGTTCGAAGGGTTAATAGGAGGAGGGTTCAGTTAAGTAGAAAAAGGAAGTGACGTATCGGAAACTGTATTAGAGGAGGAGAGAGAAATTAAGCCTTTGTCACGAGCAACGTTAATTAGAGATTGGCATGGAAACTTTCGCAGTGAGTTGAAACGGAGTTTTCTGGTGTTTTTGAAACCTACCGAAAAATAATGATGTCTTGGACAATGTGATAAAGAAAGAGTGTTTTAAATTGGAAGGTGGGAGGATAGCATATTTATCCTAAATGTAAATAAATCAGTGTTGGCCGTTTCAGCCAAAATAATGCCAGCAGTTTGCTTTGAAATGACTTCGTTTGAAATGTGTTAATTAAAAACTATTTAAGACATCTTTATGTGGATTTTAATGAGCTGAGAGTGGCCAGACATAACAGATTGCTCGTGACCCAAAAAAGAACAGAAAAGACAAAACTTAGTCCGAGCTTTCAGTGATGTCATGGAGCAACTCCTCGCTGATAACCCGGCTCTGCATCAATTAGTTCAAACTCTCCAGCAACAAATTGGACATTTGCAACAGCAGATTCAGGCCGCAGGAGCCCCAGCTCCAGCCCCCCCTCCCAGACGGAGCAGATGTTATTTAGCCTTGCCTGATAAGTTTACTGGAGAGCGTAGTAAATTTCCAGCTTTTTTAAACCAATGCAAAACATTCATTGCCTCAACTCCAGCAGACTTCCAGCTTGATGAAACGAAAGTAGCTTTCATTTTAAGTTTACTCTCTGGGACAGCTGCTGATTGGTCGTCTCCTCTGATAGACGGACAAGATCCTGTACTGAGCAATTATGCAGGATTCTGCCAGCTGATGGAAAGAGAATTTGTTGACCCCCTTCGTAGACAAAATGCCACCCGGCGGATACGAGAGCTACGTCAAGGATCACGCTGCGTAGCGGAATATATCTCAGATTTTCGCCGCCTAGCTCAAGAAATTAATTGGAATGATGAGGCTCTCATGGAAATCTTTCTAGATGGTCTGTCTTCCCAGATCTTGAATGGATTGAAAGTTATTGAAATACCCGCAACCCTGGATGCATTATACCAACATTGTTTGGCTATTGAAGCGCGAACGCAAGCCATGGATGCCCGCCTGGTCAAACAGATGGTTCCAGTCACCGGAAGTGCCAAGCCAGTTCCTGCACCACGCAGAGGATTCCAGACCCTACCTATCACTCCACCCGTCCCGGCCCCCAGACGTATTTTCCAATCATTGCCGGCTTACACTGAGAGGCGTCCCGTACCCATGGCCAGAGAGGAGCCCATGGATCTTGGGGCAGCCAGATCTCGCTTGACCGAGGCTGAGAAGACAAGACGGAGAGTTGGGGGATTGTGCCTGTACTGTGGAGAGATGGGTCACTTCGTCATGGCCTGCCCCCAGAAGAGACGTGCTACGGCAGATCCTACTCCTATTCCAACTCGGCCTCCCATTCAGCAATTTCAAGCCACCTTGCCGGGAAACGGCCAGAGCCCGGCCTGATGGAAACATTGGGTCGGGCAGGCGCCAAACCCAGTTCCAGTTCCGCAGACAAAGACCCCGGTCCTCCGAGACGTCTGATCCTAGCAACCAATATACTTCTGGGAAATCATGCCCAGGGCATTCCGGCCCACGCCTTGTTGGATTCTGGAGCCACCACCAACTTCATGAATGAAGCTTTCGCTCGTCAGCATGCCATACCTTTGTGCTCTGTAAAGCTGCCTATGTTGGTTGAGACAATTGATGGTCGTGAATTGTTGTCTGGACCGATCAAGTTTATGACCCAGCCCATACGCCTGGTCATAGGACAACATGAAGAAGCCATCCAATTCTATGTTACCAAGGGACTTCATTTCCCCTTAGTTCTCGGCTTAGCCTGGTTGAGAACCCATGATCCTTGTGTGGTGTGGTCCCAGAACTTTGTTTCATTTCCCAGTTTGCAATGCGTTGACCACGTACGCCAAGTTTGCGCAGCCCAGCTACCATCCCACTCTGACATCACCTTGCCGGCCGACCTAGCGGACTTTGCAGATATATTCAATGAGAAAGAGGCGGACCAATTGCCTCCACATAGACCATATGACTGTGCCATTGATTTGCTGCCAAATGCCAAACTTCCAGGGGGACGCCTTTACTCCATGTCAGAACCCGAGTTGGCCGCCTTAAAAGACTTTGTGGACAAAAACCTGGCCAGAGGTTTCATTCGTCCCTCTTCCTCGCCTTTGTCAGCTCCTGTGTTATTCGTGAAGAAGAAAACCGGAGATTTACGCCTATGCTGTGACTATCGCAAGCTCAATGCCATCACGGTGCGCAACCGGTACCCTCTGCCTTTAATTCCTGATCTCATGGACCGTCTCCGATCAGCGGCCATCTTCACCAAGATAGACTTACGGGGTGCTTACAACCTGGTTCGCATCCGAGAGGGAGACGAGTGGAAGACCGCGTTTGGGACCAGGTATGGCCATTTTGAATATACAGTCATGCCCTTTGGACTCACCAATGCTCCGGCCGTTTTTCAACATTTCATGAATGACATCTTCCGGGATTTATTAGATCAATTTGTGGTGGTTTACCTCGATGACATCCTGATTTACTCCCCGTCACGAGCAACTCATCTTCAGCATCTCCGACAAGTTCTGCAACGCTTGAGAGAGCATCACCTTTACGCCAAGTTAGAGAAATGTCAATTCTATCAAACCACCATTGAGTTTCTGGGACATGTGATTTCTCCACAAGGCATCGCCATGGATCCTGGCAAGGTTGAGGCCTTGCAAACCTGGCAACCACCATGTAAAGCAAAAGATGTCCAAAGACTTTTGGGATTTGCGAACTATTACCGGATATTCATTCCGAAGTTTTCTGCCTTGACTGCGCCCCTTACTCGACTGTTACGGAAAGGCATTAAGTTCCAGTGGGGCGATGCCGAGCAACAGGCGTTTCAGACCCTCAAAAAGGCTTTTGTTCAGGAACCCATTCTCAAGTATCCAGATCCTTGTCGTCCCTTTGTAGTGGAGGCCGACGCCTCAGATGTTGCTGTAGGGGCCGTGCTTCTTCAAACACGCCAAGATGGCGGCCTCCTGTTTCCGTGTGCTTATTACTCCAGGAAACTGAATCCCTCCGAACGCCATTATACCATTTGGGAGAAGGAGCTATTAGCCATCAAGACGGCTTTTGAGACCTGGAGACATCACCTGGAAGGAGCCCGCTATCAAGTTGAAGTTCGGACTGACCATAAAAACTTGGAATTTCTGCAATCTGCCAGGAAATTGAATCAACGTCAGATCCGTTGGTCTTTGTTCTTCGCTCGATTCAACTTCAAAGTCACCTACATTCCGAAAGGGTACAACAAAAGAGCAGATGCCTTGTCCCGTAAACCTGAGTATCTACAGATCAAGGACCCCTTGCCGCTTCGAACCATTCTGCCTGTCGAATCGATCGCAGCCGTGCACGATCCGGTAGATCTACGACGACAGATTAGGGAAGCGCAACAACTAGATGATTTTGTGGCACAGAGGCAGCAAGAGGTGGGTCCCGACTCACCTTGGACCTTGTCCGAGGGTCTATTACGCTTCCGCAACCTGTTATATGTTCCAGCAGGCCCACTCCGTGGTCTCATTCTGACTCAATGCCATGATAACCCTGCGGCGGGTCATTTTGGTTTCTTTAAGACTCTCCACTTAGTGTCTCGGACTTTTTGGTGGCCCAGGCTTCGCCGTGATGTTCATTCTTATGTGAATTCCTGTGTACGGTGCCGTCAGGCAAAACATGCCACGGGAGCCCCTCCGGGATTGTTACAGCCGTTACCCACGCCGGAGAGACCCTGGGGGGCTATTTCCATGGACTTCTTGACTTGTCTACCTGTTTCTGCCGGCTACACCGTTGTCTTTGTAGTGGTGGACATGCTGACCAAGATGGCACATTTCATTCCTTGCCGAAGAATACCATCAGCCAAGGTCACTGCTCAGCTGTTCATTCAACATATCTTCCGGCTACACGGGTTGCCTGACAAAATAGTGTCCGACCGAGGAACCCAGTTCACCTCGGCGTTCTGGAGAGAACTCATGTCTGCGCTACAAGTCCAAGTTAATCTAGCCTCCACGCATCACCCAGAGACTGGTGAGGGTACAGAGAAAGTGATTGGCATCCTGGAGCAGTATTTGCGTTGTTTCATCAACGACCAACAGAACGATTGGTCCAAATATCTCTCCGTGGCCGAATTTGCTTTCAACAACTCTCAGCACACTTCCACTCAGACCACTCCGTTTTTGGCCAACTACAGATATCATCCCAGATTTTTCCCGCTCACGCTCCTTGATTCTCCAGTTCCAGTTGCAGAGGACTATTTATCCGAGCTCCAGTCAGTCCAAGAGATGGTTAAGCAGCACTTGGCTAAGGCCAAGGAAGACTACAAGAGGGTTGCAGACCGCTCTCGTCGCGACACGCCGCCGTTAGCTGTTGGAGATCGGGTTTGGCTCTCCACCAAGTACTTGTTTCCAGGGAGAATTCACCGCAAGCTTGATCAACGTTTCCTGGGTCCTTTTCCTGTGGAGACGGTCATCAATCCGGTGACCTATCGTTTGACTTTGCCTAGGTCTCTTTGTGTACATCCCGTGTTTCATCGCTCCTTGCTTGTTCCTGTATACCCTGATTCTCCGCTTCGACCTCCTGATCCGGGCCCTACAGCTCGCCGTGCTCACGTTCCTGTTTCCCGGTTGGAGGTGTCCGGCATCCGAGATTCCCGATGGCTCAACGACCACTTCCAATATTTGGTTGATTGGACCGGGGGTGGGCAAGCCGCTTGCTGTTGGGTTGATGCTCATGATATTGCGGCTCCTGAGTTAATTCGGGATTTTCATGCTGCGTTTCCCTACAAACCACATCCCCTGCAACGGACCCGAGGGGAGGGGCCTGCGGGGGGGATAGTGTTGTGGGTGTCTCTGGACCAGCTGGGGAGGTGTCGGAGGATGAGGAGGGGGAGCCGGGCCCCTCTGAGTGTTTGCCCATCCCGGCAGCCGAGCCAGGCCCCTCTGAGTGTTTGCCCCTCCCGGCAGCCGAGCCAGGCCCCTCTGGGTGCTTTCCCCTCCCGGCAGCCAAGGCAGACAGGGAGGAGATTGAGATGCAGTCTGCATCGGAGTCTCAAGGTGCAGAATCAGACTTGGAACAGGAGAATGTATGGCTGGATCCGAGAGTTCGAAGGGTTAATAGGAGGAGGGTTCAGTTAAGTAGAAAAAGGAAGTGACGTATCGGAAACTGTATTAGAGGAGGAGAGAGAAATTAAGCCTTTGTCACGAGCAACGTTAATTAGAGATTGGCATGGAAACTTTCGCAGTGAGTTGAAACGGAGTTTTCTGGTGTTTTTGAAACCTACCGAAAAATAATGATGTCTTGGACAATGTGATAAAGAAAGAGTGTTTTAAATTGGAAGGTGGGAGGATAGCATATTTATCCTAAATGTAAATAAATCAGTGTTGGCCGTTTCAGCCAAAATAATGCCAGCAGTTTGCTTTGAAATGACTTCGTTTGAAATGTGTTAATTAAAAACTATTTAAGACATCTTTATGTGGATTTTAATGAGCTGAGAGTGGCCAGACATAACAGGTACACAGCCCAATTTTTGCCTAGCTTCTGTCCCACACTTACCAATAGCGTGCACATGGGTCTATTCCAGACGTAGTAAATGGTGGGCTGCCAGAAGGACGTGACTTTTGCATCAAATCACATCAGGGGTCACCACTTGAAGCCTTGCCCTCCATAGGCAAGCTTCAATTTTGATCTGGGGCACCTCATGGCGCCCCAATCAATGGCGGGTCCTTCACAATAGCCGAATTAAGAGACACATGCTGACCACATTTCTCTGGGCGAAGCAACAACTGACAAAAGGCTGCCTTCCCTTTTATTCCCTGTTACAGTGGGCGGTTACACAATGCATCACATGGTTACAAACAGCCAATGACAATGTTATTTCTTCAGCCAATGACAAGGCTACACTCTGTGGCCAATGGATTCAAATCTTGGTACAAGTCCATCCACCTCATAGCCCCCCTTATTTCCTGTCCCTAGGCCATATGGCCTTCATCCTTTGTTCCAAAGCACATGGCATGTGGCTCTGCTGTGGCCAATGGATTCCACCTCTTGTCTCCGCCTCCATTTCCTGTTGCTCCAAAACAGCATGGTAAAGTCACATGGCACAGTCTCTTTGTCCCAAGCCTCTCCAAGCCTCATGCATTACAACATATTACAACACCCTATAATCATAATAGCACAGAATATCATAAGACCCACACTGTTATTTTACCTCCCCACTATGACATAGCTACATTTTCAATTTGGCATACTCTGGACAAACAACTTACCTTATTAAGGGCAGCATCTTTGCAGGAGATATGATTTTCATACTCAGAGAGTTGTGACTATGAGGAAATAAAAATACAAGTACAGTAGTTGCAATCATATAGCCAAATTATAAGCACTGCAGTTAACTACCCAACTAGTGGTACACTGACATTTTTGATAAATTATGTATACAACTCAGCTCATTCATACCTTCATTTTGGCTTTCTTTGTAAATAGCTTTTTGATTTTACCCTCTGAGCTTTCCTTTTCCAGAAACAACTTTTTGTTCTGGAAGACAAATACAATAGATTATTAATGTTTCTTACCTCTGTGTCAAAGCAGTATGTGTTGATGGTGTTTTGATTAGTTTCTTTTCCAGCTGAGTGAGGAAGATAATAAAATCCAATGTACAGCAAGTAGTTAATATATACAATTATACTTTTATGGGGTAATATGCAATTTCATGCAGTGATTCTTTTTGAAATAAAAGATTATTAGCTGTACACTTTTATTCTGACACTATCCAAAGGCAGCCTTAAAGTAAGAATGTGTGTTAGGCATTGTTACTCAGTACCTCAGAGGGAGGTTAGGCAATTGTAGTGACTTGGAACAGAAGTTAGATAGGGATCGGCAATGAGGATAGAAAATTTCAAGCTGGTACAATTTTCTGCTGCCCTGCAATTATTTCAAGCATAACTACTATAACCTCACTTTCTGAACTCTCCCCTCTTTACCTTACCTCATCCTGAAGGTTATCCATCTTAACAGAGAGAAGCTGCTGCTCTTTTTCCTAAAGTATATGGAAGAAAACATCTTGACTGAATGGCAGTCACAACAATTCTGACTATATTTTCATGACTGTGAAGTTTAAGTAAGCTTGTGACTGCACTTATACAAAGCTCCCCCTTTTAGTTCTCAAATCTTCATAAAGGAATTCAAAGGGCTTGCTTGTGTTCACTGTTCCCGTTTTTGCAACACTCTGAACTGCTCATACAATGATCAATGCTCCCTACATTGTAATGCCAAAACTGACAGATATTGCCCATTCCACAGCATCTGTTTAGCAGTGATTTTAAAAAACTTACCAGGCAGTTTTGGAGTCATGTTATCATTTGAAAGAACCACTTACTTGTTTATGTATTTATTAAACATAGTGGCACAATCCAAAGAAACTCTTCGTAGCTTTTACTGCATCGAAGAGATACAAACTGAAACATCCACAGTACAGAATAAAAAAAATCTGCTAACACAATAAGAATAAAAACCATGTATATGAAACATAAATTGCAAAAGTACTAAATACAAATAAAAATGGCAACATTCACATTACAGGAAAGCTCACCAAAACAATTCAATTTTTAAAAACTATCAAACACCAAAGAAAGAACCAATTTGATTTCCATGGAGGAAAGCTACAGAGTAACTCTCACTGGGGCAGAGGACCTCAATGTATAAACAGCAATTCAAATTTGGCAGGATCCAGCTTCAATTTATTTTCTGCCATCCACACTTTGACAGCCTCCAAAATCTGGGAAACAATAGCCTGGGGTGGCAATGCACAATTGGGTATCATCAACATATTGATGATACTGGACTGCTCTGGACCCTGAACTAAGATGCTTTGTAATTCAAGACCAGACAGATAACACAATGAAGATGGTTATAAAAAGAAATATTTATTCCAGGAATACTTGCAGAACTCATGGTTTTGTAGCTGAGGGGACCTGACTTCTTGTGTGCTTACTGGTTGGGGGGGCTCTTCGTTCAGCTGGTGTGGTGTCAGTTCCCTGACTGGTCGGCACGGCTGGTAGTCAAGATTCTCCTCCGTAGTCAGGTCTGGGGGTGGTTCCTCGGGATGCTGCTTCTGTTGCCTCAATATTGACTACTTTCTGGTGAGCTCATCCCGTAGCAGTTGCACTTCCTGCTGTGTAACCGTTGCCGCTGCAGGTGGACCCATCCGGTTACCATCTGTGGTTTGGTTCATTGGGGTCAATGGTGTAGCAACGGTGGGAAGATCTCATGATCCAGATGTTGCGACATCAACTCTCTGGCTGATGGGTACATCTGGCCGTTGAGATTCTTCTCCTTGTCTACTCAGTCTTGGCTAGGACAGGTTCAGTAAACTTCCTAGCTATTTTAAAGCAAATTCAATGAACTTTGCTCTTTGACCACTAGGGGTCACTCTATCTGGGTGGGCACTTCGGTGAAATTCCGTCTTTGGCCACCAGGGTACACTGTTTGTGTGAGTGAGTGCTTCAGCAAAATTCACTCTTTGACCACTAGGGGTCACTGCTTGCATCTGTTGGTGCTTCAGTGAAGTTCACCCTTTGACCACTAGGGGTCACTGCTAGCGGGTCAGCCACCAGGGTGCTCTTCCTCGAGGTTTACCCTTTGTCCACTAGAAGGCTCTCTCTGTGCGTGATTAAAGGCTTGCGTGAAGTTCCTCCTTTAACCACTAGGGGGCACTTGGAGAAAGGTCAGCTAAAATTCTTTCTTCTTAGAATCACGTTGCAAGCTGTTGACCGCCTGGAGATTACTGAGCTCCGACTAGCTCCCATAAACATCCATCTGGTTGTTACGGCTTTGTGATAATAAGCAAGGTTAACTTGCTGCCTTTTTTCCTTAATTTGCCCTCAGCAAAGACACCACTAGGGGTGACTGCTTGCGTGAGTGATTACTTCGGGTGAAGTTCACTCTGTGCCCACTAGGGGGTGCTGGTTACTTTGGATGAATTCAGGGAATTTTGCTCTTTGACTATCAGAGACACACTCTGCATAGTTATAAATTTCAGCGAAGTTCCTTCTTTCACCTCCAGGGGTGCTATTAACTTGGATTGGTGCAAGCCTGCTATTTGCAGATCAGCTACCAAGGTGGGGTTGCTGTTCTTTCAGCAGGGCTGTGAGGCAGAAGGCCTGTAGTGTAATTTTTAAGGAATTACTTTGCTTAAAATTAGATCCCATCTTGGGTCTTTAAGAACGTGCAGTTATAATGATTAGCGTTCCAGAGCCAATAAACTTGCACATAAATTCGCTGGCTTAGTCTGTTTGCAAACATTAAAGTCAGGCTTTGTTAGCAAGTAATAAAATGTGGGGTTGCTGTTTGCAGGTTGCCACTAGAGGGGGTCACTGCATTGCCTTTGCCTGAGATGGGTTTGTTTGCTTTTGAAACTAGATGCTCTCCTTTCCCCTGTCCGAATTCTTTCATTCCAAGAGGAGGGGGAGGTGAATCAGTATTCTCTCGCCAGATGCTTAGTTACCAAGGTGATGAATGGATGTATGGTCTGGCAGCTGAGGCTGGTAAGGGGTGAATGCCTTACTTTCAAGTGATGCTGAGCTTACAGGTGGTGTGTGTGTGTGTGTGTGTGTGTGTGTGTGTGTGTGTGTGTGTTTGGCTACACCAATGCTTCTCTGATCTTTAGAAGCAGTCTTTACATGCAAGGATTCTGGCAATGTGATGCAGTTCTTGAGTTAAGATATAGTCCCAATTAAGTCTCCTTGTTATGCAAAGAAGCTGACTGTAGTCTCTCACAAACAGACTGGCTTAGTAGCAAGCAGAAAGCAGTCAGAAGCCCAACACAACTCCTCTTGCCTCACGGTTTTGTAGTTTCATCTGGATGTTGTATATTTGTCCATCTTTGTAGGTAAAATCAGTAATTCCTCCATATCAACTTTAGCCTGATTACATACGATGTCCATGCGTGCGGCATGGTTGGTTTTGCACAAAGACAAACACGAGCTGGCACGTAGCCAGGATATCCTGTGATGAACTTAGTAGCCCCTCCCACTGAGTTATTAACATAGGATTCACTGAACAGCTAAAACTACATTACCCATAAGCCATCTCTTAAGGAGACAGCATTTAACCCTATAAATGCCAAACATTCTAACATACAGATCTATATGCTCTGGTCAGGGTTATATTGATCCAGCACATGGACCCTAAACCATTGAATGACTTCTCCCAACAGGTTCACATAGATGTTAAAAAGCAAGAGAGACAGTGCTGACCCCGAGGCACCTCACAAGTCAGTGACCACTAGGCCAACCTCTTTTCCCACATCAACACAGATCAAAGAATAAGTGGAACCACTGTACAGATAATCCTTGACTTACAACCACAATTGGCATGGGAATTTCTGTCACTAAGTGATACAGTCATTAAGTGAGTTGCCTCCAATGTTACAATTTTTTGCTACAGTTATTAAGCAAATCATTATAGTCATTCAGTGAATCACACAATCATTAAGCAAATCCAGCTTCCCCTATTGGTTCTGCTTGTTGAAAAGCCCCTGGGAAGATCGCAAATATTGATCATGTGACCCCCCCCAATGTCGGTTGCCAAACGCCCACATTTTGATCATGTAATCTTAGAGACACTGTGATGATCGTTAAGTGTGAGGACCAATAGTAAGTCACTTTTTTAAATAATTGTAAATAGATTGGTTGTAAGTTGAGGACTACCTGTAAAACAACACCTATTCCCAACTCTTGCAGGTGTCCCTGAAGGATATCATGATCTTCTGTACTCACACAGATCAACTTAACACCCTCTTTCCCTGGCTCTCCTCAGCTCACGTACACATGCAGGCACCCCAAGCCATCTTTCCCTGGCTTTGGGGTTTCTTAGGATTGAGTTAGAAAATCAAGGAGTATATGAAATCCCATGTACTGCTTGCCCCACCACATACATCGGACAAACCAACAGAAGAATAAGTGCACGCATTGAAGAACACAAAAACTCAGTCAAAAAAGAGGAACCAACTTCTTCCCTGGTCCAACACCTTAAAGCCACAGGACATGAAATTGACTTCAAAAAGACCAGAACTATCGCCAAAACTGAACATTTTAATAACAGAATAATCAGAGAAGCCATCGAGATAGAAAAACGCCCACACAGCATGAACAAACGAGATGATATCTCCCGCCTACCAGTCATTTGGAAACCCGCCCTTATTGACAAATGAGTCCCTAACACAAAGAATGACACCAGACCCACACTCATGAAAACCACACAGGATGTCACCACCACACATCCACGCAAAAAGCAAACCCAAACCCACACCGATGATGAGGCATGACCACAAACCAGAAGCCAGACCACAGCTGCATCATTAGCCACTTTAAACCCCTCCAATCCATACATGAAGCAAACTGACACCCACCATGAAGATGAGGCACGACCACAAACACGAAGCCAAACAGCTATGCAGCTCACCATCTCCCTTAATAAAGCCCATTTTTATTGATTATGGTGGTCTTTGAGTTAATTCATTTCAATTCATTACACAAAGTCCAAATTCCATCCAATTAATTATCATAACTTATCAAATCATATTACTATACACAAAAGTCTCTTAATTGGTTAAGTTTCACTCTAAATTTAAATTTCATATTTCCATATCAGACAAGTTTCGATAAAACAATGAAAAATCATCAAACTAGATTGAACACACACATATATAATTGTCGTTGTCATACTTCTAAGTCTAAATCATTATCCTTAAGACAATGTATATATATATATATATATATATATATATATATATATATATATATATATATATATATATATATATATTCTCCTTAATATAATTCATGAAACCCATTTTTATTGGTTATGATGATCTTTGACTTAATTCATTTCAATTCATTACGCAAACTCCAAAATCCATCCAATTAATTATCATTCCTTATCAAATCATATTACTATACACAAAAATCTCTTAGTTAATTAAGCTTCACTCCAAATTTAACTTTCATAGTTCCATATCAAACAAATTTCCATAAAACAATGAAAAATCATCAAACTGAATTAAACACACATTATCATTATTCTTAAAACACTCCAAAAAAAACAGTATTGCCTTTTAATCCATTAAACAATTTTAAATTTCTTTTTCAGTCTAATTCTGGGTTTTCTTCTGTACCAAACAGGCTTCCATAGTAATGCTTCCTTTTCAACCAGTGGATCCATTTTTATCAGTTGTAGGATTCTTTGAGAGAATATAGATCTTTCCCTCTGCAAAAGAAACCTTTCTGTCTTCTTATTATAGCGTTGTTGCTTTACAGTTTGAAATCTTAGTCTTTGCTTCTTCTGATTCTCTAAGTTGCAGATGAAAGGGTTGTCAAGCGAGATAGATTCCTCTTCTATCTCTATAGATTCCTCTTCTGGTATATTTGGATTTATACCATAGTCAGATCTAGCCTGGGCATCAGTTTGCACAGATATAGTAGACTCTCTAAATCTTGATTCTAAAGTACAGTTTTTTATTATGGCACATATGTCAAGAGTGGCCTCATAAATCTTTTCCAGTATGAGTGCATAATTCAATTGTAGCTGAGTCTCCATTTTAGATGATAATACTTAAAATCAAGTCTCTTTTGTGAAGGCTATATTTAACGTAAACAACATCCACCTCCACAGCTTCCACAGCTGCACAGCTTATCTTTCCAAGAATATTTGAAGTTCAGTGTTCCATCTTTAAGAAAATAGTCTGAACTTACAGTCTCAAACTTTTGCCACTAGATGTCCTCAATAAGTTAAGGTTAAAAAAAGAAAGAAACAATCCGTTCATTTTTTTTCTGTCCTTTAAAATGTAGTATATAGGAAGAAGAAAAAAATACAATTCTTACCAAGAGAGAGGAAAGAGAAAAAAAACCTTTTCCAACTTTTTTCCTTTTTTGTATCCAAAAAAGATAAATATAGAAATAAAGTATAGTCTATTTCAATATTTTAAAAATGCCTTCTTTCCAAAAAAAAAGCAGAAGCCGCCTTTCCAAGCCAGGGAAATAATTCCAAAGGCTCTTGCAGGTATTAAAATAAACAAAAGATAGAAAGGAAAGTTGCAGAGTTCTCACCCAGGCTCACCATAGGGGTATTCACAGCTTAGATGTTGTCTGACTTACGGTCTGAAGTGGCTAGGCGATCGGCCATTTTACTGGCTGATCTTCTTCTCTGTCGGCCCTTTGGAGTTTCGTCAGATCGCAGCCTCCTCGTCGGAAGTTGCACCCTCCAAGGGTCCACCGACGGAGGGAAATCTAGTCGGCGAGGAGAGAAGTCTCCTCGCCCAACTAGCAATGCCGCGAACCAGAACCGGAAGTCCAAGAATCAGATTTGATGGCCTGAGTTTAACTTGCTGGCCGCTTCTACAGCAATTCTTTTTAAAAGTGTCCTGCGAGATAATCGATAAAGCAGATCCGGTGTCCACCTCCATCGATAGAGGAACCCCTTGCAACCTCACATCAATGTGAAGCTTCTTTCTAAGCAGCCTATGAGCCGCTGTTTTGAAAATGCTTCTGCGCAACGCACAGAAACCCACCCCATGTTGGCTGGGGACCC
This sequence comes from Bothrops alternatus, assembly GCA_034064705.1. Taxonomy (NCBI): domain Eukaryota; kingdom Metazoa; phylum Chordata; class Lepidosauria; order Squamata; family Viperidae; genus Bothrops; species Bothrops alternatus. Next base: position 1,031,518 of record JARGCV010000054.1, read on the forward strand.
TGGTACCTTTCCAAAGCAATTCTTCTGAAGGCTTGTCCTTCTGGCGACCCAAACAGACGGAGGCAATGTGGCCTTGCCTGCCACATGCCCGGCAAATGGCGGAGTGGAAACGGCAATTGGAGCGCTTGTGGTGTCCTCCACATCCGAAACACCGAGGAAATAAAGTCGCCTTGTCAGAAGGTTCTTGAGGCCTCTTCTCCGCTGGCTGCTGTAGTCTGTCCAGCTCCATCTCTGGATCCTGTTTGGATTCTTCTCGAGTGACCTCTTGATGGATGGAGACCGCCGTTGGAGGGTTCTTGGCGAGCCGCAAGGCCTTCACAGCTCCGCCCGCTGCTTCTTCAGCTGCAATTTCTCTTAAAGCATCTTGGAAAGAGACGTCTTCTTTTGCGAAGATTTTCTGCTGCAGCTCACGACTTCTCAGTCCACAGACTAAACGATCCCGAAGTCTCTCTTCCAGGTCCTTGAATTCGCATGGCCTAGCTGCTTGTCGTAACGTAGCAATAAAGTCCGCAGCAGACTCACCAGGCCTCTGGTCCCTCTGGTCGAATGCGTGTCGCCATGCAATCACCGAAAGCTTCGGTTCAAAATGTTCACACAGCATCTTCTTCAGCTCAGCATAAGCGATGGATTCAAGTGGTGCTGGGGCAACCAGATTTTCCGCAATAACAAAAGTCTCCTGCCCACAGACACACAATAATGTAGCAGCTTTAAGGCCATCTTCTCTCACTTGGTTTACTCGGAAGTAATTCTCTACCCGAGCCACGTAGGAACTCCAGCATTCTGGATGTGCTGTATCGAATTCAGAGAGATGACCGATTTTGGACATTGTTGCTGTCCGGTAGCCTCGACAATGCCTCGTGCTGCAATGGCTGAAGAAGGGGTCCCTTCGCCAAGCTCTCCTCCAGCGTTCTCGTACTGGCAGGCAGAGTCGCTTCTTTGGGACGCCGGACTTCTCAGCTCTTCAGGCCTTCCGTGTTGAGTCAGCCTCTCTTTCGTTGTTTCGTTTGCAGCACAATCCCACCTTTGTCGCCAATGTTCTGTTTCGTTCGCAAAGGCATTGAGACGAGGCAAGGAAGTAAAACAGTCTTCTCTTTATTTTCTCCAACAGAACCAAAACAAAATGGTGCAGATTGTTCTTATACCCCCTTGCAGGGACAGTCACAGCCAATCAATGCAAGGCATTTCTCCCGCCTTGCGCATGCGCTCAAGGCAGGAGACAGCCTGTCTGGTCCCAGGCATTCACGTGTCTGCCCGGGCCTTTCTGCAGCCTCCTGCACCTGCTGAATGACTCAGCAGGCCCAGGACATAACAGCCAGCATGCTTCATAAGTAACGGGAACAAGAAGATGGCAAAGGCTAGGGCAGTGAAGTGCAGGGTGGCAAGGCCAACTGTATCTGGCACTGGGTTAGGGCAGCTGAGATTTCCTGAGGTGGCTGGGGTTTTCCACCACACTCCTGAGATGGTTGGGGCTTTACTGTAGCTCAGGGACTTCTTGCATCCACAAAGCCCCAATGCACCAAAAAGCCTGTGAGCCACAATATGGCAAGCCATCCCAGAGCTAAGCAGTTCTAGGGCATTTGCCACTCATATGGCAGGGTGCAGGGCAGCCAAAAAAGCACAGATGAAGAAGAAATAGGCAGGTGGGAGGAACTGAAAAAGAGGCAGTCCTTCACCTGGCTGAGACTTCAGGTCAAGAGGGGCCAAGCCCAGAATGGCTTGGATTGGCGTGGATATTCAGCTAACAACCAATGGAATTCAGTTAACAACAGCAACAGGGAGTGCTGCATTGCTTAGTGACAGAAATTCCAATCTCAATTGTGATCATGAGTTGATGTCTACCTGCAGTTTTCTTGGCAAGGCTTTTTCAGAAGCAATTTGCCACTGCCTCTTTCCTAGGGCTGAGAGGAAGTGGCCTAAGATCACCCAGCTGATTTTGTGCCTAAGGTGCGGAACTAGAACTTAGTGTCCCCATTTCTAACCTAATGCCTTTACTCCTACGCCAGGGCACGATCTGACCATGGCAATAGGATGGAAAGTCTCTCCATCTCCAGATCTTTCAATAACAGCTTGAGGGGGAAAAATAAGATTGAAAGTATGCCTGCCAACATGCATCAAACCCTGAAGGGAAAGAATTGTTGGTGAAGCTTGGCTTTGATCTGGATTTAAATCAGCAGACGGAGAAAGACGCGGAGGCTGCTGGAGCAGTTGGGAACGCAGGAGTTAAATATGTTAATGAGCTGATTGCAACGGCCCTCCAGCCCTTGGAAATGGAAGTGGGTGGAGAAATTCAAGCGTTGGAAGAAAGGCTAGCACTTTTAAAAGGCAAAGAAAAAGAAAGAGAACTGCAAAAGGCGATGCAGCTGGCCTCAAAAGAAATTCATAAAGAGGCAGAACTAGCAGAAGACCCAGCTAAAGAGGGCCGGATCACGAGGCAGAAGAAAAAATGAACAGTTTGAAATAGTGTGATTCACAAGGTTTTCCTACTTGTAAGGGGAGTGATAAAGGCCTAGTCCTTAGTTCTAACTTTAAACTTTGAAGGAAATAGGTAAAGGAGGCTTGGGGAGGGGGAGTGCGGGGGTTTTATTCTTGATGTGATTTTTATTAAAACTGTTTAGGGGGAGCAGCAGATTCGGCAGAACCGCACCCCCAATGGTGCCCGGCCGTTATAGTGGAATGTTTTTCCGCTCTTCTCTCATGTTGAGAGAAGCGGAGGGGGGGCACTCTGGTGGGAAGGTTTTTTTATAAAGGTGGAAATCTCATTAAAGCTCTGGGTTGCAGGAGGGAAAAATATCAAATGGGAAAGTTATGAGTGATCAAACAATTATGGCAGTGAACATAAATGGTCTGTCATCGCCCTTGAAAAGGTATAGATTAATGAAATTAGCAAAAGAAAACAGTGTGGACTTTTTGTTCCTCACTGAAACTCATAAGGTAAAGAAAAAAATGGATAAATTGATTACTAATAGTGATTGGAGGATTTTTGAATCTCGGGGACAAACAAACAGTAAAGGTGTGGCGATATTAATTCATCAACGGAATCAGTTTCAAGTGGTACAAACAAAAGGGGATAAGGAAGGAAGACTATTATTTGTTAAAGTTAAAGTAAATCAAATGACGATGACTTTAGCAGTAATATACGCTCCAAATGTAAATGCTAAACAATTTATATTGAATGCAAAACGTAAGTTAGACGCTTTCTCAGAAGGGACTGTGGTATTCGCAGGGGATTTCAACGTGGAAATAATGGCGGATAAGAAAGAAAAGAAACAATTGAATTTAAATAAATTAAATATGATAGACACTCATGCTGACAAACTACATAGGGGAACGTTTTACTCTGCAAGACACAATAAGTTTAGTTGTATTGATTATATACTAGTGAATAAATTAGGAAGTATTCAAATCAAAAAGGCAGAAATAAAAGACAATTGGATTTCAGATCATGCTCCTATAATGGCGGTCTTGAAAATACATTTTAGTAGGAAACAAAGAATTTGGAGATATAATCAGGTTGTCTCAGTGAATGAAAAAAATAAAGAAAAAATACAGAAAGAAATTCAGGAATTTTTTAAAACAAATGAGGATGGGGAAATAAAGCAATCAGTAATTTGGGATACTAAAAAGGCAGTTATTAGAGGACATTGTATTAGCCTGGAGTCTTTCATTAAAAAAAGTTGGAGATGGGAAAGAGAGGAAAAAATTAAAGAGATAGAGACAATACGTGAAAGATTAAGGATGACAAAGAATAGGGAATGGAATAATTTATTAAAAATTAAGCAAAGACAATTAAAGGATATAGAAGAACAACAATGGAATAATATGAGGACGGCGGTAACGCAGAGAATTGAAATGTGGGGAAAGCAGTCAGCAAAACAAATGGCAAATTATTTGAAAAGAAGGAAAGAAAAATCAAATATCAATGCTCTAAGAGATAAAAATGGGTTATTAAAATATGATAATAGAGAGTTAGAAGTTGTAATGAAAGAGTTTTATGGAAAATTATATGAGAAAGAACATGTCACTGTACAAGATATAGAGGTTAATGAAGAGTTAAATGAAGAAGAAAGACAATTGTTGAATGCAAATATAACAAAGGGAGAAATAACTAGAGTTATTAGAAATTTGAAACCTGGGAAGGCCCCAGGCCCTGATGGGTTTACAGGAGAATATTACAAAACGTATATGGAGGTTTTATTACCACATTTGGAGAAATTATATAATAATGTTTTATTAAACATGGATATTCCACAAACGTGGAGAAATTCTGAAATTGTAACTATCCCAAAACCAGAACGAGATTTAAAAGAACCTGGTTCCTACCGCCCAATCAGTTTGCTAAACCAAGATTATAAGATTTTTATGAAAATTCTAGCAAATAGATTAGGAAATATATTACCCAGAATAATAGGGAAAGGTCAATATGGGTTTATAAAAGGAAGAAGAATTTATGAACCAATTAGAAATATAGTGAATGTGCTACACCATGCTACAAGAACTAAACGGAAATTAGGATTGTTGAAGTTAGACATTTATAAAGCTTTTGACAAAATAAATCATGACTATTTATTTCGACTATGTAAAACTTTCAACATGGGAAATAGATTCAGTCATATTATACAAGAAATATATAAAAAAAAATACAGCTTATATTAGAGTAAATGGGAATAGAACAGATGAGATAGAAATAAATAATGGAACTAAACAGGGGTGCCCCCTATCTCCGATGCTCTTCGTAATGGCAATAGAAACACTAGCTAATAAAATTAGAAAAGATAAACAGTGGAAGGGATACCGAATTGGAAACTTAGAATTAAAATTAAATCTCTTTGCCGACAATGCCATAATAGTTACAGAAACACCAATAGAGATGGTAAAAAGAATGACAATTTTACTTCAAGAATTTAAAGAACAATCAGGGTTAAGAGTAAATATGGAAAAATCAGAAATTATTTGTTTAAATACTGGACCCAAAGAACAGATTGAGATACACAAAGTATCAGGTTTAAAATTGGGACGTAAAAAGATGAAATACTTAGGAATATGGTTACTAAAAAATCCAGAAAGAATGGCTGAGTTTAATCATAATTTAGTATGGAAAAAGATTCAAAAGCAGATCACAAAATGGAAAAATAAAAATTTGAGAAGAATGGCAAAGATTAGGGCATTAAAAATGATGATAATTCCAAAAATGTTATATATGTTACAAGTAATGCCGGGGACCCTCCCTAAAGCAAGATTAAAAGAGTGGGATAATAAATTGAATCTTTGGATTGAAGGTAATAAGAGACCAAGAATTAAAAAAAGGTGGTTGGTAGCCATGGAGAACGAAGGGGGGTGGGGACACCCGTGTTTGGAATATTATAGGGATGCTTATCAAATAGATAGATTAATGGATTTACAACTATTTGAAGAGAGATTCTGGGTAAGATTAGAAAAAGAAATTAATGACATACAGGATGAAGAACTATTATTTAGGAAATGGAATAGGATAGATATAAAAAGCTTAATAGATCCCGCTAAGGCAGTTATAGAGAGTTGGACGAAATGGCAAAGTAAATTGAAAATGACGAATTCTAAACTAGCGACGCTGCAGGTAATAAATACAAATAAGGAAGGTAATCTCACGAAAATAATAAGGGAATTAAGGAGTAAAGGAATAATGAGAATTGAGCAATTATATGAAAAAGATGGAAAGATTATTAGAAGTAAACTAGAGCAATGTCTGGGCCAAGAAAGATGGTTACAAGTTAACGCAATATGCACATATTTAAGTAGACGTGAGAATAAAGAAACACTCCTCAGACAAGAAACAATTTTAGAAAAGATATTACAAGAAAAGAATAAGCGCACAAAAGCGCAAGCAAGTAACATATATAGGGTCTTATTGCAAGTAGAGGAGGAAGTTGTAAAAGGATTGACAAGGTATTGGCAGGACGAATTAGAAATTAATGAATGGGAAATGGAAAGCATAGTGGAAGACATCAGGAAGATTAAAAATACAAGGATAAGAGAGATGAGAAGAAAAATTTTACATAAATGGTATTATACACCATTACAATTAGCGCACTTCCATAGGGAGAAGAAAGGGAATTGTTGGCATGGATGCAATGAAAAGGGAGTATTTATGCATATGTTTTGGGAATGCGCTGAAGTTCAAAAATTTTGGAAGCAAATACAAATTGAGGTAAATAAGATGCTAAATATTAATTGGAGAATAACTAAGGAAGTGGCGCTATTAATAAAAAATAGTGAGGTAAAGGAATACAAGGAAATTAAAACTGCAGCAATAGAAAGCACACAAGCAACTATAGTGCTTGGGTGGAAAGATGCGAAGAAATGGAATATACAAAATTGGTGTAAGTACATGGTAGATCACATTCACTATCAAATAATGGAAATTAGATTACACAATTATAATGAAGGTAAATTGGTGGCAACGATGAAGCGGTGGGAAAAGGTAAAAAATTATATGTTGAACTTAATAGGCGATGCAAAAATAAAGAATAAAATTCAGTCACTCTATAAAGTATGAATAATGTAACCCAGAGTTGAGAAGTATATATGTAATAGAAATTGAATCTTCCATATTGGTGGTGGGATTAATGTTTGTTAATGTTTGTATTTTGTCTGGTGGAGGGCACTTTTCATAGTGCACTGTTTTATGTGTTCAATTAATAAAAAAAAAAAACATGCATCAAACCCAAGCTACCCAGAGACATGCCTATAATCACTCCATAAGTCATGGATTCTGAGTTCGTAACTTTCTTATTTAAAAGGTGTCCTGAATTGTGACTTAAATCCAGTCTGAAGCATGAGATTCAAGGAACTGGACTGACACAGGAGTACCTACCAATGGAAAATAAATGCTTTCAAGTGTTTCAATCACCAACTGTTTGCAATGATATCTCCTATGCAGCTGCTAAGAAATTAATCAGTTCTGCTGCCCAACAGCAATGTGCATATGAAAAGTCTCTAATAGTTTCAGAATTCATTTTGCAAAAGCCTTGAACTTTCCAATAAAATGCCAAACAAATAATAAATATAAGGTGAAGGAAATATGCATACACTGATTTCCTAAAGGAGACAAAACATTGAGTTACCTTACAATATAGATTAAATGTACAGAGAGACCTACCAGCTGCTGCACTTGTATGTGTAATCTATTGTTTTCCTCTTCCATACTTTTTGAAAAAAAATTCAGATCTTCCAATTCATCTGCCAAGACTTTAGCTTGTTCCAGTGTTTCTTGGTTACTGTAATATAACAAAGTATGTATTCAGTCGTAATGGTCTGAACTCTGCCTTTAAACTTTATTAACATGAATATGTGATGAACAGACAACAATGTTGAAAAGAAAGGTTGTAATTTTTCCTCCTTCCAACTCCGGATCAGAACCCAATTCCCCACACAGATCTTATGGACAGGAAACTCCAGAGGCGGTGTCTGCGCCAGCAATCCTTGCCTCCTGCAATGATCAAGATACTGGGACAATTTATGCACATAATTTCTCATCACTTTATCTCTGGTAGATAATGAATCCATGCAGATTTCTCCAGGTGGGAATCCCACCCCATATAACAATTCATATAGTGATAGTCCTATGTCTTTCCTTGGCTGAGTCCTAATTCTTAGAAGAGCCAAAGGTAAGCATTTGATCCAGGGCATCTTTGTTTCCAAGATTAGTTTACTGATTCCTTCTTTTAATTTTCCATTAGCCCTTTCCATTTTCTTGCCCAATTTGAATTTCCTCCAATTCCTTTACATAAAATCCTTCTCCCTTCACTCCAGACACTCTAACTTGATTCTGACTAATCTTCATGGTAGGTATTAAAGTTGACACTGAAGTGTGCGCTGCCCCAGTATCAATCAAGAACACTACCTCTTCCTTCTCGGGTCCCACTTCTAAATTTATCAAGGGCTCATTGTGGGACCTAAAAATGAACTACCCCTGACACCCCTAGTAAAATCTATCCTCTTCTTCCCACACTGAGTAAACTTGCTGCTCTCTCTCACGTTTAGGGCAATCTTTTTTAAAGTGGCCCTTCATTCCACATCCAAAGCACGTTCTCTCCCTATTCTGGTATCCAACCCGAAATCCTCCAAGTCCCGTTCCTCTACTCCCATTAACATACTGGTTTCTTTCATCCCTCCTATATCTTGTCTCAGAGGGACTCTTTTTATCCCCAAACTCTCTTCTAGGAGGTTTTTCCTGCTTCATCACTTGCTGTACTGTTGCTACCATCATCTTACTTTTCTGCCTTACTTTCTCTGTATCCCTCTGAACATACACTTTCTGAGCCTCTTTCAACAAATCATTTATTGGTTTGGCTGTCCAATCATCCAATCTCTGCAGCCTCTTATTTATATCAGGCCAGGATTTAGTAACAAATTGAACTCTGACCAGTGGTATATTGGCAGCATCGTCTGGATCCATCCCTGTATATTTACGCATACCATCTTTTAGTCTTTGCAAAAAGGCAGCTGGGGATTCGTCCTTCTCTTGTTCTATCTGCAATGCCTTGGTCATATTTTGAGCCTTGGGTATAGCTTCTTTCATTCCTCTAATTATAAGATTTCTCATGTCTTCCATATTTTGTCTTCCAGCCAAATCATTGTTATCCCAATTTGGTCTGGCCAGAGGAAGTTTTACATCTGCCGCTACCCCACCATTCAGGTGTTCCCTAGTCCAAATTGCTGCTGCTGCAGTTCTAATTAATTGTCTTTCTTCGGCCGAAAATAAAGCATTTAAAATAGCCGTCAGTTCATCCCAGGTATAAATGTTTGGTCCCAGTAAATTATCCAACTGTTCAGCAGCCCCCAGCGGGTCCTCAATTAGATTTTTCAATTCTTTTTTAAATGCCCTTACTTCAGATGCCTTTAATGGCTCTTGGACAAAGCTTATTCTTGGGGCGTTGTTTCCATCTACCCCATTCGGCACCTCCCTTAAGGGGAAGGCTGATATATCTGGATGCTTATGAAAGGGAAAATTTTCAATGTCCTTTTCACACTGTTCTATTTCTCTTCTCAAATTTTTATATTTTGTATCCTCCTTCTCTGGCTGTTGTTGGGGCCAGGTTCCAATTCCTCCCACTGCCCCTTGAGGCATCGCCGGTGGGGGTTGGGCTGGAGCCTGATTTGGATTATAGGGTGGTGGACGATAGTCCCTATATCTTGTTTTTGTTTCTTCCTCTTCATCTAATTCTTTTTCCTCCTCTTTTTGTACCATTACAGGGACAGTTGATAATGTATCTACCCCAGAGATCCATTTATCTGGATTCCAAATTAAAGCATAATCCAACTCATTACCTAATGATTTACACACTTTTCTCTGCACATAATCATATAAATTTTGGCACGCGAAATAATCATTAGTTCCCATTCGCGGCCACTCTACTTTCTCATCCTCCCACCAAACAAAACAACACAAATTCACCATATCTTCTTTAGTCAAATTTAATCTATCAATTATCCTATTATAAGGTGACTTACCCCAATTACTTAGTAGGAGTCCTAAAGGACTCCCTGTATCTATGCTCAACCTAGGATTCTTTCTAATTTTCTTCACACATTTATTTTCGGGAACACTCCGAGAATTGCCCATACTAGTTTACCGTACTGTTATCTTATCCTTACCAACCTAATGAGACCACCTTTCGCTTCACCAAGCTACTGCTTCCCCCTTTTTCTCCACCAATCCTCTCATGAGGGTATGGCAAGTACCGAAGGGTCAGCTCTCACTCCGTCTTGCTACCCCCTGTGGTAGTTGGGATGTCTAATGCACTCCTCTCACAGATCTCAGATTCAAACAGTCCTACCCAGTCCTCCCCCAACCGCCTAGGTGGTTTTTTTTGTATCTGGCCACCCCAGGTTTTACTCACCTAGGTTCATGCACGAAGTTACCCAGTTTTTCCTGAGGCCAGCAATCTCTATTCCTGGTTCCCTCACCCTTCGTTTCTATTTGCAATGGTTCGTAGGGCTCTAGGGTTCGCTCAGCACTCACCACTCCTGGAGTTCGAAGCTGGACTATCGAACTCAACAGGGCATGCCTTCCACATCGTCCTCCAAGTGAGGGAGTCCCAAACGAAATCCTGTTGAGTCCCGGGTTTCAGCACCAAAAATTGTTAGACACAAAATAGTCACAAATTGAAATTCACTCAGTTCAAGTTGCAAATAGAAAAGGAGTTTATTAACCTTAACAATAAAGTCTAAAAGGTAACGGTTTGCAAAGCATGGTGGATTCAGGAAGGCAGACAATGCAATGTAGCCTAACACTGAACCACACCCCAAATTCCAAAATCACATATTATTATACATCCTATCGCGACGCCCCATTCCCTCCCCCATGGCCCCATTGGCTTAGGCTTTGGAGGTTACAGTCTATCAGAAGTGCCTAAACAGAATACATTATCTCCGCCCCTGTTTGCTTACATTATACTAATAAGATCCCTCCCCTACTATCCTGTTTACTCAGACCAAATATGTACATGCTTATCAATCTTGGAAATAAGATCTGTCCACACGCCTATCAATCTTCTACCTTTCAGACCAAGTAGTGGTACCAGGCACCAAAAGGTACAGAAAAACAATTCCTAGATGATGACTCATACCAGACCCCTTCGTAACTCCAGTTTCCCTCTCCCCTCATTTGGGACTTGTAATTTTCCAATATACATAAAGCATCTATTCAGGCAATTGATTATAAAATAATGATTATAAAATAACTAATCAATGATTACATGATAATACTAAAATATATTTTATTTTTATTTTTAAATGTCCTCACTACTTCCAGTTTTTTCCACATAACTTTCTTTAATATAATATCACAACATCACAACATTTGAGAACTGAATTAATATGGGAAAGTTAATATTGATGCCAGAGCAAACTGTAAGACAACTTCTCAATACTCTTAATACTTACCCTTCCTGTTGACAGTCTGCAATCCAATCTTTCATAACAGAATAGAAGGTAGAAAAATCAACAGTAAGTCCTTGTTCTTCAGGGTCCAATCTCCTGTAAAGAGACTGAAGCCTCCAGTCTTCACAGCTTTGCCCTGTCATTTCTTGTAAGTATTCAATGATGTGGAAAACAGAAACTTGTCCTATGATCAGAATAAAGTGGATTATGAATGTGGATAGACAATCCAAAATTATATGTACAATTATTTTAATGAAACACAGGATAAACTGATATAAATATAAACAAATCAGTACTAGAAAACTAATATATAAGGCCAAAGATATTAAACTGATCTCCCTTGTTAGTTTTTCCATGTAAGGACAGATAAAAAAGGGCAGGGGGACCCCAGCCCACAACACGGGATAATGTAGACCGGCCACGTGAAAGAGGAAGGGACTTAGAACAACGATCAAACTCCCCAGAAGCACTGACCGCCGCAGCAGCAGGAGAAGAGAAAGGACCTTCTCGGGATGCGACTGCACAGAGGATGGATGTCAATAAAACCATGGAAGCAGGGCAGATTAAAGAGCTAAGACAGACGAGGGCTACTACTAAACGCATAGAACAGCAAGAAAAGATCCCACAAAGCAACATGAACACCAACCTGGATACCATGGGAGAGAGACCAAAGAAGAAAGCAGGGGAAAAAACGGAAGTGGTCTGGCAGGAGTGTCCCGAAGCCGATCATGACAAGTAAATATTTGACTTGGAACGTTAACGGGTTAAACTCCCCACAGAAAAGGAAGAAAATATTCCATTATCTGAATCAAGGTAAAAATGATATAATTTGCTTACAAGAAACACACATCAGAGCTACGGACCAGAAATATTTAACCAACAACAAGCTAGGCACACAATTTGTTGCAGCGGCAGCAGTAAAGAAGAATGGCATTGTCATCTATGTGAAAAAGCATATAAGAGCTAAATTAATAGAGTCAGACTCTCAAGGTAGATACCTAGCAATCGAAATACTACAGGAAGATAAGAACATTCTTTTGATGGGCGTATATGCACCAAATCAACAACAAGGAAAATTCTACAAATTGGTACATAAAAAGTTAATACAACTCAACTACAGATCATGTATTATAATGGGAGACTGGAATGGTGTCTTAGAGGTTGACCTGGATAAAAAGAAGACAGCATCAAACCCGCAAAAACACTCCAAGTTGCCTAAATCCTTCTTTGACATAAAGGATGACTTCGAACTGATAGACATTTGGAGGGAAAGACATGGCAAAGAGCAAGAATTTACCTTTTTCTCAGACAGACACCAATCATTCTCTAGAATTGACTTTATATTAACAACCAGCGACCTGCTTGTTAGCCTAAAGACGGTGAAAATCCTACCCAAAGTACTATCAGACCATAACCCGGTGTGGATGGAATTAAGACATGGACAGAAACCTAGGAGATCCTGGAGAATTAATGAAAACCTGTTTAAATACGATGAAAAGGTGGATGAATGCAAAAATGTTATGAAGGAATTCTTTAGCATAAATATGAATAAAGAGACACCTATAGAAATGATATGGGACGCCAGCAAGGCATACATGCGTGGGATTCTCATGGACATGAACAAAAGGCACCGTTGCAAACAAGAACAAAAAAGAAAGGAGTTAGAAGATGAGATAAGCAAGAAAGAGCAACTATTAATAAAAAGACCAGAGGACAAATTCACCAAAGAGGGAATCAAGATTTTAAGGAAACAATTTGACTTGTTGATGGCAGATCAACTGGCAAGGAATATACAATACGCAAAGCACAGGACATTCCGTAATTCCAATAAACCTGGTCGGTGGCTGGCTTACATATTAAGGAAGAAGCAAAAATCCCGCATAATTGAAAAGATAGTGTATAAAGGAAAGGAAGAGTTTCAACAGGAAATGATCAAGAAAGCTTTTACAGAATTCTACACCAAGTTATACGCTGAAGAGAAGACACAAGACAAGGAGATAGATAAGTTTCTACAAAATGAAAAGTTATTGATAATCACCGATGAACAAAGATAGTCTGAATGCATTGATCACACAAGAGGAAATGCTTTCAGTGATTAAACAACTGAAAAAGGGGAAATCGCCCGGGACGGATGGGTTAACAGCGACCTAATACAAGTATCTTCGAGAGGAAATGATAGAACCCCTTAGAGAGTTATTTGTCAACATACAAGAAGGTGGTCAAGTTCCACCGTCGTGGAAAACAGCCTACATCTCTCTAATCCCTAAAGAGGGAAAAGACAACGCTCAACCAGAAAACTACAGACCCATCTCGCTATTGAACACGGATTACAAAATCTTCGCAAAAATCTTGGCTAACAGATTAATGACAGTGTTACAAAAAATAATTCACCCAGACCAAACTGGATTCATACAAGGACGTCAGATGAAAACTAATGTAAGACAACTGCTGAACATAATAGAGTATTTGGAAAGGCATAACCAGGTGCCCGCTACTCTCATGTTTGTAGATGCAGAAAAAGCCTTCGATAGATTGAATTGGCCGTTTCTGATAAAACTGATTGAGGGGATGAAAATGGGAGAACAGTTTATTAATTCTATACTGGCAATTTACCAGAAACAAACAGGCCAGATCATTGTGAATGGGGACTTAACAGACTCATTTAACATAGAGAAAGGTACTAGACAGGGATGTCTGCTATCCCCCTTGCTGTTTGTTTTAACGCTGGAAATTCTACTGAACAAGATAAGAGCAGCAGATGACATAAAAGGCATACGGATTAGACAACAGGACTACAGACTAGGTGCCTTCGCGGATGACATGCTGGTGACAATGGCTCAACCAGCACATTCAGCTAGGAGATTGATGGAGATAATGAAGGACTATGGTAGGGTATCGGGCTTCAAAGTAAATACATCTAAGACGAAGATGCTAGTTAAAAATTTAGATAACAACTCAAAACAGGACTTAGAAAGAATAACGGGCTGTGAAATAGTTAAGAAAGTTAAATACTTAGGAGTGGAGATAGAAGCTACAAATGGGAAATTATATAAAAATAATTACGAGGTGCTGTGGAACAAGATACAAACAGATCTGGTCAGGTGGAAAACATTACAACTGTCTCTGCTGGGCAGGATAGCGGCAGTAAAAATGAACGTATTGCCAAAATTTCTATTTCTCTTTCAAATGCTACCTATATTCAAAAAGGATGTGGACTTGGACGAATGGCAGAAGGGCATTAAAAGATTTATTTGGGATGGCAAGAAACCGAGGGTTAAATTAAAAATCATCCAGGATACAAGGAAGAGAGGTGGTTTAAAAATGCCCAATTTGAAGTTATATTACTATGCTGCGGCGCTGGTGGCGCTGAGTGACTGGATTAATATAACGAATGACAGAGTACTGAATGTTGAAGGGCATGGTTTACTATATGGCTGGCATGCATACCTAGTGTATGACAAGAAGGTGGACAAGAGCTTCAGGGAGAACCCACTGAGAACCCCGATGTTGTGGGTCTGGAAGAAATATCAGCACCTACTACACGAAAAGATTCCCATCTGGACGATCCCCGGACACGCAATAGGGGACATAAACATAATACAAGGTCAGGCTGTGGTGCCCTATAGTAAACTAGTAACGGAAGAAGGAAATGTGTTTTCGTTAAAACCATCAAATATGCTAGCAGATGAAGGAATAGTGTGTACCTGGCTTTCATATTTGCAACTGCAGTCTAGATGGCAAAAAGACCTGAAGAAGGGTTTATCCCTAACAGATGAGAATTTAATTGAACAGGTTAGAGATCAGGGGCCCATGCACATCAAACGAGTGTACAGTGTACTGATAGAAATTGACTCTGAAACTGTACTAGTCAAGGACTGTATGGTAAAGTGGGAACAAGATTTTGGGCAACCTATCACGATGGAAATGTGGGAGGGAATCTGGGTGAGAAATGTAAAATTTACGCAAGCGCAACATTTAAGGGAGAACTTTTATAAAATGTTCTATAGGTGGCACCTAGATCTGAAAAAAATTATCGTATATCTACCCAGACATCCAACCTAAATGTTGGAGGTGTGATAGTATGGAGGCCACATATTTTCATGTATGGTGGACATGTAGAAAAATTAAAGCCTTCTGGAGAAAAATATGGTGGACATTCCAAACCATTTTGAAAAAGCATATTGAATTTGTACCTCAGTTGTTTTTGTTAGGGATCATAAAAGACTGCACTACCACAGAGACGAACTTAATTCTGAACTTGATCACAGCAGCGAGACTGCTGGTGGGACAATACTGGAAGAAGCCAGAAATACCACCTATAGAAGAATGGACTTTGAAAGTAATAAATTTGGCAGAAATGGCTAAAATATCGGCATATTTGAAGGATCGCTCAAATGAACAATATATGATAGACTGGAAACAGTGGATAGACTACATACAAGAGAAACACCAATCAAAGAAAATGTATCTGGCTTATAGTTAAACCTTGACATAAGGAGTGAAGAATGTTTACAAATTTAAATCGATTGTATTAAGTTGGATAGCAGTTAGCTTGAATTTTCCCCTGGTTTACATATACAAATATATATCTACTGATTATTGGAAGATATATATCAAATAGACTAAGAATGTACTTGTTGAAGTGATGGGTGTATCGACATGGAAATTATTAACATTAATAAGATGACTTGTTTGTTTGATGTCCAATTGATTGATCTGAAAAGAAGTGAAAGTTAAAATGTTTAAAATGTAGTTGGTTCATAGTTAAACTTGGATATATGGAGTGAAGAAGGTCTACAAATTTAAAATGATTGTATAGAGCTGGAAAAAAAAGGAGGAGGAAGAGGATGAGGAGAAGAGGAACAGCTATGTGTATGTTCATGTATATTAGAGAGAGAGAGAGAGAGAGAGAGAGAGAGAGAGAGAGAGAGAGAGAGAGAGAGAGAGAGAGAGAGAGAGAGAGAGAGAGAGAGAGAGAGAGATTGTCATTGGTAAACATAACTAGTATGTAACTTTTTTTTTCAGTTCCTTTGAGACAGTGTTGACTCCTGGCAACTGCCTGGAGAAGTCCCTGCAGTTTTCTTGGCAAGATGATTTCAAAAGTGGTTTGCCATTGCCTCCTTCCTGGGGCTGAGAGAGAATGACTGGCCCAAGGTCTCTAATTGGCTTTGTCCCAAAGGCAAGACTAGAACTCACAGTCTCATATTTCTAGCCTGGTGCTTTAACCACTACAACAAACTATGGAACTAGCTGCTCTGTAAATGAATAAAGTCTTAGAAAACTCACAGAAGGAAATTTGTCTGAAATCTTTAATGTAGGATAATTTTTGTTTCCTTTTTTAAATGAGTTTCTTATGAACACAGAAAATTACTTGCAGCAAAACATTCTATACTGAAGCCTCAATATAGAAGTAGGGAACGGTCTAAAATACCCTGAACATTTTCACTAAATCTTAAAACATTTTCAGCTTAATATATTATTTCCCTGTGTTAATTATATGTTATTATTTTTTCTACATTAACTTTATACATCCCATTTAATAAAAACTTTCTTTAAAAAAGATAAAAACATGTTCATTTTTCTCCTATGCTAATTTCCCCAGCATTTTGTACAGCCATTTAGCTACTATTGTATCAACATGATAATTATGAGGCAGGTTATATGAGTCCTTTTCACTTGCCCCTAATGATGGCATAAACATGCAATTTACTTTTTCTACTATATTTTCATGAAGCTGGCATCCCTAGATGATTCACCAGTACTTCCAGTAATGTTTCCTTTCTTATCTCAAAAACATTTTCCCCATGGATTTGATCTGATATGCTCGAAGTACTTTCATTGCTGATGTGGTCAAGAGCTGCAATCTGCCCAGAGTTTATGGGTTATCTTAGGCTACTGTAAGCATAGCGCCTTCCCTCCTAAGTCCTGCTTTCCATGACTATTTTATAAAAGGCTGAGTGAAACTGGATACCTAACTTCCACAGAGTAATCTGCCCATTTGTCGGATCTTACATATTGATCAGATTTAGCTCTCTTTTGAAAAAGTAGGAGCACTGTGCTGCCCAGATTGATTTAAACTGGGAAAGAGCCAGGTTCTGCCATATGTTGTTTGCTAGTTCTATCAACACTGAATACATTACAGATCTTTTGTTATCCAAAATGTAGTTTCATACAACATAAACCATAGGGCTGGAAGGGACCTTAGAGGTCTTCTAGTCCAACTTCCTGCTCAAGGCAGGAGGCATTATACTTCCTTGGTCAAATGATTTTCCTGTCTATTTTTGAAAACCTCACTGATGGAGCACCCACAAATCCAGGAGGCAATCTGTTCCATTGATTAATAGTTCTCACTATTAGAAAATTTCTCCTTACTTCTAGATTGGATCTCTCTTTAACAAACTTCCACCCATTACTTCTTCTCCTGCACTCTGGTGCTTTGGAGAATAAGTCAATCCGCTCTTCTCTGTGATGGCCTCTCAAGTACTGGAAGACAGTTATCATGTCCCCCATAATCCTTCTCTTCAATAGCCCAGACATACCGGGCTCCCTCAACTGTTCATTACACAATTTAGCTTCCAGACCCCTTATCACCTTTGTTGCTCTTCTCTGCACATTTTCTAGTGTCTCAGCATCTTTTTTGTATCATGGGGACCAGAACTGTATGCAGTATTTCAAGTGTGGCCTCACTAGTGTGGTATAAAGCAGTGTTATCACTTCTCATGATTTTGATGCTATCCTTTTGTTGATGCAGCCCAGGACTACATTGGCTTTTTGGCTGCTGAAGTTTTACGTAGTGGCCATATTTTTTTCCAATTTAACTACTTTTAACTTGGAACTGCTTGCTTGGAACTGCTTGCTTGGAATTTTACAAACTGTGAGTTGAAAAGAAGGGGGGAGGAGAAAAGTAGCAAAGGCCCTACTGATTGGATACTTCATTGCATTTAACTCCCCAGAGTTTGCTGGGAACTGCTTGCTTGGAACTGCTTGCTTGGAACTGCTTGCTTGGAATTTTACAAACTGTGAGTTGAAAAGAAGGGGGGAGGAGAAAAGTAGCAAAGGCCCTACTGATTGGATACTTCATTGCATTTAACTCCCCAGAGTTTGCTGGGAACTGCTTGCTTGGAACTGCTTGCTTGGAATTGCTTGCTTGGAATTGCTTGCTTGGAATCATATAACTAAAAATCATAAACAGCAGTGGTACATTCAGGGCAAGTGCGTCTGAGATTCCTTGTATCTAAGAATGTCTGGCTTAGTACAGTGCAACACTTGCTTTGCAGCTGTTTTTTGCAGTACCCTCTTCAAACTTGGAAACTGTCCTATCTGTAAACAAATCACTAGTCTACAAGAACAGATTATCTATCTAGGGTCTGTAATCTGTGCTCTTCAGGCAGAAATTAGGTGTCCAGTTCAGCCCTTCTACTCTATTGAGCCTCCGCACTATCAGCCCCCTCTACCACAAAGATCCTGCAGGAGAAGGGCAGTATGGACAACCGTGGGATCTGGCAGGGTGAGAACTGTGAACCATAAACACAAAGCTTTCGCTGTGTCCCTGCACAACGGATACAACACCCTTGCTGACCTTAATAGGGAAATTAAGGAGACAGGTAAAGGTATGTGTGATGATAACTCAAATAAGCAGGGGATTGTGGACCGAGATGAAGAACTTGTTTCCGACAGGGAGAAGTGCAAATCAGGTATTACACATCAGTCATGCAAGAACAGAAAGCATCCAAAAAGAGAAGCCACCTTCAATTATAAGGGATGTAAATTTAGGAAAGGACACAGAGGTTTCAAAAGAGGTCAGATATCTCCCAGGTGCTACTGCCAGTAGGGACAAGAAGCGTATTTCTAAAATAATTAAGAATACCAGCAAGGACTATGATGTGGAGGCTATTGTACATCTTGGCACTAACGATCTGTCCCAAAAAGATGTACTCTCTGTGCAGAATGATTTCAAGAGCTTGGGGCAGGAACTTAGCAAAATAGGCTGTAGACTAACTTTTTCAGCACTTTTACCAGTGTATAAAGAGCAAAATGGAAAAGGCCAGCGTATACCAGAATTCAATATGTGGCTAAAGGGGTGGTGTAAAGGGGAAGGCTTTGGATATATTAGTCACGATGTCAGTAGCTGGTCCAATGAAAAAATGTACAAAAGAGATGGTTTGCATCCATCAAAGAAAGGGACTGAGTTACTCGGCTATAAATTCACAGATTTTCTGGAGGAATATTTAAACTAAACAGTGGGGACAGTGAGTTAATCGATACAGAGCATCCCTGTCCCCAGCAAGCTAAAAACTATAGAGCTATCAGTGCATGTAACATAGATATATGTGTGGACAAGAATACCAACCTTGCTGTCAAGCAAAATCAAGGTTTTAATAACAAGTGCCACACAAAGTGCACTAACCAAATAGGTGGTAAGACAATAAGGGAACTCAGGCACCACACAGGTTATGTAGAAAGTAAACACGGGGTCGGTCATAAAGGACTCAAATGTCTATACACCAATGCACAGAGTATGAACAGCAAACAGGGTGAACTAGAAATTCAGGTTAATGAGGGCAGATATGATATTGTTGCCATTACAGAAACATGGTGGGATGAAACCCACAAATGGAACACACAGCTAGAGGGATTTAAATTATTTAAAAGAAACAGACCAAATAAAAGAGGAGGTGGAGTTGCTCTCTATATAAGAAATAACTACATCTCCACAGAAATAGAGCACAACAATGACGAAAACTGTCTTGAATGCATTTGGGTCAATATAAAAGGGAGAAAAAAATGACATTGTCATAGGTGTATACTATAGGCCACCCAACCAGAGGAAATAGATGAACTTTTTGCTAGTCAGCTAACTAAGGTATGTAGGAAGCACATCACCATAGTAATGGGGGACTTTAATTACCCTGACATCAACTGGGAGACAAACTCTGCACCAAGTGGAAGGTCAAACAGATTCCTGACAAACCTAGCAGACAACTTTGTCACCCAAAAAGTAGAGAAGGGAACTAGGGGATTAGCCATTTTGGATCTAATTCTCACTAACAGAGATGAAATGATAGAAGGTGTTGAAGCCACAGGAACCTTGGGAGGTAGTGATCATGCAATATTGGAATTCAACATTATGGAAGCACAAGCAATAGAACATAGTCAAACTACAACTCAAGAAGCTTGGGAAATTTTGAAAAGCAAGATAATAGAAGCCCAGTCTAGCTCAATACCAACAAAGAGGAAAAATAACAGCTCTCAAAATAAACCAGCATGGCTGCATAAAGAACTCTCTGATAAATTGAAAGATAAAAAGGACAAGTATAGAAAGTGGAAAGAGGGGCACATAACTAAATCAGAATATCAACAAATAGCCCGAGCCTGCAAAGATGAAGTGAGGAAAGCTAAGGCTCATAATGAACAAAGGCTTGCGACCAAAGTCAAAAATAACAAAAAAAGCTTCTTTCAACATGTAAAAAAACAAGAAAAAACATGAAGGAAATGATTGGTCCATTAGTGGGTGAAAGTGGCAAGAAGGTGACAAGCAATAGGGAGAAAGCAGAACTATTTAACTCTTTTTTTTGCATCTGTCTTTACACAAAGGGAAAAAAACAGACCAACCTATCAAAAATAATGCCATAAAAACAGTATAGAAACACAAGTTAAGATAGGCAAGAAAATGATAAGTGAGCACCTGTCCAGCCTAGACGAGTTCAAATCACCAGGACCAGATGGATTACACCCCAAGGTTCTCAAGGAACTGGCAGATGTGATCTCGGAACCACTGAACTATATTTTTCAAAGATCTTGGAGCACTGGGGAACTACCAGAGGACTCGAAAAGAGCTGATGTAGTTCCCATCTTCAAAAAAGGGGAAAAAAATGGATCCAGGAAATTACAGACCTATCAGCCTGACCTCAATACCTGGGAAGATTCTGGAAAAAATAATCAAACAACGAATCAGCGAACACCTAGAGGCAAACAAAATCACTACTAAAAGCCAACATGGGTTTGTCAAAAACAGATCATGCCAGACAAACCTTATTGCATTCTTTGACCAAGTGACAAAATTAGTGGATCAGAGGAATGCTGTGGATATAATTTACTTGGACTTCAGTAAGGCATTTGATAAAGTAGATCACAACCTACAACTCAATAAGATAGAAAAATGTGGGTTAGACAGCATCACCACCAGATGGATTCGTAGCTGGCTAACCGGCCGTACTCAGCGTGTGGTCCTCAATGGAAGCGCATCTACATGGAGGGAAGTGTGTAGTGGGGTGCCCCAGGGCTCTGTTCTAGGCTCAGTGCTCTTCACCATCTTCATCAATGATTTGGACGAGAGGATAGAGGGGAACTCATCAACTTTGCGGATGACACCAAGCTGGCAGGAATAGCCAACACTCCAGAAGACAGGCTTAAGATACAGGAGGACCTGGACAGACTTGAACACTGGGCGCTATCTAACAAAATGAAATTCAGTGGTGAAAAAATTAAGGTTCTACATTTAGGCAAGAAAAACCAAATGTACAGGTATAGTATAGGGGGTACTTTGCTCAATAGTAGTAACTGTGAGAGGGATCTCGGAATCCTAGTGGACAATCACTTAATATGAGCCAGCAGTGTGCTGCAGCTGCCAAAAAAGCCAACACAGTGCTGGGCTGCATTAACAGAGGGATAGAATCAAGATCACGTGAAGTATTAATACCACTTTACAATGCCTTGGTAAGGCCACACTTTGAATACTGCATCCAGTTTTGGTCACCATGATGTAAAAAAGATGCTGAGACTCTAGAACAGTGGTTCTCAACCTTTCTAATTCCGCGACCCCTTAATACAGTTCCTCATGTTGTGGTGACCCCCAACCATAAAATTATTTTCGTTGCTACTTCATAACTGTGATTTTGCTACTGTTTGGAATCGTAATGTAAATATCTGATATGCAGGGTGTATTTTCATTGTTACGAATTGGACATAATTAAACCATAGTGATGAATTACAAAAACAATATAGCAATGCTCACTGGAGAAACTTACTCTTCCTTGCTCAAAAATGTTGGAAGGTAGGGAAGGGGAAGGAAGGAAGGAAGGAGAAAGAGATTGAAGTGGAAGGGATGGAGATGGAAGGAAGGAAGGAAGGAAGGAAGATTGAAGGGGAAAGGAAGGAGATGGAGTAGGAAGGAGATTGAAGGGGAAAGGAAGGAAGGAAGGAAGGAAGGAAGATTGAAGGGGAAAGGAAGGAGATGGAGAAGGAAGGAGATTGAAGGGGGAAGGAAGGAAGGAAGGAAGGAGAAAGAGATTGAAGGGGAAGGGATGGAGATGGAGATGGAAGGAAGGAAGATTGAAGGGGAAAAGAAGAAGATGGAGAAGGAGAAGGAAGGAGATTGAAGGGGGAAGGAAGGAAGGAAGGAAGGAGAGAGATTGAAGGGGAAGGGATGGAGATGGAGATAGAGATGGAAGGAAGGAAGGAAGGAAGGAAGGAAGATTGAAGGGGAAAGGAAGGAGATGGAGAAGGAAGGAGATTGAAGGGGGAAGGAAAGAAAGAAGGAAGGAAGGAAGGAAGGAGAGGGAGATTGAAGGGGAAGGGAAGGAGTTGGAGATGGAAGGAAGGAAGGAAGGAAGATTGAAGGGGAAAGGAAGAAGATGGAGAAGGAAGGAGATTGAAGGGGGAAGGAAAGAAGGAAGGAAGGAGAGAGAGATTGAAGGGGAAGGGATGGAGATGGAAGGAAGGAAGGAAGATTGAAGGGGAAAGGAAGGAGATGGAGAAGGAAGGAGATTGAAAGGAAAAGGAAGGAAGGAAGGATCTTTGGAGAGTCATGTTTTCCCAAATGGTGATGAACTGCAACTCCCAGCATTCCCCACTCTTCCACAGTGCTTTTCAGGGCTGCTGGGGATGGTAGTCTGGAGCCACCCATCCTCATCCCGGCACCTCTTCCCTTCTCCCAGCGACCCCCCGGGACCTGCCCGCCCCTCCAGCCTCCTGAGCGCCATCGCAGCGGCGGGATCGTGGGAGCCCCTTTCCACTCTGCGCAGCCCTTCACCGCCAAACCCTTCCCCGACTCGTCACACACGAGAGGGGCACAGCCGGAGTGCCAGCTCCCGCTCGGAAGGCACCACTTCTCCCCTCCCGGCCCGTCCGGCTGGCCTCCAACGCACATGCGGGCTGTCAAGCCCCACGGGGCTTGCCAATCACTGGTGGGGAAGGTGTTCCGAGGCATGACCAGCCGCTGCTGCATCCAGCCTCCTCGTCTTGGCCTGAACCAGCCAACTCTCACCGTACCACCGCTCAGCTGATCGACGGAAGCTGAGCTTGCCACACTGCCGCCCAGTCGAGTACCGTACATCGCCAAGGCGTTCCTGTGTTGTGCCGACGTATGGAGGCCTCCGACACCCAGACACCGGGAGGCAAAGAGACCCAGCAGCCATCCCCAGTGGAGCCTGGGCAGGGGGAGGGGAGGCCCAGAGCCAGGGAGCAACAACAGGCACCAGGGAGTGGAGAACAACGCAGGACAGTCACGGACTTACAGAGGCTGTCTGACACGGACCGCAGAGTACGGAGGAAGGGCATAATTAAGTGCTGCTCCCCACCTCCCACCCCTGGTCCTCTTTTACTTACAAGTAGGAGATGGCGTAGTTGCTCAGCAGGGAGAGGTGAAAAGTTCCTGCAAACTTGCCTTTGCTGCAGACAACTTGCATGTGCAACGTTTGCGGGCTGGGTCTTTTGGCGTGCTCAGCAGTGCAGAGACAGCCGTTAACGACCAGGTCTGGACAATTCCTATTGGCTTTCGAAAGCCAATAGAATAGAGTCTATTGAATAGACTCTTAATCTATTCAATAGATTAAGAGTCTATTCAATAGAGTCTATTCTATTGACTTTCGAAAGCCAATATAATAGAGGGTGTAGTACAGCTCATGGAAAAGTTGAAAAAAATCCATCAAAAAAAGGTGCCGGAAAGCGGTTTTGAGCGTTCTATGAGAGAAAAAAAGCCCTGGTCTTAGGCGACCCCTGTGAAATGGTCATTCAACCCCCAAAGGGGTCGCGACCCACAGGTTGAGAACCGCTGCTCTAGAAAGAATACAGAGAAGAGCAACAAAGATGATTAGGGGACTGGAGGCTAAAGCATATAAGGAACGGCTGCTGGAATTGGGTATGTCTAGTTTAACAAAGAGAAGGACGAGGGGGGACATGATAGCAGTGTTCCAATATCTCAGAGGCTGCCACAAAGAAGAGGGAGTCAACCTATTCTCCAAGGCGCCTGAAGGCAGGACAAGAAGCAATGGATGGTAACTGATCAAGGAGAGAAGCAACCCAGAACTAAGGAGAAACTTCCTGACAGTTAGAACAATTAACCAATGGAACAACCTGCCTCCAGAAGCGGTGAATGCTCTAGCACTGGAAGTTTTTAAGAAGAGACTGGACAGCCATTTGTCTGAAATTGTATAGGGCTTCCTGCCTGAGCAGGGGGTTGGACTCGATGACCTCCAAGGTCCCTTCCAACTTTATTATTATTATAACTACTACATTTTTGGTGCTATGGTAATGAATGTGATTATGCAAGTTAATCCAGCTATTGGTTGCAAATGGCAACAGATAAATTCAGAATGGACTCCTGGCTTAGTCCTTTTTGCAGGCCCAACTATTCCCTTGCAGCACTAGTTAAAGTCAAGGTGTGCTTGTTAGCATTACTCCCTCCCACTTCACTCTGCATCCCTCTTCTGCGTTTTACCTACCAGCTGGGCTATTTCTGAACTCAGGCTTAGCATTCTTTCAGAATAGCACTAGAACATGTAAAGAAATAATGTGGCAGGACCCAGGTGCAGAAAAGGGTTGCAAAAGGACCATTGAGAGAGGTGCCTCTCCTAAACTTAACAAGCGGGTAAGCTTGTAATTCTAAGTATCCATTCAAACTCTCCACACTTCACATAAGACTGGAAGATATTTCTTCTGCTAGCACAGGGGTGTCAAACTCGCAACATCACGTGACGTGTCGCAATGCATCGCAACTTTTTCCCCATTGCCGGCAATGGGGTGGGCGTGGTTTCGGCATGACACATCCAGCCTGCGGGCCAGCAGTTTGACACCCCAGTGCTAGCAGGTAAAAATTTGATGGAAAAGAAAATGAAGCCAGAGAATCCACTGTTTTTTTTAACTTGGCCCACAATAAAGATAGCCCATACACAAACCTCCTTATTGTGGGAGAATAAGGACTGTAATGGGGTATTTATGTTCTGTCACCTCGAGGACTGGTGGATAGCATTTTTACTGAGCTACTAGAAAGACCCAACATCACTTCAGCAACTGCTGAGTGATGCTATAAAAATGCTTTAAGTCTAGTGACAAAATGACTTAAGTCCTTGAATGCCCTTTACCTACCCATCTTACAAAACTTATTTTAGCACAGAACTCACCAGTTGGAATGAGAATCTGCATATAACCAAAAATCACTGTCAGCCTGGACTCTGTTGTATATGCTGCTATACTACACAAGTATGAAAAATTATATGTTAGTGTTCTGGACCATGTTTGGCATTTATTGGGTTAAGTGCTGTCTCCCTAAGAGATGGCTTATGGGTAATGTAGTTTTAGCTAGTCAGCTATAGCATGTTAGCAGGTTAGTGGGAGGAGTTTCTAAAGGGCATCACAGGACTTCCTGGACACAAGCCAGTTTCAGAATGTCTTTGTCTGAAATAAGCATGGGCCATCGGAGGTCAGATGGCTCCGCTCCATGTGAGAAGTTGGTTTGGAGAAGCTAATGAATTTAAATAATGGAGATCAACAGATTGCTTTGTCCAGACGGAATCTACCAATAGCAAGTATTATTTCTGACTGAATAAATATATATCTGTTTTGAAATCATCTTCATTCAAGTTAATCTGTCTGTGATTGGATTAGGGCATTCTGATTCATGATCAGAACAGTAAATTCATTAGCCTTTCTCTACATCAGCTTTAAAGAAAGAAAAGTAATTTGATAGGGCTAATTTTCCTCTAATCGCCTGCCAAAGTAATTCAAGGTTTGCGAGAAAGTAAAGTCAGTATATGTGCTTGTCAGCCTGATGCATTGTGTTGCTAATTCGCCTTTAACTCTGCAAAGTCTGCACGATAAAGCTTATCTTCCTGGAAGAGAGAAATCTTGTCATTAGCACGTGAATTTCTGCTAGCAGTTCATAGCTATTATCCCTTAAACAGTGCCTTGTGAGCTATAATCTTTATTTATATAAGACCTCATTGACTTGAGGACTGCTTTAAAATTCCCTTTGTCTTCCTAAGTGAACAGCATTCTAAAAGAATGATTACATACTACCATTTCCTTTAAAAAAGGGGAGGGGTCTCAAATGTCCTAGAATCTGCCATGTATAGTGGGTTGGATTAATTGATTGATTGATTATATGCCACCTATATCGTCAAATTTTACCAACCACACATGGGTTGGAAATTCCAAATCATTTGGCAAAAAGAAATAATTTGGCCAGATGTCTTCATATGGAGAGATTAAATAATTCTAACTTCATATTATTTGTTTAAATACATCTGAAGTAGTGCCTACTTTATCCTGTGAACAGTTTATTCCTTTTCTAATCCCCCTGTGTGTGATGAGAAATAAATAAAGTAATATATTTGTTTCTTGACAGTGTGACACACTGGGAAATCTCTTCCAATTTCATGAAAACCTCACAGAGTGTCTTATAGAAGGGAGAAAAGTATTGTTCCTAATTAGGGGGATTTATTGCTACATATTCTAAATACTTCTCCATTTCTAACCATATAAGGCCTAAAACAGACTTGTTGCACAAATGTAATATGATGGTATACTAACCCCCTTTCAAAGCCAACCAAGACATGAATGCTGCAACCACTACTAAAAGCATGAAAGTAAATTCCAAAATATTGATTTTGTAACATTCACATTTTAAATGTTTATCAGGCTTTTGCACAATGAGTAGATGGGAAGATTTGATGTAGCCCAATTTATAACTGAGTTTTATTTGTGGACATTCCATTGGATATTTTATTACATCCATAATGGAATTTGATCTGCTAGCCGAAGCTGCATGTAAAGCCTGAATTTCTAAGATCAAATGAGCACTGGGCAGTTACCCCCTTCCCTTTCTTTACTGGCACTTCAAACAGTTCAAATGATTATCTGTGAAACCAAGCCCGTTTGCTTGAAAAGCAAATACAAAGTTTAACACCTGTGTTGCTAAACCCAGAGGAATTGCGTGTGCATTTGATCTGACTGCTTGGGGTAGAAGCCTTCTGAACACATGATTTTAACAGTCTCTGCTTAGAAGTACGGAATGCAACCAAGCCCCCTTTCGCATTTGAAAGAAAGGAAATGTTATTTAGTTGTGAGAAACTTTTCTATCGCCAGAAGCCAGAGGCAGGCAATTAACTCTCAACTAAATGCTGCTCTCTTTGTCTGAATACCCCCTGGCCTCATGCCTTAGCCCCTTGGCCTCATGCCTTAGCAACCAGCCAAATGCCTCGTTACTAAGGAGAGCAATTAAGTAATTAATCTCCTCAGACAACTCAGTGCTGCTGAAAGAAGCTATATTACCCCCTCCCTTTGGAATGCTAAGAATTTCAATGGAAAGAGAAGATATGCAGAGGCTCCAATAGCAGGGCAGCAGCATCCCCTGGTGGCCAATCTGCACACGAGGCCTTTATGAAATTCTTCTGTGCTGGACCTACTACGGTACAACGTGATAATTAATTCAGCACATAGCAGGCTTACACTAAGCCAAGAGCACCCCCTAGAGGGGAAAGAAGGTACTTCACTAAATACATTTCTAACTACGCAGAGTGAATCTGATAGTTAAAGAGCAAGTTACTTAAATTCATCCCAAGCTACCAACACCCCCCCCTAGAGGGCACAGAGTGAACTTCATCAAAAGTAATCACTCACTCAAGCTGATGACCAAGAAGTTCCAGCTTGAGGGCAAATTAAGGAGAAGAACAGGCAGCAATTAACCTTGCTTATTATCACAAAGCTGATGACCAAGAAGTTCCAGCTTGCAACCTAACGACCAGGTGGGAGTTTGTAAGAGCTAGTGGAAGCTCAGCATTCTCTCAGTGGCCACTAGAGGTAACGTGGTAGTAAGAAGAATTTTGGCTGGCCTCTCTCCAGATGACCCCTAGTGGTTAAAGGAGGAACTACACGCAAGCCTTTAATCACACACAGAGAAAGCCCTCTAGTGGACAAAGGGTGAACCTCGAAGGAAGAGCACCCTGGTAACTGACCCTTAGTGGTGAAAGGGTGAATTGCGCTGAGGTACCCATAAACACAGGAGAACACACCCAGTGGTGCCTCCACCCACAGACAGCACCTCTGTAGCTGATCTGCAAGAGCAACCCCTAGTGGTCAAAGAGAGAAGTTCATCAAGTTTGCTTCAAAATAGCTAGGAAGTATACTGAACCTGTCCTAGCCATGGCAGAGTGTCCCACTGATCTAGCAGAAGGGGTTCAACCAACCAGCCTAGATGAGACACTCCAACCAGCCGGTCAAGGAGAGACGCTGCAAACAGCCAACCTTGACCTGTACACAGAGGCTGATGCTCAAGCCTCAGCGAAGCCAAA
Source organism: Bothrops alternatus (assembly GCA_034064705.1). Lineage (NCBI taxonomy): Eukaryota > Metazoa > Chordata > Lepidosauria > Squamata > Viperidae > Bothrops > Bothrops alternatus. The sequence goes on from JARGCV010000054.1 coordinate 1,060,005, forward strand.
GATGTCTCAGGTGCCCTATGACCTGAGGCAACAAAGAAAGCCTACAGAAGCCATGCACTTACATCTGATGGAAAGATGGGAGTCGCACTGCAGGCACCATGAAAGACACTGGGGGAAATTACTCCAACTCTACCAAGGGCCTAAGAAGGAGCTCTCCCCCAAAAGTGTGTGAAAATTGGAAGACGATAAGGAAGACGCCCTCGAACAATGGATGAGCTCCGAGCGGCAACTCAAAGACATTCAGGCACAATTAGGAGACCCAAGAGTCGATAGCGAGATGCAAAGCCTCAAGCTATTAAACAAGGAACATAAGAAGCTCCTAGAGAGCCTACAACGCCCCCCGGAACCCGAGCCTCACCTGAAAGACAGACCAGCCAAGAGGGCCGAGTCTGAAAATTCCCGCCATTCGCAAACACCATCCCAATGATCACATGCAGCCCCATCTCACGCTTCTGAAAAAGCCTCATCCTTTTGCCATATATCCAAGGTGCATTCCAGCGTGTCACAACAATCTCATGTCACAAGCGCCTCCCGCCATTCTAAAGCGTCCTCTCGTCATAGCCGAGCATCCTGAATTTCACAAGCAGAGCAAGCAATCATCGATGCTAATGCTGCCGAAGCAGTCTTTCACGTGGCACAAGAGGAGCAGCTGAAGAAGAAGGAATTGGCGGCGATGGAAACCGAAGAAGCTCAAATGAAGGCCAAAAGAAAGGCTGAAGCAGCTAAAAGAAAGGTGGATGCAGAAGCTGAAGCAGCTAAAAGAAAGGCTGATGCAGAAGCTGAAGCAGCTAAACGAAAGCCTGATGCAGACACTGAAGTGGCTGAAGCAGCTCAAAGAGAAGCTGAAGAAGAGGCTGATGCAGAAGCTGAAGCAGATATATGGAAGGCCAAAATGAAGGCCACTCAAGATGAGCTTGAGTTCATACAAAGCCAGCGAGAAGTGGCAGATAAAACGGCAAGAGCAAAAGGCCTTCAGAGAACACTCCAGCGCACCACTTTCTTGCCCAATAGGGTACAACTGGAGGATGAAGATTGGCGTAGCCATGTGCAGGCCTATGTGGACAACCAAAGCACGTTTCAACGCAAGCAGGTAAGAGTGCAACATCCATCCACAAGCCCCCCAAGAATGAGTAGATGAGGAGAAGAATCTCAACAGCCAGATGCACCGAGCAGCCAGAGAGTTGTCGTCGCAACATCTAGGTCACAAGATCTTCCCACCGTTGCCACCCCATTGAACCCACCGAACCATATTACTGATGGCAACCAGATGGGTCCACCTGCAACGGCAATGGCTACACAGAGGGCAGTGCTACAAGATCTTCCCACTGTTGCTGCCCCATTGAACCCACTGAACCATACCACTGATGGCAACCAGACGGGTCCACCTACAGCGGCGACAGCCCCACAGCAGAATCAACTATCACTTGGGGATGAGATTGCAAGAACTCGTGCCAGACTAGAGTCCCTGCTGCGCCAACAAGAGACAACGCCCCAAGGGACCGCCCCCAGACCGGACCACAGAGGAGAACCTCAACCATCAGCCATGCCAGCCTACCAGGGAGCCAGCTACATGCCACCCAAAAGGCAAGAAACCCTCCAACAAGTAAGCATGCAAAAACTCAGGTCCCCTCAGCTCAAAGCAAGAGCAGAGGAATTCAGACCAAACCAACAAAGTCCCTCGCAAGATACCCTCAGCGGATAACACGCTGAAGAAAGTTACCAGCCAGACATGGCACATGCCCCAGCCCCCGGAAGCAATGCACCACCTCCACCACACTACAGCTCACACACGGGATTGATGTATTCCCCAACACTCGGTGGAAGAAGGTTGGACATGGTATCCAGAGGCGTGCAAAAATTCTCCGACAAACCAGGGAAGGAGTATTTAGCGTGGAAGCAACTTTTCAAGCAAGCCCTACACGGTGAAAGGATACACCCAGGGGAAGAGCTCGGGCTTATGATGTCATGGCTTGGACCAGAATCCTCAAAGGAAGTGGATGATATCTTCGTCTCACATCTACATGACCTACCCGTCGCCCTTCAACAAGCATGTGAAATGCTCGACAAACACTATGGGGCACCTTCCCTAACACAGCCCTCATTCCTGAAGGACCTTTACGATTTCCCTGACATCAATATCAATAATCCTACTCAGATTTGGAAACTCTCCAACTTACTACGGCAACTACGAGCAGCACAAGAAAGTTGCACCATGCCGGGGCTGGACTGCCTTGAACAGTTCGACACGCAGCAGATCATCATCAAAAAAACTACCATGGCACTTGCAAGATCAATGGCTCAGAGACTCCCGGCCCTACAGGAAAAAGGACCCCAGCAAACCTCCACCCTTTGCTGTGCTTACAGATTTTGTTTCCGATCATGCAGCACTGTACAACGATCCTCACTCCCTCGACATCATCCGAAAATGTTTTACAATGCCTAAACAGACCAGTCACAACTCTAGCGCTAATAGAGGTTCTTTCCAAGCCACAAAGGATAGAACTCCTATTTCAGTGTACAAAACGGAGATCACGACTCATCCAATGAAAACTTCAGACGAACAAATACCGAGGAGTACTCATTCGAATCCTCGCCCACCAATAAAAGGCCTGACTTGTCCAATTCATAATTCTTCACACTCTCTAAACTATTGCAGAGAATTTGGAAAAAAAATCCCTAGATGATCAAAAGGCCCTACTCAAAGAGCATAGAATATGCTACAGGTGCTGTAACTCTATGGATCACATGGCCAAAGATTGCACAGCTAAGGTGAAATGCCACCTGTGTGACAGTGACAAGCACCCGGCAGCCTTGCATTTAGACTCTAAGAAGCCCTTTGACGAGCCACAACAAGTATCCCTGACGACAGAGCCTCAACGTGCTTCCAAACAGCATCCAGAAATGATCGGGTCCCACTGCACGGTGATATGTGGTGACCCACTGCGTCCTCGTTCATGTGCTCACATCTGTTTGGCTAAGGTCTATCCCGAAGGATGACCGGAAGAAGCTGTAAAGATGTATGTGGCTATTGATACGCAAAGCACCGATACAATCGCTAAGTCAGAATTCTTCAACCTTTTTGATGTACCAACTGAGGAAGCGTTATACACAGTATCTACGCTCACAGTGCCTTCCTAACAATCATGAGCAAGCCCTCTCTCACCTCAACAATATAAGGAGAGTCATGCACAAGAAGCCGGAAATTAAAACACATCTAGTAGAGTTCATGGAAAAGATGTTCCAGAATGGATACGCAGAACCTGCCCCACCAATAAAGGAAGGTGAAGAATGCTGGTACCTACCATTCTTTGGGGTGTACCACCCACAAAAGCCAGGACAAATAATAGTAGTCTTTGACGCCAGTGCACAGCACCAAGGCATCTCTTTGAACAAGGTCCTTCTCACAGGGCCTGATCTCATCAACAGTCTGCTCGGAGTGCTTATCCACTTCAGAAAGGAAGCTGTAGCAGTCATGGCTGACATCCAGCAGATGTTTTATTCGTTCTACATCAGGGAAGACCACCAAGACTTCCTACGCTTCCTGTAGTTCAGCGATGAGCAACACAACCAGCAGGTAAGCGAATACAGAATGTGGGTGCACGTCTTTGGAAATGGTTCTTCCCCCGCAATTGCCAACTACGGTCTGCAACGTACCACCTGTATAGGTAAAGCCGAATTCGGTGCTGACGCCAGACACTTCATAGAACGGGACTTCTACGGTGATGATGGCTTAAAATCTGTACCCACTCCCACAGAAGCTATAGACCTGATAAAAAGGACACGGCAGATGTTAGCAGCAGCCAACCTTAGGCTGCACAAGATTGCTTCCAACAGCGAAGAAGTGTTGGCGGCTTTCGATCCTGAAGACCATGCTAAGGGTCTAAAAGACCTCGACTTCGGCACAGATGATCCTCACTTCCAATGCAGTCTCAGTTTGGCCATCGGAGGTCAGATGGCTCCGCTCCATGTGAGAAGTTGGTTTGGAGAAGCTAATGAATTTACCTAATGGAGATCAACAGATTGCTTTGTCCAGACGGAATCTACCAATAGGAAGTATTATTTCTGACTGAATAAATATATATCTGTTCTGAAATCATCTTCATTCGAGTTAATCTGTCTGTGATTGGATTAGGGCATTCTGATTCATGATCAGAACAGTTAGTTTCTTCATCATTTTAGGTTTCATTTGTTTTTCAGGCTTGTATCCCTCATAGAATGAAGATATACTTGGATAATGACTAGCAAGATCTAAGACTAGAAAAATACAGGTAGTCTTCACTTAACAACTGGAACTTTCTGTCCCTTAACAATTGAGAGTGGTAAGTCTGTCACTAAGCAACATGATCATTAAGTGAGATGTCACATGACTGCGACTTGAGATTTTACTGCCAGCTTCTCCATTGACTCTGCTTGTCAGAAGCTGACTGTGAAGTGCACAAATAGCGATCATGTGCCCATGGGGATGCTGCAACTAAGTATGAGAATCAGTTGTAAAGTTACTTTTTCAGTGTCATTGTAACTTCAAACAGTTGCTAAACAGGCCAGTTGTTAAGCAAGGACTACCATTAAATCAAACCCCATTAAACTGAGATTAAATTTTCTGTTTGAGTACATTGGTAAAATAATATGGCACATCATTATATTCTCAAAAATTCTTACCAAAGCAAAGAGGGGCTCTTTGATTAAATGCTGAGTGCTTCCAAATGATATTAAAATGCTTTTTACCTGTTTCTTCTGGATCACATGCTTTGAATGTGCATTTTAGAACATGTTATTCCGAGTACTGGCCTGCATTCAAAATGATATTCTTACTGCTGATACCAATGCTGTCCTGTGGCATTGCTAAGGAATTAGGAAGTTACATTTAATAAAAATTTGGATGTTTTTCTTAAGATTTGCTCAATTTATTCCTGACCTTTCTTCTCTCTTTAAAAAAAATCAAAGAAGAAAAATCTTAACTGGATCTCTATGGTCAGTGATTCTGAACTTTTTCATAGGTATAACTGATTCTGAACTCCATATCTTTTAGCTGTATAAAAAGACTGCTACCTTTTTCTTTTGGAACATACATAGTGTTAGACACCAAAAATAGTCACAAATTGAAATCCACTCTGTTTGAGTTACAAATAGAAAAGAAGTTTATTAGACTTCACAACAAAGTTTAAAAGGTAACGGTTTGCAAAGTGTGGTGGATTCAGGAAGGCAAAATGCAATGTAGCCAAGCACTGAACCAAACCCCAAATTCCAAAATCACATATTTTACATCCTATCGCGACGCCCCATTCCCTCCCCCATGGCCCCATTGGCTTAGGCTTTGGAGGTTACAATCTATCAGAAGCGCCTAAACAGAATACATTATCTCCGCCCCTGTTTGCTTACATTATACTAATAAGATCCCTCCCCTACTATCCTGTTTACTCAGAACATATATGTACATGCTTATCACTTCTAAAAGAGAGATGTCTCCCATCTTCTACACCTGTCAGATCAAGTAGGGGTACCAGGTACCAGAAGGTACTTAAAAACAATTCCTAGATGGTGACTCACACTGGGCCCCACAGTAACTCCTGTTCCCCCCCCCCCCCGCCTCCACCTGAGGCTTGTATTTTCCCTATATACTCAAAGCATCTACTCAGGCAATTGATTATAAAATGATGATTATAAAATAACTAATCAATGATTACATGATAATACTAAAATATATTTTATTTTTATTTTTAAATGTCCTCGCTACTTCCAGTTTTTTCCACAAATCCACCCTTTTTCTTTTTACCCATTCTTTAAAAATAAAACATTATTTTTTTTCCAAATTTCTTCGTATTTCTAATGTCTTTTCATATTCTACAAAATTAGTTTCTTCATTGATTTGTGTAAGGTTATACATTTTTCTCCCTAGTGATTCCTTCTGATTACTGTGTATTATTCCTTCTACAGTACTTTGAACAATATTCTTAATGAGAGGGATGAGACAGGGTAAAAACATTAATCCCATAATGATTATTACAAGCATGAATAAAGCTTGCTTCCAGTTTCTAAAAATCCCCCCTAAAAATCCCCCTTCATCTAAAAGACCAGTCCAAGTCTGGACTGGAACATGTACAAGTTGTCTCATTTCAGTGGTTAATTGCTTCACCACTGTAGCTGTTTCATCTATTTGTAAGCAACAATTAGTTAAATTAAACTTCCCACATACCTCTCCTTCTTTAGCTAATATATAATCTAATGCTAATCTATTTTGATACACAGCCACTCTAAGCCTATCAGCAGTTTTTGCCAAAATATTTAAAGCAGTATCTATTTTTCTTCCAACTAATTCTAATACAGCCTGTAATCTTATTATTCTAGTTAACATATAAATGGGCATTCTCAGTGCTTTTTTTTCTAAAAAAAAAAAAAAAAAAAGTGCCGGAACTCAAACACATCATACAACCCACCTTGCCTACCCTACAAGGTTCCATCCAAAAAAGGTGCCGGAACTCCGTTCTGGGTGTTCTATGAGAAAAAAAGCCCTGGGAGTTCTATATCCCCAAGATCCATCTTCGGCCCAGGTAGCAGGCCCATAGATGCACACAATCTTTTCTGGTGTCCATTCATTTCCTCTCATTGTTTCAACATTACATGGAATATCTGAATCAATAGATCTTTTATAGCGATCTAAATAATCATAAATAGGGATTCCCAGTGTCTGTTTAGTTCTTAGGGGTAATAAAAAGAAAGATGGTTTAATCCATCCTAAAACACATGACCCACCCCAGTTACCAGGCAAACTTTCATAGGCTTGGTTCCCACAAGTCCAATACATATTCTTAGGGGCTATCCATTTGCTGTTATCTGTTTTATTTAAATAAGTTCCCCATTCAGTGAAATTAAACTTTTCTGGTTCACTTTGATTCCCTACGCTTGTCCATTGTTTATATTTACCATCCCAATATCCCAAACATATCAAATCTCCTACCTTTTTAGTTCCATTTCTCTTAAAACAGTTTTTCCCTACTAGATTAGGACTTAGGGTCCATATAATCTGTTGCTCATTTCCAGATCGCCCCATAATAATTCCTTGCTTAGTCATGATGTTGAAGATCACTGGGTCTGCTTCTAATGCTTCCCAAGGCCACTGTTGTCCCATATTAGTTCCTCCACATACAAAACAATTTTTAACAGTCAAGGTTTTGGCTATATCCTTGGCCATATCCATAAACAAGTTACTTGCTTTCTCACTAATATCTATTTCCTTTTCCAATTGTCTTAAAGTATTATAAACTGACCATCCTATTGTTTTGACTTCCCCTGCATATATCTTTTCTTTCTTTATAGTAATATAAATTGATGGATCTAATCCTGTACCATCTATCCCAAATCCATAACTTACTACTTCAGCATGGTTCTTAGTGATTTCCAACTCCATTGTACTGGTTCCGTATATTCTTTTAAATTTGGTAATACCACTACATCCTGGATAACCCCCTCCAGTGTAATCACACACACAACTCCACCCAGAACATTTAATAGATCCCCCACAAGGTGACCATTGATTGGGGTTCCCATTTGCAAAGTTCAAATTAGTGGGACATATATATTTACAATTTTGTTTATATGCTGAGATCCAACTAGAGTCCCCACACTTTGTGGCGAGAGGAGATAAACTTAATATTGTACATGCATCAAACCGTATTAAAGCCTTTTCTGTCCCCCTTTCTAATATTTTAGTGGAATTAACATATATTAATCTTCCTTCACCTTCAGGTCTCTGTCTCACTCCTATTTTAGCTAGACCTACATATATACTAAAATTTAAATTTGTTAGCATTGATGGATCATAACATTGTATCTTCTTGTCTTCTCCCTTACAAACTGAATATTGTGTTTTATTTAATTGGCACATAGATTGAAATACACATCCCTTAGGTGCTTGGGTATGATATACCAAGGTTTTAATTACTGCGTTCCCTTTGGTGGCATTCGTAATGCAGGCTTCACATCCTTCTGTTTTTGTTGCTTTCCTATATCGTTCTCTAGAAAGGGAGAGATAGATAACCATGGACAAGTATACAACACTAAGGATTTGCATTTTAGTCACTCTTCCTCTATATCTAAACTTTGATATTTTCTAAAGGCTTCTTGTTGTTCTTCCTGGACTAGTTGAATTGAAGGAGTATCTTTGAAAGTATATCTTACCACTCCGGTCAATATCTCAGTATATTCCTCAAAAGGTTTCAATTTCTTCTCAATGAGTACTACCGGTATATCACATGGTCCAAAATGTTCTTCACATCCGGTACATCTTACACAGTCAATACAATGGAAACAACAACAACAATCAACATAGCATTTACAGTCACAGTACCAACACATCAGGTAAAATATTAAGTTCTTGAATCTCTCGAGGCTGTTGGGATTCTGGGCACAATATGGATGTGAATTCGTTCCTGGTCCGGCACGCAATCACAACTCCTATAAGACAAAGAAAGATAGCAAACCCTAATCCCACCCAGTCATATAGATCTGGTTTGGACGTTCGGTTACTGTTGCTTGAGAGTGATCTTTAAAGGTTCTGGATTTGGAACACAGGTCCACTGTTCTTTTGGTTCTGCTACTGGTCCCTTCACTCATGTGTAGTGGGTCCACCCTTTTTCTGCCATCTGGACTGCGGTTTCAGAGGTCAGCAACACTTGAAATGGCCCGTCCCACTTAGGTTGTAATTTTTCCTCCTTCCAACTCCGGATCAGGACCCAATTCCCCACACAGATCTTATGGACAGGAAACTCCAGAGGCGGCATCTGCGCCAGCAATCCTTGCCTCCTGCAATGATCAAGATACTGGGACAATTTATGCACATAATTTCTCATCACTTTATCTCTGGTAGATAATGAATCCATGCAGATTTCTCCAGGTGGGAATCCCACCCCATATAACAATTCATACGGTGATAGTCCTATGTCTTTCCTTGGCTGAGTCCTAATTCTTAGAAGAGCCAAAGGTAAGCATTTGATCCAGGGCATCTTTGTTTCCAAGATTAGTTTACTGATTCCTTCTTTTAATTTTCCATTAGCCCGTTCCACTTTACCACTAGAGGGCGCATGCCAAGGTGTGTGAAACTTCCAGTTTATTCCCAATGCTTCCCCAATATTTTGCAGGGTTTTCCCAGTAAAATGACTACCTTGATCACTATCAATTTGGGTTACTAATCCATATCTTGGAATAATGTGTTCCAATAGGATTCTAGTAATCGTTTTAGCTGTAGCATTCACGGTGGGAAAAGCCTCAATCCATCCTGTTAAATGATCGATGATTACAAGGAGATATTTATAGCTACCCACTTTAGGTAGTTCAGTATAGTCTATTTGTACACACTGAAATGGTTTAAATGCTGGAGGTCTTCCCCCTTCTGGCTGCTTTCTTAAAGCCTGTCTGTTTATTTTCTTACAGACTAAACATGATTCCACCACTTGTGCTGCAATTGTATAAATCCCAAAGCAAGCATAGAATTTCAAAATACAATCTACTAGAGCCTGTGTTCCCCAATGACTTCCTTCATGCAAATATGCTATTAATTCTTTAGCAATCACTTTATTGATTACTTGTCTACCATCCGGTAGATGCCAAACACCACCTTTCCCCTCCTGTCCCCCTGCTTGTCGTATTCGCTCTTTTTCTTTATCATTAACTATTGGAACTTCAATATTTGTTTTGTGTCCACTTCCATGGAGCCTGTTTGTCCAAGAGCCGGTGTACACTTCTCTTGTTTGAACTTCAGCCCCGCTTCGCGGAAATGCCGCAAAACGGTCCAAAGTCTATCTGCCAAGTTTTCGACTGACTCCCCTGCGATGAGGACATCATCGAAGTATGGACAGACCCCTGGAGTATTACGGAGCGTGCGTTCCATCACACTCTGAAATATGCCAGGAGCTACATTCACTCCAAACTGTAACCTCCGAACCTTAAAGGGTTACAATTGTTTGGGCCTCTGCCATGGCGTTGTCCACCGGCAGTTGCTGGTAGGCCTGAGCCAAATCTAGTTTGGCGAAAATATGCCCTCCCTGTAGAGACGCCAGAATATGGCTAACTACAGGCACTGGATAGGAATCCTGCTGAAGAGCTTTATTTAATGTACATTTGTAGTCAGCACAGATTCTGACTTCTCCATTGGCCTTTAGTGGCATGACAATGGGGGTTTCCCATGGACTGCTGTCCACAGGTTCCAGAATGCCTTGCTGAAGCAACTTGTCCAGCTCCTCATTTATCTTTTGCTTGAGAGCAAATGGCACCCGACGAGGCTTAATCCTTATTGGTGCTATTGAGGGATCAAGTCTTAAGGCAATAGGAGGCCCTTTGTGTGCCCCTAACTCTGGGCTGAAAACATCAGCGAACTCCTTAAAAACCTCTGTAAGGCTTGCCGTTTTCAGACTGTTTAACCCCATTACCTGGATGCCTAGTGCATCAAACCAATCAAGTCCAATCACACTCGTGCAGTTGCCCTCGACCACTATGACATCTAACAGACCCTCAAAATTCCTAAATTTGACATTCAATGTGGCCTCCCCCTTGACGCTGACTCTGGAATTCTGGAAATTGGTCAAGAGGATATTTGACGGCTTGAGCTTAACTCGATGGTCGCTTTTCCTACATATTTGTCCCAGTGTTGTCTTAGAAATTATGGACATAGCGGAGCCCGTGTCCAATTCCATGTCCAAGGGAACTCCCTGCAGTTTAACTTCAAGATGAAGCTTCTTTTTCAAAGGCCGGGTGGCCCCTGTTCTCAACATGCTTCTTCTCGTCGCGCAAAACCTCACCCAGTTCTGACTAGGGATCTCGGTACCTTTCCGAAGCAACTCTTCCACAGAACGGTCTTTTGTGCGACCAAGATAAATGGTCGCAATGTGGCCTTGCCTGTCACATGCTCAGCATATCGCGATGCGGAAACGGCAGTCGGCTCACTTGTAGCGGCCTCCACACCCAATGCATCAAGGAAAGGAAACTGCCTTGTCAAGTAGCTTATGGAGTCTTCTTTCTAGTGGTTGCTGTAACCGGTCTGTTATGTCCTGGGCTGTGATTGACACAGCAGGTGCAGGAAGCTGCAGAGAGACCCGGGCAGACCACATGGCTGCCCGGGCCAGACAGGCTCTCTCCAGCCTATGGTGCATGGGCAAGGCGGGAAAGATACATTGCATTGATTGGTTGATGCTGCTCCCTGTAAGGGGGTATAAAAGGGATCCGCGCCATTTTGTGTTGTTCTGTTGAAGATTAAATAAAGAAGCAACTGTTGTTACTCCTGCCTCGTCTCAATGCCTTACCAATGCACAGAACAGAACAGGTCGACCTCGCCTTCCAATTCGGAGTCATCGACTCGCTCAGCGTCCTCTTGGTGGATGGTTCCCGGACTTGGAGGGTTTTTTGATAGCCGCAAAGCCTTAACAGCTCCACCCGCTGCTTCTTCTGCCGTTACTTTCCTCAAAACATCTTGGAAAGAAACAGTTTCTCTGGTGAATATCTTCTGTTGAAGATCATGGCTTCTCAGGCCACAGACGAGCCGGTCCTGTAACTGCTCTTCCAAGTCCTTAAACTTGCATGGTCTTGCCGCTTGTCTTAACGCAGCAATGAAATCAGCAGCGGACTCGCTTGGACGCTGGTCCCGCTGCTCGAAAGCATGTCTCCATGCGATGACTGACAGCTTGGGCTCAAAGTGTTGTTTGAGCATTCTCTTTAGTTCGGTGTATGTGATGGACTCCAAGGGTGCCGGAGCAACCAGGTTCTCCGCTATATCGAAAGTTTCTTGTCCACAGATGCACAACAGCGTCATGGCCTTTAGTCCACCGTCCTGCACCTGGTTCACTCTGAGGTAGTTTTCCACCCTGGCAACGTAGGAGCTCCAACGTTCAGGGTGCTTGACGTCGAACTCCGAGAGACGCCCTATCTTTGCCATTGTGCTGATGGCGACCTATTCAACGCCTTGCGCTGCGCAGGCTTCTGAAGCGGTTCCAGGACGGCTCCTAGCGGCACTGTCCTCCAGCAATTCCGTACTGGCAGGTAGAGTGAAGGAGCTGGAATGCCGTACTTCACAGCGACTTCAAGGCTTTCCGTGGTGAGTTAGCGCTTGACTTTTGCGGCAGCACGATCCCATCCTCGTCACCAATGTTCTGTTCTTTGCGTTGGTAGGCATTGAATAGTCAGAGTCATGCACAGATAAGTCTTTATTCAAGTAAAACAGAACAACAACAAAATGGCTCCAACCCCTTTTATACAATCTCCCTGGGGCGTCACCAGCCAATCATTGCAATAGCCTTTCCCACTCAAATTGCATGCTTATTCATTCCTTGCAGACGGCAAGTCTCCCCGGGCAGACCACATGATCTGCTGATTGTTCTGGTGCAGCTCCCTGCACCTGCTCTCAATCAAACCCAGTACATAACAGGGGTGTTTGGTTTTTATTCCCCCTGTCTGCTTGGTGGTTGCAGCAGGTTTTGGTCACTTCACATGACCCTGGGACACTGTGACCGTCATAAATATGAATCAATTGCCAAGCATCTGAATGTAAATCACAAGACCCTGGAGATGCTGCAACATTCCAGCTGATCGGCGCTTCTTCTGGGCTCAGCAGAAGTGCCAGGATCAGTGCTGCTTTCCAGCTGATTGGTGCTTCTTTGGGGCTCAGCAGAAGCACCAGGATCAGTGCCAAGCTCCAGCTGGAGCCTGGCACTGATCCTGGCACTTCCATTGAGCCCTGACAGCCCCGAAGAAACGCCGATCAGCTGGAGCCCGGCGCTGATCCTGGTGCTTCTGCTGAGCCCTGAAAGCCCTGCAGCTCCAGCCATCTCTCGCTCAGGCTTGTGCGGTGCTGCCACCAGTTCAGCTCATTCCCCTCCCCCACTACCACTTTTCTAGGATGGTCGCGTACCACCTGCCAGGTGCCAATGTACCACAGGTGATACCTGTACCACTGGTTGAAAAGCCCTAAATTACACAACAGGCTTTATGGATGTAATAAAATATCCAATGGAATGTCCACAAATAAAACTCAGTTATAAATTGGGCTACATCAAATCTTCCCATCTACTCATTGTGCAAAAGCCTGATAAACATTTAAAATGTGAATGTTACAAAATCAATATTTTGGAATTTACTTTCATGCTTTTAGTAGTGGTTGCAGCATTCATGTCTTGGTTGGCTTTGAAAGGGGGTTAGTATACCATCATATTACATTTGTGCAACAAGTCTGTTTTAGGCCTTATATGGTTAGAAATGGAGAAGTATTTAGAATATGTAGCAATAAATCCCCCTAATTAGGAACAATACTTTTCTCCCTTCTATAAGACACTCTGTGAGGTTTTCATGAAATTGGAAGAGATTTCCCAGTGTGTCACACTGTCAAGAAACAAATATATTACTTTATTTATTTCTCATCACACACAGGGGGATTAGAAAAGGAATAAACTGTTCACAGGATAAAGTAGGCACTACTTCAGATGTATTTAAACAAATAATATGAAGTTAGAATTATTTAATCTCTCCATATGAAGACATCTGGCCAAATTATTTCTTTTTGCCAAATGATTTGGAATTTCCAACCCATGTGTGGTTGGTAAAATTTGACGATATAGGTGGCATATAATCAATCAATCAATTAATCCAACCCACTATACATGGCAGATTCTAGGACATTTGAGACCCCTCCCCTTTTTTAAAGGAAATGGTAGTATGTAATCATTCTTTTAGAATGCTGTTCACTTAGGAAGACAAAGGGAATTTTAAAGCAGTCCTCAAGTCAATGAGGTCTTATATAAATAAAGATTATAGCTCACAAGGCACTGTTTAAGGGATAATAGCTATGAACCACATGTTGCATTAGTAAATTACTATTAAGGTTCAGTTGGAAACAGTTAAGAAAGTGGCCTGGTTTGTCTGACAACCAATTTGCAACGTTATTACTGGTAGCAATCTGCCCACGTTAAATCGACTGAACAGGGAAACCCTGGAACTGCCAAGCCACCGAGTACTGCAGTCCTTGAAACACTACCACGCTAGAAAGGCTTTTTGCTCACTGCGTGGAAGGATTAATTTACAACAGGGGTCCTCAACCTTGGCAACTTTAAGACTTGTGTCGTAAAGTTGCCAAGATTGAGGACCCCTGAATTACAGCAAGAGGGAGGAGTTCATAGCGACCATCTCAGCCTGGGATGTGCGTGTGAGAAAGGTGTTCCTATGCCCAGAGAAAAGTAAAGAACGATGGCGACAGAAAAGAGTCTCTTCCCTCAGAGAAGGAAATGGAGGGGAGGGGGGAGAGAAGGGGAGAACAATTCCTCATCCAAGGCGCGAGCTGAGATGGAGGAGGGGGCTTGGCAGTTGGGGTGCGCACCTTCTTCCGGGCTCTTGGGGGGAAAAAGGCGGGAAAACCCCAAAGGGAAGCTAGTGGCGGATGCTACTCCCTCAGCATCTGGAAAATGTGAGTCCCTAATCTGCTCAGGGGTGTCCAATAGTTCACTTGGTGATGTAAGCATAAGTATAAGGCAGGACTGAGTAATGCCTTATTTTAAGGTACAGTTGTTTCAGTTTCTAGATAGAAAAATTGTTTATTGGGATTAGCTGTCTTTTTTCAGTACAGGTAGTCCTCGACTTACAACAGTTTATTTAGTGACCGTTCAAAGTTACAAGGGTATTGAGAAAAGTGACTTATGACCAGTTTTCACACTTACGACCATTGCAGCATCCCCATAGTCACATGATTTACATTTGAATGCTGGACAACTGACCCACATTTATGGCACTTGCAGTGTCCTGGAGTCAATCATGTGATCTCCTTTTGTGACCTTCTGATAAGCAAAGTCAATGGGGAAGCCAGATTCACTTAACAACCGTGTTACTAATTTAAGAGCTGCAATGATTCACTTAACAAATGTGGCTAGAAAAGCCATAAAAGGGGCAAAACTCACTTAACAAATTTCTCACTTAACATAAATTTTGGACTCAATTGTGGTCGTACGTTGAAGACTACCTATACTAAGCGCCTGTTCTTGTCATAGCCATCCCCCACTCTTGTTTTGATCAATATTGTGATATAAAAGTGAATTATCAATTACTTTATACATTATATTTGAATTGTAGAAAGAATGTGCCTCTAAGTCATACTGTAGTTGCTATTTCCTTCAGCAATAAGTAGTACTAATACTATAATAAAATTGTGGTTTGTAAAGGGCAGCACTTTATTATTAGGAATCATGATATGAGAATTTCCTGACAATATTTTTAGATCCAGAAATGGGGTTAATGGGTCAGCTAGCAGATTTTACTGTCACCTAATGCTTTTCTGCACTTCAGTATTACATAGTCTATATCAGGGCTTTTTTTCTCATAGAACGCCTAGAACAGAGTTCTGGCACCTTTTTTGGATGGAATCTTGTAGGGTAGGCAAGGTGGGTTGTATGATGTGTGTGAGTTCCGGCACCTTTTTTTTTTTTTTAAAGCACTGGTCTATATACTATGTCTAAAGCAGCCAGGAATAAAGCTTGCTTAAGAAATCCCATTCATGGGTGATGGCCTGGAATTTTGTCCAGACAGTCTTAAAACAGCACTGGTTTGTTGATTCTCCTGAATTTTTAATTTTTTTCTGCATGGGCAGAATTTTCAGTCATATGGGTCCCATTGATATAACTTTGTATTAGCCCCCTGTGCTGATTATCCTTCATACTAGGTATCTTCCTATTTAGACATCCACTTTTAGACCAATAAAAAGAAAAGCAGTTTTATCATTCTTCCTGTTATTTGGGGAAGAGCCCAAGAAAGGCCCCAGGGCAGGAAGGGCTCTAAGGCAAAACTGGCAAAATTCTTGCAAAATTTACTGGAGAAGGAAAGAAGGTCCAGCCTTTCATTTTTTACTATTGTGGGGTCCTTGGTGTTCTGAACTTGGTGGTTTTCTTGCAGACATTTTATTACCAAAATAGGTAACATCATCAGTGTTAGATGATTAGACTTCTAGCACTGATGTTACCTAGTTGATTACCTAGTTTGGTAATGAAACATGTACTGGAAAACCACCAGGCTCAGAGAACATTTCCACAGTTCAATCTTGAGCTACAAATATTTTCTTCTGTTGATATTTTCACTATTCCATCACTGAAGAAGAGTGTGTGAGAAAGGAAGAAGTTTAAAAATAAAACGGTCACAATTGATTAACAATAGAAAGATTAGACAATAGACAAGCCCTGCAGGTAGCCACTAGATTCCAGGAGGCTTGAGTAGAAGACACACTTAACAAGACAAAAGGATGACAGAGGGAAGTTCTAAACACTGTAACTGAGGGGGAGGGATGATGTATTCTGGCTAGGCGAATCGGACAGATTGTGCCCCCGGAAGTCCTCTCAAATGGGACCTAAGGGGAGGGGATGGGGGCGTCGCGATAGGAGTGTATATAATCTTATGTGTTTGAATATTTTGGTGTGGTCTCTGGGTTTAGAACTTCCTGTTGAAGTCTCTCACCAGGATCCACCGCACTTTGCAAACCGCTTTTCTATTTTCTGCAGAATAAACTCTTTTTCTTACCAATCCAATTTTGTTGGTATTTTAATCACGTTTCCAACAAGTGGAAATGAGGTTGGTCTTTCAATATTTTACTAATTAATTTATTTTTAAAAAGTGATCAACGGATGAACTGAAGAGGTAAAAAAGGGATTCATCAATCAAGGTTTCTTCAGAAGATGAAAACACATATACACATTCACAGGGCTTTTTTTCTCATAGAACACCCAGAACAGAGTTCCGGCACCTTTTTTGGATGGAACCTTGTAGGGTAGGCAAGGCGGGTTGTATGACGTGTGTGAGTTCCAGCACCTTTTTTTTTTTTTTTAGAAAAAAAGCACTGCACGTTCACCAGAAATCCAGATTGAAAGAAATACAGGAAGTCAGGAATCAGAGGAGCCATGGAATTGAGGTCTTTGAGTACAATGAAATGAAGCGCAAATCTGCTCTGCTATTTTGGAACAGGTTGAAAAACATTCCTGATGCATAGCAGAAAAAGATGGGTGAAAGTTGCATTCTCAGGGGAGATAGAGGACACACTGTGCATTCCTGTCCTTGAGAGTGGGCCATACTCATGCTGTGCAGATAAGCACTCAGTCTGTGTTGTAGTTCAGAATAAACCATTTTTATCAGGAGATCTTGATGGTATTTTAAAATAATTTTATTAAAGTTTGGAAATGCAAACAAAACCCAATGCAAACTAATTAGTATGAAAAGAATGCAGAGAAAAACATAATGAAAAAAGAAAAGAGATATATATATAAAGAAAGGCCTTCCCCCTTCATCAAGACATACATGATTTCAGTAACATTACCTAGGAGGTCTTGATTTAGAAGCACACTAACTATATAGAGTATTATCTCAAGGTGATATTTAACACATATCCTAAAGTAGTAATAGTAATCACTATTTCAGCTACCAAAAATTGAAGGAAAATATAATTATCCGCATTGGTCATGCTAGCTGATAATCTGTGGTGAAATTAGGAAGAGGTACTGCATCTCACCTTGTGCTCCTTGACCTCTCTATGGCTTTCATGGTATTGGGTTGGACTGACTTTGAGGGTTGAGGTTGGGAAACCCTATTTTACAGTGGTTCTCCTTTCTCTGTTGCCAATTCTAATCAGTGATGGTGGGTGGAGAGAGACAGAGCCCATAGCCCGCCACTTGGGCAGTACTGCAGAATACAATGTTTTCTCCCCTTCTGTTTAACATCTACAAAGAATTTTCCAGACAAGGTCATCCATTGTTTTGAGATCCAGTATCATCAGTAAGCAGATTATATCCAGTTCTAAGTCTTAATCCTGTACCATTCTAGGCAATGCTGTTGAAGTCGTAGCTCTATATGTGGAAGCTAAGTGGGTCTGGATGGGAGGAACAGGTTCAGGCTCAATATTGGAAAGGCTATGTGGTTGTCTCTCCCCCCCCGGCATGCACACACACAAACGTATCAGTTCTAGGAATACAATTCCATTTTTAAGTCTCAATGGGATGGTACTTTTCCATATGATTGTGTCCCACAGGGCACAATCTTGGGGTCCTTTGGACTCTCAGTTCCTATTCAAAAATCAGGTGGCACTTGTGGCCAAGAGGGCTTTGCACAGATACATTTGCACCTTTTTCTGAGTTGGGAGGCTCTTCAAACAGTCAGTCATGCCCTGGCCACTTCACAATTGCATTACTGCAATGGAGCTGCCCTTGAAGACCATCCAGAAGCTACAACTGGTCTAGAATGCAACAGCACAAGTAATGGTAGGAGCAGCATATGAACCTGTGACCCTACCTGTATTGCTTCACAATCTGCTCTGGTTACCAGTTGGTTTCTAGGTGCAGTTAAAGTTGCCGATTTTCAACTTTAAAGTACTGTACGGTATAGGGCCTGGCTATCTAAGGGATCGTATATTTCTATGGTCTGTTTGATATGATCAAGGAGGATACTGTAGGTGTGCTCCAGATTTTATCCCTCAAACGGTGTCATCTATTCTGATTGATTGATTGATTGATCTTAAGTGGTGTGTCTACTTGGTTGCAATGCCTGTCATCTGGAATACAGTGTACCCCCAGAGATTCATGCAGTTACCATGAGGATGTTTGGAAGAGTTAGCGGTAAAAGGAAACCAGGCTATCAAAGAACATGGTGGCTGGCCACCATTGAAGCTGACGCCTGCCAGAGCATAGAAGAACTCAAGATGTGGAGAGACCTGGCCCATAGAATTGCCCAAGAGCTGGACACAACCATCATCACCATCATGATATTTTAAAAAAATACATTATTTCATCTTTGAGGGCTTTTTCAAAAGGATAACTTTTATTTTGAATTTTTGAAGGAAACATTTTCCCCTTTTGTAGGGGACTAACCTCACTTTAAACTTTTGATGAGACAATAGAAATATTTGGGAAGCTAGAACATTTTCCATTGGCCCAGGTATTACATTTTCCTAATGCCCTATATCTTCCTCCAGAAAAAAAAGGAAATGACGCTTTCGTGGAATGATCTTGTGGTTTGGGGTCACAGGAAGGGTCTTCTTAATTGGATGAGGGGCTGCTAAAAGCCCATTTCGGATGGCCAGCAATCTGTGCCTCTTATCACTGATTGGCTCTTCCTTTACCAGTTTGGCTTGAGGCATCTGCTGGCTCTTAAGATGCTGGGGCAAGCAAAAAATAAAAAAAGTTAGCTTTGGCCGAAGCTGAGGGAAACCTAGCTTGAAGATCTTAAGCCCAGCAGTTTTTCTCTCTGGCTCAGCACTGTTTTCTTCCTGTTTTCTTCTTCATTAGACATTGACTTATTGTCCTAGAAAGATGGAGATAAAAAAGCAATAAAAATGAGGGACCAGGAGTATTAGTGTTGTCTTATGAAATCCCTACATTTCTTTTTTTTTATTTTTATTTTTATTAACATTTTCCTTTATACAGTACATATTCAGCAGACTATGTCATTTTTATATACTATGGATCTACATTCTATACAATATATATGCTATGTACGTTCAATCTAACCCACAATAACCTAATTTGCACAATAACCTTATGTATATTTCCAATTTTTGTTTTTGTTGTCTATCCAAATATACCAATTTTCCCAAACCGCATAAAATTCCGAATCATCTTTTTCTTTTAATTCTAAGGTGAGTTTGTCCATCTCAGCACATTCATAAATTTTCTGAATAATCAACCCCTCTGGTGGTATATTGCGTTCCTTCCAATATTGCGCGAATGCAATTCTTGCCGCAGTTAGTATATGTAAAATCAGATATCTTATTTTCTTATCAAATTTCTTTTTAAGTATTCCCAGGAGAAATGTTTCCGGATTTAATTCGATTTGACATTTTGTCAAATTTATCAATTGTAGCCACCCTTGTATTTTAATCCAATATTTTTTCACTTCAGGGCACAGCCACCAAGCATGAAAGAAGGTACCTTGACGATAATTACATTTCCAACAATTTGGGGTTTGGTTCGGATACATTTTGTCTAATCTTGCAGGGGCTAGGTGCCAACGATATAGCATTTTATATTGATTTTCTTTATATGCAGCGGATTTTGTTATTTTGTGATTTTTATTCCAAATTCTTTCCCAATCTTCTAATTCTATATTGTGCCCTATGTTTTTTGCCCATGCAATCATTGGTTCTTTCACTATCTCCTCTACTCTATCAAATTCTAATAAATAGTTATATATTTTAGATATATTCAGGGCCTATCAATAATTTGTCTAATTGTTTTAATTCCATGTCAATTCCATAATCTTCCACATCCTTCTTATATCTAGATTGCAATTGTAAGTATGGCCACCAATCAATAGTTATTGCCTGTTCTTTTAGTAACTGACTATTTTTGAGCTTCCCCTGTTTGTCTAAAATTTCCGAATATCTGGGCATTTTGCTTATATCCAACGTGTTAGGGTGGATCATTGCCTCCATGGTAGATAGCCAGCAGGGAATTTTCCTATAGTGTTTCTTCCTTATATCCTCCCAGGTTCGTAAAAGAGCATCTCTTATTTTATGTCTATAGAAATATGAGTGTATCCTATTTCCTTTATCCCACATGAAGGCATGCCACCCCTTCTGTAAATCGTGCCCTTCCAGTGTTAAGATTCTTCTTTTCTTTAAGTTAACCCAATCTCTTATCCAGACCAGAGTTGCTGCTTTGTAATAGAGTTCGCACGCCGGAAGTCCAAAGCCACCTCTACTTCTGTTGTCTTGGAGAGAGAGTAATTTTATCCTCACCTTCTTTCCTAACCAAACATAATTTATAATAATTTTATTAAGTTCTCCAAAGAATTTCTTATCTAATAATATGGGAATTGTCTGAAATAAGTATAATAATTTGGGTAGGATGTTCATTTTAATAGTCGCAATCCTACCTAAAAGCGATAGTTGTAACCTCCCCCACTTTTCCAAATCCTTCTTTATTTGTTGGACTAATACCATATAGTTATCCTCTTTTAGGGACGAACATCTCGCAGTCAACCATATCCCTAAATATTTAAATTTTTGGACAATTTGTAAATCCATTTCCTTTTCTAATTCTTTTTTCTGATTTGTTGTTAAGTTTTTAACTATCATTTTGGTTTTCCTTTTGTTAATTTTAAGTCCAGATATTTCCCCATATTTTTCTATTTCTCGTATTAGAACGGGACCGGATTCCAAAGGTTCTTCAATAATAAATACCATATTGTCCGCGAAGGCCTGTGCTTTGTACTCTTCTCTTTTAATTTTCGTTCCCTTTATTTCTCAGTTTGCTCTAATTCTATTTAAAAGTATTTCTAATGTTAGGATAAAGAGAAGTGGCGAAAATGGGCATCCCTGATGTACCCCCTTGGTTATTTGAAATGTGTTAGTGGTGTCCCCATTTACTATTATTGAAATCCCTACATTTCTAATCATCCCCACCCTATATTCCACCAAAACAAATGTTCATCTATAAGGATACAAAATAGTTATATTGCCTAGAAGTTCCAGAACATATAGTCCAACTCCTCTGGAAGATCCTAGAGAAGGGTAGCCCCGAGGATCTGTGTGAATTTGTTAAATCTATATGATCAGAGAATGTATAGCAAGAGTGGGGATGGTTTTGGAATCCAAATTCTTTGGTCCTCTTAACTCTAGGATAGGGAAATATGAATCTAATCAAAAATTAGGAACTAAAAGGAAGGGACTCTTGAGTTCTGATTATGAAAATGGGTTGAACAGATGGTTATAGGTTTAACAAATGCTGTTACATTTAATCGTTGAATAAATCATCTTCACTAATGCTGTGCTTTAGTATCAAAATCTGGGAAAGGGTCAGAGAACAAAGAAATTATTGCCTTTGGTCCTTGCTTAAAAGTTTTAAAGAGGTATTGCATTGCCTGCTATCAGACATGAGAATAAAAACCCAAAACATATCCATGTATGTTAATTTGTGAATTTTCTCACTGGGAAATCATATAGTAGCTTACTGTCGGGTTCCTAGTGAAGGAAGACTAACAATGTCCTAGAACAAGTCAGGAATAATCAGTCAAGTTTCCTATACCTTATTCTATCTCATATCTAACCAGTTCGGAGTCTGGTTCAATTTTAATGAAATTTTTGTACTTCATTAAAAGAGGTACTTGTTGTATTAAAAATGACAGCACTTTACTAATTTCTTTAACTCTCATAATAGACAAGGTGGACAAGTGATAAAACAAACATATAAATTATGGCCCCGACATTCTTGCATGCAACAAAGCACATGTATTAAATGGTGAAACTTGATTCATGACATCACAATGCCCACTTCATTGTTCTGGCAGGGTTTTTTTCCCACTGCCTTCCTCAGTCCTTTAGAGCAGAGCTCACATGTAATATGTTCTCTACAACATTTGTTAAAGCATGTACCATGTTTCTGCAAAAATAAGACCCGGTCTTATATTTTTTTGCCTCCAAAAGAGGCAGTAGGTCTTATTTTCGGGGGACGTTTTTTCCCAACACCTGCTTTGCCTTGCGGCGGCACCAACAAGCCCATCCAGCAGGAGGCTGTGTGGCCTGCCACGCCGTGCCGCCATCATGAGGCGAGGCAGGTGGGGGAGGGGGTGTAGCTGCCCCTAGTGCCGCATAGGCACCCAAACACTTTTCCCCCGAATGGACATCTGAGGTAGACTGGAAGCTCCATCTGCTTACGAATGGGGCACTTGGAGACGGAGCAATTAGCTTCGTTCCCAAGCGCTCAATAGGCTTCTGTCCCAAGCGCCCCATAGGCGCCCAAACACCTTTCCCCCAAACGGAGATTGCTCTGTCTCCAAGTCAGATCTCCATTCAGGGGGGAAGTGTTTGGGCGCCTATGGGGCCCTTAGTTATGAACAAATTGCTTCGTTCCCAAGCGCCCCATAGGTGCCCAAACACTTCCCCCCTGTCTCTGTGTGCAGAGTTACCTGCTCTGTGCCAAGGGGCTGGCAGCCTGCAGCTGCTGCTGGACACCATCGGCTCCCGCACACTTACCGCCGCTTGTGCTGACCATGCAAACCCCCAGGCTTAGTTTTGGTAGGGCTTATATTAGGCCCACCCAAAAAAAATCAGGATCGGGTGTATTTTCAGGGTAGGTCTTATTTTCAGGAAACACAGCAGGCAGGCATTGTGAGGAACACTGTTCTCTATAAGGCTGCAACTGAATATGGTCATTTAGAAAAGATAACAAGTCTGCTCATATGACTGGCACACCTGGCACCACCCATTTTAGAATCTAGCAGTAAAGTATCCGATGTTTACGTGGTCATGCCTATACTTTTGGGGCAAGAAGGCTGAGGATGAAAAAGTAACCAAAATTACTTAACTCACATAGGCAGGGAAAGCGGTTGGATGAAGGTTTGAGAGACTTTTTTAATGAAATAATGCCAATTTCAAGATTTGCACCACAGTTTTTATAGGTTTTTCACCTTAGAACGACAGGAAACGTATCTGTTTTCAGCAGTTATAGTCAGAAGGGACTCCAAAGATTGCAGAGAGAGGACTCAAGGACCATATATTACTTACCTCTAACATAACACTACCTGTCTCTTCTACACATTCTTTTCCTCTCTCACACACACAAACATGTACAGTACATATATAAGCAGCCTAAATATGGCAGGTAAAGGTAAGCAAATATGCTTGTATTTTGCATACTGACCTCTTCCTTTGGATAAATCTCTTTTTGCTCAATAGAGGTCAAAGATTTCTCTGAAAACACCATGCCACCTGTATGGTTATCAGTCATCTACAAGAACAATATAGGGTTGAATGGGATTGGCAAAGAGGAAGGATACGGGTTCAAAAACCCTAATAGCTAAGGTACTGCATGGCTATGGGCTCTTTTGATCAGAATTTCCATGCAGTCCCCTCCGATGCACAGGAAAGTACCCATTTCATCAATATGATTTCCTTAGAATTTGATGGTGTCGAACTAGACAGATAGGAGACCATTAAGGAAATGTACATTCAAACATGCTCTGGGTTATATAGAGAGCCACAGCAAAGAAGCAGTACAACTTTTCGGAGCATTTAAATTAGGTCCCTGCCATGGCTGGCCTCAAGCTTGGGCAAGGTCTGGGGCAGTTTGTCTCCCTGGAACTCCGTTAGAGCACTACTGGATACAGAACTACTTGGAAATCACACTGGGCAGTAGAGAGGTTTCAGAGCCATGTTTATGATTTCCCATAATGCTCTTGATGCAAATTTCCCTGGGACATTGCTGAAATGAAAATGGTGAATTGCAGTGCTAATTGCCAAAGAACGATGGCAATCTCAAATCTGTAAGGGGAGTGCAGGCAGCTGGCAGACCATTGAGACTATAGCTACTACCAAAGAATGCTGACATTGCACTTTCTTTATACCTGTAACAGAATAAGGTTAAAAATTGCCAAAGGGATAAAATCAATTGTGTCATTTCAATCAGCACAGTTTGGGATTTGCTTTATTGAACTTTGCTGAATATTCCTAATAGGCAGAGAGCCAAATCAGAATTATCCTGCTTATGTGCTTTTTTTCATATGTGCAGACAGTTTTCTTTAAAATTGGGAGCACAAGTGTATCCCACTTCTATCACTCTGGTGGTACAGTTTTCCCAACCACTTTAATCTGCTTCCTACATAAACCAGTTCTTAATAGTGGTGGTAATAGAGAAGCTGTGGAGGAAAGAGAATAAATAGATGGATTCATAGCTGTGTTAGAACCAAAGTTTCATTTAGCTATATAAATATTTGTATCTCCTAACATCTGATCATATATATACCATATGGAGATAATGATTATAAATACTAATAAAACTCCAAAAAAATCAACAGATTTTAAGTAAGACAGCAGGTTATAAATACTTCAAATACATACAAACTTTTAACAGCTGACTTCATCAAAATCCAGCAGAATTAAATTTTAAGACATTGAAAAACAAATATCTCAGAACTTGTTAAGGCTCCATATAGCATACATCCATCAATGTGTCAAAGTGAATATAGCTATCCAAGATTCTTAATGTTTAAATAAGGTATATGTTTCTTTCCTATTTTCTATAGCTTACTCGCTTTACTGATTTCATAGTGTCTGAAAAAAGTGGAATTTCCCACTCTCTGCTGCTTATTCTCCTCATGGTGGTAGTTGTGGGGCAGCTTACTGATGTCAACTGGAGTATCAAATTGGTCTTTCCCCAGCACTTCCTACAAATGGCAAAGAATGATCCTTATGTACAGTATAGAGAAATAAACAAGTTTTACTTAAAGCCAATGAAAGTTAAAAAGTGCACAAAGAAATCCTATGCCTCAAAAATATTTCCAAGAATGGACTTGCCAAAATTTTGCTCAAATGTGTAAACTTCAGTACATAGACAAAACATTTGCATATAATTATTACATCAGCTTGAATGTAAAATAGATTCTCTTCAGAGCTGCCAAGAATGTTGTCCATTTATTGTGAGGAGTCTGCCTTTTCTAAAAGGATACTATACAGTAGTACTTTAGTTTAAAACATCAAAGCTTCTTAGAAAGTATCTGATAAAATTGCACAACAGTAGAACTTCCCTTCCACTTGTTCACAGAAGGAATTGGACCATTCTTCTTTTGCTCCTTACCTGACTTTGCTCAAAGAGGTTGCTAAACTTCTGGAACAGTCTATCCATGCTGGAGGGGAGGAAGGTAGCAGAAGCTGTACCCCCTTGCTTCAGAGATGTCAATCCCCATACCCCACAAAACAGTACCAGAAGCAGCATCTTTGCCTAGTCTGCCATTCTGCAGCTGCCTGAGGTAGACCTGCATAAAAGGCAGAAACGAGAGGAAAGATCTGTTGTGATTCCGTGCCAGCCTGTGCTCGCAACAGCTGACTCGGAGGAATCTGAGGAGGAGGTGGAGGAGGCATTTGAAGGGCCATCAGGGGCAGAGGGAGGCTCGGATGAATTACAGGACTCACGGTTTGATGCAGAGCCTGGGCCCTCCAGTCGTGTTCCTGATGAAGCTCAGCTGTGTGAGGAGAATGAGTCAGACTCTGAGCACTCACACCTGATGGACTTGCTAATTGATGCTCGCACACGTCATCAATTAGCAAGAGTAAATCAGCAGCAGTCAATACGGCAACTCCAGAGTAAAAGGAGAAGGCAATGAGAGGCAACGCCTTGTGACTGCTGAATAAAGGGAGGAGGTGTGGGCGGTGCTGGTTGCTGAAGGCAACTGTTTGCAAAGTGCTTCTTGGAATCCTGGTCTGTTCATCTTGCTTGTGACTTCTCTTCTGTTTGCATCGCATTTTCCTGTGGACTATTTTCTTCCTTTGGACTTGAGTTTTGCTGTTTGTGTTTTGGACTAGTTAACAGGTTTGTCACCCATATTAAAAGGAGTTTGTTTTGTTTTAAAGTCTCCAGCCTATTGTATCAGCAGGGGTTTGGTCCTTGTGCCTTTAACAAGGACGGCAATAGGCTGGGATAGAACAAGATCAGAGAAGAAAAGTTCCCCAGCCCCCTGCTTGTTTATACATCCCCCCAAAATATTCCTCCATCTTTTTTCCCACAATAATTCATGTATCTGATTGGTGAAACTGAGTTTAAATAGAATTCTGTCTCCTCCCAAAATCCTACTCACAAACTGTTCTGCCATCCAGTTGCTTCTCAATAACTTGAGTTATTCTCACATCTGGATTCAGTGACCAACCTGCTAGCTCTCCACCTTCTCTACCAAATTCTAATCAGTTCCTTTCAGCCAACAGTTGATTTAACAAAAATTCTAGAACTTGCCAACATCACTGAACATTGGTCAGGTTATTGTTTCTCTATAGAACAGGCACCTTTATGACCTGTGGACTTCAAGTTCCAGAATTCCTTAGCCAGCATGGCTGGCTCAAGAATTCTGAAAGTTGAAGGGCATAGGTCACAAAGGGGCCATAGTTGCCTAATCCTGCTGTAGACCTGTATTGGTCTGGATTAGAAGGAGACTGTTATTCTTAAACTCACCCTTCCCTATTCTGGGCCCATTCCAGATGTATTTGATATAATTCCCATAATTACCAAGCAGCTTGTATAGTTGGAGATAAAAGGAGTCATAATCTGATACAGTGTTTCTCAACCTCAGTAACTTTTAAGATTTGTAGATTTCAATTCCCAGCTGGCTGGGAATTCTGGTAGTTGAAGTCCACACATTGTAAAGTTGCTGAAGTTGAGAAACATTGATGTAACACATTGGGAGAAGACTAAGTATTTAAGGCCCATTGCCCTAACAAGTTACGATTTCTAGTGTGCACAGATAAAACAAGAAAATGAGAACAGTTTAAATGTTCTAACTTTTCCAGTTAGGAGGGTACAGTATTGGATGACTCCTTGATTTAACACCAAACAATATACAAAAACAACACCATGCTTGAGAGAAATATAATTTATTTGGTTAACCCAATTTTCTCTGATCACATAATACACTGCATCATACACTAACCATTAACTAAACTGGCACATCAAAGGTAGTTGGACTCCTTGTGCTTTGGTCTGTTGCGCAAAGATCATCAATGAAACAGATATTTTCAGGATTTATTTAAAAAAAGAAACAGTAAGAAAGCTACCTTGTAGACAAAAATTTTGAAATCCAAGAATTAAATCAGTCATTTCATATAACAATAAACCCATAGCCAGAATGATAGTTCTACATCTGGGGTGTGAGAAGTTCACTGAGAATGGGACTCCAGCACGAGTTTGAAAGCTTAGAAGACTAAATCTCTAGTACCGGTGACCAAACCCAAATTGGATCCTGCAACATTATCCTGGGACACGTATATTTACTTTCATTTATGATAGTTCCACAGTACAAAGAACTTTGATAAAACTCTATGGAGATTCTCAATCATCCAGGTCATGGTTGTGTTGGAAAAGGCAACTGGATTTTCTTGGGGTTTTGTTTTCTTTGAAAACATTTCACTTCTCATCCAAGAAGCTTCTTCAGTTCTGATAAAATTCCAGTTTTTTTGTGTTATATTTAGATGGCAGCCTAGAGTTTCGATGAAACTGGTAGGGCTCTGCTAGAATATTTCACTACTGAATGTTCGAAATGTCAGGAAATGTGTTTTCTCCCCCCCCCAGGGAAAAATTGAGTGAGTGGGGGCATATTCATGACTGGGAAAAAGAAATTACATCATTCTAAACTCCCTTCCTGAGTTCATACACAGTAAATCACAAACCTGAGAGTGGAAATGCTTACACTGTTCTGGAACAGAATATTCTAATCTCCTTATTGGGGCAGTTATTTAATATGTGTCCAACTTTCCACAACTTTGAGTTTAGTGCCACTGAACTAAAGCAGAATTTCCTTTCCTTTACTACTGGCCAAACAATATTGAATATTCACTTGCAATATGTATATTGCAACACATTCTATTGTGCTTGTTTATTTATGGGATTTATAGTCCACCTTTTTTGCCAACAGAAGGCCCTCAATAAGAATTATAAACAACAATGTAATCAAAACATAATTTTAAAAGCATACTAATATACAACCATAAAAGGTTTGCATAAACATACACATTTTTTGTTAGCATCTATTAAGTACATCTTAAAATTGTGAACAAATAAGCATGAAAACTCATTGTTTTCCTTATACTTTTATATCCCTCTGTTCTATGGGCTGAAATTCTAAAATCAGTCTTGTTGCAGAACTGCTGTGATTTCACCTCCTTTTTTTCACATCACAGCAACTCTCACAGACTGTGCAACTAACAAATAGGAGGTTTAAATCTATTTCCCCACTCCATAGTTTGATTTTTACATTGTGCATCATGAAAATTTAATTCATCTATTTCCTTAAAAGAAAATAGATTTAAAGCAGCACATTTTTAAACTGACATCAAAAGACTAGGGCAGCAATTTATGTTTTAAAAATGACATACAATTTCTATGCATTGTATGTATAGATATACATTTTCTGTTTCCTGTTCAATCTGCTACGTCACGTGACGTCGTGAGTTTGACATGTCTGTGCTAGACAGATGGTGTTTGTGAACAATATCAAACTTTTCGACAGTTCTGTAGACCTTTTCCTTTCAATGCAACTTGGACAACCATATTATGAAATAACTTCAAGCCTTTCAATTAGGGGACTGTGCTCTGTGAATACATAAGAGTGGGATCCTGGATCATACTCAACCATGATTTGCTTAAACATGGTTATATAGTATCTTAAGTTCGCAGAACACAGTAAGCCTGAAGTTTATTACTCGTTTACTGACCCGTTTTCTTTTGTTGATTTTGTCATTCATTGGATTATTTTAATCTGGGCTATCTGATTTAACATTTTAGTGGTTTTTATGTTTTTTCCACTTTTCTACACTGCCACTGGAATTGTGAAGCCAATAAATTTAAAGAAATAGAATAGAATAGAACAGAACAGAACAGAATAGATAGAATAGAATAACAGAGTACAGAGCCATAACCCACTGTTCTGTGACCTGAATCAAGATGCTTTTATAATTCAAGCACAGACAGATAACTCAATAAAGATGATTGTAAAACAGATATTTATTCAGGTATACTTGCAATTATGTGGTTTCTTCTGAATATGGTACATCTGTTCGTCCTTATAGGTAAGAAATCAATAATTCCTCCATATCAACTTCTAACGTGGAATGGGACCCTGTGTGTCCTGCGGTGGTCCCATGCTTATCTCAGACAAAGGGATTCCAAACTGGCACGTAGCCAGGATATCCTGTGATAAACTTAGTAGCTCCTCCTACTGACCTGTTAACATGAGATAGCTGACTAGCTAAACTACATTACCCATAAGCCATCTCTTAAGGAGACAGCGCTTAACCCAATAAATGCCAAACATTCTAACATATAGACCCATCTAACTGGCATCCAACTGGCTGATCCAGAACACTCCCCACTTGGAAATATAAATTTCCACTACTAACTGTTGTGAGTGTCTCTGGCCAGGCTAGATACTTGTCCGATGATGATTATGACTCAGCACCGGCAGGCCCTTCTGGGTGTTTTCTCCTCCCGGCAGCTGAGCCAGATACCACGGAGATTGGTATGCATGCTGAGTCAGAGGACGATGACTCAGATGTGGGCCAGGAAACTAATTGGCTCAATCCACGATACCGACGGGCTGATAGGCGTAGGGGTCAGTTGGGTGGACGACGAACGTGACCTGGGAGGCTATATTAACAGGGAAACGGAAGCCTCTGTTTTAGTCACGAGCAACGTTGTGCTCAAGAAGAGACCTGAGAGATTTCACAGTGAGTTTATAACTGGTGTTCTTAGTGTGCTTGTGTAAACTGTTAAATAAAGCCGTGTGTTTTGAACTGCCTTCGTGTGCACTCTTAACGACCTCGTTAAGGGGATTCTTGGCAGCTGAGAGGGGCTAGACAGAACACTAACCAACTGAAATAAGCAAAAAACGTAGCATTGAAGCATGCAATTCTCCAGCATGTGGATTACGAATCCACAAGAGGATGGGTTTGTATCCAGCTTCTCTGCCCGTAGACTAGGACCAAATTTGTTAGCTCCGCCTCCAACCGGGACTTCCTGTCCTCCCAACCGGGCTTCCTGTCTCCCAGTTTTTCCTAGTCTTCAGCCCGTCAACAGCTAATTTAGCAGGCTCCAGAATAGGTTTTAGAATTCAAGTTAGGTTTAAGTTTGTTTTCCTTTTTACTTTAATTGAGTAGATAGGTTGGATTAGACCTCCTTTAGACTTTCCAGCAGAAGGAGGTTTTTATCGAACATCAGAAGGAGGATTCGGAGACAGACGATCCAGGGGGCCTCCCCGGATCGCTCGGACCACGCGGGGAAGCGGGAAAGAACACCCAACGCAGACCGCGACTGGAATCCCCTTCGTGGATGAGGATTCCCCCCCGGAAGGCACCCCAGGACCCAGAGAGGTGAGGACCAAGCGGCAGAAGCGGCGACGGACCCGGCGCATCAAACCGCAAGTGGGGGGTGCAGTAGGGGGGAGGAAGGCGCCGCTGAGCTGTTAACCGGCAAGCGGCGCGGAGACCGATCGACAGCGAAAGCGAGTCGAGTGCTCCGGCGGCCATCGAGGACCGCGTGGAAGAGGCGGAGGCCATCTTGAGCAGCCGACCTCGAGGTGTTTTGGCGCGAGGGGCCATCTTGAAAAGGGGGCGGGGCCCCAAAGGGCGGCAGGAGCGGCCATCTTTTTGTAGGCCCAATCTTCGGATTAAAGCCGAGCGCCGAGCAAGGTGGGGGGACTTCTGGATCCGAGTAATCGCGGAACACAGGAGGCCAGCAGAGGCAGCATCCGCTGCCATAGGCAACCGCAAGTCCTGCCACCTCTGCGCCTGCTGAGTCAGGCCGACAAGGGAGTCTTTGGAGGGTGTGTGATTGAAGGGGTTAAACCCTAGGGATAATCAGCCTCGCAGACCTACCCAGAGAGAGTCTGCCTGCCTGTCTTTGCCAGTGCCTCAGTGCAGAAGAGGGTCTGACTCCACCTGCCTGTGGAGCTAAGCCTCCCACTTACTCCCGCTTGTCTGGAGCAATCCATAGCCTCCCAGACGCACGATGGCAGACAGCGCGTCGCCTCAGGTGTACCAAGGCTCAAGCCCCCCCCTTCCTCCCCTAAACGCAAGGCCATGGATCCGGAACTGGGGGGGGGCAAGAAGAAGGCTAAAACTAAGCATCTAAACAAGGAGCCATCGAAGGCAGCCGAGCGACAAGCCTTAAGACGGCACCAGGTGCTAGAGAGAGAGTGTGCCAAGGCCCAGAGACTTCAGGCCAGAGAGAACGAACAGGCTGATTTTTCCCAATCCATGCCTTCCACACCAGAGCATGCTGACCATGCAGACACGCAGACGGAACTGGAAAACACAGAGCTACCTAGAGGGTGGTCTGAACAGTTACAGACATTTATGCAGAAGGCCTTTGATAAGTTTATGACTACTAAACTTTCCTCTTCTCCTCAGGAGCACAGCAAACAACCAGCGCCTCCGCCTCACAGAGGAGGCGTGTCCACCCCAACCTCCGAGGAATCTGAGGCCGCCTCACAGCTTACGGAGGAGGAACCGGAGGACTGGGAAGTATCGGGACGCCAACTGTCAGAGGATGAAGATGAGACCCCAGAACAGGCCCCAGCCTCAGGGCTGTTCAATTCAGCTGATTTCCGTTCACTCATGCTAAAGATCTGTTCCACCCTATGCCTGTCAGCCAGGCCAAAGGTGACAAAACCCTCCTCTCCCGAGGAGGAGGAGGAAGGTAAGGTCCATCCGGTGCTACACCCACCAGCACCGGAGGAGATAAAGGTACCGTGTCCATTAGTATTCCGCACTGCCCTGGAAGCACAATGGACCTCATTGGCTACCACGCCATCCCCAAGTAGCACAGACAAAAAGATTCTAAATGTATGCAATGCCTTAGCTTCCCTCATAGAGGTACCCAAGGTGGATGAGCCACTAATATCTCTCTTTGCCTCATCCGCCATTCCAGGAGATATGGCGGAATCCATGAAGGCCGAGGATAAGAAATTCGAGTTTGCACTTCGCAAGACGCACAGCTCATCAGCCTGGGCAATCAGATCCGCGCTCTCAGCCTCGCTGGCAGCCAGGGCTTCAATCTTGTGGCTTCAGGATCTGCAGGCAAGTCTAACACCAGACCAGGTACGTGCGCACCAAACACTAAACAAGCTGCTGATGGCGGCAGAGTACATGGCAGACACCACCCTGTCCTCTTCCAAGTATTCGGCCAGGGCCATAGGTTCCACAGTAGCTTCTAGAAGGCTCCTCTGGCTCAAGACATGGAAGACGGACCTTAAGTCTAAGTGGCGCCTAGCCACCGATAAATACTCGGGATCTAAACTGTTTGGGTCCATCCTCGACCCGTATGTAATCGAGGACAAGAATAAGAGAAAGATCCTCGCCCACCCGTCCAAAGGGACGGATAGGCGACAAGAGTTCCGCAGGCAGGGGTTCCGTCAGAGCGGGACCGGCGATGGGAGGCAGCCCTTTCGCGGGGGGCAGTCCTGGGATTGGCCCAGAAATCAGCGCCCCTCCTCATCGAGTCAGGAGCGCTTCCAGGACCGCCCGGCCGCAGGCAGGGGCCAGTTCCCAAAACGCAATGCCAGAGGCGGGGCGGGGCGACCCTACAGGCGCTCCAAGTGACGCCTGGGACAGCCCCATAGGGGGTCGCCTGGCGCTGTTCAAGGAGGTGTGGCAGGCCACCACAACAGACGCCTGGGTAAGGGACACCGTGACTCACGGCCTAGCCTTAGAGTTCTACGCCCCCCCCCCCGAACCAGTTCAGACGTTGCCCAGAGTCAAGAAATCCCTCAAAGGCAAAACTTCTGAGACAGGCCATAGAACATCTGATAGAGATAAGAGCCATAGAACCGGTTCCGCAAGAACAGGAAAGACAGGGGTTCTACTCCATCCTGTTCGTAGTACCCAAGACATCGGGGGGATGGAGGGCAATCCTAGATCTCAAGAGATTAAACCACTTCATTACATACAAAAAGTTCAAAATGCAGTCCCTCAAATCCATCTTGGCCAGCATTCGAAAAGGGGATCAGTTATCATCCATAGACCTCACAGAGGCATACTTACACATACCAATAAGGCAGGAAGATCGCCAATTCCTACGTTTCTGCCACCAAGACAGACACTTCCAATACAGGGCCTTACCCTTCGGCCTCTCGTCGGCACCCAGAGTATTCACAAAGGTGTTGGCGGTGTTAGCAGCACGCCTGCGCAGCCTACCGGTGCGGGTCTTATGCTACCTGGACGACATACTGATCCTGTCAAGGACCTTACAAGCAGCTCACGCAGACTTGAGGGTCACACTAAGCACACTACAAGAACACGGCTTCTCCGTAAACTACAAAAAGAGCCATCTAACACCGTCCACACGCCTACAACATTTAGGGGCGGTCATAGATTCAGAAGCAGGGTTAGTACACCTCTCACAGGACAGGCGGGACAGCGTTCGAAAGCTCGCACGCACCATCCAGGGGAAGGGGTCAGCCACAATAGTGCAACTATCTCAACTCCTAGGGAAAATGATATCCTGCCTGGGCATCGTGCCATGGGCCAGACTCCACTCCAGAGAGCTCCAATGGTTCCTTCTCCCTTACCAAAGGAAAAGGCAGGCAGCATCCCTCAGAAGGGTCATCCTTCCTCCTCAGGTCCTAGCATCCCTCCGATGGTGGACCTCAGCTGCCACGGCCAAGGGAACGCTGATCAAGGAACCAGACAGAATAACAGTCACCACCGATGCCAGCCAGTTCGGCTGGGGAGCCCACTTCCAGGAACAGATAGCTCAGGGCAGATGGACGCCCAGGGACCTGGGTCACAACATCAACTGGCTCGAACTAAGAGCGATCCACTTAGCCCTTCTACAATTCTCTCCCTACCTGGCGGGAAAGCACGTGCTAGTCCTAACGGACAACGTGACTGCCAAAGCACATGTGAACAAACAGGGAGGGACCAAATCCACAGTTCTCATGAAGGAGGCGCGAGAACTGGGACTTTGGGCAGAGGCGCATCTAGGGTCAATAAGGGCAGAGCACATATCGGGGGAGGCGAACAGCCAAGCAGATTCACTGAGCAGAGCCACGGTGAATCAAGCGGAGTGGAAACTGGACCCGAGCCTGTTCGAGGCCATCTCGAACAGGTTCGGGCGGCCACTAGTAGATCTGTTCGCGTCTCACATGAACAAGCAGCTCCCTCGCTTCATGTCCAGGTTTCCGACCTGGGGAGCAGAGGGAACGGATGCCCTCAGGTGCAGGTGGCCCCCGGGGCTGATGTACGCATTCCCGCCTCCTCCGCTGATACAGGCAGTCATCCGCAAGATCATCCTAGAAGGAGCGGAGGTGATCCTGATCGCCCCTCATTGGCCACGCCGGCCTTGGTTCGCAGACCTGGTGGACCTGTCAATTTCACCAGCCTGGATAATACCTCCCCACCAGGTGTCGCTCAGCCAGGGGAAGCTGCAACACCCAGATCCACAATGGCTACAGCTAGCCGCTTGGCACTTGAGAGGGAGGGACTAGCAAGACAGTCCTTTTCAAAGGACGCCATAGAGATCATCCAGGCTGCCCGCCGGCCTTCCACTAACAGAGTGTATGAGGCAACGTGGAAGAGCTTTGTCAACTGGTGCGGCAAGCAAAAGATAGACCCCTTAACGGCGACCATTCCCATCGTCATAGATTATCTGGTAGAAGGGGTTAAGAAGGGCCTAGCCCTTAACACTATTCGCAGACAGGTGGCAGCCATACAAACCGTGATCTCCTGCGACAGCAGGGAGTCATTATCACAGCATCCGGCTGTAAAAGCCTTCATGAAAGGGGTGGCCACAGTACGACCTCCGGTGGTACACCGTTACCCGTCTTGGGATTTGCCCAAGGTACTCCAGGCCCTAACATCTGTTCCGTTCGAACCACTGAGACTCTGCTCACTCCGTCATCTGACATGGAAGGTAGCCTTCCTGGTGGCCATCACATCGGCTAGGCGGATCTCGGAGTTGGGAGCTCTCTCGGTCCGAGCGGACCTGATGATCATTTCAGAGGACACTGTCACATTACGCCTAGATCCAGCCTTCATCCCAAAGGTCAACTCCTGGTTTCACAGGGCCCAGGAGATAGCATTGCCAAGTTTCTGTCCAAATCCCTCTGACCCACGGGAACGGCGATGGCACAATTTAGATGTGCGCAGGGCCTTACTCATTTATACCAAAAGGACATCTGCCTTCCGGAAATCGGAGTCGCTATTTGTCTCCTTCCAACCAGCGACCATGGGTCACAGGGTTTCTTCCTCAACCATTGGCAGGTGGATCAGGGCATGCATAGCAGAAGCCTACGGGGCACAGTCATTGCAGGTTCCGACAGGAATAACGGCACACTCCACCAGGAGTGCGGCCACATCAGCGGCCTGGCACACGCAGGCACCGGTGGAGGAGATTTGTAGGGCGGCAACATGGGCGTCCCCGGTTTCCTTCATCAGAAGTTACAGGATAGATCGTTTCGCTGCGGCAGGGGCCTCCTTCGGGAGACGATCGCTACAGCAGATCATTGCCTCAAATGAGACCTCAGCCTAGACTCCCACCCGGGGGACATGGGAGGGCTTGGGTATGTCCCATCCTCTTGTGGATTCGTAATCCACATGCTGGAGAAAGAGCGTTGTCTTACCTGAACGCTTCTTCTCAGCATGGGGATGGAGAATCCACACACCCTCCACTAATAGTCTAGGCAGATTTGAGTTACAGGAATATGAACAGGAGCCACGAGGACCAAACTACGTTGAAGGAGCTTCGCCGGTGGAAAAACTGGGAGACAGGAAGCCCGGTTGGGAGGACAGGAAGTCCCGGTTGGAGGCGGAGCTAACAAATTTGGTCCTAGTCTACGGGCAGAGAAGCTGGATACAAACCCATCCTCTTGTGGATTCTCCATCCCCATGCTGAGAAGAAGCGTTCAGGTAAGACAACGCTCTTTCTCATTGCTAAGGTATCAATACATGCATAACTATAAGGTAAATAGAAAACATGCACAATTATAACATAGATAAACAACTGTTACATCAAACAATGCATAAACACAAATTCATAATTTGAGGTTCAATCTTGCAGTTCAGTCTTTTTCAGCAACAGGACCAAATCGGTGATCAGTCTGGTGCAAAAAGTCTTTCAATCACGATCAGACTCACGTGGCTTCACGATCTGGACCTCAACTTGGCGAACCAGTCCATCATAACTGGGTGGGGCCCGGTGCACAAGTCTCATGTGCCAATAGATCTGGTATGCGTCCTTGTCTCTCAGCAAGACAAGGTCTTCTTCCTGTAGGAAAAACTGGAACCAAAGAAACTTCTGGAACAGAAAAACTGGAACCCACATTTTCTCAGGAACAAAGGAACCTGGATTCACAGGAAGCTCAGGAATAGAAGAAGCTGGAACCACAGGAAACTCGGAAACAGCAGGAGCTGGAAATTCAGGAACAGCAGGAGCTGGAAAATCAGGAACAGCAGGAGCTGGAGAATCAGGAACAACAGGAGCAGAAGACTCAGGATACTCAGGAACTGAAGGGTCTGGAACCACCAGTGGAGTGTTGAAGATGGCTGCTACTGTTTTCATGAGGGTAGTGAGGACTTCATGTGCGGGCGTGGGTGTCTTTGACGACATAGAGTCTATGATTGTGTGGGGTACGCCAATCATGCGCTCCCACGCTTCGCCCATGTGAGATGCATGGGGAGGGTAATTTTTGGCCTTCAGACATTTGACAATCACTGGGTCATGACAAATACCTTCAATAGTCTGAAAGTCCTTGCAGGCTCTTACAAAGCTAGTTCTTGGAATGCTAAGATAAGTGATCAAGACGATCAGTACTATGGCCAATCTCAGGTGTCTCCGCTTAGAGGAGGGTTTGAAGCCGATTGGTTCTAGGAATTGTCTAGAAGGTGGTTTCTCTGTCTCTTTGCCCATTGAGGACAAGCAGGTGGTTTGGATGATCATTTTCTCGTCCTGTCTGAGAGATGTACTGGGTGCCTGAGGTTGAACGTTGGCATGTTGATCTGGAGCTAGAAGCATATAGCGTTTTGGTCTCTGTGGCATCAGGCTGTTTGGACAAGCCAAGAACTCAGGACCTTTTAGCCAGATCAATTCTGTTAACTGTGTGGCAAGGTTGGGCCACTTAACGTGGTTCGCAAGGTTCTTATCTGTTGGCACATGTTGCCATTGTTCAGTGCTTAGAGATGTTTCAATCTTTTCTACTCTATTGCCTTCATAGATGTAGAAGTGTCTGCTTTGTTTGCAGATGTAGCTTGACATCACCTTGCTGTCTGCGTAGAAGGTGGTGGACTTTAGCTCAAGGCACAACGTCTTCGTTGTCAAGTTGGTGAGCTTTACGGCCAATATGGTGCCACAGAGTTCTAATCTTGGTATGTTGTGGCCTTGTTGTATTGTTAGTCTCGCTTTTCCAAAGAAGACACCGAGACTGCAGCTCTCCCCGCTGCAGACTCTGATGTATCTTATGGTTGCAATCAAAACGACGTTAAGTGTGGCTCTCCCCACTGTAGGCTGCCTTAACCTTTATTGATACATCTGAGGAAGCGTACAGTTCTTTCTTTTGCACGGTGGTGGGTGAGCTGGAGACATACGTGTGCTGCACTTGTATGCTTTTGAGACATCTTGGGAGTGCACTCCACGACTCCCAGTCTTGTTTCTGTTCTGGCAGACGTGGCCCATTCCAGTGTGTGGTGATCAGGGAGACCGCGCGTAGCTGCAGACATTGTTTGTCTTCTATGGATAAGGCTAAGTTGTTGTAATTCTTACTGGTCTGGAACACTGTTGCTTCCAAAACAGGTTTGGTTGTCACAAGCGTGAAGTGTTCTTGGCGTGGTTTTAGGTGGCAATCTCTTCCACTGCTGAGAATGGAGGTTCTTGAGATATTCACCTGGGTTGGGGTTTGCAGCTTATCGACACATATCATCCCTCCTATGGCCCATCCGAGTTCCATCTTAATGGCTACTGGGGTGCCTGGTGGACTTTTGATACTTTCATCGGAACCAATGGACTCGGGGGAGTCTTGTCCCACCATGAGTAGGATTTCGGCTTCAGGATCTAGGAGAGGGATTAAATCGGCTATGTGCGCTAGGTGAGGTATTTTTCTTGCCGCCTCTGGTGTTGAAATTTCGCTGCGAACATCTGGTAAATTTTCCCATTCCAACACTGATGGTAAAAGGAAATGTGAACTTCCATCTATCGATTCTATGTGAAGACCTGTGATTTTCCTCCCCGCTGTGCGCATTGGTACTGTGCACATATTTATTGTGAAATGCTTTAGTTCACTTGGGAGGTCGAAGAGGCAGGCTTAGCTATTGTGACCTTGCTGTGTGCATCTAGTATGACGTACATCTTTACAGCCTTTTCAGGTTGCCCGTTGGGGTAGACTTTTGCTAGACAGACGGGGGAGCATGAAGGAGGGCGCAGCGAGTCGCCACATATATCTGTGTAGTACACCCCGTGCATTACTGGGTGCTCTTTGGAGTCACGTTGAGTCTCCGTCGCCATGGGAGGGGTCAAGGTTGCTTGTTGTGGATCCTCAGAGGGCTTCTTAGAGTCTAGATGCAAGGCTGCCAGATGCTTGTCACTGTTACACAGGTGGCATTTCACTCTAACTGCGCAATCTTTGGCCATGTGATCCATAGAGTCACAACACTTGAAGCATATCCTATGCTCTTTGAGTAGGGCCTTCCGATCATCCAGGGATTTTTTCCCCAAATTCTCTGCAATTGTTTAGAGGGTGTGAAGATTTGTGAATTGGACAAGTCAGGCCTTTGTCGGATAGGCGAGGTTTGGAATGAATACTCCTTGGAAGTTGCGCGTCTGAAGTCTTCTTTGGCCGGGTCGTGACCTCTGTCTTGTATACTGAAAGAGGAGTTTTGTCCTTTGTGGCTTGGAAAGAACTCTTATTAGTGCCAAAGTTGTGGCCGGGCCGTTTGGACATCGTAAAACGTTTTTCAACGATGTCAAGGGAATAAGGGTCATTGTACAGTTCTGATTGATCGGAAACAAAATCTGTAAGAACAGCAAAGGGTGGAGGTTTGCTGGGGTCCTGTTTCCTGTAGGGCCGGGATTCTTTGAGCCATTGATCTTTCAACTGCCTTGGTAGTTTTTGGATGATAATCTTCTGCATGTCGAACTGGTCAAGGCAGACGAGTCCCGGCATGGTAAGACTTTGTTGTGCTGCCCGGAGTTGCTCTAGTAAGTTGGAGAATCTCCAGACCTGACTAGGAACGTTAATATTGATGATGGGGAAATCGTAGAGCTCCTGTAGGAATGAGGACTGTGTCAAAGAAGGTGCCCCATAGGTCACGTAAATGTGATACGAAGATCTCATCCACTACCTTTGAGGATTCTGGTCCAAGCCATGCCGTCATAAGCCTGAGCTCTTCCCCAGGGTGTAACCTTTCATCATGGAGGGCTTGCTTGAAAAGTTCCTTCCACAATAAATAGTCCTTCCCTGGTTTGTCGAAGAATTTTCGCATGCCTCTGAATGCCATGTCCAACCGTCTTCCATCAAATGTTGGAGGATACATCGATCCCGCGTATGGGTTGTAGCCTGGTGGAGGTGGTGCGTCGCTTCCAGGAGCGGGGGCGTGTGCCATATCTGGCTGGTAACTTTCTTCAACATGTTGTCTGCTGAGGGTATCTTGCCATGTCATGTGTGAGGGACCTTGTTGGCTTGGTCTGAATTCATCTGCTCTGACGAGCTGAGGGGACCTGACTCTAGTCTGGCTCAAGGTCTTGCAATCTCATCCCCTAGTGGCAGCTCTTCCTGCTGTGGGGCCATCGCCGCTGCAGGTGGACCCATCCGGTTACCATCATACATACTTCCAAGATGGTGGACAGGCAGCATAGGCTGTAAAGAGCTCCTCCAAAAGCTAAAGTTTTATCATTAATATTTTTTTACCTTTAATTTTTGATTTTTAATCTCTTTTAACATTGCATTTTTAACTTACCTATTTTTATCCTATTTTAACCTATTTTTAACCCTTTTTAACCTATTTTGAACCCCTTTTAAACCTGGTTTGACCTTTTTATAATAGTCAAAGACTTTTGTAAAGCATATATACCAGAGAGGCCAGTATATATTGGAATCAGAAGTCACTGGAAGAGGACGGAGTCATGGGTAAAAGAAGGAAATGTCGTGGTACCAGCCCGGGATCTCTCATACCAGCGAAGAATGCAAAACAACCAAAAATTGAGGAGCACTTTGTTGGCAAGAGACTTGTAAGTAAAACTATCTCTCCCCCCTCCATTTCCAACAAGCCAGAGAGCCTAGAATGGGACCGGCAAAGAGATTTGACTAAACAGCAGTTACTGGACTTTCCCAATTTGGGGGGAGGGGAGCAAAATGACAGCCAGCTATTTTCACAAACAACGAGTCTAGATACAACCGGCATGGAGCCTAAGATAAAGACTAAGAAGGCTGACAACAACAATTTAACCCAAAGCGAGGAGTGCTTACTGTGGGAGAATACAACAGAATTTATGGCAAAGCAATGTCTTCTCACAGCACAAACTGTAGTTTCAATTTTTGAACAGCTAATAACCATCCAACAGGATATAGAGACACTGAAAAAAGATATAGCTGTTCTGCTCCAGGCGCAGGATTGGACTACAGGCACTTCTACTGGAGTCTTTGCAGCAGACATGGGTAGACTGAGAAATCAGGAGAAGGAAGTAAGAGGGGAGGAAAATGAGCACAGGTCCTGGGGGACAGATAAAGAGTCTGCTAGAAGGTGGCAGCTCACTCGGAAAAATAG
Source organism: Bothrops alternatus (assembly GCA_034064705.1). Lineage (NCBI taxonomy): Eukaryota > Metazoa > Chordata > Lepidosauria > Squamata > Viperidae > Bothrops > Bothrops alternatus. The sequence continues at coordinate 1,101,223 of JARGCV010000054.1, forward strand.
TCCTTCTCCAGATAAGGCAACAAGAGGAGGAAGCATCAATAGAGAAATTTCATGGGAAGATAATAAAGCACCCTGTTTACAATTACATCAATCTTATCAATCATGTCGTTCACTGCAAACACATCAGGTGGTGCTGAGAATCCACATGATCAGGGTTAATTATGGCCGCTGGAACTCCAAGAAGGCTATACTAAATTCCCTAAGCCAGCTTCTGCACTGTCACTGGGGGCAGATTGATTTACATACTGTGGAGTGGCTTCCTGAGCCCCCTAACTGGAAGCGGATATTTCTCTCCTTCAAACAGCCCACCATACCACTGATGCTATTAAAGATGAAGGCTTATTTAGCCTCCTTTCAAATCTCTCCCATCAGAGTCTTCCACGAGGAAAGAGTTAAACCTTTAATTGTTAACAGGCGAGCTCCCAAGGTTGCTGTCTCCTCCACATCCTCAACCCAGAGAAAAGGAGAGGGAGAAAGTGGGAGTAAGCCAGCACTTACAGAAGAAGTACTTAATAGCACAGAAACTGGGCTCATTAATGCCTTTGGTGCTCTCCCAAGGAATGAACAAGACAATATATTATGCAAGTTGGAAAATTTAAAGAAATCCTTATTGGTCACAAGTGATACAGCTGAACCGCTTATTGACTTGGTTTCCCCTATAATTGAGCCTCTTACTTCCCCCCCACGGGGCATCAGTTTGCAAGAATATGAGTATATGGAAAGCAGAAGCCAAGATACACAGGGGCCAGTAGAGGCCCCAAAAGAGAAGGAGATGCTAGCATCCTTACGGGACTTCTCGATGATACCTTCTGCAACATATCAACTTCTTGAGAGTGGGCCCCTGTCAGTGCCATCATTGCAAAGCCGAATGGAACATGACCTAATAACCCCCTGTTTTACACCTAGTAAAGAAGTTTCAGAATTGCAAACCTTGTTAGCCGGTGCTAAATCTTCATACCCCAAACTCTGACTGGCTCCCTATCAGAGATTAACTCTTCTTGTATTGCGAGATTTCCCCCTCTCGCAATCATGGCCCTCCACTCTATCAAGAGCCTATCTCGAGGATGGGCTTTGGAGTCCTGAGAGATGGCATGCGTCAAATAAGGGGCTTTGGGGTTTTTTAAATCGCTTTTTAACCAAAGTTTTAAGGGAGGGTAGAGGTGGGGAAGGGGTGCTTAGGGCGGGGGAAGAAATTGTTGGAGGGGAGCTAGAAGACAGGCCCGATAACGGAAGGGGACGTAATCCTGTGGGTTCGGATGGGGAGCTGATTAAGACTGATTTAGTTCCAATTAGTACCGTAAGCGGGAGGGGCAGATATGGTGGGAGCAGGGGGCCGTATCATAATAGGGGAGCGCGTACCCGCTGTTTACAAGTGGTCATGCGCTCCGACCCCCAAGGCTCTACCTGTTCTCGGGGTTATTCAGAACCACAGGGCCCGGGCTGTAGGCTGATGTTGTGCAATGCCAGGTCTGTTGTAAACAAGGCCCCCCTCATCCAAGATTTAATTTTAGAGGGGGGAGCAGACCTGGCAGGTATTACGGAGACCTGGTTAGGACCAGAGGGCGGTGTCCCTCTGGTGGAAATGTGCCCACCGGGTTTCCTTGCATTTCATCAGCCGAGAGCACAGGGCAGGGGTGGGGGAGTGGCGGTCGTGATTAGGGAAGATTACAGGCCGAGGGAGGTCACTGTTCCTCAGACGGCAGGCTGTGAATCTCTCCTGGTGAAGTGGGACCTTGGGGGTCCGAGGGCGGTGTTGATTACGTACCTGGCTCCCTGCCACGTGTCAACTGCCCTGCTCGAGTTCCTGGACGTTGTCGCCGCAGTGGCGGTTGAGGTCCCCAGGCTAATAGTCATGGGTGATTTCAACCTGCCGTCTGTGGGCGGGACGTCCGGGGGAGCTCGAGAGTTCATGGCTTCCATGGCAGCCATGGACCTGACCCAGGTAATTCAAGGCCCCACACATATAGGGGGGAACATGCTTGACCTGGTTTTTGTCTCTGGACAGTGGCTGAGTGGTCAGAATATAGGGGATATAGTTATTGAGCCCCTGCCATGGTCTGACCACTCTCTCCTTCGCTTGGACTTTCTGACCGCTACACCCCACCGCAGGGAGGCGGAACCAGTGAGATGGTACCGCCCCAGGCGGCTAATGGAACCCGAGCGGTTCCAGATGGAGCTTGGGCCAATTCCTGAGGCTCGGATACACGACTCGGTCGAAGAGTTGGCGGCAGCCTGGGATAGGGCTGCGGCCAGTGCTCTAGATCGGGTCGTGCCTTTGCGGCCTCTGATTCGACGTACGTCCCGATCGGCCCCTTGGTTTACTGAGGGGCTGAGAGAGATGAAACGCCGGAAAAGACGCCTAGAGAGCAGTTGGAGATCGAGCCGTGCCGAATCTGACCGAACACTAGTAAGAGACCATATTAGGTCCTACTTAGCGGCGATAAAAGCAGAGAAGCGTTCTTACCTCACTGCTCTTATTGCATCATCAGATAACCACCCAGCCTCCTTGTTTAGGGTGACCCGCTCCCTCCTTCAGCAGGAGGTGAGGGGAGACCCCTTAGAGGGTAGAGCTGAGGATTTTGGAAAATATCTGTATGATAAAATCGCTCAGATACGGGAAGGCTTTGATTTCAACTGGGTATGTCCGGTGGGAGAGACGGAGTCTGGTCTTGAGACTGCTATCTGGGCTGAGTTTGACTCCGTGACTCCCGAGGACGTGGACAGGTTGTTTGGGGGACTTAGGGCGACCACTTGTTTATTGGACCCGTGCCCCTCCTGGCTGGTGTTGGCATCCCGGGAGGTGGTACGAGGCTGGTTCCAGGCAATTATTAATGCTTCGTTGAGTGAGGGTGTCTTCCCTGCCGCCTTGAAAGAGGCGGTAGTGAGGCCCCTCCTCAAGAAGCCTACCCTGGATCCAGCCGTTTTATCAAATTATCGTCCTGTCTCCAACCTTTGCTTTCTTGCAAAGGTTGTCGAGAGTGTGGTTGCCCGACAGTTCCCGCGACACCTGGAGGAATCGCTATACTTGGATCCATACCAGTCGGGCTTCAGGCCTGGTTACAGCACGGAAACAGCATTGGTCGCGTTGGTGGATGATCTCTGGCGGGCCCGGGACAGAGGTTGTTCCTCTGCTCTGGTGCTATTGGACCTCTCGGCGGCTTTTGATACCATCGATCATGGTATCATGCTGCAACGGTTGGAGGAGTTAGGTATGGGGGGCACTGTTTTGCGGTGGTTCTCCTCCTTCCTCTCCGGCCGGATGCAGTCTGTGTTGACAGGGGGCCAGAGGTCGACCCCGAGACCCCTCGTATGTGGGGTACCTCAGGGGTCGGTCCTCTCACCCCTACTGTTCAACATTTATGTAAAACCACTGGGTGAGATCATCCGTGGTTTTGGTGTGGAGTACCATCTGTACGCTGATGATACTCAGCTGTACATTTCCACGCCGAACCACCCCAACGATGCTCTTGCCGTGCTGACCCGGTGCCTGGAGGCCGTCCGGGTTTGGATGGGGAAGAACGGACTCAAGCTCAACCCTTCCAAGACCGAGTGGCTGTGGCTACCGTCGTCCCGGTTTAGTCAATTGACTCCTTCGTTGTCCATTGGGGGCGAAACAGTGGCCCCCGTGGAAAGGGTTCGCAATTTGGGAGTCCTCCTGGATTCACGGCTGTCTTTAGAGGACCATTTGACGGCCGTGGCCGGGAGGATGTTCTATCAGGTTCGCCTGGTACGCCAGTTGCGTCCCTTCCTAGACCGGGACTCGCTATGCACAGTTACTCATGCCTTTGTCACTTCCAGGCTGGACTACTGTAATGCTCTCTACATGGGGCTCCCCTTGAGGTGCACCCGGAGGCTTCAGCTGGCCCAGAATGCGGCCGCACGGGTAGTGACCGGGGCGCCATGGCGCTCCCATGTAACATCGCTCCTGCGTGAGTTGCACTGGTTGCCGGTGGCCTTTCGGGTGCGTTTCAAGGTGTTAGTGACCATCTTTAAAACGCTCCATGGCATCGGACCCGGATATCTACAGGACCGCCTTCTGCCAGCAAATACCTCCTGCCGTCCGGTACGCTCCCACAGGGTGGGTCTCCTCAGGGTGCCGTCGGCCAAACAATGTCGGCTGGCGACCCCCAGGGGGAGGGCCTTCTCTGTGGGAGCTCCAACGCTTTGGAACGAGCTCCCCCCCGAACTCCGTACGATGACGGAATTGCGTTCCTTCCGTCGAGAATTAAAAACATACTTATTCCGACAAGCCGGCCTGGGATGATAGCTCCAGCTCCAACAATGGCCATAACTGTTTTTAGGGGATTGTGTTTTTAGCTGGGTTTTTAAATATTCGGCCAAATTGTTTAATTTATTTTTAATAATTTTAATTTTTGTGTGTTGTTGTTTTAATTGGGCTGTACACCGCCCCGAGTCCTTCGGGAGGGGGGCGGTATAAAAATTGTAAATAATAATAAAAAAATAATAATCAGTGTTTTGGTTCGTTGGGTTTAATGGTACAGCAACGGCGGGAAGATCTCGTGATCCAGATGTTGCGTCATAAACTCTCTGGCTGTTCGACACAGTTCTAATGTTGAGATACTTCTCTTCATCTACTCAGTCTTGGGGGGCTTGTGGAGAGCTGTGGCACTCTGACCTGCTCACGTTGAAACATGCTCTGGTTGTCTACGTAGGCCTGCACACGGCTATGCCGATCTTCATTCTCCAGTTGTTCCCTATTGAACAAGAAAGTGTTGTGTTGGAGTGTTCTCTGAAGGCCTTTCGCTCTTGCCGTTTTATCTGCCACTTCTCGTTGGCTTTGTATGAGCTCAAGCTTGTCTTGAGTGGCCTTTATTTTGGCCTTCATTTTAGCTGCTTCAGCTTTTCGTTTGTCCTCCATTTGAGCTGTTTCAGCTTTTCGTTTGTCCTCCATTTGAGCTGCTTCAGCTTCTCATTCGGCCTCTATTTGAGCTGCTTCAGCTTCTCATTTGGCCTCCATTTCAGCTTCTTCGACTTCCATTGCCACCAATTCCTTCTTTTTCCGCTGCTCCTCTTCTATCACCCAAAAGACTGCGTTGGCAGCTTCAGCATCGATGTTTGTTTGCTTTGCCTTTGAAACTCAGGATGCTTGGCTATGACGAGAAGATGCTTTTGAATGGTGGGAGGCGCCTGTAACGTGAGATTGTTGTGACATGCTGGAATACACCTGGGCTCGTGGTGAATTATGGCGAAAGGATGAGGCTTTTCCAGAGGCATGAGATGGAGCCACATGTGATCGCTAGGATGGTGCATGCGAATGGCGGGAAACTTCAGACTCGGCCCTCTCGACTGGTCTGCTCTCTAGAAACTTATTGCACTCCTTGTTTTTTAGCTTGAGGCTTTGCATCATGCTATCAACTGTTGGGTCTCCTAGTTGTGACTGGATCTTTTTGAGACGGCATGCGAAGTCTGCCCATTGTCGGAAAGGGTCTTTCCTATCCTCTTCTAATGAGGACGGGCATTCAGGGAGGGACCCCTCTTCTGGCATTTGGTAAAGTTCCTGTAATCTCTCCCAGGCTCTCTCGTGGCAGTCGTAGAATGACTGACATCTTTCTGTCAGATGCGACCGCATGGCTTCTGTAGGCTTTCTTTGTTGCCTCAGGTCAGAGTGCACCTGGGACATTTTTGGCCTTACTGAGGCTTGAGCATCAGCCTTTGTGTACAGGTCAAGGTTGGCTGTTTGCAGCATTTCTCCTTGGCCGACTGGTTGGGGTGCCTCATCTAGGCTGATTGGTTGAACCCCTTCTTCTAAATCAGCGGTTCTCAACCTTTTCTGGGGCTCAACCCTGGCCCGCATCGCGCATGCGCGGCACGACGGGGCGTGTCGCGCATGCACGGCGCGACGGGGCGCATTATGCATGCGTGACGGGGCACATCGCGCATGCGTGGCGCAACAGGGCGCATCGCGCATGCGTGACGGGGCGCATCGCGCATGTGCAACGGGGCGCATTGCGCATGCACGATTGGGGTGCATTGTGCATGTGCGGCACGACGGGGCGCATTGCGCATGCGCGACGTGACGGGACGCATTATGCATGCGTGACGGGGCGCATCGCGCATGCACAACGGGGGCGCATCCTGCATGCGCGATGCGATGGGGCGCATTATGCATGCGTGATGTGGTGCATCGCGCATGCACAACAGGGGCGCATCCCGCATGCGCGACGGGGCACATCGCGCATGCGCGGCGCGACGGGGCGCATCATGCATGTGTGACGAGGCGCATCGCGCATGCGCGACGGGGGCGCATCCCGCATGCACGACGGGGCGCATCCCGCATGCGCGGCGCGAGGGGGCGCATCATGCATGTGTGACGGGGCACATCGCGCATGCGCGACGGGGGCGCATCCTGCATGTGCGATGGGGCGCATCCCACATGCGCGGCGCAACGGGGCACATCATGCGTGCATGACAGGGCGCATTGCGCATGCGTGGCACGACGGGGCGCATTATGCATGCGTGACGGGGCGCATCGCGCATGCAGAACGGGGGCGCATCCCGCATGCACGACGGGACGCATCGCGCGTGCGCGACGGGGGCGCATCCCGCATGCAGAACGGGGGCGCATCCCGCATGCATGACAGGGCGCATTGCGCATGCGCGGCGTGACGGAGCGCATTATACATGCGTGACGGGGTGCATCACGCATGCACGACGGGGGCGCATCCCGCATGCGCGACGGGGCGCATCCCGCATGCGCGACGGGGCGCATCGCGCATGCGTGGCGCGACGGGGCGCATCATGCATGCGTGACGGGGCGCATCCCGCATGCACGACAGGGGCGCATCCCGCATGCGTGATGGGGCGCATCGCGCATGCGCAGTGCGACGGGGCGCATCATGTGTGCGTGACAGGGCGCATTGCGCATGCGTGATGGGGGCGCTTGGCGCATGTGTGGCACGACGGGGCGCATCACACATACGCGGCGCGACGGGGCGCATCATGCATGCGCGACGGGGCACATCGTGCATGCGCGACGGGGGCGCATCCCGCATGTGCGCCGGGGCGCATTGCGCATGCACGACTGGGGGCGCATCGCGCGGTGCAATGGGGCGCATCGCGCATGCGTGGCACGGCGGGGTGCATCACGCATGCGCGACGGCCCGCATCGCAAAGGGGAAAAAATGGCCGACCAAAAAAAAATGGCCGACCAAAAAAAAATGGCGGACTGCGGTGTTTGGCGACCCCCGTGAAATGGTCGTTCGACCCCAAATGGCGGTGCGACCCACAGGTTGAGAACCACTGTTCTAAATCAAGGCGACACTCCACCATGGCTAGGACAGGTTCAGTAAACTTACTAGCTATTTTGAAGTGACTTCAATGAACTTTGCTCTTTGACCACTAGGGGTCGCTACCTGCAGATCAGCTACAGGGGTGCTGCCTGTGGGTGGAGGCACCACTGGGTGCATTCTCCTGTGTGCATGGGTACCTCAGCGAAGTTCACCCTTTGACCACTAGGGGTCACTTCTTGCAGGTCAGTCACCAGGGTGCTCTTCCTTCAAGGTGCACCCTTTGTCCACTAGAAGGCTTTCTCTGTGCATGATTAAAGGCTTGCGTGGAGTTCCTCCTTTAACCACTGGGTGCGCTTGGAGAAAGGCTAGCGATATTTTTTCCTCTAAGAATCATGTCACAAGCGTTTGGCTATCTGGAAAATTACTGGGCTTTAACTAGCTCCCATAACTCCCCACCATGGCCATTACGTTGCAAGCTGAGGACTGCTTGGGAAATTACTAAGCTCCAACTAGCTCCCATAAATCCACTTGGCCGTCCGCTTTGTGATAATAAACAAGGTTAATTTGCTGTCTTTTCTTCTCCTTAATTTGCCCTCAGCAAAGACACCACTAGGAGTGACTGCTTGCGTGCGTTATTACTTTGGGTGAAGTTCACTCTGTGCCTTCTAGGGTGTGTTGGTTACTTTGGATGAATTCAGGGAACTTGCTCTTTGACTATCAGAAACACATTCTGCATAGTTAGAAATTTCAGCGAAGTACCTTCTTTCACCTCTGAGGGGTGCTATTAACTTGGGTTGGTGCAAGCCTGCTACTTGCTGATCAGTTACCCAGGTGCTGCACTTGCAGCAGGGATAAAATGCTGAATAGGTGTTGTGTGCAGATTAGCCACCAGGGGATGCTACTGCAGGAGTGGGCTCTGTTGTCCTTGCAGCCAAAGGCCTTTTTTCTCCCCATTGAGATTCTTAGCATTCCAAGGGGAGGGGTGTGTGATTTAGTTTTCTCTCACCAGTTGCTGGGTTACCATGACAACAAATTAGTTCGTCTTAGCAACAAATGGATTTATTGTCTGGCAACTGGGGCCAGAAAGGGAGAGGTTGGTTAAGAAGAGAAACAAAATTCCTTTTGTAGCAACTCTTCTAGGCTGCTTTGTTTCAAAATTTCCCCAAACAAGGCTTCTTGCAACTAACAACATCTCTTTCTTTTGCTTTCCAAACAAACGGACTTGGCATCACACACATGCATTTGAATTGCAGGCAAGGAAGGGGGAGGATCACCCTTTCTGAATGTTAGACAAAGCAACAGAGGTTTGACATGCTTTGAATTGCTAGCAGGTTTTGTAAAAGATACACAGCATTTAACAACATCAATCTGAATTAGCACTTTGCAACAGATAGGCTAAAGAGCTCAGGTTACAAGCAGGCACCAACGCTTCTCTGTTTTTTAGAGGCAGTCTTTACATGCAAGGATTCTGGCAATACGATACAGTAGGCAAAGGCACTTCTTCAGAGCAGACACAAAGAATATCACTGTTTCTACTTTTAGTGAAGAGAGACAAACTTGTAACTTTAGCAGTGCAGACAGATGAAAAGGCAGTTACTGCTTGATATAGAGAATATTATTAATTTTTCACTTTACTTCCTTTCAAGCTGATATAAAGAAAAGTATTGATTTCTTACTGTTCTGTGACCTGAATCAAGATGCTTTTATAATTCAAGCACAGACAGATAACTCAATAAAGATGGTTGTAAAACAGATGTTTATTCAGGTATACTTACAATTATGTAGTTTCTTCTGAATATGGTACATCTGTTCATTCTCATAAGTAACAAATCAATAATTCCTCCATATCAACTTCTAACGTGGAATGGGACCCTGTGTGTCCTGCAGTGGTCCCATGCTTATCTCCGACAAAGGGATTCCAAACTGGCACGTAGCCAGGATATCCTGTGATAAACTTAGTAGCTCCTCCTACTGACCTAACATGGGATAGCTGACTAGCTAAACTACATTACCCATAAGCCATCTCTTAAGGAGACAGCGCTTAACCCAATAAATGCCAAACATTCTAACATATAGACCCATCTAACTGGCATCTAACTGGCTGATCCAGAACACCCACTGTACAAACCACAATGGCTGGTTTCACACAGGGATGGAAGCTAAATGATACTACATATGAAAAAAATTACAATGGTTGATATGGTCCTTTCTTTCTATTTGTACTTTCAATATGAGGGTAACTGAACAACTACCTCTAAGAAAATCCTAAAAAACAGATTCAAAACATGAAAGGCATCCCTCCAACCCTGTATTCCGAACTTTGGCCCCAAGACCCAACGGGCAGACTACCCTAAAGTGGTAATCCAACACTTGTATGTGAATACATGTGTCTGAATTCAAATGCTTTATTTGAATGAACAGATTGTACTCTGTCCCCCCCCCAGGACTTATCACTCATCCTCCTTTTTTTTTAATTTTTATTAAAGCAATCAACATTAATCATAATAGCATACTAAAAAGCATTCACCATAAATCATAAAATACAACAGTAAGTATTGGTCTTTGTATACGTAAACCCGGGGAAAGTTCAAGCTACCTGCTATCCAACCCAATACTATCAATTCAAATTTGGTAAACATTCTTCATTCCTCACGTCTAGCCTCAGCTATATGCCTCGTACATTTTATTTGATTGGTGTTTCTCTTGAATGTATTCTATCCACTGTTTCCAGTCTATCATGTATTGTTCATTTGAGCGATCCTTCAAATATGCCGATATTTTCGCCATTTCTGCCAGATTTATTACTCTCAAAGTCCATTCTTCAATAGGTGGTATTTCTGGCTTCTTCCAGCATTGTCCCACCAGCAGTCTTGCTGCTGTGATTAAGTTCAGAATTAAGTTCGTCTCCGTGGTAGTGCAATCTTTTATGATCCCTAACAAAAACACCTGAGGTAGAAATTCAATGCGCTTTTTCAAAATAGTTTGGAGTGTCCACCATATTTTTCTCCAGAAGGCTTTAATTTTCCTACATGACCACCATACATGAAAATATGTAGCCTCCATACTACCACATCTCCAACATTTAGGTTGGGTGTCTGTTGTATCTGGCCCTTCTCAGCTTAGTAAAGTCCACAGGAATATTTCTTTAAGAGTTTTATTTAACACAGTTCAAGAGATACACTTCAAAGCGAGATGCTGGCAGTTCGTTTGCGGAACGGCCGAGTCTGACTTATTTACATTCAGCTTAAACATGCGCTCCCCCCTTCCAATAACTCACTCTTTATCTCTCAGGTTGTCCAAGACCTCATTAATCTTCCGTAGATTCCAAAAACACCAGAAAACTGAGTTCAAACCAACTCCTCGATGTATCAGGCTACTTCTTGATATTAACGTTGCTCGTGACAAAGAATTAGTCCCTCCTTCACCTTCAAATATAGTTTTCGATACGTCACTTCCCCCATTCCTTCCTTTTTCCACGTAACTGAAACCTCCGCCTATAAAACCTTCGGAATCTCGGATCAAGCCATATATTTTCCTGTTCCGAGTCTGACTCCCCGCTTCGAGATTCCGACCCAGACTGCATGTAAATCTCCTCACTGTCTGTCTCGGCTGCCGGGAGGGGAAAATACCCAGAGCGGCCTGGCAGCTCTTCCTCATCCTCTGACATTTCCCAAGCTGGTCTAGAGACACCCACAACAGTGTCTGGGTAAATATGTGATAATTTTTTCGGATCTAGATGCCACCTATAGAACATCTTATAGAAATTTTCCCTTAAATGTTGCGCTTTCGTAAATTCTACATTTCTCACCCAGATTCCCTCCCACGTTTCCATCGTGATAGGTTGCCCAAAATCTTGCTCCCACTTCACCATACAGTTCTTGACTAGTACAGTTTCAGAGTCAATTTCTATCAGTACACTGTACACTCGTTTGATATGCATGATCCCCTGCTCTCTAACCTGCTCAATTAAATTCTCATCTGTAAGGGATAAGCCCTTCTTCAGGTCTTTTTGCCACCTAGACTGCAGTTGCAAATATGATAGCCAGGTACCCCCTATTCCTTCCTCTGCTAGCGTATTTGGTGGCTTTAATGAAAACACGTTTTCTTCTTCCAGTACAAGTTTACTATAGGGCACCCCTTCCTGTCCTTGTGATATGTCTATGTCCCCTATTGCGTGCCCGGGGATCGTCCAGATGGGGATCTTATCGTGTAGAAGGTACTTATATTTCTTCCAGACCCACAACAACGGGGTTCTTAGTGGGTTCTCTCTGAAGTTCTTGTCGGCCTTTCTGTCATACACCAGGTATGCGTGCCAGCCGTATAATAGACCATGCCCTTCAACATTCAATATTCTGTCGTTCGTCATGTTGATCCAGTCACTCAGCGCCACCAGCGCCGCGGCGTAGTAATATAACTTCAGATTGGGCATTTTTAAACCCCCTCTCTTCCTTGTATCCTGGATAATTTTTAATTTAACCCTCGGTTTCTTGCCATCCCAAATAAATCTGTTGATGCCCTTCTGCCATTCGTCCAAGTCCACATCCTTTTTGAGAATGGGTAGCATTTGAAAGAGAAATAGAAATTTTGGCAATACGTTCATTTTTACTGCCGCTATCCTGCCCAGCAGGGACAATTGTAGTGTTTTCCACCTGTCCAGATCTGTTTGTATCTTGTTCCACAGCACCTCATAGTTATTTTGTGTAATTTCGCATTCGTTGCTTCTATCTCCACTCCTAAGTATTTAACTTTCTTAACTATTTCACAACCCGTTATTCTTTCCAAGTCCTGTTTTGCTTTGTTGTCTAGATTTTTAACTAGCATCTTCGTCTTAGATATATTTACTTTGAAGCCTGATACCCTACCATAGTCTTTCATTATCTCCATCAATCTCCTAGCTGATTGTGCTGGTTGCTCCATTGTCACCAGCAGGTCGTCCGCGAATGCACATAGTCTGTAGTTTTGTTGTCTAATCCGTATGCCTTTTATGTCCTCTGCCGCTCTTATCTTGTTCAGTAGAATCTCCAGCGTTAAAACAAATAGCAAGGGGGATAGCGGACATCCCTGTCTCGTGCCTCTTTCTATGTTAAATGAGTCTGTTAAGTCACCATTCACAATGATCTGGCCTGTTTGTTTCTGGTAAATTGCCAGTATGGAGTTAAGAAACTGTTTTCCCATTTTCATCCCCCAGCCAGTTTTGACAGAAACGGCCAATTCAGTCTGTCAAAGGCTTTTTCTGCATCCACAAACATGAGAGTAGTGGGCACCTGGTTGTGCCTGTCCAAATACTCTATTATGTTCAGCAGTTGCCTTACATTAGTTTTCATCTGACGTCCTTGTATAAATCCAGTTTGATCCGGGTGGATTATTTTTTGTAGCACAGTCATTAATCTGTTGGCCAAAATTTTTGCGAAGATTTTGTAATCTGTGTTCAATAGTGAAATGGGTCTGTAATTTTCAGGTTGTGCGTTATCTTTTCCCTCTTTGGGGAGTAGAGAGATGTAGGCTGTTTTCCATGACGGTGGAACTTGGCCTCCTTCTTGTATGTTGACAAATAATTTTCTGAGGGGTTCTATCATTTCCTCTAGGAGATGCTTGTAGTATGTCGCTGTTATCCCATCCGTCCCGGGCGATTTTCCCTTTTTCAGTTGTTTGATCACTGAGTGTATTTCCTCTTTTGTGATCAATGCATTCAGGGCATCTCTTTGTTCATCGGTGATTCTCAATAACTTTTCATTTTGTAAAAACTTATCTATCTCCTTGTCTTGTGTCTTCTCCTCGGCGTATAGCTTTGAGTATTAGAACTCGGTAAAAGCTTTCTTGATGGCTTCCTGTTGAAATTCTTCCTTGGCTTTGTACTCTATCTTTTCAATTATGTGGGATTTCTGCTTCTTCCTTAAGGTATAAGCCAGCCACCGACCAGGTTTGTTGGAATTACAGAATGTCTTATGTTTTGCGTATTGTATATTCCTTGCCACTTGGTCTGCCAACAACAAGTCAAATTGTTTCCTTAGAATCTTGATTCCTTCTTTGGTGACTTTGTCCTCCAGTCTTTTTATTAATAGCTGCTCTTTCTTACTTATCTCATCTTCTAGCTCCTTTCTTTTTTGTTCTTGTTTACGACGGTGCCTTTTATTCATGTCCATGAGAATCCCACGCATATATGCCTTGCTGGCGTCCCATATCATTTCTATAGGTGTCTCATTTTTCATATTTATGCTAAAGAATTCCTTCATAGCATTTTTGCATTCAGCCACCTTTTCTTCGTATTTAAACAGGTTTTCATTAATTCTCCAGGATCTCCTAGGTTTCTGACCATGTCTTAATTCCATCCATACCGGGTTATGGTCTGATAGTACTTTGGGTAGGATTTTCACCGTTTCTAGGCTAACCAGCAAGTCGCTAGTTGTTAATATAAAGTCAATTCTGGAGAATGATTGATGTCTGTCTGAGAAAAATGTGAATTCTTGCTCTTTGCCGTGTCTTTCCCTCCAGATGTCTGTCAGTTCGAGGTCCTCCTTTATGTCGAAGAAGGATTTAGGCAACTTGGAGTGTTTTTGCGGGTTAGGTGCAGTCTTCTTTTTGTCCAGGACGATCTCTATGACACCGTTCCAGTCTCCCATTATAATACATGATCTGTAATTGAGTTGTGTTAACTTCTTGTGTATCATTTTGTAGAATTTTCCTTGTTGTTGATTTGGTGCATATATGCCCATCACCAGAATTTTCTTATCTTCCTGTATTATTTCGATTGCTAGGTATCTACCTTGGGAGTCCGACTCTATTAGCTTAGTTCTTATATGTTTCTTTACATATATAACAATTGCATTCTTCTTTCCTGCTGCCGCTGCAACAAATTGTGTGCCTAGTTTGTTGTTGATTAAATATTTCTGGTCCGCCGCTCTGATGTGCGTTTCTTGTACGCAAATTATATCATTTTTACTTTGATTCAGGTAATGAAATATTTTCTTCCTTTTCTGTGGGGAGTTTAACCCGTTAACGTTCCAAGTCAAATATTTAGTTGCCATGATCGGCTTCAGGATACTCCTGCCAGACCACTTCTGCTTTTTCCCCTGCTTTCTTCCTTGGTCTCGCTCCCATGGTATCCGTGTTGGTGCTCATATTGTTTTGTGGGATCTTTTCTTGCTGGTCTGTGCGTTTGGTAGTAGACCTTAATTGCCTTGACTCTGTAGTCTGCCCTGCTTCCTTGTTTTTGTTGCCATCTATTCTCTTTGCAGTCGCATCCCGAGGTGGTCCTTTCACTTCTTCTGCTGCTGCGGCTGTCTGTGCTTCTGAGTAGTTTGCTCGTTGTTCTAAGTCCCTTCCTCTTTCGTGTGGCCTGTCTATGTTGTCCCTCGTTGTGGGTTGAAGTCCTTCCGCCTTCAGTTCCTTTTCGAGAAATTCTTTGGCTTTCTGGATTGAGTTCAGATGGTATCTTTTGCTTTTATAGAGAAGTGATATTCCAGTTGGGGCTTCCCATCGATATTGTAGGGCGCGTGTTCTCAATTCATTGACCAGGAACTTGTAATCTTTTCTGTCTCGTAACATCTTCGGGGGGATCTCTTTCAGTATCGCCACCTCTTGCTCCTCTACATATAATTTCTTGTTGTAGGACGTTGTGGAGATAAAGTCCCGGAGCCCCTTTGTTGCAAAATGGATGACCACGTCCCTTGGTAGGTGTCTGTTTGCTGCCATCCATGAGTTAACTCTGTGTATTCTGTCGACTTGCCACGAAATATTTTCGGCTTCCTCTCCCAGAAATTTTGCCAGGGCTTTTACGAAGATTCTTTTCAGGTCCTTTTGGTTTTCGTTTGTTGTCTCTCTCAATCCCCTAAATCTGATTGCTGTCGCCATCTGCCAGTATTGCATCATAGTTGATTGGTCCTGAGCCACACTTTTCATCTCCGCTATTTGTCCCTCCATGTGACTCTCCACCTCTTCCATCCTTTTTTCAACCCTCTCCCAGATCTCCTTGAAATTTTTTCCAATTTCATCTCTCATTCTCTTGTTGTGTGTTTGCATTGTTTCCTTGATTTGATCCAGGTCTGCAGTCACCGCTCTGCTTTGTTCTTCCCACTTCCTCTCTAAATCTCTGCCTTGTTCCTCCAGCTTCTGTTCTATATCTTTGCACCGTCTCTCCATCCTTGTGCCCATTTCCTCCAACTTTTTATCCATTCCCTCCATCCTTTTTCCCAATGCCTCTATCATCTCTTTTATTTCTTTCATCATGTGCGTTACTGGAGAGGCCTGGGTTGATGGGGGGGTCTTGGGGCCTGTAGGTATGTGGGAGGGTGGGAGGGCAGATAGATTATTCCCTGGTGTTTTAGGAAGCTGAGCCGGGAAGGTTGCAGCTCCCTTTGGGGGTATCAGTTTGGTCTGCTTGGTGGCCATCTTGAGCTCAGCCTCCTGTTGGCCAGGCTTTTCTTTGATTTTCAAATTAAACCAAATTAATCACCAGACTGTGTTCTGATGATGATCCAGTATTTTGATCTTTCAGGGACAGGGCTCAGGATTCAAGCAGTTCAGGGCTAAGAGTCACTATTCAGGCAGTTCTGTGATAAGGGAGCCAGTTCAGTAGCTTTGCCTTGGCTTCCTCCACTCTATAATCTGCCAGCCTATCTCTTCCCTTCGCACTTTTCTGGCTCCTTCTTGCCCTTCTTTACTTTCTTTCCCAGACCACGTTCTGCTGTATTCTGTCCGCTTTTGGTTCCAAATCCCTTCAGCCTTCCCCTTACAGCATCCCAGGTCGTTCTCCTGTCTTCTGTCTCCCCTCCGTCGCTCTCCTTTCTCTCTTTCTCCCCCCTTCCTCCCTATTAAGTTCTGGCCGCTGCTGTACCCCTGGGGCTCCAGTTCACTCACCAAGTCCCTCAGCCATCCAGGGTACTTCTTTCTTGGGTCTTCCCCTGCCTTCTCCTTCCTTATTGCTTCCTTGTTTCTTCTTCCCTCACCTCCATTGCTTGTGCCAGCTCCTCGTGTCTTCAGGCCGGCCGCAGCCGGCCTCTCCGTCTCCGGCTTGCGTCCCCTCTGGCTTTCCTGCCGCGTTCTTTGCCTCCTCCGGTTCGTTTGGGATTCCGCTGCCGTCTGTGAGTTTCTCCCAGCCTCCGACGCTCCAGGCGGCTGGGAAACAGCCGAAAAACCGATCCCCATCTTGGAGCTCCCTAGGAACGGCTCCGTACGGCGCGACCGGAACCGGAAGTCTCACTCATCCTCCATTTTAATTAAGTGTTTGATCCTTTTTCCCTTATCTTTTTCTTGTTTTACACACATCCTAAAGAATCCTGGGAACAGTAAAGCATAAGACTTGTTTGATTAGATCATGTTGTCTGTGAGTGGGGGATTAAAATGCTATAGCTATGGGCAGCATACTTTAGAATTGAAAGATCCAAAGTCACTTGTATCTGAAACTTTAGGTAAGTCTTTCCCAGCCTTATCTAAAACTCTGGAAAGCAGCTGCCAGACAGAGTCTGAGTTCACGCACCAAGCTACAACAATAAAGAGATTTGTTTGGTTTTGGCTTAGAGTGTAAACCCAGCCATTGTGGTCAACAAGCTATGTTTATGGCTTAGTCCAATGTATGAACTGTGATATTTTAAAAAATCAATATTAAAACAAACCATGGCTTTAAGCATGTGTGAACATAGACAGTTTTCACCAATTGTCTTGATTCTGTGTCCTGATTTGCATGGCATGTTTTACTGAATAAATTATTGGTTTGATTTGCACAAACCTTGCTTAGCAACCATTCATTCAGCAAGTGTTTGAAGTTACAATGGCATTGAATGAGGAGACTCATTGCTGATCCTCTAAGCTGTGTTTTATCATTCATGTTTACAACCCACAATGGCTGTGGTGATCAATTTGGTTTAGTAGTTAAAGCACCAGGCTAGAAAGAAGAAGACTGGGAGTTAAAGTCCTGCCTTAGCCATGAAAGCCAGCTGGGTGACTTCGGTCAGTCACTTTCTCTCAGCCCAATCCACCTTACAGGGTTGTTGTGCAGAAAATATGAAGAGGAAGAAATATTAGGTATGTTCACTCCCTTGAGTTATTTATAAAGCAAAGGCAGGAAATAAATCAAATCAGATCAAATCTAGACCAATAAAAGACTTTTATTTCAATACCTGGTTCATTCCATTGCCAACTAGATGCCTCAGGAAGAATCCATAGGCAACAGTCCATTCTTGTTTTCAGCTATTGGCATTCAGTAAGGATTATTAGTCACCAAGATAGTATTTACTTGTAATACTGCTTGAATTTTAGCTGGTACTCATCCATGAATATTAGCTTGTTAGATTTCTTTTAAAGTGTCTAAATTTTCTAGAAATGATCAGTGCAGAATCCCATTATACACGTTACCTTGTCCCAGCTCTTTCAAGACATATAATAATAAAGGTACCACACATTATTCCTCCCAATTCCTTTCCCATCTAACATTTTCCTGCCATTGGGGGTGTGTGATTTCAGTCTTCTAGGTCCCGCCCCTTCTGCCTCCAACTCTGCCCCTTCCTCCCACCCTGTGAAACTGAGTCACTGCTGCTAATATAATTCCTCTGCTTCATTCCAAGGATTCAAGAGGAAAACTGTCACCTTTCCAAAATACCATGAAGGCCTGTTGCTTCTTTGCGTACACTACCACATCTTAGATCTTCTTTTTTTTCAATCCTAATGAGCGGGCAGCAACTTCTTGGAGGAGCCAAAATTAACCCTGTTAGTGGAACACTTCATTATTCTCTTTCACTCTTTTTTTTCTCCCTTGCCCTCCACAACTTTTTTTTTAAATAAAGCAAAGTTCAGAGAAAGTTTTTCCTTTCCTTTCCCCCTTTTCTCCTCCACTAGCACACACAAAACCAAGCTCTTGCGTGTCTTTTGAAAGTAAGTAAGACTCCTTTCCCTTCCAATTCATCCTTTTTTAAAATCAGTGATTAATCAGATTCTTGCTGGGAACAAGCCCTATTAGAAAAGACACATTAAAAAATATGGATTCTGCTGCGGAAAGGGAAAATAACACTGCAATTAACTTTTTGTATTTACGGGTGTGTGTGTGTGTGAAGTTAATTTGAATTTAAATGCCAGGGGGTGGTGGGCTGGGTTTTTAAGGACATGTATATGTAGAAATGCTGTTTTTATTAATTTATTGGATGTTTCTAAAAACCAGCATTTGTCGCCTAATTATGAGTGCGTGTTTCCAAGAGATTGTTCGCATACACTATGTATTACTTTCGTTCTGTGTTCTTAAGGAGCAGACGGAGACCTCTGTTTATGTGGGGAAAACGTATTAAGACAGTATGAGAAAGCTTGAAGTAAAGTTGGAGAAAAGGTTCAATCATTTGTATACATGGATTGTGTACCTGAGAGTTTTTCTTTGTCTGGAGAAAGGGGAGGGAACTGATAATGTTTTGTCTTTAAGCCAAGAGTTCATTAGTCTGAGTGTGCAACAGTGGCGGGGGGGGGGTTGGTTGGGCAAACGGGATCTGCTTTGATAGTTTCAATGGAGGGTGTTCTGGATCGTGTAACCCTGACTAGAGCATGTAGATTTGTATGTTAGAATGTTTGGCATTTATTGGGTTAAGTGCTGTCTCCTTAAGAGATTGCTTATGGGCAATGTAGTTTAGCTAGTCAGCTATCTCATGTTAACAGGTATGTGGGAGGAGTTACTGAGCTCTCTACAGGATATTTATTTATTTATTTATTTATTTATTTTATTAATTCGACTTGTATGCCGCTCCTCTCCGGAGACTCGAAGCGGCTTACAACATATACAAAACATCACAGAATCTAAGTCAATCAAAATATTAAAAATAGACACCCAACACACGTACAACTTTCTTTTTTTTTTTAAATTTTTTTATTAGTTTTTTAATTTTTAACAAAAGAAAAATACTCAAATCAGATCATAATATTAAAGTAAACAATAAACATAATCAGAACATAAATACATATTTCAAAATCATCCATAAACATAACATATGTACTTATTTCAATACATCTACTAGTAATAACTCAACTGAGAATAATCATAAACCATATTTTCCAAACAATTAACATTGCTGCTCGGTACCCCCACCACCACATCCCCCTAACCCTAACCTTCCCCGCTCACTTACCATCTAACTACCTACTCTCCTCCCTCCTTCTCTATCTCCCTCCTTCTTCTCCACCCAACTATCCCTTCTCTTCCCCCTTCTTATCAACTTTCTACTTACATCAGCCTTCACTCCTCCTTCCTCTTTCCATCAGATGTGGTGCCCAGAGGCCACCCGAACAACCCCTTAATAACAATAATTACACATTCTTGCATCAACACTAATTACAGTTGAAAAAACATAGTATATAAAATTATAAACCCTCCCTAGCCCCCCCCTGACTTCCCAGAGTGAGTACAGGGTAAAACAAAAAAAACCCCACTACTTCAAACAAAATTATTATATAATCCTAACAAGAATTTTAAACTATATACTAAATACAATCTCTATCTAACATTTATTCAACCTTATCAGTTCTAATATATATCTAATCCCTCAATCATTCCATCTAATGTCAAACCTTAAATCATTTCAATCCACTAAACAAAACAAACATATCATCTTGTTAAGAATATTAATATTCATTTACATATCTAGACCATCAATCTAAGAATCAGTCCATCACTTCAATTCATTGAGAGGTTATATAGAATCACCCAAACAATCAAGTTTAGTATATATCTTTCAATAATCCATCTCTTTTAACATTCTAGACAGTCATTTCAAACCATTAAACATCAAATAAATAAATCATCTTTTTGAAAAAAAAATAAACAAATAATATCAGTAAACCCCTCAGTTTATATATATATATATATAT
The DNA here is from genome assembly GCA_034064705.1 of Bothrops alternatus. Classification (NCBI taxonomy): domain Eukaryota; kingdom Metazoa; phylum Chordata; class Lepidosauria; order Squamata; family Viperidae; genus Bothrops; species Bothrops alternatus. Next base: position 1,121,310 of record JARGCV010000054.1, read on the forward strand.
ATATATATATATATATATATATATATATATATATATATATATATATATATATATATATATATATATATATATATATTCTTAGTCAATTTAGTATATCTTCCATTAAACATCCTCTCTTACATCTTACTCATAAATTCAGCCCATAATCTTAGATTGGCCTTAATTCCTTACACTTAATTTTAAATTTCACTTCTTCAATCGACTTCTGGGCTTTCTCATATGTCAAATAAACCTAAATAACAAATACAATCTATTTAATCCATTTCTAACTTAGAGTCCTTCAACCGTATCAAATCCCATAATGCATATCTATCCCATCAATCAGTCAATCTAATGTCAAACCTAGATCATTTCAAAACAAGTACATTCTTCTTCAATTTAATTATATCTTCCATTAATCATCTTCTTTTACGTCTTACTCATAATCTTAATATTATATCTTCCGTTAGTCATCTTCTCTTATATCTTACTCATAATCTTAGTCCTTGAGTCAGTCCATAGTTTTAAATTACCCATAATTCCTTATGTAAAATTTTAAGTTTCACTCCTTCAATCGTACTCTGGGTTTTTTCTTTTGCCAGGTAGATCTCCATAACGAGGCCTCCCTTCCAAATAATAAGTCTCTCTTTTTTACTTGCAATATCATTTGAGTCCATATAAACCATCTTAACCTTTGCATTAGTCCTCTATTTCTCTTAACCATAGACTTTCGTTGAAGTAACATTTCAGATCTCTGTCTTTGCTTTTCCTGGTCCTCAGTACCATAAATAAATTGCTTCTTAAACTGGATCACTTTCTCTTTTTTCTCAATTAAATCTTCTTCTTGCTGCTTGTCTGAGAGGAATAACCATCCCCTCCTGTCTTGGAACAAATCCTCTTCCTCCACTCCGTAAATAAACTGCTTATCAAGCAAGATCCATTCCCAATTATTCTCTTTATTCTCAATACTGTCTTCTTCTTGTTTGGATTGTTGTATAAAATGTTCAACAGACGGTTGCAAATCAATTTCATTTGGAAAAAAGAGTTTTAATATTTCTGCATTAGTCTCTTTCAATATTGCAATCGTTTCTTCTTTAAATTTATCAATGCGGTCCAAAATAGGTTTGACATTAAAACGTAAATTCCAATCCATTTTAAATTTTAAAACAATCGCTCTGGCTTTAATCCAATTTTTACAGCCGTCTCTCTAGCTTCGATTACGAGAACAAAGAGGGGAAAAAATGGAGAATTCACTTTCACTTTCAAACACTTTCCTTTAGCAGTGAAAGTAGTAAAAGTAGTGAAAGCTATACGCCATTTTGAATGCATTATGTTGAATGTAGCAGTTAGAAATATATAGCCAGAAAAACAATAAAAAATACTTGCAATCCAATAAGAACTCCTGTATTCACTCAGTCTGCAAGCAGTCTCTCTTGTGTTCTATTTTTAAAAAGCAGAAGCGGTCGCGGCATCTTTTTCTGTCCGATGACAGAAGCGTCTCTGGGCAGGAGCGTCTTCAGGAGCTATGGGGAGCTCTCACTCTTTATCCCTGAAAACTTCAGGGATTTCAGAGGAGCTCAACCCTTGTTGCTCCCAATGCTCTACACCTCTTCTTCGCCCGAAGAGGGGATTTTTCACCGCAAAAAACAGCTGGTGTTCGCTGTTTTTTGCGGCTTTACATACCCAGAGAACGGAGCCCCACAGAGGAGACTCTAGAGGCGCCGGCGGAGCCACCGGAAGTCCACACGTACAACTTTCGAACAACAACCCACAATCATCCCCAGGCCTGCCGGCAAAGATAAGTTTTAAGGTTCTTTCAGAAGGCCGGGAGACTGGGAGAAACGCGGACTTCAAGGGGCAATTGGTTCCAGAGGGTGGGCGCCACAACAGAGAAGGCCCTCCCCCTAGGACCCGCCAAATGACATTGTTCGCTGATGGGACCCGGAGGAGGCCGACCCTGTGCGCTCTCACCGGTCGTAGGGAAGTATGTGGCAGAAGACGGTCCCGTAAGTATCCTGGTCCAGAGCCATATAGGGCTTTATAGGTCATGACCAGCACTTTGAATTGGGCTCGGAGACTAATAGGCAACCAATGCAGCGTGCGGAGGGTTGGCGAAATGTGGGCACAACGTGGAAGGCCCACAATTGCTCGCGCAGCTGCATTTTGCACTAATTGTAGTCTCTGAACACTCTTCAAGGGCAGCCCCATGTAGAGAGCGTTGCAGTAGTCGATCCTCGAGGTGACAAGAGCATGTGTGACTGTGAGGAGAGACTCCCGATCCAAATAAGGATGCAACTGGTGCACCAGGCGAACCTGGGCAAATGCCCCCCTCGCCACAGCTGATAAATGATGTTCCAATGTCAGCTGTGGATCGAGGAGGACTCCCAAGTTGCGAACCTTCTCCGAGGGGTTTATAGATTCACCCCCCAGGGTAATGGAAGGACAGATTGAAGCGTCCGTGGGAGACATAACCCACAGCCACTCTGTCTTGTCAGGGTTGAGCCTTAATCTGTTAACGCCCATCCAGACCCTCACAGCCTCCAGACACCGGCACATCACCTCAACCGCTTCACTGATTTGGCCAGGAGTGGAAATGTATAGCTGAGTATCATCAGCGTACTGATGGTATCTCACTCCATGCCGATGGATGATCTCTCCCAGTGGCTTCATGTAAATGTTAAAAAGTAGGGGGGAGAGAACCGACCCCTGAGGCACCCCACACGGGAGTAACCTAGAGGTGGACCTCTGACCCCCCACAAACACCGACTGCGACCGACCAGAGAGATAGGAGGAGAACCACCGTAACACGGTGCCCCCCACTCCCAATCCCTCCAGCCGGCGCAGAAGGATACCATGGTTGATGGTATCGAACGCCGCTGACAGGTCAAGAAGCACCAGGAAAGAGGACTGGCCTCTATCCCGGGCCCGCCAGAGATCATCCATCAGAGCGACCAAAGCAGTTTTGGTGCTGTAGCCGGGCCTGAACCCCGACTGCAGAGGGCCCAGGTAATCGGCTTCCTCCAGAGACCGCTGGAGCTGATGCGCCACCACCTTCTCGACAACCTTCCCCACAAAGGGGAGGTTGGAGACCGGACGATAGTTGGTCAGAATTGCTGGATCCAGGGAAGGCTTCTTGAGGAGGGGGCGCACTAGTGCCTCCTTTAAGGGAGCCGGAAAGGACCCCTCCCTCAAAGAAGCGTTGACAATCTCCTGGATCCAGGTACATGTCACCTCCCTACTGGCAAAAACCAGCCAGGAGGGACACGGGTCCAACAAACAGGTGGCGGAACTCACAACTCCAATGGCCCTGTCCACTTCATCAGGCGTAACAGCCTCAAACTCGCCCCAGATGATCGGACAAGAACATGCCCCTGTCCCCTCGACTGAATCGTTATCAGTCGACTCTGCTTCACAATTGGAGTCTAGGTCGGCCCGGATCTGAGCTACTTTGTCTGCGAAACAGTTGTTAAAATCCTCGGCACTACCCTGCAAGGGAGGCCCCGGACCCCTCGGGTTAAGGAGGGACCAGGTCACCCTAAACAGGGCGGCTGGGTGAGATTCCGCAGACACAATCAAGGCGGAAAGATACAAAGATCTTGCCACTTTAATCGCCTTCAAATAGGCTCTAATAAATGAGCTCAATCTGGTTCGATCAGATCCGGACCTACTTCGTCTCCATCGCTTCTCTAGACGTCTCTTATGGCGCTTCATCCCCCTGAGCTCCTCGGTAAACCAAGGAGACCTCCTGGGGCCAGCACCACGGAGAGGTCGCAGAGGCACAATCCGGTCAATAGCCCCCTTCGCGGCCGTATTCCATGCCGCTACCAAGGACTCCGCCGAATTGTGGATGAACGAGCTCGGTAATTCCCCAAGCGCCGTCTGAAAACCAATTGGATCCATCAGGCGTCTGGGGTGGAACCACCTAATCGGTTCCGCCTCCCTGCGGGGAAGAATTGGGGCCCTAAAATTCAGTCGTAGCAGAAAATGATCGGTCCATGACAAAGGCATGACATCTAAGCCATGATATCCTGACCATGTGCTAATTTGGAATGCCTTTGTCTGAGATAAGCATGGAACTACCAGAGGACTCAGATGGTCTCATTTCACGTTAGAAGTTGGTATGGAGGAAGTATTAATTTCTTACCTATGAGAATGAACAGATGTACCATATCCAGAAGCAATAACCATAACTGCAAGTATTCTGAATAAAATATCTGTTTTATAATCATTCTTATTGAGTTTATCTGTATGATCTGGATTTACAAAGCAACCTAACTCTGGATCAGAACAGTAAGAAACTATACTTTTCTCTATGTTAGCTTTAAAGAAAGTAAAGTAAATTAATAAGGCTAATCTTCCTTTAACTCTGCAAGAAGTCTCCATCTGTCTGCATTGCTAAAGTTTCATCTGCCTGCTATCTTTGCTATAAGTAAAGTTACACAGTGACTGCTTTGAAGGTCTGCTAGCAGCCCAAGGACTGCAAATATACTTGTTCTAAAATGCTATTGAACTTGTGCTAGCCAATGTTGCATGCAAAGACTGCCTTTATGAATCAGAGAAACATTGGGTGCAGCCTGCCTCCCCTAAAACGTTCCTGCCTATTGCATCTCATTGTAAGAATATCTTACATGTTATAAAGACTGTGTTTCTAAAAGATCAGAGAAACGCTGGGCAGTTACCCCCCCTTTTGCCTACAACTAAAACAGCTTGCTTCAAACGCCTGTGTCTCATGCCAACTCCATTTGTTTGAAAGGCAATGGTTTGTTTGTAAGATTCCTAAGCATTTGTTTGGGAAGAAGTTAACTCAGAAATGCTGCTCTCCTTGTTTGAAAACCCCTGGCCTCATGGCTTAGCGACCAGGCTAATTCTTCGTTGTCAAGGAGAGCAATAAAGTAATTAATCTCTTCAACTAACTCAGCACTGGTGAGAGAAGACTAACTTAACCCCTCCCCTTGGAATCCCAGCAATGTCAATGGAAAGAAAAGGTTTTCAGAGGCTCCAATAGCAGTGCAGCAGAATCCCCTGGTGGCCAATCTGTACACAACACTTATTCAGCGATTTTATCCCTAATGAAAGACAAGCACCCTCACCCACTTTGGTAACCGCATCAACCCAAGTTAAGAGCGCCCCCTAGAGGGAAAAGAAGGTACTTCACTGAAATTTTCTAACTATGCAGAGTGAATCTCTGATAGTTAAAGAGCAAGTTACCTAAATTCATCCAAAGCTACCAACACCCCCTAGAGGGCACAGAGTGAACCTCACCCAAAGTAATCACTCATGCAAGCAGTCACCTCTAGTGGTGACTATGCTGAGGGCAAATTAAAGAGAAGAAAAGGCAGCAATTAACCTTGCTTATTATCACAAAGCTGATGACCAAGAGGACATTATGGGAGCAACTAGAGCTCAGTAATTTCTCAAGAACGGCTTGCAACTTCACGACCATGGTGGGATTTATGGGAGCAACTGAAGCTCAGTGATTTCCCAGGTGGCCACTAAGGGCAACGTGGTAGCAAAGAAAGAATTTTGGCTGGCCTCTCTCCAAGTGCCCCCTAGTGGTTAAAGGAGGAACTACATGCAAGCCTTTAATCACGCACAGAGAAAGCCCTCTAGTGGACAAAGGGTGAACCTCGAAGGAAGAGCACCCTGGTGACTGACCCTCAAGAAGTGACCCCTAGTGGTGAAAGGGTGAATTGCGCTGAAGTACTCACGCACACAGGAGAGTGCACACAGTTGTCCTCCACCCACAGATAGCACCCCAGTAGCTGATCTGCAAGTAGCGCCCCTAGTGGTCAAAGAGCGAAGTTCACCGAATTCACTTCAAAATAGCTAGGAAGTTTTCTGAATCTGTCCTAGCCATGGCAGAGTGTCTCCTAGATTTAGAAGAAGGGGTTCAACCAACCAGCCTAGATGAGACACCCCAACCAGTCAGCCAAGGAGAAATGCTGCAAACAGCCAACCCTGACCTGTACACAGAGGCTGACGCTCAAGTCTCAGTGAGGCCAAAGACGTCCCAGGTTCCCTATGACCTGAGGCAACAAAGAAAGCCTACAGAAGTCATGCAGTCGTATCTGACGGAAAGATGTCAGTCGTTCTACGACCACCATGAGAGAGCCTGGGAGAGATTACAGGAACTCTACCAAACGCCTAAAGAGGGGTTTCTTCCCGAATGCGCGCCCTCATTAGAAGAGGATAGGGAAGACGCTTTCCGACAATGGACAGACTTTGCACGCCGTCTCGAAGAGATTCAGGCGCAACTAGGAGACCCAACAGTCAATAGCAAGATGCAAAGCCTCAAGCTAAAAAGCAAGGAGCGCAAAAAGTTTCTAGAGAGCTCCAAACAGCTCCCGGAATCCGAGTCCTACACAAAAGACAAACCAGTCGAGAAGGCCGAGTCCGAAGTTTCCCACCATTCGCATGCACCATCCCAGCGATCACATGTGGCTCCATCTCATGCCTCTGGAAAAGCCTCATCATTTCGCCACAACTCACCATGAGCCCAGGCATACTCCAGCGTGTCACAACAATCTCACATTACAGGCGCCTCCCGCCATTCAAAAGTGGCTTCGCATCATAGCCAAGCATCCTGAGTTTCAAAGGCAGAGCAAGCAAACATCGATGCTGAAGCTGCCAACGCAGTCTTTTGCGTGTTACAGGAGGAGCAGCAGAAAAAGAAGGAATTGGTGGTGATGGAAATCGAAGAAGCTGAAATGGAGGCCAAACTAGAAGCTGAAGCAGCTCAAATGGAGGCCAAATGAAAAGCTGAAGCAGCTCAAATGGAGGCCAAACTAGAAGCTGAAGCAGCTCAAATGGAGGCCAAATGAAAAGCTGTAGCAGCTAAAATGAAGGCCAAAATAAAGGCCACTCAAGAAGAGCTTGAGCTTATACAAAGCCAACGAGAAGTGGCAGACAAAACGGCAAGAGCAAAAGGCCTTCAGAGAACACTCCAACACACCACTTTCTTGCCCAATAGGGAACATCTGGAGAATGAAGATCGGCATAGCCGTGTGTAGGCCTACGTGGACAACCAAAGCGCATTTCAAAGTGAACAGGTGAGAGTGCCACAGCTATCCACAAGCCCCCCAAGACCAAGTAGACAAAGAGAAGAATCTCAATGGCCAGATGTGCCGATCAGCCAGAGAGTTCACATTGCAACAACTAGGTCACAAGTTCTTCCCACCATTGCTGCTCCATTGAACCCAACGAATCATACCACTGATGGCAACCAGATGGGTCCACCTACAGCGGCAATGGCCCCACAGCAGAACCAGCTGCCACTTGGGGATGAGATTGCAAGAACTCAAGACTTCTGGTTCCGGATCGCGACGCCTCTAGCCGTACGGGGAGACTTCTCTCCTCGTCCGGCTAGTTTCCCTCTGTCGGTAGACCCTGGCGGGGGTCGAAAGTCGCGCCTGGAGGGCACGACTACCGTCGACGAGGCTACGCTTGGCTGCAGAGGAGCGGCGGCTCCTCTAGCTGTCCGAGCTGACTCTGAGGGCCGACGGAGCAGAAGACCGGCCATAAAATGGCCGTTCACCTAGCCGCACCAACCGCAAGTCACAAGAACAACTAAGCATGAAGAACCACCATGGTGAATCCGGGTGAGACCTTTCCTTCCCTCACTATCCTGATCTTTCCTGTAAGAGTTTCTATTTTCCTTTATTAAGAAAGCGGCGGCTGCCTATATGTGGAAAGAAGAGCCAAAAAGAAAAGGATTAATTTTTGTGTGTGTGGTTTTTTTTTTTTTTTACTATTTTACTATTTGACTGCTGTGGGGTGAATTTCAGGAGAAAAGAAGGGAAAAAGAGACATTGTTACTTTCCTTTTTTAATTTGATAATGTAGAAGATAGTTTTGGTTGTTTTTTTTTTTAAGAAAAAAAAAAGAAAGAGAGAGAGAAAACTTTCCTTTTTTGTTCTTTCCTTAACTTTCTCTAACTTTAAAGTTATCCTCATCTTGACTATGATTTAATACTGGTAAAAATATTAGAAGTCAGAGAGGATTTTAAAACTTATTGGAAATCTTGGAGAAAATCCAAAGATGCCACCTTGGAATCTCATATTGATCCTTTAATAATGAATCAAGTTATGGAACAAGGAATAACAGAAGATGAACAGAATAATTCTGAACAGACCTACTTACAACTTAAAGAGACAGAGACACTATTTTTACAACCTAATTGTGAATCTGCATCAAGAGAAAATGTGGAAACCATTGAATCAACTAATGCCATGCGTTACCTACAACTGATGGACAATTTTGATGATCAAGAAATAACTGTAATTGACCCAATTCAATTACCAAAAATAACAAAGATTGACACCCAGACACAACTTTTGGGAAATTACAATAAAGAGGAAAGGGAAAGAAAATTTGTTCAGTTTGAATTTGTTAGGAAGCCTCGTAATCAAATCTTGAGGTTTGATAATCGAAAAGCCTTATTATGGGAACCAAATTGGCATAGAAAGAAAGCTAGAGTCAGGTTCAAGTGTGATACAAAATGTTACTTGACGGGTTAAAAAGGCTTAGAAATTATCTCTGATTTAACGATGTATGAAGGATGTAAATTTATTGTTACTATGGTTGATAATTATTTGAGGGAGTTAATCTTGCTAGAGGACAAAAAGACCTTATAGAAGTAGACTGATGAAATGATTGAATATATCTAGTAAAAAAAGGAAAAAAGAAAGAGAATATGTCTGATTTAATTAGGAATGAAAGAGGAGAATTGCCTGATATTATAATTGACAAGTATTTGAAGATATAAACTTTATCAAAGCCTTAAAAAGATTTTTTATAGATGTAGATTGATGAAATGATAGAATATATTTAAAAGAAAAAAAAGAACTGTATTTGTTGGACCTATATTATTATTTTAAATATGATAACTATGTTGTAATAGAGAGAGAGAAAGAGTTATTCGTGATAAGGGGGAAAATATCTGTCTCAATGAACGATTGTGTATTAAGGCTACCTGAAATCACAATTATATACTTACTAAAATGTAGTTGGAGTATGACAACTGTAAGGAGTATAGCCTAAAAACAGGATATAGAATATAATTGCATGTGTTTGATGACTTTTGTAATTGTATAAATTTTAATAAGCAATACCATATTCAATTTGAGCTTCATTTATATGACTTTGTCGTTGAATGATTGGACATCCTGATCACTATGTTGTGTCTTAAGCTTTTGGGGAAAGATGGGAAAAATCAGTAAATATTTACTGAGATAGAAGTATTAATGTAGGGAAATTTGGAGAGAGGAGTTGCTCAGATATTACCCCTGAACTGCATCTGAAGAGGGATGAGAGGGAAGAAAGAGTGAAGGAGGGGAGAAGGAAGTAGGAAGGTTGGAGGAGAAGAGAAGTGGAGAGAAAGGGAAGGAGAGGGGTGGGGGAAGAGGGAAGTAGGAAGAGAAGAAAGGGAGAAAGAAGGTAGAGAAGAAAGAGTATGGATGCGGTGAAAGGGGAAATGGGCAAGCAACACCAAAAGTTACATGTAGGTATTTACCTCATTTCATTAAAAGTATTGTATATATGAATGTAAAAGAATGTATGGTAACACCTTATAAATATCATGGTATATGTATCGGGGAGAGTTTGGAATGAAATTGACAAAGTCTTAAAATAGGTTTAACAGAAATTTATGACAGAAATGGAATATATTAAATTTATATGTTTTTGGTTTTTTGTCTTGTGTGGGAGAGGGAAATAGAAAGATGAAAGTGAATGTATTAAGTTGAGCTGTTTATGTATGTTTTTATTCTGGAATTTTTGTTTACCCAATCACCACGGTGTATTTTAAGCATCTATTGTTAAAATCATAAAATCAATAAAATATTTTTCAAAAAAAAATAGCATAAAGTAACATGGCATCAGCATAGCAACAACAGTTCTATTGATGAAACCCCTTGACAATCCTTAAGAATATACCAGCTAGGAGGCCCCAGACAGGGAGCAGTTTTCTGCCACATCCTGTTGATGTAACCTAGCTGATATCATGTGAACCAGGTGATATCATGTACCAGCCTGGGGTAGTTTCCCACATTGTCATGGTGATGTGAACGGATGAGATCATGTAGAGAGAAGAGGCACCGCAGGCTTTGGAGGGGCAGTTTGCTGCTCACAACCTCTGCCTGACCCCTATCTCTACAATATAAGAACCGCAAATTATCAGTTCCATTTGCTGCCCGAGAAGCATCCTGGGTTGAAAATCCCAAAGGTGCTTTTTCAGGAGGCAACTGGACTTTCTTGTTTTTCTTTGAAGATGTTTTGCTTCTCATCCAAGAAGCTTCTTCAGCTCTGACTGGATGGTCTTCAAAAGAAAAAAAGAAAAACAATGAAGAAGCTTCTTGGATTAGAAGCCAAACGTCTTCAAAGAAAAACAAGAGAGTCCAGTTGCCTCGTGAAAAAGCACCTTTGGGATAACTATCGGTAAGACCTGGATAACTGAGAATCTCCATAGACACCTGGGTTGAGAAGGTAGTGCTTTTAAGGTTGTGCTGCCTGCTGTGATTCACACATGCATCGTTGAAAATATCAATTTCCAGCCTTTTTTGATATGACTCTCTCCATCATCATTGAAAGTGTTGGTGAGAACTGTCACATAAAGATTCAGCAACATGATCCTCCCAGGGATGCCTGGAGAATTACTAATTTATATTTTATAAATTGAAATCACAAGATCACCAATATGTAAGATCCCTCCCCAAATTCAGTGGGGTTTGGTGACATTGAGATGTTAAAATGTGCATTTTCAATATGTTTTATTTTGATGCTGGTGACTGCGCCAGGTTCCACCTGAGAGCATCTAGAAGACAGTAAGTGGTCCCAGGAACAATTGATCCCAAAGTATGTCCTCTAGAATGGTCATATTTATGTATAATACACTTAGATTTAATTGGTTAATAGTTAATAAAATACAGGTAGTCCTCAACTTACAACAGTTTGTTTAGTGGCCGTTCAAAATTACAGCATTGAAAAAAGTGACTTCTGACCATTTTTCACACTTACGACCGTTGCAGCATCCCCGTGGTCATGTGATCAAAATTTGGATGTTTGGCAACTGGCTCATATTTATGATGGTTGCGGTATCCTGGGCTCATGTGAACAGCTTTTGTGACCTTCTGACAAAGTCAGTGGGGAAGCAGGATTCACTTAACAACCATGTTACTAACTTAAACAACTGCAGTGATTCATTTTCTATTGCTAGAAATGTCGTAAAATGGAGCAAAGCTCACTTAACAAATGTCTCAACATAAATTTTGGACTCAATTGTGGTCGTAAGTCGAGGACTATCTGTAGTGGAATGCTACAATGCATCAACTAATTAGGAAAGACACATTACAGAAGGGGAAGGAAATGCCAAGAGTAGCCCCACAATTAAGTAGGGTTTCAGTGGCTACTCCCTATCATAAAAGAGCTGATTGAGGAGACACCAGAGGCCTTGACATTACAAGTAGTCCTCATTTTACAACCACCAGTAAGCCTAACATTTTTGTGGCTAAGCAAAGCAGTTGTTAAGTGAGTTTTGCTCTGTTTTACAACTTTTTTTAACCTGGTTAAGTGAATCATGCAGTTATTAAGCGAATCTGGTTTCCCCCATAGGCTTTGCTTGTCGGAAGCTATCTGGGAAGGTTACAGATGGTGGCCACATGACCATAGAACAGTGCAACTGTCATAAGTACATGTCAATTGCCAAGCGCCCAAATTTTGATCACATGACCATGGGGATGCTACAATGGGTGTAAGTGTGAAAACAGATAAGTTACTTTTTTCGGTGCCATTGTAACTTTGAATGGTCACTAAACAAATGGTTGTAAGTCGAGGACTACCTGTACTTCTTCTATTGTGTTAATTTCCCTGGAAAGGGGGTCAGGAGGTTAAATCCATCTGCTCTGTGTTATGGGTTGATTTGTTTCATGAGCCAACTAGGGATCTCTGCCAATAAAAACTGTTATTCTTGTTTCCAAACAGGTTTTGCGGGATCAAGAAACTCAGGAATTGCTACTGTGTGTGGCCTTTATGTTTGAAGTGTCTACAAGCGAACGGGGAGCACAGCATCACATCTATCGGCTAGGCTGGGACTGAGAAATAGTTTTTCACCACGCTCAACAAATAAACCCCAACTGACCCGGCCATCTTCCTCTTATCACATTCTAGTGGCTGGCAGAACTGATGGCTGAATTGCCAGAAAAACTGCTGACCTCATTCATACTAACTTTTGAGTTTACCAATGGATAATTTTCTGTTTGATGACCACAAAATCCAAGCATTAGACCTAAACCCTTAAAAGGCATGTGAACCCATTGCTCAGTAGACCATCTTTCAGCTGGCATGGCATGATAGTAACCATGGTCCTTTGAACAGGTGTACTTCTGGAAGAATACTCTTTGGGTCAGGTCATCTCCAGCCTGTTGAGAGCAATAGTCAACCTCAACTCCATTTGTATCCTTCCAGTTCTCCTCTGACAACATCCCATGTGATTGCTTCTCTGGGCTCTAACACTCCATTGTAAGAAGAAATAGTATTTCTTAGCACTCCTGTTTTGAAAGACAGTCAGGCTTCGATGTACATTATAACTTAATTCTCACAAACTGCTGAAGAGTAAACCCATTCCTACACTATTATGTCAGGCTCTAGGGAAAGGTTTATACCAGGAGTGCATAACCTGATGCTCCCAATTCACATGTCACTCCCCAGATCCCTTTAAGAGTCCACCTAACTGAAGGGGTTTAATGTGATCAAGTTGAAGACTGTTATTTACATTGGCAGTAATGATATTAAGGTTTAATACAACTTTTAAGTCAAATTTGAATTCTTGTCCGCTGTTGGATTGATCTCCTTTGTGGAGTGCAGGTAATCTTTGACTTACAACTACTCGTTTAGTGACCGTTTGAAGTTACAATAGCACTCAGGCCAGTGGCTAACAACCATTCCTTGCTCTTACGACATCACCCGCAAGATCAAAATTTGGGTGCTTGGCAACCGGCATATATTTATGATGGTTTTAGCATTCAGGAGTCATGTGATTGCTTTGTTCACGATTCCCGAATGCTAAAACCATCATAAATACATGCCAGTTGCCAAGCACCCAAATTTTGATCACATGATTGTATGGGTGCTGTATTTTTCTATTACATATTATAAAATAATAAAATAATAATAGCAAGGGAGCCATGTGATTGCCATGTGTGACCTTCCCAGCTAGTTTCTGACAAGCAAAGTCAATGGGAGAAGCCAGATTCCCTTAAAAACGATTTGATTAACAGCCATGGGGGGGGGGAAAGGTGGTAAAATTGGATGTGGCTCCCTTAACAACCCCCTTGCTTAGCAAAATTCTTGTCTCAGTTGTCTAATTTCTCCTTTGCGTCTGAGGAGTTTAAGGCTCACGTTGGTGTCATTTCAAAAGCAGAGAACAATTCACATTGTAGGAAAGTATTGCCTTGCAAAATTCAGGCTTCATCTACACAATGAGCATGAGATCATGTGGTAAGCCATGTATCTTTGAAGTGCAGGTGGGAGGCATTTTAATATTACTCATATGAGTAATTAAAGATTGGCAAGAACATTAATAGCAGGAAACAGAAACGTGGTCTTCTAAGCCTCCTTTCTCTTGCTTTCTGCTGCCAAGGAGTTTTATAGCTAAAGAAGCATTTAAAAAAAATAGCTGTCCAAATTTTGGAGAATGAATGGAATTATGTTTTCAGCTCTGGAATTAAAATTACCACCTTGTTCTATTCCACATATAATCCCAATCTTAAATGCAACAAAAATATAAAAGTAAACCAAGCTTTGTTATGTTTGATCTGAAGACGCTTTATCTGGCTAAATGTATGTTCTTGACTATCATCTTTTTGCCACTTGTAGTTGCTTCTGTCTCTCCCTCTTTGGTAGGAAAGGGGGACGATATACAGGTAGTTTTCAACTTACAATTCATTTAATGACCATTTGAAGTTACAACAGCACTGAAAAAAGTGAATTAGGACCATTTTTCACACGACCGTTGTAGCATTGCCATGGGCATGTGATCAAAATTTGGGTGCTTGACAATTGGCTCATATTTACGACAGCTGCAGCGACCCAGGTTCATGTAATCACCTTTTTCAGCCTTCTGACAAGCAAAGTCAATGGGGAAGCCAGATTCATTTAACAATCATGTTACTAACTTCACAACTGCAATGTATTCACTTCACAACTGGCAATAAAGTTTATAAAATGGGGCAAAACGCTCTTTTAACAACTGTCTCACTCAGCGACAGAAATGTTGGGCTCCATTGAGGTCATAAGTAGAGGGAGGGGCTTCTCAATCAAACAAAACACTAATAATAATATTCTGCCTTACAACTTGTTTCTACCAAGGGTAGCAGTGTCTCCAGAATTTGGATGGAAATCGGCGCAATTTTGAAAAAAGTGGAGCATGGATATACTTCAACCAGTAGTGGGCAGCCTTTTGGTGTCTGGGACTGCTAGGTCTTGTAGTTTGTGTGTGAGAGAGAGAGATTCTTTTTTTTTTTAAAGAATTCTTTATTAGCCAAATATGACTGGACATACAAAAGTAATTTGTCTCTGGTGCATGAGCTCTCAGTGTACATTCGAGCAACAAGGGATAATCATAACCATAATCATACAATGCAATCCTCATAAATCATAGATACAACTTCAGGATTAGTCATGGGATATTAAAGCAATCAACATAAATCATACTAGCATACTAATAATCAATCAACTTAACTCATGAGCTACCACAGTAAGTTATAGTCTTTGTATATGTAAACCAGGGGAAAGTTCAAGCTAACTGCTTTCCAGCTTAATACAATCAATTTAATTTTGTAAACAGTCCTCATTCATTATGTCAAGATTTAACTATAAGCCAGATACATTTTCTTTGATTGGTGTTTCTCTTGTATGTAGTCTATCCACTGTTTCCAGTCTATCATATATTGTTCATTTGAGCGATCCTTCAAATATGCCGATATTTTAGCCATTTCTGCCAAATTTATTACTTTCAAAGTCCATTCTTCTATAGGTGGTATTTCTGGCTTCTTCCAGTATTGTCCCACCAGCAGTCTCGCTGCTGTAATCAAGTTCAGGATTAAGTTCGTCTCTGAGGTAGTGCAGTCTTTTATGATCCCTAACAAAAACAACTGAGGTAAAAATTCAATACGCTTTTTCAATATGGTTTGGAGTGTCCACCATATTTTTCTCCAGAAGGCTTTGATTTTTCTACATGTCCACCATACATGAAAATATGTAGCCTCCATACTATCACACCTCCAACATTTAGGTTGGGTGTCTGGATATATATATGATAGTTTTTTCGGATCTAGGTGCCACCTATAGAACATTTTATAAAAGTTCTCCCTTAAATGTTGCGCTTGTGTAAATTTTACATTTCTCACCCAGATTCCCTCCCACGTTTCCATCGTGATAGGTAGCCCAAAGTCTTGCTCCCACTTTACCATACAGTTCTTGACTAGTACAGTTTCAGAGTCAATTTCTATCAGTACACCGTACACTCGTTTGATATGCATGATCCCCTGCTCTCTAACCTGTTCAATTAAATTCTCATCTGTAAGGGATAAACCCTTCTTCAGGTCTTTTTGCCATCTAGACTGCAGTTGCAAATATGAAAGCCAGGTACACCCTATTCCTTCATCTGCTATCGTAGTTGGTGGCTTTAACGAAAACACATTTTCTTCTTCCAATACAAGTTTACTATAGGGCACCACATCCTGTCCCTGTGTTATATTTATGTCCCCTATTGCGTGACCGGGGATCGTCCAGATGGGAATCTTTTCGTGTAGTAGGTACTTATATTTCTTCCAGACCCACAACAGCGGGGTTCATAGTGGGTTCTCCCTGAAGCTCTTGTCAACCTTTTTGTCATACACAAGGTATGCGTACCAGCCATATAGTAAACCATGCCCTTCAACATTCAGTATTCTATCATTCGTCATGTTGATCCAGTCGCTCAGCGCCACCAGTGCCGCGGCGTAGTAATATAACTTCAGATTGGGCATTTTTAAACCACCTCTCTTCCTTGTATCCTGGATGACTTTTAATTTAACCCTCCGTTTCTTGCCATCCCAAATGAATCTGTTGATGCCCTTCTGCCATTCGTCCAAGTCCACATCCTTTTTGAGAATGGGTAGCATTTGAAAGAGAAATAGAAATTTTGGCAATACGTTCATTTTTACTGCCGCTATCCTGCCTAGCAGGGACAATTGTAATGTTTTCCACCTGACCAGATCTGTTTGTATCTTGTTCCACAGCACCTCGTAATTATTTTTGTATAATTTCGCATTTGTAGCTTCTATCTCCACTCCTAAGTATTTAACTTTCTTAACTATTTCACAGCCCGTTATTCTTTCTAAATCCTGTTTTGATTTGTTATCTAGATTTTTAACTAGCATCTTCGT
The DNA here is from genome assembly GCA_034064705.1 of Bothrops alternatus. Classification (NCBI taxonomy): domain Eukaryota; kingdom Metazoa; phylum Chordata; class Lepidosauria; order Squamata; family Viperidae; genus Bothrops; species Bothrops alternatus. The sequence goes on from JARGCV010000054.1 coordinate 1,137,709, forward strand.
CTTAGATATATTTACTTTGAAGCCTGATACCCTACCATAGTCTTTCATTATCTCCATCAGTCTCCTAGCTGATTGTGCTGGTTGCGCCATTGTCACCAGCAGGTTGTCCGCGAAGGCACATAGTCTGTAGTCTTGTTGTCTAATCCGTATGCCTTTTATGTCATCTGCCGCTCTTATCTTATTCAGTAGAATCTCCAGCGTTAAAACAAATAGCAAGGGGGATAGCGGACATCCCTGTCTAGTACCTTTCTCTATGTTAAATGAGTCTGTTAAATCCCCATTCACAATGATCTGGCCTGTTTGTTTCTGGTAAATTGCCATTATGGAATTAAGAAACTGTTTTCCCATTTTCATCCCCCCGATCAGTTTTGTCAGAAACGGCCAATTCAGTCTATCGAAGGCTTTTTCTGCATCCACAAACATGAGAGTAGCGGGCACCTGGTTGTGCCTTTCCAAATACTCTATTATGTTCAGCAATTGTCTTACATTAGTTTTCATCTGACGTCCTTGTATAAATCCAGTTTGATCCGGGTGAATTATTTTTTGTAACACAGTCATTGATCTGTTAGCCAAGATTTTTGTGAAGATTTTGTAATCCGTGTTCAGTAGTGAGATGGGTCTGTAGTTTTCAGGTTGTGCGTTATCTTTTCCCTCTTTAGGGATTAGAGAGATATAAGCTGTTTTCCATGACGGTGGAACTTGACCACCTTCTTGTATGTTGACGAATAACTTTCTAAGGGGTTCTATAATTTCCTCTAGGAGATGCTTGTAGTAGGTCGCTGTTATCCCACCCGTCCCGGGCGATTTTCCCTTTTTCAGTTGTTTAATCACTGAGTGTATTTCCTCTTGTGTAATCAATGCATTCAGGGTATCTCTTTGTTCATCGGTGATTATCAATAACTTTTCATTTTGCAGAAACTTATCTATCTCCTTGTCTTGTGTCTTCTCTTCAGCGTATAACTTTGAGTAGAATTCTGTAAAAGCTTTCTTGATTACTTTCTGTTGAAACTCTTCCTTGCCTTCGTACTCTATCTTTTCAATTATGCGGGATTTTTGCTTCTTCCTTAAAATATAAGCCAGCCACCGACCAGGTTTGTTGGAGTTACAGAATGTCCTATGTTTTGCATATTGTATGTTCCTTGCCACTTGATCTGCCATCAACAAGTCAAATTGTTTCCTTAAAATCTTGATTCCTTCTTTGGTGACTTTGTCCTCCGGTCTTTTTATTAATAGTTGCTCTTTCTTACTTATCTCATCTTCTAACTCCTTTCTTTTTTGTTGTTGTTTGCAACGGTGCCTTTTGTTCATGTCCATGAGAATCCCACGCATATATACCTTGCTGGCGTCCCATATCATTTCTATAGGTGTCTCATTTTTCATATTTATGCTAAATAATTCCTTCATAGCATTTTTGCATTCAGCCACCTTTTCTTCATATTTAAACAGGTTTTCATTAATTCTCCAGGATCTCCTAGGTTTCTGTCCATGTCTTAATTCCATCCATACCGGGTTATGGTCTGATAGTACTTTGGGTAGGATTTTCACCGTTTTTAGGCTGACAAGCAAGTCGCTGGTTGTTAATATAAAGTCAATTCTGGAGAATGATTGGTGTCTGTCTGAGAAAAAGGTGAATTCTTGCTCCTTGCCGTGTCTTTCCCTCCAAATGTCTATCAGTTCGAGGTCATCCTTTATGTCAAAGAAAGATTTAGGCAACTTGGAGTGTTTTTGCGGGTTAGGTGCTGTCTTCTTTTTATCCAGGTCGACCTCTATGACACCGTTCCAGTCTCCCATTATAATACATGTTCTGTAGTTGAGTTGTGTTAACTTCTTATGTACCAATTTGTAGAATTTTCCTTGTTGTTGATTTGGTGCATATAAACCCATCACAAGAATTTTCTTATCTTCCTGTACTATTTCGATTGCTAGGTATCTACCTTGCGAGTCTGCCTCTATTAGTTTAGCTCTTATATGCTTCTTCACATAGATGACAATTCCATTCTTCTTCCCTGCTGCCACTGCAATAAATTGTGTGCCTAGTTTATTGTTGATTAAATATTTCTGGTCCGCAGTTCTGATGTGTGTTTCTTGTAAGCAAATTATATCATTTTACCTTGATTCAGATAATGAAATTTTTTTTCCTTTTCTGTGGGGAGTTTAACCCGTTAACGTTCCAAGTCAAATATTTACTTGCCACGATCGGCTTCAGGACACTCCTGCCAGACCGCTTCCGCTTTTTCCCCTGCTTTCTTCTTTGGTCTCGCTCCCATGGTATCCAGGTTGGTAATCATATTGTTTTGTGGGATCTTTTCTTGCTGTTCTGTGCATTTGGTAGTAGACCTTAATTGCCTTAACTCTTTATTCTGTCCTGCTTCCATGATTTTATTGCCATCCATCCTCTGTGCAGTCGCATCCCGAGAAGGTCCTTTCACTTCTCCTGCTGCTGCGGCGGTCTGTGCTTCTGAGGAGTTTGATCGTTGTTCTAGGTCCCTTCCTCTTTCATGTGGCCAGTCTACATTATCCCGTGTTGTGGGTTGGGGTCCCTCCGCCTTCAGTTCCTTTCCAAGAAATTCTTTGGCTTTCTGGATTGAGTTCAGATGGTATCTTTTGCTTTTATAGAGTAATGATATTCCAGTTGGGGCTTCCCATCGATATTGTAGAGCGCGTGCTTTCAGTTCAGTGACCAGGAACTTGTAATCTTTTCTGTCTCTTAACATCTTTGGGGGGATCACTTTCAATATCGCCACCTCTTGCCCCTCTACATATAATTTCTTGTTATAGGATGTTGTAGAGATAAGATCTCGGAACCCCTTTGTTGCAAAATGGATAACCACGTCTCTTGGTAGGTTTCTGTTTGATGCAATCCATGAGTTAACTCTGTGGATTCTGTCGACTTGCCACGAGAAATTTTCCGCTTTCTCTCCCAGAAATTTTTCCAGTGCTTTTACAAAAATTCTTTTCAGGTCCTTTTGGTTTTCATTTGTTGTCTCTTCCAGTCCCCTGAACCTGATTGCTGTCATCATCTGCCAATATTGCATCATAGTGGATTGGTCCTAAGCCACACTTTTCATCTCAGCCATTTGTCTCTCCATTTGTCTCTCCACCTCTTCCATCCTTTTTTCAACCCTCTCCCAGATCTCCTTAAAATTTTTTCCAATTTCTTCTCTCATATTGTTGTTGTGTGTTTGCATTGTTTCCTTGATTTGATCTAGGTCTGCAGTCACCGCTCTGCTTTGTTCATCCCACTTCCTCTCTAATTCTCTGCTTTGTTCCTCCAGCTTCTGTTCTAATTCTTTGCACCGTCTCTCCATCCTCGTGCCCACTTCCTCTAACTTTTTATCCATTCCCTCCACCCTTTTTCCCAATGCCTCTATCATCTCTTTTAGTTCTTCCATCATGTGCATTACTGGAGAGGCCTGGGTTGACGGGGGGTCTGGGGTCCTGTGGGTATGGAGGAGGATGGGGGGGCAGGTAAATTATTCCCTGGTATTTTAAGAAACTGGGCTGGGGAGGATGCTGCTACCTTTGGGGGTATTAATTTGGTCTGCTTGGTGGCCATCCTGAGTTCAGCCTACTGTTGGCCAGGCTTTTCTTTTAATTTTTAAAAAATAAACCAAGTTAATCACAAAACAGTATTCTGATGATGGTCCAGTATTCTGACCTTTCAGGGATAAGGCTCAGGATTCAAACAGTTCAGGGATAATAATCAATATTCAGGCAATTCCAGGATAGGAGTCATCTAAGATCAGAGAGCCAGTTCAAATTGACTCTCACCAATGTAGGGAAACTCTTTCAGTTTATATTGCCCCTACCTTCCTTCTGTGACTCAATTCCACACGTTCTTCTTCTGGTTAGCTTTGCCTTGGCTCCCTCCAAGCTATAGTCTGTCAGCCTTTCCCTTCTCTTCGCACTTTTCAGGGTCCTTCTTGCCCTTCTGTTCTTTCTTTCCCAGACCAAGTTCTATTGTGTTCTGTCAGCTTTTAAATCCAACTCCATTCAGCCTTCCCTTTAAAGCATCCCAGGTCGATCTCCAGTCTTCCGTGTCCCCTCTGACGCTCTCCTTTCTCTCCTTCACCCTCTTTCCTCCCTAGAAACCTTACTGCTTCCGTGTGTCTTCTCCTCTCGCCTCCATTATTCGCGCTGGCTCCTCGTGTCCTCGGGCCGGCCGCAGCCGGCCTCTGCGTCTCCAGCTTCAGCCCCCTCTGGCTTTCCTGCGGCGTTCTTTGCCTCCTCCGGTACGCCAGAGATTCCTCTACAAACTGACAGCCCCTCCCGGCTGCTGACGCTCCTGGCAGCTGGGGAAGGGTTGTAAAACCGAGCCCTGTCTCGGAGCTCCCTAAAAAAAACGGCTCCGCACGACGCGACCGGAACCGGAACCAAGAGATTCTTTTTTGTGTGTTACAATTACTCTAGAATTTCCACAGTACCGCTATGCTTTCCTCCAAGAAATCACATTTCAAAAATTCAAACATGCATTTAAAATGAGGTCGTGGGCTGCAAACAGGAGCTTCATATAGCCTATGTATCCTGTTGCCCACTCCAGCTATAGACTAACTTTGATCTTTTTTACAAAGAGAAAATGGTACCAGAGCTAAGACAATACATATTATGGGTATTTAGCTGGGCCCTAAATCCAGACAGCTTGCAACCATCTGGAATCAACTCCGCATCAGATGTATTGCCAGGTATGATGAAGCATTTGTTCCTTGTTTGATCTCAAATTCAGAAAAGGTCCAGCTAAATAGGAGTAATCAGATGTATCAAAGAGTTAGAAGAAGCTCCATCATTTACCCCTTGTGAAAGAAGTCCAGCCCAGCAAAATGGAATCCTTGTAAAAACAGGACTATCGCTCCTTAGCTAAAGCTACTGTTCTAGAACTAATCCTAAATTCCAGTTTCTAGCAATCTGCTGCGTGCAACTCATCAGAAGTCTGTTATGTCTGGACTTCCAGTTCCAGCTCACGGCGCTTCTAGTCACACGAACAGCCTGGTCTCTTCGTTGGCTACTTTCCCTCTGCCGGGAGACCCTTCTACGGGTCTAAAGTCGCCCTGGAGGGTGCGACTTTCGTTGAAGAGGCTTTGCTCAGCTGTGGAGGAGCAGCGGCTCCTCCAGCTGTCTGGGACAGACTCTGAGGGCCGATGGAGAAGAAGATCGGCCAGTAAAATGGCCGACCACTTAGCTGCTAGAAACCGCAAGTCAAAGAACAGCTAAGCTTCGAACCCACCGTGGTGAATCTGGGTGAGATCCTTCTTTTTTTCCCCGTTTTCTTTTTTTTTTGCCTGTAAGACAGCGGTTCTCAACCTTTTTGAGGCTGAGACCCCACCTGCGCTGTCCATGCGCGGCGCGACCCCGACCTGTGCCGCGCATGTGCGGCACGACAGCCCGAAACACGCAGGCGTGGCGCGACGGGCCTAACCACGCATGCACGGCATGCGCGACGGCCCTAACTGCGCATGTGCGGCATGCGCGACGGCCCAAACCGCGCATGCGCAGCGCGCGTGGCGGGCCGAACCGCGCATGCACGGCACGCGCGGTGGGCCGAACCGCGCATGCGTGGCACGACGGGCCGAATCACGCATGCGCGGCACGATGGGCCAAATTGCGCATGCGCGGCACGCAACGGCCCAAACCGCGCATGCGCGGCGCGACGGGCCTAGCCGCGCATGCGCGATGAGCGCGCGATGCCCCGAACCGCGCATGCGCGGCAGCCCGAATCACGCATGCGTGGCGCGACGGGCCTAACCACGCATGCGCGGCACACGCGCGACGGCCGAGGGGAAATGGGGGAAAAATGGGGGAAAAAATGGCAGACTGCGGTGTTTAGCGACCCCCGTGAAATGGTCGTTCGACCCCAAATGGGGTTGCGACCCACAGGTTGAGAACCGTTGCTGTAAGAGCTGTGTTGGAAATATTTCCCTGGCTGGGAAAGGCAGCTTTTACTCGTTTGGGAAGAAAGGCGAACAAAAGAATAGAACAAAGCTTTAGAAACTACGTTGCTCTTTTATACAAGTACGTTTTGGGGTACTGGAAAAAAATTTTCTAAGAACTTTATTATTAGTCTATGTTGTTTTTTTTGAGTACTTCTTCCTCTATTTTTCCCTGGAAAAAGAGAAAAAAGGGAAAGGTAAAGAAAAAAAATGAAATGAAAAATGAAATGACTTTTGAAAAAAAGATTTTTTAGCTTACTGAGGACATCTACTGGCTAAAAATTAATATTGCAACTGGAGAGGAGATGATTTCTTTATATGAAACTTAATTGGATGTTTGAATTTTCTTTTAAAATGGAGCTGCACTCACATCTAAACTGTAAACTTATTCTGGAAAAAATCTATGAGACTAAAGAGGAAACATGTGTTACAATGAAAGAGCTTACTACAGAACTAAGAGCCAGAATCTCTTCTTCAAACTTCAGAACTGACTTTCAGATTGCACCTGATTCTTCTACTAAACAGACTACACAAGAAGAGGACTTAACTGAGAATAAAGAGAAATTGACTTTGCCTTATATGCAATTCACCTATGGCGTTGAGAATCAGAAAAAGCAAAGACTGGGACCTGGAATTTTAAAGCAATGAGACTTTATGGTAAAAAAAAATCAGAAGGCTAATTCAGAGGCCAAGATGGTTCTCACTGATTCAAATGATACTACAAGCAACAAAGAGAGACCTATCTGTAGGAAAGGAAGCTTTGCTATGGAAACCTACTTGGCATTTGAAAAAACCTAGAATAAGACTTAAAAAAAATGAAAGTTAAAGTTTTGAGTAATGGACTAAAGGCAATCTAGAATTATGGACTGACTTAAGGACCAAGACTATGAGTTAGATGTAAGAAAAATGGGAGTAATGGAAGATATAAAATTTATCTATATGGAAATTACTGAGGATCTATTTGTTTGATGATTAATGAATTGAAATATCTTAAAGTTTGATGTTTATCTTGTTAGTTTAAAGTTGATTGATGGTTTATATAGCTTTAGGATAGATTAATATTTTATCTTAAAAAAGAGATATTGTGAGATAATGGATTAAAGGCAATTTAGATTTATGGATTTGATTTTAGGATTAAGATTATGAGTTACAAGTAAGAGAAAAAAGGGGTGATTAATGAAATATATATTAAATGCTTTAAGAATGTGTTCTTTTTTGTTTAGGACAATAGGGTCACTTGTAAGAAAATTATTATGTAATCTTGAATTAATCTAAGATGATTTCTGCTTGATAAGATCGATGTTATTAGTCATGATAATTTAATTGGATATGAATTGAACTATGTTTAATGGATTGAAAGAATTTAAGATTTGATTTTTTTTTAAATTTTATTCTATTTTTGTGTCTGTTAGCTAAAAGAGATTGATTAGTTGATAGACTAGATATATATAGGATAGACTAATACTTTATTCTAATTAAGGGATATTAGTGGAAGAAGAATTAAATAAAATTTATAATAAAAACTAAGGTATTAGAATATATTTGGAAGGAATACCCGAACTGATAGAGTTTGTATTTAAAGTTAATTTGATCATGGTTGTATAAATTTTTAAAGTGTTAGAAACAGGTACAGGTTGATTAAATTTAAGCTAGATTGAACTATTTTAAATAAACTATGTTAGTTAAGGTGAAAAGAGAGGGAATACTAGAGGTATTGACTGAATTATGTACAAATGTTTTGTTTTTGGATGATTGTTCACCCTAACACCACGGTGTGCTTTGAGCACTTTGTTGTAAAATTTTAAAAAAAACCAATAAAATTCTTATAACAAAAAAAGAAGTCTGTTATGTCTCAGGAGGCGCCTTTATGATTCAAAACCAGCCAATTAGCATAGACTGATCAGCTGGAGTTAAGGGGCACGGCTAAGAATTCACCAGGAGCCATGCCTTTTATTTTGCTTGCTTGGTCTTGGCTATTGGACCAGGGATCCTATCAGTATCAGTACATCCATTCTTTTGGAGAAATAGCTAAATAGCTTCCCTAAACTCCACTGAAGATGTTACCTAGTCTGGCAACGAAACATTTGGAAACCAACCCACAAAGCTGGGAGAACGAACCTCCACCCTCGCCCTACACAAGCTATGGATATTCACCACTGTCGCAAATAGCTAAATGCCATTTTACATCCAAGTTCAAAGAACCAAACAAAACCGTTTATGGATCATTTTTATTTACAAAATAGAATGTAAAAAAACCCAGTTCTGTGAAGGAACAAACCACAGTAAGTTGAGAAAGGAGGTGAAATTATATAGGTACCTCATTCCACCTGCATCCTCTTCCTCAAACTATTTCCCCCTTTGTACTTCTGTTTTAAAACATCCAAGCTGAATATATAAATACCACAAAAAAAGAAAAAAGAAAAAAAAGGTTCTCTCATCTGCCCCTGTACAGGGTTGTAAATGTGCTGGATTTTTGAATGGTGCCTCTTTACTGCCCCCACCTCCCCAGCAGGTTCATTGAATGGGCCAAATCTACCATGGGAGACCGTGTTATTTGCAGAAGTGCCAATGGCCATATCAACACATTCCCAGTTCAAACAGACCTCTTTCTTCACTCCAGATCAGGTATATCCTGCCTCTGAACTAGCTAGTGGTCATGAGCTCCACCAAAGGTTTGCAGATTCAGTGCTGTGGAACTTGTCATTCAACATTCCTTACCACTGTCTATAAAGGCTGGGACACTTGGGAGCCACCAACGAACAATATCAGATGGACTTCAGGTTCCTCGTGCCTTTTCTCCAACGAGAGGAAAAGACTTGTGATGGAACAGTTTAGTCCAAAGATAAGCGAGAAATGCAGCCCTCTTAACTGAGCTGTTTTCAACATGGATTAATTCAATCAAATCAAGACAAGATTGCGGTACAAAAAGCTAAATACTAAAGTACATGTCAAGGTTAGCATAGAACACAGAACGTTCAAGTTTGGTTATATCCTATGTATGGTTGAGAATGTTTGAAGTCTGGCTGAATAGATCTCACCCTAATGGCAGCAGGAAGGATACAAAAACTCTTGGTCCAATCAGGTGGGTCAACACCACTCTTAATTCACAGCCCGAACTGTTAACTAAATAACAGAGTGCGAGTTTCACTTTAAAAAAAAAAAGTAAAATTTTTAGCTTTACCTCTAAAACAGCCGTATTAAAGGATTTGGGGGCAGTGTTGAATGTATAATATGTATATGCTCTTCACAAATAATTTTCCCAGGTTGTATTTGACAGATCCTAGTAATAAGTAATTTATGATTAAATAGTGCTCCTCATGCAAAAGTAGACCAGAGCTTGGCTGTTAAAATCTGTGCATTTCAGGGCAATGCAATATAAAAACATAGAACTCTTTATCTTATTTTGGGGATTTATGTGACGCCAAAAGCCGATACGGCTATACTTTTTAGAGAGCTAAATTATCTTTAACTAACTGAAGGTAAAAACCTGTTTCGTATTACTCTGTTTTCTTATTGGTTGCTCTGATTCTTGAAAGTTTCATCTCAGTTTCCAAGACTGGATCACTTAGGACAAGAAAGTGAGACAGTAAATTTGCTGAATGTAACTGCAGCTCTACCATGTATGGTTTTAAAACCCAGGTGAAATGTCTAAATAAGACGGAATGTTCTTCAGTGCCATTTCCCCCAAAAGTCTGTTTGCCTAGGAATAACGAGCAAGCTTGTCGTAGTTGGGACCAATGGTTCTACACAGAAACATCGATACCATCATGAGGAAGAGCTGTGGGGAAAAAGAGAGATTTTAGTAAAAGAAACAGCAACCACACTTCTATCATAAGAAAAGCTAAACTCCACATTTGGGATAGTTTGCAAAGCAATTTAAAAGTAAGATTATATAAGATTCTCAATTTGATCCCATAACCTTCAGATTGGTCAGACTTCAATCTCCAGTATTTCTGCTTGAGATTTCTGGAAGTTGGGAATCCATTGCACTGGGAAGGTTGGATGCGTGTCAATTGTGGCCCCTTCATGACCTGTGAACTTCAACTCCCAGAATTCCTGAGCCAGCCAGAAGTTGAAGTCCACAGGCTGTAAAGAAGCCATAGTGTCTAGACCAGGGGTCTTCAAACTTGCCCCTTTTATGACTTTTGGACTTCAACTCCCAGAATCCCTCAGCCAGGCACGCTGGCTGAGGAATTCTGGGAGTTGAAGTCCACAAGTCGTAAAAGGGGCAAGTTTGAAGACCCCTGGTGTAGACCTAAGCCCTGAAATTGCAACTCATGAGTACAGTAGCTATCTCTGAATCCTTATTGAACCCAACCAGGTGCTTTTCATGTGTGCTGAACTACAATCCCCATTATCCTTGAAGTGCTTTCCCTTATATGGGCGCTCTTCAGACACATCGATCAGCAATGCTAAGGTTGGCTGCGGAATTCTTGAAATATAATCCACCACAGGGAAAGTAAATACACACGATGGAAAGAAGCTACGGAAACCAGAATGACTCATAAAATACATCTTGCTGGAAGGAGGGAAGATGACTATCAATGCTTAAAAGGGGGTGAATCTTTGCCCTGTAGCATTTGAGTCTCTCTTACTGCTTTTTTTTTTTTGTTCTCTGCTGCATTTGCCCTCTCCAGTTCTCCTTATTGGTGCTCAAGTAACTATAGCACCTGTAGTTCTTGGGCCCCATAGCATGACATGTTTCATTTTGGCCCTGGGGAGGCAGCAAAGCTCTTTTTGCAACAGCACAAGATGCAGGCAAGACATTAACCTGCAAAGGAGGAATAGGGTGGGGAAAACAAAGCATCATGGACATTGACACATTTGTACTAAAGGAACATTCAGGCCTGACAATGCCTTGGAATGAATTACCTTCCCAAAACTCCAAGCAGATGTCCCTGTGCAGCAGGTATGTGAAATAATTTAAATGATTATCAAAATGGAAAGAGGTTTCAGAAACAAGAGAGATGTGATCTCGGAACCACTGAACTATATTTTTCAAAGATCCTGGAGCACTGGGGAACTACCAGAGGACTGGAAAAGAGCTGATGTAGTTCCCATCCTCAAAAAAGGGAAAAAATGGACTCAGGAAATTACAGACCTATCAGCCTGACCTCAATACCTGGGAAGATCCTGGAAAAGATAATCAAACAACGAATCAGCGAACACCTAGAGGCAAACAAAGTCATTACTAAAAGCCAACACAGGTTTGTCAAAAACAGATCATGCCGGACAAGTCTTATTGCATTCTTTGACCAAGTGACAAAATTAGTGGATCAGAGGAATGCTGTGGATATAATTTATTTCGACTTCAGTAAGGCATTTGATAAAGTAGATCACAACATACTACTCGATAAGATAGAAAAATGTGGGTTAGACAGCATCACCACCAGATGGATCCGCAGCTGGCTGACCGGCCGTACTCAGCGAGTGGTCCTCAATGGAACCGCATCTACATGGAGGGAAGTGTGTAGTGGGGTGCCCCAGGGCTCTGTTCTGGGCCCAGTGCTCTTCAACATCTTCATCAACGATTTGGATGAGGGGATAGATGGGGAACTCATCAAATTTGCAGACGACACCAAGCTGGCAGGAATAGCCAACACTCCAGAAGACAGGCTTAGGATACAGAAGGATCTGGACAGACTTGAACACTGGGCACTATCTAACAAAATTAAATTCAATGGTGAAAAAATTAAGGTTCTACATTTAGGCAGGAAAAACCAAATGCACAAGTACAGCATAGGTGGCACCTTGCTCAAATAGTAGTAACTGTGAGAGGGACCTCGGAGTATAGGGTATAGGGTTTCCTGCCTGAGCAGGGGGTTGGACAAGATGACCACCAAGGTCCCTTCCAACTTTACTATTATTATTATTATTAAGGAGTAGCACAAACATAACCCAGGGGCTCATGCATCACTTTGGGAAGCAAATCAACACTTCACCTTTTCAGACATGCCTAGACCTATGCCAAGGGTAAGGTGCGTAGGTATTGAGAAACACAGCAGGCATATGCATATACCCAGCAGTCAGCCTATCGAAAGCACACTGGAACAGCTAAGGATTTGGGCTGCAACCACAGGCAGGGCTTACCCATAAAGGCCCAAAGGTTAAAAGCTCTTCTTGGATGGCATTAGAAGTACAGACAGGAGGAATAATGAAAGAATAATTCATTATGGGGCCTTTGGAAAAGAACTGCAAGCATGTCTCGTTTTTAAATTTAGATCTGCATCAGAAATTAGATTAATTTCATGGGTTTTCCAAATCTATGTGATTCTCATTGGGGAATACCAGAAAAACACTATGTTCCTCTTCTACCTCTTTCTTTAAAATCCAGGCCCTTTGGATATATGCCAGTTAATAAAAAAAAAAACTTACAAAACAGCACAAACAGCTGTGTTTGCTTTTCTTTAAAAAAATATGGAAGTAACACAATCGATTGCAATTTTCCAAAACAAACTACTCTTAACCTACACACACACACACAATCTATTGTCTTCCAGCCAATTCAGAAAGTCAGTAAGGAGAACAACCATTCCCAGAAAGGTAATCTCCACACATGCCCATAGAGAAAGCTATTTGATGTCTCCTCCAGTTGTGTTGGACTACATTGGCCATCATCCTCAGGAACCATTGGCTGTGCTGGCTTGGGGTGATGAGAACTGTTATTTCTTGCATTGTTTTGTGCGAGAGCTCATGGGAGCTCCACAGAGGATCTCCTTTTATGTTAACAAGCAACCACTGTCCAAGTTTGGGCTGAAAGAGTGAATGGCCCAACATTAGCCAATAAACTACAGTTAGAGTAAACTTGATAGCAATAGCAATAGCACTTAGACTTATATACTGCTTCACAGTGCTTTACAGCCTCTCTCAGTGGTTTACAGAGTCAGCATATATTGCCCCCAACAATCTGGGTCCTCTTTTTACTACCTTGGAAGGATGGAAGGCTGACTCAACCTTGAGCCGCTGAGTAGCAAACCCCTGACAGTCAGCAGAATTAGCCTGCAATACTGCATTCTAGCCACTGCACCACTATGGCTCCTAAAAACTTGATCCCAAGTCTTTCTGGCCTAAATCACATTTCTAAAATTACTACACTATTCTACATTATAATCCCAGCAGATGCGAAGAGTGCCAGATAGAGGAAATGGGCTAGGACTAGGTGAATTCACAAGGATTCATATGGGATCTCTCAGAAGCACAACTTTTGCTGAGCATCTTCCCTGCAAATACACAAGCATGACACTATGATGTTTGGGGATGACAGCAGCTTTTCTGGCCAATGCTTGCACCCAAGAAAAATCAGTAGTCCCTGCACTGCACTCATGAGCCACACAGGTCACATAGAAAAGGACATGCACAGAGAAGAAGTACCGTGTTTCCCCGATAGTAAGACACCCCCCCCCCGATTGTACGACGTATCAGGGGTGTCAGGGGGGTCGGCTAATGTAAGCCGTACCCCGAAAGTAAGACGTATATCTTACTTTCGGGGAAACACGGGGGCGGAGGGGAGGGAAGATGGACGCGCTGCAAGAGCAGAGCGTGGCGGGGGGAGCAGAATCCAGAGCTTTGCGCCGCTCCCCTCCCTTCCCTGCCCTGCCGCCGCCACCGCTCACTCACTCACCCCGCAGCAGGGGGACGAGGGGAGGCGCACCGGGAACCTCTCCTTGGTGCAGGGAGCTTCCTTCTGGCTGGGGCAGCAAGAGACCGGGAAGAAAACCCGCCCCTCCAGCTCGCTCACTCACTCACCCGCCGCTTCGCTCATGCTCCCTTTTCCGGAGACCAACCTCCCTTTCTTTTTTTTTCTTTTTTTTTTTCCAATTGCAAAGTTAACACGGGCCGCATTTGTGGGCACTGGTGGCCGCAAGCCGCGGACAGGCTCTTCCTCCTCCTCTCCCATACCCCTAGGAAGCTCCTGCCGCCATTTTGTGCGTCTCCCTCCTTCACCCCGATTTTCCCTCAGAGTCGGTGGCTCGGGAAAGGCCCGCCCTGTAGGTGAGTCTCTCTCACTCGGCGTGGGGCGACTCCGGGGAGTGAGTCGGCGGGTCATTTTGCTTGGCCGCCGAGGCAGGGCTTCGCTGGGTGGCGCCGCTGAAGAGACGAAGCGGTTTGCAATTTTTTACAATATAAGCCATACCCCGAAAGTAAGACGTAGTGGGGGTTTTTGGGGATAGAAAGAAAGTAAGACACTGTCTTACTTTCGGGGAAACATGGTAACACATCCTTCCCAACATAGGAAGACACAAATAACAAGGCATGGCAGAAAGCTGGAAATGTCTATGCACCCTCTTTGGCCACCTGTTAGGGATCTCCTGGGAGCCACCACTATGCAGGTCCTTGTGTTCTAATGCAGTGACCAGCAACATGCACAGCAGCTGCAGTAACTACAAGAAAGATCCAGGATGAAGAGATAAAGACCTCAATTCTTTATCATGTAATGCACTCACAACCAAGCACATATAAACATTTCAGCTGTCCACCAGCAATGCCTCTTGATCGAAATGAGTAGACTGGTAGGGACACTGATGGCAGAAATATAATGGCACCTTAGCCAGGCAGAAAAAAACCCCACGTTTGGATCATTCCATCATCAAACCGCAAAGTACCCAGGGAGCTATGACTATTGGATGCTTTAAAAAATTAGATCTCAAAACATGCAAATCTGAATTCCATGAAACAGCATCAAATACTTAAATATTTAGCTTAATATTCCAGAGGATGAAAGGATGGCCTTTATGGGATTTTCTGCCTACAAGACCCAATTGTACTTCAGTACTACATGCCTTCATATAAGGGAGTTGATGGGAAAAGAAGATTGCTATTATTACAAAATATCTTTGGACAGGCCCCCCTGTCTACCCAGGCCTCTCCAGAAATGCAGATGATGAAAGATTTAAAAGATACAATGTTAGCAATGTATGAAAAAATAGAGAGAAAGCTGGAGGCAGTGGAAAAGAGGATGGAGGAAATGGATAAGAAGATAGACGGAATGGATAAGAAGATGGAGGGAATGGATAAGAAGATGGAGGGAATGGATAAGAAGATGGAGAGACAAGGCAAAGAACTAGAACAGAAGTTGAAGGAACAAAGCAGAGAAATGGAGAGGAAGTTGGAAGAACAAAGCAAAGCTGTTACTGAAGACTTAGACCAAATCAAGGAAACAATGCAAACGCACAATAAGAAAATGAGAGAAAATATTGAGAAAAATTTCAAGAGAGTCTGGGAGGGGGTTGAAGAAAGGATGGAAGAGGTGGAGAGTCAAGTTGAGGGACAACTGGCTGAGATGAAAAGTGAGGTGCAGGACCACTCAACTATGATGCAATATTGGCAGATGATGACAGCAATCAGGGTCAGGGGACTAGGAGAATTAACAAATGAAAAGCAAGAAGATTTGAAAAGAATTTTTGTAAAAGCCTTGGAACAATTTCTAGGAGAGGAGGCTAAAAATATCTCTTGGCAAATCGACAGAATCCACAGAGTTAACTCATGGATCACAAGAAAAAAAATCTACCAAGAGATGTGGTTATCTATTTTGTAACAAAGGGATTCCGAGATCTTATTTTTACAACATCCTATAACAAGAGATTGTATGTAGAGGGGCAAGAGGTGGTGATATTGAAGGAGATCCCTCCCAAGATGTTAAGAGAAAGAAAAGACTACAAGTTCTTGGTCACTGAACTGAAAACACGCGCTCTACAATATCGATGGGAAGCCCCAACTGGAATGTCATTACTCTATAATGGTAAAAGATACCACCTGAACTCAGTCCGGAAAGAAAAAGAATTTTTTTGAAAAGGAACTGAAGGCGGGGAGACCCCTGCCCACAACACTGGAAAATGTAGATTGGCCACAAGAAAGAGGAATGGACTTAAAACAACGATCAAAATCCCCGGAGACACAGACCGCGGCAGCAGCAGGAGAAGATAAAGGAGCTTCTCGGGAAGCTACTGCACAAAGTATGGATATCAATAAAACCATGGAAGCAGGAAAGACTAAAGATCAAAGGCAGACGAGGGCCACTACTAAACGTATAGAACAGCAAGAGAAGATCCCAGAAGGCAATACAAATACCAATCTGGAAACCATGGGAGCGAGACCAAAGAAGAAAGTAAGGGAAAAATCAGAAGTGGTCTGGCAAGAGTTTCCCGAAGCCGATCATGACAAGTAAATATTTGACATGGAACGTTAACGGGTTAAACTCCCCACAGAAAAGGAAGAAAATATTTCATTATCTGAATCAAGGTAAAAATGATATAATTTGCTTACAAGAAACACATATCAGAACTACGGACCAGAAATATTTAACCAACAACAAGCTAGGCACATAATTTGTTGCAGCGGCAGCAGTAAAGAAGAATGGCATAGTCATCTATGTGAAAAGGCATATAAGAGCTAAATTAATAGTCAGACTCTCAAGGAAGATATCTAGCAATCGAAATAGTACAAGATGATAAGAAAATTCTTTTGATGGGCATATATGCACCAAATCAACAACAAGGAACATTCTACAAATTGGTACATAAAAGTTAATACAATTCAACTACAGATCCTGTATTATAATGGGAGACTGGAGACTGGAGACATAGAGGTCGGCCTGGATAAAAAGAAAACAACACCAAATCTGCAAAAACGCTCCAAGTTGCCTAAATCTTTCTTTGATATAAAGGATGACTTTGACCTGATCGACATTTGGAGAGAAAGACATGGCAAAGAGCAAGAATTTACCTTCTTTTCAGACAGACACCAATCATTCTCTAGAATAGACTTTATATTAACAACCAGCGACTTGCTTGTTAGCCTAGAGAAGGTGAAAATCTTACCCAAAGTACTAACAGACCATAACCCAGTGTGGATGGAATTAAGACATGGACAGAAACCTAGGAGATCCTGGAGAATTAATGAAAACCTGTTTAAATACGATATAAATGTGGATGAATGCAAAAATGTTATGAAGGAATTCTTTAGCATAAATATGAATAAGGAGACACCTATAGAAATGATATGGGATGCTAGCAAGGCATACATGCGTGGGATTCTCATGGACATGAACAAAAAGCACCGTTGCAAACAAGAACAAAAAAGAAAGGAGTTAGAAGATGAGATAAGTAAGAAAGAGCAACTATTAATAGAGAGACCGGAGGACAAAGATACCAAAGAGGGAATCAAGATTCTAAGGAAACAATTTGACTTGTTGATGGCAGATCAAGTGGCAAGGAATATACAATATGCAAAGATAAGACATTCTATAATTCCAATAAACCTGGTCGGTGGCTGGCTTATATATTAAGGAAAAAGCAAAAATCCCGCATAATTGAAAAGATAGTGTATAAAGGAAAGGAAGAGTTTCAACAAGAAACGATCAAGAAAGCTTTTACAGAATTCTACTCCAAGCTATACGCTGAAGAGAAGACACAAGATAATGAGATAGAAAAGTTTCTGCAAAATGAAAAGTTATTGATAATCACCGATGAACAAAGAGATAGACTGAATGCATTGCTCACACAAGAAGAAATACTCTCAGTGATCAAACAATTGAAAATGGGAAAATCGCCCAGGACTGATGGGTTAACAGCGACCTACTACAAGTATCTTCGAGAGGAGATGGTAGAACCCCTCAGAGAACTATTTGTCAACATACAAGAAGGTGGTCAAGTTCCACCGTCGTGGAAAAGAACCTACATATCTTTAATCCCTAAAGAGGGAAAAGACAACGCTCAACCAGAAAACTACAGACCCATCTCGCTATTGAATACGGATTATAAAATCTTTGCAAAAATCTTGGCTAACAGATTAATGACAGTGTTACAAAAAATAATTCACCCGGACCAAACTGGATTTATACAAGGACGACAGATGAAAACTAATGTAAGACAACTTCTTAATATAATAGAGTATTTGGAAAGACATATCCAGGTGCCCGCTACTCTCATGTTTGTAGATGCAGAAAAAGCTTTTGATAGACTGAATTGGCTGTTTCTGAAAAAACTGATTGGGGGGATGAAAATGGGAGAACAGTTTATTAATTCCATATTGGCAATTTATCAGAAACAAACAGGCCAGATCATCGTGAATGGGGACTTAACAGACTCATTTAATATAGAGAAAGGTACTAGACAGGGATGTCCTCTATCCCCCTTGCTGTTTGTTTTAACACTGGAGGTTTTACTGAACAAGATACGAGCGGCAGATGATATAAAAGGTACATGGATTAGACAACAGGACTACAGACTATGTGCCTTCGCAGATGACCTGCTGGTGACACTGAGTCAACCAGCACAATCAGCCAAGAGAATGATGGAGATAATTAAAGACTATGGTAGGGTATCAGGCTTCAAAGTAAATATATCTAAGACGAAGATGCTAGTTAAAAATTTAGATAGCAACTCAAAACAGGACTTAGAAAGAATAACGGGCTGTGAAATAGTTAAGAAAGTTAAATACCTAGGAGTTGAGATTGAAGCTGCAAATGGGAAATTATATAAGAATAATTATGAGGTGTTGTGGAACAAGATACAAACAGATCTGGACAAGTGGAAAACATTAGAACTGTCTCTGCTGGGCAGGATAGCGGCAGTAAAAATGAATGTATTGCCAAAATTTTTATTTCTCTTTCAAATGCTACCTATACTCAAAAAGGATGTGGACCTAGATGAATGGCAGAAGGGCATTAACAGATTTATTTGGGATGGCAAGAAACCGAGGGTTAAATTAAAAATCATCCAGGATACAAGGAGAAGAGGTGGTTTAAAAATGCCCAATCTGAAGTTATATTATTATGCTGCGGCGCTGGTGGCGTTGAGTGACTGGATCAACATAACAAATGACAGAATACTGAATGTTGAAGGACATGGTTTAATATATGGCTGGCACGCATACCTAGTGTATGACAAGAAGGTAGACAAGAGCTTCAAGGAGCATCCACTGAGAATCCCGCTGCTGCGGGTCTGGAAGAAGTATCAGTACTTACTACATGAAAAGATTCCCATCTGGACGATCCCCAGACACGCAATGGGGGACATAAACATAACACAAGGTCAAGATGTGGTGCCCTATAGTAAACTCGTAATGGAAGAAGGAAATGTGTTAGCGTTAAAGCCATCAAATACGCTAGCAGATGAAGGAATAGTGTGTACCTGGCTTTCATATTTACAACTGCAGTCTAGATGGCAAAAAGAGCTGAAAAAGGGTTTATCACTAACAGATGAGAGTTTAATTGAACAGGTTAGAGAAAAAGGGCCCATGCATATTAAAAGAGTGTACAGTGAAATTGACTCTGAAACCGTACTAGTCAAGGATTGTATGGTAAAGTCGGAACAAAATTTTGGGCAACCTATCACGATGGAAACGTGGGAGAGAATTTGGGTGAAAAATGTAAAATTTACGCAAGCGCAACATTTAAGAGAGAACTTTTATAAAATGTTTTATAGGTGGCATCTAGATCCGAAAAAACTATCATATGTCTACCCTGACATCCAACCTAAATGTTGGAGATGTGATAGTATGGAGGCTACATATTTTCATGTATGGTGGACATGTAGAAAAATTAAAGCCTTCTGGAGAAAAATATGGTGGACACTCCAAACCATTTTGAAAAAGCGTATTGAATTTCTACCTCAGTTGTTTTTTGTTAGGGATCATAAAAGACTGTACCACCACAGAGACGAACTTAATTCTGAACTTGATCACAGCAGCGAGACTGCTGGTGGGACAATACTGGAAGAAGCCAGAAATACCATCTATTGAAGAATGGACTTTGAAAGTTATACATTTGGCAGAAATGGCTAAAATATCGGCATATTTGAAGGATCGCTCAAATGAAAAATATATGTTGGACTGGAAACATTGGATAGACTACATACAAGAGAAACACCAATCAAAGAAAATGTATCTGGCTTATAGTTAAATCTTGATATACAGAGTGAAGAATGTTTACAAATTTAAATTGACTGTATTAAGTTGAATAGCAGTTAACTTGAATTTTTTCCTGGTTTACATGTACAAATATATATCTATTAATAAAAAATGTTAAAAAAATATCTTTGGACAGTCCTGAAAATAAATACCATACGAGGTGGTATAAACTGAATGATTTTGGGAGGTCTTCAAAACCCATCAATATTTGCACATCCCTGTTATTATTTCTATATTTCTATTGGTAGAAATGTAGCTGTACCCAGTCGTCAGTGAGGAGCGCTTACCTCTAGGAGAGCAATCCCAAGGCAGATCCCTACAATGCTGATGAGGTTATTGTTCAGCCAGGTTTGGACGCTCTCCCTGCAGCCCTGCAAATGGACAAAAATACATTAAAAAGGAGCATCAGATGGAATTCCAAGCACAACCCTTGTCAGATCAATTATAAGGCACATCTCACTCACTCCCACATTGCAGCCCAGCAGATATAGCCAAAAAACTCACACAAAAAAATATTCAGAAAAGAACACCTCACCTTTGTTTTCTTCACTCTGACCCTAGCCTTGCCTTTACTAGTCCTTTCCTTTACGAATCTGGCTTACTAATGTTCAGAAACACCCATGGCACTGTCCTTCTCCATATCAGGAAGCCTTGAGTCCGACTTCTGGTTCCAGATCGCGGCGCTCGCAGCTGTGCGAGGAGACAGCTCTCCTCGCCAGCTGATTCTCCGCTGCCGGTAGACCATTAATCGGGTCGAAAAGCCGCCTTGGAGGGGCGGCTACCGGTGAGGAGGTCCTCGTCGTCCTTGGGAGAGCGGCAGCTTCTTCCAAGGACCAAGATAGCTCCTTTGGGCCGATGGTGGAAAGAACGGCCAGTAAAATGGCTGTTCACCTAGCCGCTGCAACCAGAAGTCAGAAGAACATCTAAGCACAGGAACCACCGTGGCTGAGCCGGGTGAGACTTTTTTTTCTCCCTCTCTTGGGTTTCTTTTTTCTTTTGTGCCTGTAAAGAGCACTTTTGAAATGATTTCACTACTCTAAGAAGGCGGCTTTTGTGAGTGTGGGAAAAAGAAGCTTAAATGGGCTGAATTAATTTAAAGGTTTTTTTTTCTTTCACTTTGGGGTCTTGGAAAATTTTGTGAATATTGAATCTGCTATTGGACTTGAATTCCTCTTTTTTTCTGTGTTTCCTGATCTTGTTTATGAGATTCCTGGTCTCTGGGAGAAGATTTTACGTTGTACTGAGGACACCTTGTGGAAAAAGTTAAAATTGCAACTTTCTCTTTTGAGGATTGGATTGACCTTGATTTTCAGATTACCATAAAAGGGAAAATACAAAGAAAATTAACAGCTGTACTGGTGGGGGTAGACACTGATTAAATGTTCTCTGAACACAGCCTCTACTAAATGATACAGACTGTTTTTAATTATCTTTGAAATGGAGCAACCCTTGGTTCAACTTGACTATAAACCTATACTGGAAAAACTTTATGAAGCTACTGATGAAATACGTTTGCAAATAAAAGAATTCACAATGGAAATAAAAAACAGAAATTCTGCTTTGAACTTACAAACTGACTTCCAGACTTTGTCTGAGCACTCTATGGACCAAGAAACAACAGAAGTGGGATTAACTAAAGGTAAAGAAGATTCCATTTTATTTCATACGCAGGCTGATGAGATCTCCGAGGAATTTAAAAGGACTGTAATTAAACCACTTACAACCCTAAAACTAACAGAAATGGACAGACAAGCCCAACGAACTGAGAACTATGGTAGCTTGGATAAACAACTATTAGCCACAAAGTTGGACGTAATTGAGTCGGCCATTCAACAGTTTCAAACATGGAGATTTGACTTTTCCAAACAACAAGGGATTATTTACAAAGGAGCTAGGCTTCTAAAACAGAAAAGAAGACGTCTCTGTTTGA
The DNA here is from genome assembly GCA_034064705.1 of Bothrops alternatus. Taxonomy (NCBI): domain Eukaryota; kingdom Metazoa; phylum Chordata; class Lepidosauria; order Squamata; family Viperidae; genus Bothrops; species Bothrops alternatus. The sequence continues at coordinate 1,159,471 of JARGCV010000054.1, forward strand.
TTCAAAGGATACTACAAGACATAAAAAATGACTTGTTTATTGATATAGTGGCATTGTTATGGAAACCTGTTTGGCATAAAAGGAAAGCTAGAATAAGATTTAAGAATGTGATTTAAGGTTTTATGTAATGAGTTTAAAAGGCTTACTAGATATGGATTGATTTATGGCTCAAGACAGTTAAATAAGATGTTAGATTGAATAAAAATTAATTAAAGGTCTGAACTTAATAATAAGGTGTTTGTCTATGTATTAATATGTTTTGGATATAGTAACTTTGAGGAGGTTAAAGAAATGTGATATAGATATTGAGGGATTGATTGTTAGATTATAAAGTATAATAGAAATAGAAAGGTTTTTTTTCACTTTTTACTGTTTTGTTTTCGTTTTTTCTTCTTTGTTCTTTTCTGATATGAACTAATATATTAGATTGCACAGGGTGCAATCTAAAAAATAAACACTTGACACACACACACACACACACACACACACACACACACACACACATGTATATATATATATATATATATATATATATATATATATATATATATATATATATATATATATATATATATATATATATATATATATATATATATATATATATATATATATTAGAACTGATAGTCACTTTGTACTGGAAGAAGAATAGGGAAAAAGAAGAAATGATATTAATAAATGTTTATTGAATATGTTAAGGAAAAAGGTAATGGGGAGACTCCTGAAGTGTTAACTATGTACTTAGATTAGAAATATGGAATATAGTAATTGAAATAGTAAGCTTCTTACAGGATCTGGATTTGTGGATCTATCTAGATGAAAGGTTATTGAGGATTGATATGATTGATCTAGTTGTATTGTATTGAAATATATTAATTTGAATATAATATGTTACTAGAGGGAAAAGACAGGGGTTTTTTAATGATTTAATCTGAACTTTATGAGTATGACTTTGTTGTGTGGATAATTGATTGCCCTGCCACCACGTTGTTTCTTAAGCACTTGTCTGTAAAATGAAAAAAACAATACAAGTTGTTTAAAAAAAAAAAGGAAGCCTTGAGTCCCACAAATTACTTTTGCAATGTATGAATACCTATTTCCTTTCATCATTCCCACACCAACTGGCTGTTCATTTTAAGGACTCAGCAGAAAGAGGCTGAAATCGATACCTCTATGGCTAAGGGACTACATATTTTACAAGACCAACTTGCCTCAGTAGCTTGTGTCCATCCAAATAGATTCACTCCAAGCCCTTTTCCTTAAGGAGGTGGTTTACAAGGCCCAAGATGCAGAGTCTTCTCCACTGCAGCCATATTTATTTGGAATAACATAACCCCAAGATCTGATTAGCCCTACCCTGTTACGGATTAGGAGAGGTGTAAGACTTGGCTTTAAATTATAAGTTAGAACCCCCATTCTGGGCTGTGGCTAGATGCTTTGTTCTCAGTATTCTTTGTTTCTTTTTAAATAACATTATTATAATCATGCACAACTGCTTCTCATTATATTATTCCGTTTTTGTAAACAGAAATGCATACTGCTCAGAAATAAATACTTATATCAAATGGATATATCAATTGTGGTCCCAAAAATAGTGTGTAATTCTCTTCTGTACAACTGCTTTTTGCAAGTAGGTTAATTCTATTCTTTCACGGTTGGAAAAAGTAAGAACAAGGTGCAATGGCATAGTGACATGGAAATCAATACATGAAAATAAGTGGATAGGATGGGGGGGATTTTTTTTTCATTCTGAACGGTCCTATTTCTGGCTACCATCAAATCAACCACCCACCTAGAAAGTGCCAAACTGGACAAAAGCTGTTATGATGTTCCAGAAATCACTAAAAAAAACCTGGGTATTCACCCAGGCCTCAGGACAGGATGGTTGGGAGGGTCCTTTTAATTTAGCTTAGTTTTGCTCTTCTAGTTTGCCATGTTTTCTATGTTTTGTTTATTTGTAAGCCAATCAGTTGACAAGGAGTTGGACACTCTCAAAATTGGAATCAATCAATATACAGCACCCTTTTTTGGAAGATTTATTAGCGGAAGATCTATTACAGTTTCCCTCAATTTGGCATCTCCCAAATGCATTGGAATAAGCTGTTCCATCTATGCTCTCCTTCCTATGTATTTTTTAAATTTATTTTACAACCATCTGCCATACCCAATTGCCTCTTAAGCCATCTCTTTTCAGAAATTAAACAGGAGAACGAACGTGGCAAGCTTAATATTTTGTGCACAAATTCTCCCTCTCCCTCTCCCCGATGAGCAGGAACTGGCATCCTTTTCAGTCACTGTCATACGATCACTTGTATGCTTCCCTGCCCCCTTTTAAACAATTGCCTAAACATTCTGGATACAAATACTGGTGGGCACAGAGAATGCTGGCATTCCGTGACTTTTTCCCCTGCAGGATTTGGGTCAAGTTTTTAAAAACTGTTTTATGTCAACAGAGGAATGCAACCGTTACCACAAGTACCCAAAGGGGCTAGACTGCATTGTGCACATCACCAACCCAAGAACAATGCGTGGGCCGCTCACTCTATTGTTGATTGGCAACTGTCCCTCTGCTTGGCAAAAGAGGGCCGGCTTGGCAGTTGTTCTGTTGTTGGCTGAAGGTAGAACAGAGGTGTTACGAGAGGAGCAGGGAAACTGTTTATTGGAGGCATTTCTGACTCTGCTATTTTCCATCCAGTCTGTCCAGCCTGTCCAGCCGCAGCATTGGAACTAAGAAAAAGAGATGGGATTGAAGACAGTGAGAAAGAGAAGATGGTTGGAGAGACAAAACTTTCCTATCTATGTACTGGAATCATCCATTTTAAGAAAATCACTGCTTTTTATCCTGCAACAGAAAAAACTACTAGAGGAAAAGTGTTCCCCAGCACAGGGTTGGCACAACTTTGCTGAAATTAAGCAGATATGAGCATGGTCCATGCCTAAATGGGAGACTCCATAAAATCTCTTATCCTATGTTTCCGAACCTTGACAACTTGAAGATGTATGGACTTCAACTCCCAGAACTCTTAAATGAACATGCTGGCTGAGGCATTCTGGGAGTTGAAATCCACTGATCTTCAAGTTGCCAAGGTTGAGAACTGCTCTTATTTATGACAACTTGAGCTCCAATATGGAGAAAAGCAGGCTGTATAGCAATAGCACTTAGACTTATATATCGCTTTACAGTGCTTTATAGCCCTCTCTAAGCGGTTTACACAGTCAGCATATTGCCTCCAACAATCTGGGTCCTCATTTTACTGACCTCGGAAGGATGGAAGGCTGAGTCAACCTTGAACCAATGAGGATTGAACCCCTGGCAGGGAGCTGAATTAGCCTGCAATACTGCATTTTAACCATTGTGCCACCACAGCATTACATATACAGTATATGTAATCAATATTAGTAAATATGGCATCATAGCCATACCTGATGAATGAACTAAATTCAGTTGTAGGTTGACTCTATGGCTGGACTCATCCAACATGGCTTTAACCATGTCAATCAACCAGAATTTTTAAAATTCACATATCATGACTTTCAAGCCATATGGCTACATCCACCCAGCACACCAGGCCAAATCTAAACAAACCACCTTATGGCTTAGCATGTTATGTGAGTCACCCTACATACAGCCAAATATGTTCCCCAAAAATCACATCAGTGGAGGTAAAGGATGGAAAAACTAATATTACTGTTACAGTAACATAACAGGAAGACAGCTTACCTGCTCTTGCACAAAATCCCAGCTGTCACCATGATCTGAAAGGGATGCATTTGCTCCATAGCCTGTAATGATGGTTTTTACTTGTCCAGCCACTGTTGAACTGATCTGCATGTGGGAGGAATAGCAAACTTAGTTAGGCTCTTTATATCATATGTAAAAGCAAAGGTGCGTCTATCAGTGACAGATCAGCATCCTGTTTTCCCTGGAGTCCTCCCAGCGTGCAGAAGAGGAGACAAGTCTTCCTTGATAGATGAGACTTGGTTCAAACACAGAAAAAGCAGGTACCCACTTCTTTCAAAAACCAAACTAGGAATAAAATCTGATTATATTTACAGGCAGTCCTCGACTTACGAACACAATTGAGTCCAAAATTTCTGTTGCTAAGTAAGACATTTGTTAAGTGAGTTTTGCTCCATTTTACGACCTTTCTTACCACAGTGGCTAAGTGAATCACTGCAGGTGTTGAATTAGTAACACCATTGCTAAGTGAATCTAGCTTTCCCATTGACCTGGTTTGTCAGAAGGTCGCAAAAGGGGATCACATGTCCCTGGGACACTGCAACTGTCATAACTATGAGTCAATTGCAAAGTGTCTGAATTTTGATCATGTGACCATGGGGATGCTGCAATGGTTGTTAAGTATGAAAACTGGTCATAAGTCATTTTTTCAGTGCCATTGTAACTTTGAACGGTCACTAAATGTACTGTTGTGTTGTGATATGTTGTGATGCATGAGGCTTGGAGAGGCTTGGGACAAAGAGACTGTGCCATGTGACTTTACCATGCTGTTTTAGAGCAACAGGAAATGGAGGCGGGGCCAAGAGGTGGCCTGGAACAAAGGAAGCAAGATGGCCATGTTATGTTGTAACGCCATAGGCCAGGAACAAAGAAGACCATGTGGCTGACCATATGGCCTTGGGACAAGAAATAAGGGGGGCTAATAGGTGGATGGACGTTGTACCAAGATTTGAATCCATTGGCCACAGGGTGGCCTTGCCAGTATAGCCTTGTCATTGGCTGAAGAAATAACATTGTCATTGGATGTTTGTAACCATGTGATGCATTGTGTAACCGCCCACTGTAACAGGGAATAAAAGGGGGAAGGCAGCCTTTGTCAGTTGTTGCTTTGCCCAGAGAAATGTGATCAGCATGTGTCTCTTAATTCGGCTATCGTGAAGGACCCGCCATTGATTGGGGCGCAATGAGGTGCCCCAAATCAGAATTGAAGTGGCCTGCGCAAGGCCTGACTTCAAGTGGTGACCCCGACGTGATTTGATGCAGAAGTCACGTCCTTCTGACATCTCACTACTCACTTCGCCTGGGATAGGCCATCGTGCACGTCTTTAAGTAAGAAGCTTTGCAAAAATTGGGCTGTGTACCTGAAAGAATTGCTTAGCTTAGTCAGGAGAGCAAATTATATTCAGAAACTTAATTAGGCTGTTTTCCCTGTCACTCAAAAAGATCTATGTCTTTTATTGGCTTTTTTGAAAAAAATCTTACCAATTAGACCTCGCCACATGGCAATAGGTATCTGGCTCCATTGCTGAGAGCCCCGCCAGATGTCTTAGCCCATGAGAGGCTGTAGTGTCACATGCTGGCGTTACACTATGCAAAAACAGCAAGCTAAATTGGCTAATTCTCAGGCTTAAAAAAGCATAGCCCTGAGACAAAAAATCTTACAATTTGACCGAGACAAAAAATCTTACAATTTGACTCTAAATTTGGCCAACTGGAGGAACAAACCTCGTGGTGTTTTCCTCAGCAAAGATCACCCCCCCCCGTGAGTATGTGGGTGGAATTCTCCAAGGATCAAAGGGGAGGGCTTGGTGTTATTGTCAGGACCTTAATTATGCAACTAACAAAGATTCACAAATGTGCCTTCACATTTAATATGTTTATACGTCTGTTTTTAAACTTTTAAACTTTTAAATTTAAATTTTTAATTTTTATCAAATTGGGGGGGGGTGAGTGATGTATGTACGGGACGGGAATATGCTTGAAGAATGTATGATAGATAAATGGACAGGCCTGCCGAGCTTGAGGGAGGCCGGGGACTGGGGAGATGTGGACTCTGGAGACAATGAGGGTTGGAATATACCGGTCATTCAGGGAAGAGGCAGGTATGGCGGGAGCAGGAGGGTAGGCCGCACACGGGGAACTCGGTCCTGCTGTCTCGTAGCAGTTCCTTGTTCTGGCCCTTCTGAAAAAACTTGCTCTCCCCACGATTCTGGTGATGGGTGTAGCTCGGGCCCTGGGCTCAGGCTATTGCTGCTTAACGCCAGGTCGGTTAACAATAAGGCTCCCCTCATTCATGATCTTCTCATGGATGAGGAGACCGACTTGGCGAGTGTGACTGAGACCTGGTTGGGCCCTGAGGGGGGAGTTCCCCTCACGGGCATGTGCCCATCAGGTTATCAGGTATGGCATCAGCCGCGACCCCAGGGAAGGGGGGGAGGAGTGGCTATTTTGGCCCGGGAGAACTTCAGTCTACGTAGACTCACTGTTTCCGAAATTCCGGGTTGCGAGTCCATCCTTATGACGCTGGACCTAGGGGTCCAGGTGGGCTTATTGCTTACGTACCTGCCTCCCAGCTGCGTGGCATCAGCCCTGCCTGTGCTACTCGAGGAGGTTGCTGGATTGGCGGTGGAGTTTCCCAGGCTTATAGTCTTGGGGAACTTCAATCTGCCGTCGCTTGGCGAATCCTCGGGATTGGCACAGGAGTTCATGGCCGCCATGACAACCATGGACCTGACCCAAGTAGTGCAGGGCCCGACGCATGAGGGTGGACACGCCCCGGATATGATTTTCCTTTCGGAGCAGTTGGGTAATGATATGGTTTTAAGGGGCTTAGATATCATGCCTTTGTCATGGACTGATAATTTTCTGCTTCGACTGAATTTTACGGCCCCAATCCTTCCCCGCAGGGAGGCGGAACCGATTAGGTAGTTCCGCCCCAGACGCCTGATGGATCCAATTGGCTTTCAGACGGCGCTTGGGGAATTACCGAGCTCACTCATCCACAGTCCGGCGGAGTCCCTGGTAGCGGCATGGAATACGGCCGCGAAGGGGGCTATTGACCGGATTGCGCCTTTGCGACCTCTCCGTGGTGCTGGCCCCAGGAGGTCTCCTTGGTTTACTGAGGAGCTCAGGGGGATGAAGCGCCATAAGAGACGTCTAGAGAAGCGATGGAGACAAAGTAAGTCCGGATCTGACCGAACCAGATTGAGCTTATTTATTAAAGCCTATCTGAAGGCGATTAAGGTGGCAAGATCTTTGTATCTTTCTGCTTTGATCGCGTCTGCGGAATCTCATCCGGCCGCCCTGTTTAGTGTGACCCGATCCCTTATTAACCTAAGGGGTCCGGGGCCTCCCTTGCAGGGTAGTGCCGAGGACTTTAATAACTGTTTTGCAGACAAAGTGGCTCAGATCCGGGCTGACCTAGACTCCAATTGTGTAGCAGAGTCGACTGATAATGATTCAGTTGAGGGGACAGGGGCATGTTCTTGTCCGGTCATCTGGGGAGAGTTTGTGGCTGTTACGCCTGAGGAAGTGGACAGGGCCATTGGATCTGTATGTTCTGCCACCTGTTTGTTGGACCCGTGTCCCTCCTGGCTGGTTTCGGCCAGTAGGGTGGTGACACGTACCTGGATCCAGGAGATTGTCAACGCTTCTTTGAGGGAGGGGTCCTTTCCGGCTCCCTTAAAGGAGGCACTTGTGCGCCCCCCTCCTCAAGAAGCCTTCCCTGGATCCAGAAATTTTGACCAACTATCGTCCGGTCTCCAACCTTCCCTTTGTGGGGAAGGTTGTCGAGAAGGTGGTGGCGCATCAGCTCCAGCGGTCTCTGGAGGAAGCCGATTACCTGGGCCCTCTGCAGTCGGGGTTCAGGCCCGGCTACAGCACCAAAACTGCTTTGGTCGCTCTGATGGATGATCTCTGGCGAGCCCGGGATAGTGGCCAGTCCTCTGTCCTGGTGCTTCTTGACCTCTCAGCGGCGTTCGATACCATTGACCACGGTATCCTTCTGCGCCGGCTGGAGGGATTGGGAGTGGGGGACACCGTATTGCGGTGGTTCTCCTCCTATCTCACTGGTTGGTCGCAGTCGGTGTTTGTGGGGGATCGAAGGTCCACCTCTAGGTTACTCCCATGTGGGGTGCCTCAGGGGTCGGTTCTCTCCCCCCTACTTTTTAACATTTACATGAAGCCACTGGGTGAGATCATCCACTGCCACGGAGTGAGATACCATCAGTACGCTGATGATACTCAGCTGTACATTTCCACTCCTGGCCATATCAGTGAAGCGGTTGAGGTGATGTGCCGGTGTCTGGAGGCTGTGAGGGTCTGGATGGGTGTTAACAGATTAAGGCTCAACCCCGATAAGACAGAGTGGCTGTGGGTGATGCCTCCCACGGACAGTTCTATCTGTCCTTCGATTACCCTGGGGGGTGAATCTATAAACCCCTCAGAGAAGGTTCGCAACTTGGGAGTCCTCCTTGATCCACAGCTGACATTGGATCATCATTTGTCGGCAGTGGCGAGGGGGGCATTTGCCCAGGTTCGCCTGGTGCACCAGTTGCGTCCTTACTTGGATCGGGAGTCACTCCTCACAGTCACACATGCCCTTGTCACCTCGAGGATTGACTACTGCAACGCTCTCTACATGGGGCTACCCTTGAAGAGTGTTCGGAGACTACAATTAGTGCAAAATGCAGCTGCGCGAGCAGTTGTGGGTCTTCCTCGTTGTGCCCACATTTCATCAACTTTCCGCACGCTGCATTGGTTGCCTATTGGTCTCCGAGCCCAATTCAAGGTGTTGGTTATTACCTATAAAGCCCTTCATGGCTTGGGACCAGGATACTTACGGGACCGCCTTCTGCCACATACTTCTCTACGACCGGTGAGAGCGCACAGGGTCGGCCTCCTCCAGGTCCCGTCAACGAAACAATGTCGTCTGGCGGGCCCTAGGGGGAGGGCTTTCTCTGTTGGGGCGCCAACCCTCTGGAACCAACTACCTCCTGAAGTCCGCGTTTCTCCAACCCTCCTGGCCTTCCGAAAGAATTTAAAAACCTACCTCTGCCGGCAGGCCTGGGGATGATTGTTGATTGTGGTGTGATTGATGAGTATGTATGGGGTTTGTATTTTTAATGTTGTTCGGATTTGTTCAATTGTTTATATATATATGTTGTAAGCCGCTCCGAGTCTTCGGAGAGGAGCGGCATACAAATCCGAATAAAATAAATAAATAAATAAATAAATAAATAAATAAATAAAAGTATTGTTAATGTTTGTTTGGCATTGTCTCTTACACCTAAAAGGGACCACAAAAATTGCTGATTGGATTAAAATTGACTTATGTGAGGAGCTTTGCTTCTTTCAAAAATTCTCCTTGTGTGAAAGAATTGTATGCATGGCTATTTAAGATCTGCCTTCTTCTTTTTCTTCTCCTGTAGCTATTGGCTTGCAGGATTCTGTTTCTGTTTCTTCTGCCTGTTATCTTTTAACTTGCTAAAAAATCTTAAGTCTTTTTCTCCTTCTGACTCAGAACATGCTTTCCTATGCTAATTCAGTCTTCTATCCCTTACCTTTTAACTTACTAAAAGATCTTAAGTCTGTTTCTCCCTCTGACTCAGAGTATGCTTTTCATGGCGTCATTTCCTCCCAGTTCTTCTCCTGATAAAGACTTAACTGCCTCTGCTTATCTGGTTTGATCTTACTATGCTAATTCAGTCTTTACTGTCTTACCTTTCAACTTATTAAAAAATCTGAAGTCTGTTGTTCCTGCTCCTAATAATTGGAAAAATGAGAAAATATTTCCTGGTAATCCATTGATTCAATAATGCCTTGCTTACTGTTAAAAAAACTTTTTTCCCCTGCAGCAGCCATTTCCTCCCTCGCAGGGCCGTTTTTCTCTTCCCCCCCTCTTCTTTTGAAATTGCAGGTTTACCAATTTAAAGCCAGAGGTTTTATTTGAAGACTTTGTTGGTCGCCTGAAGACCATAAATGGGCCAGTTTAAAAGCAGTAAAACCAGCTAGCTCCTGGTTTCCAAGGAAACGGATGGCTGTAAACGGAGATTCAATTTACATTTGAATCTGTGATCTCATCTTTGAATCTGTGTTACCTTCTCTCTCGCACCCCCCCTCCTCTCTGGTTGTGTTGCTTAATAAACCATGGCTTCTTTGAATCTTATTTTCTCTTTGCCAATTTTGCCCTTAATTTTGCCTTTCTGATTTCTTTGCAAAATTTGCCTTTCTCATTTCTCTTTGCCTATTTTGAATTTTATATTTTCTAGTCTTGTTAATGAATTTTATTTTTGTCCCTTTCTTATCTCTTTCTTATTTCTCTTTGATGATTTAAATTTTTGTGACAAATCATTGCTGTTTTGCATTTTTTGTCTCTCACCATAAGTTGCTGAATGCATTCAATTGTTGATGATACATGCCAGCACAGAACAAACAGAAGCAAATGTGTATGCCTTCATAGCGTGCCTATGAATGAAATCTCTCAATCTCTCTCTTTAACTTTGAATCCTTCCTTACTTTGTGTTATGAATCACACAGTTTCATCAGTTAGTAACAATCTTGCTCAAGTAACAACTATCACTATAAAGCTAGATATTATAATGAGACAAATCTGACAACAAGAAAGCATGTGCTGATTCTGTTCCCTTGTTTGATTTTGGTGAAATTTTTGAAACTTTGTACAACTTCTCTAAAAAAACAATATTGGATCTTATGTGGAAAAAATGCACATTGGTCAATACCCCAGAATTGGTCTGGTACATTTACATTTCTGACAACACACACAACATTGCTGCCACAATTGCTCACATGGAAAATATGGTACAAAACAATCCCTTATCACAAGAAATTGGTGCCTTGTTTGATTGACAGTTTATTTTCCTGGCTACCTGGTGCTGGGTGGCTCAAGGAATTGGTTTTTAGTATTATAATGTTTCCAGTATTCTGTGTAACAATCTGTTGCTGTGTACAAATGTATTCCTCCCCTGCTGAACCTGTGTAAGCCTCCCTCTTCTAACCATCTCCTGGATAAGAGCCAAGAACCAACTACAACCTCTGATGACTGGACAGAGATGTTTCTATGATGGCAGCCTCTGAGGACTGGACAGATGACAGCTTATGCCCTAGGATCGTGTCAGAACTGGACGGAGCATAGGTGGAACAACCCACAGCTGCTAAAAAATAAAATAAAAAAGTGGATATGTTGTGATATGTTGTTATGCATGAGGCTTGGAGAGGCTTGGGACAAAGAGACTGTGCCATGTGACTTTACCATGCTGTTTTGGAGCAACAGGAAATGGAGGCGGGGCCAAGAGGTGGCCTGGAACAAAGGAAGCAAGATGGCCATGTTATGTTGTAATGCCATAGGCCAGGAACAAAGAAGACCATGTGGCTGACCATATGGCCTTGGGACAGGAAATAAGGGGGGCTAATAGGTGGATGGACGTTGTACCAAGATTTGAATCCATTGGCCACAGGGTGGCCTTGCCAGTATAGCCTTGTCATTGGCTGAAGAAATAACATTGTCATTGGATGTTTGTAACCATGTGATGCATTGTGTAACCGCCCACTGTAACAGGGAATAAAAGGGGGAAGGCAGCCTTTGTCAGTTGTTGCTTCGCCCAGAGAAATGTGATCAGCATGTGTCTCTTAATTCGGCTATCGTGAAGGACCCGCCATTGATTGGGGCGCAATGAGGTGCCCCAAATCGGAATTGAAGTGGCCTGCGCAGGGCCTGACTTCACTGTTGTAAGTCAAGGACTACCTTTATTTGGAGTAGAATGGGAGGTTCTGCCCAAACTCTACTCTCAGTGGAGAAAAGTTCAAAAAAAACATGATGCAAGGTTTATTTTCCTTTCCCAGAGAATCCAACAGTGGGGAACAGCGATGACAGCAACTACAACACCAAATCTTTTCCATCCTCTCAACATGTCACACACAGTTGCTGGTCACCCGGCCCTTCCAGAAAGGGAGCTAGTTCTCTTACTCATTGCATCATGCAAGACTTTAACCCCCAAGCCTTAATTACTTTTGCTAAGGCACCAAACCAATTATTAAAGGCATCACCATACAGTATGCATGCTTGTTGTGAAAGGATTTTAAAGAACCCAAGGCCTGCACAAAGAATGGGAGAGGGATAGTGTAGTGTAAGCCAGATGAAAAAGAGTGGCAAAAAGCAGACATTTTTCTGATTAACAAATCACATGATTTGTAAATCATAATTTACAAACCTCACATTTACTCCTGGAGAAAATATATGTATCTTTTCGCTCACTCTTATACCCTGCCACACATCTTCTCTTATGCCACCCCGCATCTGTGAGTCACTAAGAGAAGGACACAGAAATATTGAGTGTAAATTGATTCTTCTCTTTCACAGGCCCTAGTCATTCCTCCCCCACCCTTTTTTTTTTTTGGTTCTGGGCAGAGAAAGAGAGAAAGGGAAAGAGAAAGGAAAGGGGGGAAAAAGAGAAAGGATTTAGTCTAGCTAGTAAACTTGCAAAATGGTGGAACACAGTATTATATTTCAGATCACATTACAGGATCACATTGTTTTCTCCCCAGGAATTCTTGTAAATGGAAAACAAGGATATGCAATAGTGAGCTAGTTTAGAAATGCCTTTCTCTCCAGATGGTTTATTACAAATCTCTTTTGGCCCAGCAAATCTTTTATTTATTTTGGTGGGATTTAACATCTAGATTTAACCATTGTGCGTTTGTGGACCAGTGGTGGCGTTGGGGAAGAGGGGAAGGTTCTGCACGCTCGCCCACCACTTGCATGGCCCAGTTTTGAACAGGCCACAGCCCAGGGGCTGGGGACCCTGATTTAGAGAACATTAGATTCACTTGCATATTTGGGCCATTGTATATGCAAAGAAGCATTCAGCAATCAAGGGGCATGATCTTGGGGAAGGCTGTTATCCAGGATGTAGACCAGATCAAGGACTAGGAGTAAAATAACAAAAGAAGGGAATGAGAAGGGGGGGGAATCCCTTCTGGTAGAATGAAGCATTATTGAAATAGGTGTATGGCGACCATTTTATGAGAAATCTTCTGATTTATGACACTGCTTACCGTGTTGCTGTGTGTCTGTATCAGGATTGCAATGGTGACTTGACCAACAAACAGGAGCAATAGGAAGGCAAAGTACTATTGATGGAGAGAGAAAAGGCCAGCAAAATCAGTCAACATCACCATGGTATCTATTATTCATTCATTCATTCACATGAACATTACTTCAAGTTTCTTACAAACAAGCATGCTAAATTTATTTTTAATCTGCATTTTTGCCTATATTTGATAAGTATTATCAAAATACAGCCACATGCTATAACCAACCTCCAAGCAATCACCATTAAAAAAACCTAGCGCCCATCATTAAAAACTGAGAACCACTGCTGTAAACATTGAAACCTCATCTGCAGCTAAATCACAAGGTACCAAATATATCACTACAAAGGGAAAATACCACAGAGCATAATTACCTTTCTGCATTTCCCACTACAAAAGCCTCTTGGGAAATTACCACCTCATGCACTATACAGGTTCTCCTTCCTTTATTCTGTTGTGTTATTAAAAGGTACACAACCGGATTTCTATCGGTGTCTAGAGGGATCATCTGAGCCACTAATTAACTAGAATGCTGTGCCATCGTTTTATCAATATATCAGTCTTATATTAAAGATGAAATGTCCACATATAGTATTCATAAATTCTTCTTGTAACTGAATGCCATATAAGTGTCAGCACAGTTACACCTACCCTCCAAATAAAGTATATCAGCTTTTTCAGTTGTTTTATAGAGTAATGATTCCAACAGAATAGAATTTTTGTAGTTCGGCGTTGAACGTGGGGTCCTTGTTACTGTCTGACTTTGGTAGTTTCCTTGGAGACATTTCATTACCAAATTAGGTAACATCATCAGTATTAGTCATTGATGAAGTTACTTAGTTTGGCAATGAAACATTTGCAAGAAAACAACCATGCTCAGAGAGCACCAAGGACCCCACAGTAAAGATTATTCACAATCTTTCAATTGCAGGAATTCTTCGCTTTCATGTTACCTCATTGTCTGAAGATCCAGTTTCCAGAGAAATCCTAGTTTCCAGAATTTGTTGCTTTAATTTGTTGCTTTAAGGCAAATGAGGTCCAGGCAGAAGAAGAACATCGTGGCTTCAAAATCTAAGGGACTGGTTTGGACAAAACTCAGCAGCACTTTTTTGTGCGGCTGTTGATAAAAACAGGATCGCCAACATGATCGCCAACATCCAATAACGGATATGGCACAAGAAGAAGAAGTTGCTTTAATCCAGGAGTTGGCAACTTTTTCTCACCCTAAACTCTATCCCACAAGTCTGCATCACATGGTTAAAATATTCTTCTCCAATTGCCCACCAAATTTCTTAGAACTTAAATGTTTCATCTCAAAACTTCAGAAGGTTTTTGTCTTCCTGAAAAGATCACCAAAATCTTTCAAAACTTGTTCCATTTGGTAAAGTATTTATAATGCTTTTTTTTAAAAAAAAATTTAAGATGCGCAAGGCATGGAAGCAGCCGGCTTCTGTGAGGCTCCGAACTCCGGGACTTAAAAAGCCGCGAAAACAGCGCAAAACAGCTGTTTTTCGCAGCAGAAAAAACCCCTCCCCGGTCAGAGAAGGGGTCTAGAGCGGGGAGAGGGGGTCGAGAGCCTCTAAAAATTCCCTGGAAGAGAGTTCGGGAAGAAAGAAAGAGGACTCCCCCCGGACGCTCACGATAGTTCCAGCCAGGAGCTGACAGACTTACAAGCTAAGAACAACCTCCGCGTGAGGAAAACTGCACTAAAGAGGCAAGGAGACAGATGGACTGAAAGCAAGAGCCCAAAAAACCAAGTATTTCTTATATTATACAGCTGATTAACTTCTTTCACAATACACAAAAAGTAGCCAAGATGGCGACTTTCACTTTAAAACAAAAGTAACCGGATGAGAGGGAAAGTGGAATTGCGAGAGTGACCACTAGAGGACAGTCTAGACGCAAACTTTAAAAATCCCTACAAAATATACATAAGAAAAAGAATAAGAAGACTAAAAGAGGATATAATTTATGAACTCAGGATGGCCACTAAGCAGTCCAAAATAATAGCCTCAAAGGTGGCAACACCCTCCCCAGGCCAGTTCCTTAAAACACCAGGGAACAACATACCTGTCCCCTCATCTTCCTCCATGCCTATGGAAGCCCAGGCCCCCCTGCCTACCCAGGCCTCTCCAGAAATGCATATGATAAAAGAATTAAAAGAGATAATGTCAACAATAGAGAGAAAGCTTGAGGCAGTTGAAAAGAGGGTGGAGGAAGTTGATAAGAAGATAGGGGGAATGGGTACGCTGATGGAGAGACAAGGCAAAGAACTAGAACAGAAGTTGAAGGAACAAAGCAGAGAATTGGAGAGGAAGATGGAAGCACAAAGCAAAGCTGTTACTGAAGACCTAGACCAAATCAAGGAAACAATAAAAACAAACAATAAGAAAATGAGAGATGATATTGAGAAAAATTTTAAGAAGGTCTGGGGAGGGGGTTGAAAAAAGGATGGAAGAGATGGAGAACCGAATTGAGGGCTGAGATGAAATGCGAGGTGCAAGACAACTATGATGCAATATTGGCAGATGATGACAGCTATCAGGGTCAGGGGACTGGGTGAATCAACAAATGAAAAGCAAGAAGATTTGAAAAGAATTTTTGTAAAAGCCTTGGTACAATTTCTGGAAGAGGAGGCTGAAAAAATCTCTTGGCAAATAGACAGAATCCACAGAGTCAACTCATGGATCGCAAAAAACAAAAATCTACCAAGAGATGTGGTTATCCACTTTGTAACAAAGGGATTCCGAGACCATATTTCTACAACATCCTATAACAAGAAATTGTATGTAGAGGGGCAAGAGGTGATGATATTGAAAGAGATCCCTCCCAAGATGTTAAGAGAAAGAAAATACTACAAGTTCTTGGTCACTGAACTGAAAACACGCGCTCTACAATATCGATGGGAAGCCCCAACTGGAATGTCAGTACTCCTTAAAGGCAAAAGATACCATCTGAACTCAATCCGGAAAGCAAAAGAATTTCTTGAAAAGGAACTGAAAGCGGGGGGACCCCGGCCCACAACACTGGATAATATAGATTGGCCACGTGAAAGAGGAATGGACTTAGAACAACGATCAAACTCCCCAGAAGCACAGACCGCCGCAGCAGCAGGAGAAGAGAAAGGATCTTCTCGGGATGCGACTGCACAGAGGATGGATGTCAATAAAACCATGGAAGCAGGACAGATTAAAGAGCTAGGGCAGACGAGGGCTACTACTAAATGCATAGAACAGCAAGAAAAGATCCCACTAAGCAATATGAACACCAACCTGGATACCATGGGAGCGAGACCAAAGAAGAAAGCAGGGGAAAAAACGGAAGTGGTCTGGCAGGAGTATCCCGAAGCCGATCATGACAACTAAATATTTGACTTGGAATGTTAATGGGTTAAACTCCCCACAGAAAAGGAAGAAAATATTTCATTATCTGAATCAAGGGAAAAATGATATAATTTGCTTACAAGAAACACACATCAGAACTACGGACCAGAAATATTTAACTAACAACAAGCTAGGCACACAATTTGTTGCAGCGGCAGCAGTAAAGAAGAATGACATTGTCATCTATGTGAAAAGGCATATAAGAGCTAAATTAATAGTCAGACTCTCAAGGAAGATATCTAGCAATCGAAATAGTACAAGAAGATAAGAAAATTCTTTTGATGGGCGTATATGCACCAAATCAACAACAAGGAAAATTCTACAAATTGATACATAAAAAGTTAACACAACTCAACTACAGATCACGTATTATAATGGGAGACTGGAATGGTGTCATAGAGGTCGACCTGTATAAAAAGAAGACAGCACCAAACCCGCAAAAACACTCCAAGTTGCCTAAATCCTTCTTTGACATAAAAGATGACTTCGAACTGATAGACATTTGGAGGGAAAGACATGGCAAAGAGCAAGAATTTACCTTTTTCTCAGACAGACACCAATCATTCTCTAGAATTGACTTTATATTAACAACCAGCGACTTGCTTGTTAGCCTAAAGAAGGTGAAAATCCTACCCAAAGTACTATCAGACCATAACCCGGTGTGGATGGAATTAAGACATGGACAGAAACCTAGGAGATCCTGGAGAATTAATGAAAACCTGTTTAAATACGATATAAATGTGGATGAATGCAAAAATGTTATGAAGGAATTCTTTAGCATAAATATGAATAAGGACACACCTATAGAAATGATATGGGACGCCAGCAAGGCATACATGCGTGGGATTCTCATGGACATGAACAAAAGGCACCGGTGCAAACAAGAACAAAAAAGAAAGGAGTTAGAAGATGAGATAAGTAGGAAAGAGCAACTATTAATAAAAAGACCGGAGGACAAAGTCACCAAAGAGGGAATCAAGATTTTAAGGAAACAATTTGACTTGTTGATGGCAGATCAAGTGGCAAGGAATATACAATATGCAAAGCATAGGACATTCTGTAATTCCAATAAACCTGGTCGGTGGCTGGCTTATATATTAAGGAAGAAGCAAAAATCCCGCATAATTGAAAAGATAGAGTATAAAGGAAAGGAAGAGTTTCAACAGGAAATGATCAAGAAAGCTTTTACAGAATTCTACTCCAAGTTATACGCTGAAGAGAAGACACAAGACAAGGAGATAGATAAGTTTCTGCAAAATGAAAAGTTATTGATAATCACCGATGAACAAAGAGATAGACTGAATGCACTGATCACGCAAGAAGAAATACTTTCAGTGATTAAACAAATGAAAAAGGGAAAATCGCCCAGGACGGATGGGTTAACAGCGACCTACTACAAGTATCTCCGAGAGGAAGTGATAGAACCCCTTAGAGAGTTATTTGTCAACATACAAGAAGGTGGTCAAGTTCCACCGTCGTGGAAAACAGCCTACATCTCTCTAATCCCTAAAGAGAGAAAAGACAATGCTCAACCAGAAAACTACAGACCCATCTCGCTATTGAACACGGATTACAAAATCTTCGCAAAAATCTTGGCTAACAGATTAATGACAGTGTTACAAAAAATAATTCACCCGGACCAAACTGGATTTATACAAGGACGTCAGATGAAAACTAATGTAAGACAACTGCTGAACATAATAGAGTATTTGGAAAGGCATAACCAGGTGCCCGCTACTCTCATGTTTGTAGATGCAGAAAAGGCCTTCGATAGATTGAATTGGCTGTTTCTGATAAAACTGATTGGGGGGATGAAAATGGGAGAACAGTTTATTAATTCCATACTGGCAATTTACCAGAAACAAACGGGCCAGATCATTGTGAATGGGGACTTAACAGACTCATTTAACATAGAGAAAGGTACTAGACAGGGATGTCCGCTATCCCCCTTGCTGTTTGTTTTAACGCTGGAGATTCTACTGAACAAGATAAGAGCGGCAGATGACATAAAAGGCATACGGATTAGACAACAGGACTACAAACTATGTGCCTTCGCGGATGACCTGCTGGTGACAATGGCTCAACCAGCACATTCAGCTAGGAGATTGATGGAGATAATGAAGGACTATGGTAGGGTATCGGGCTTCAAAGTAAATACATCTAAGACGAAGATGCACTTCCGGTGGCTCCGCGGCCCCTGCTGGGTCTCCTTTGTGAGACTCCGCTCTCTGGATTTGTAAAGCCGCGAAAAACAGCGCTCATCAGCTGTTTTTTCGCGGTGAAAAATCCCCTCTCCGGGCAAAGGAGAGGTGTAGAGCATCCGGAGTAAGGTTGAGCCTTCTTAGATCCCTGGAAAATAAGTTTTCAGGGATTAAGAGTGAGCTCCCTATAGCTCCGGAGAACGCTCCTTTCCAGAGACGCTTCTGTCTTCTGACAGAGAAAGACGCCGCGACCACCTCTGCTTCTTCTAAGTTCAACACTGGAGAGACTGCAAGCAGGCTGAATGAATACAGGAGTTTTAAATGGATTGCAAGTATTTTTATTGTTTTTTTTGGCTATACATTTCTAACGTTCACAATCAACATAATGCTTTAAGATGGCGCTTAACTCTCAATGCTTTCATTGTTAGGGAAAGTGCTGGATAGTGAAAGTGGATTTGTTATTTCTCACTTCCTGCTTCTTTAAGTGCAGCTAGAGAGATGGCTGTGACTATTTGAAATTTAAAATGGAGTGGAATCTACAGTCAAATGCTAAACCTATGTTGGATTGTACTGATGAATTTTATGAAAAAAGACCTGATACACAGAAGACTTTTACGCAAGAGTTTAAAGAGATTAAAGCACTTTTGAAAGAGGCTTTTACAGAAATATTTACTATATGTGCTGGATACCTTCCTTTGAGTGAAGCTGAACAACTTACTGCTGAACAATTTATATCACAATTTGAATATGGAGAAGAGTTGGAACATTTAACTGGAATCTCTCCTTCAAATGAATTACAATCCTCTGTTGAGTATTATACAATACAAGAGAAATTAGGAGATCAACAGGGAAAGGAAGAGGATACTTCTGAGAATGGGGACTATAACTGGATTTTGCTTGATGAAAAGTTTATTTATGGACAGGAAGAGGTTTTGTTTCAAGAAAAGGAATTCTATCCAGTTAAGCACCAAGAAGAGGATTTAATTCACAAAAGAGAGACATTGTTTCACCTCAAGAAGCACTTAGGCTACAAAGTGAAATGGATTTTGTTTGATGAGCAGTTTATTTATGGAGAGCAAGAGGAATTGATTCAAGAAAGGAAGATTCAGTTTCAGAAGCAATTTATTTACGGGGCTGAAGAAATAATGAAGAGAGATTTATTATTGGAAAGGGTGGCCCTGTTATGGCGGCTTGTTTGGTTAAGAAAAAAACCTAGAGTTCGTTTGAAGCAATGAAATTTAAACTTGTATGTAAGGAATTATTGGCAATTTAAAATTATGGACTGAATTGAGGACCAAGATTAGGAGTAAGATGCAAGAGAAGATGTTTAATGGTTGACATAATTAAATTGACGAAGGATGTATTTGTTTTGATGATCTGGGTTTGACATTAGATTGATTTAATGATGAGATAGATAGACTGGATAAAATTGAAGGAATGTAAGTTAGAAATGCTATAAATAGTTTGTTAGATGAGAGAGCCCAGAAGTCGATTGATTAAATGAAATTTATAGATGATAAATATTATTTTTAACAAGATGAGTTAATTGTTTAATAAGGAATTAAGCTTAATTTAAGATTATGGGTTGAATTAAAGATAAATATTATAGTTAAGGTTTTGGTGAGGATGGTTAAATGAAGATATATCAAGTTATATTATGAGAAATTAAATTGATTAGAATGTAATTGATATTGCTACTATTATTATTATTATTATTTTTCTTTTTTGAACTGAGGGATTCATTGATATTGTTATCGTTATTAATATTATCTGTTTAATTCTAATAAGATGAGTTTTTTTTAGAATGTAATTGATATTGCTACTACTATTATTATTACTATTTTTCTTCTTTTGAATTGAGGGATTTATTGATATTGTTATCGTCATTAATATCATCTGTTTAATTCTAATAAGATGAGTTTTTTTTTATGGATTGTTTTGATTTAGAGAATGTATATATTATATAGTTTAAAATTCTTGTTAAGATTATACAATAATTATGTTTGATGTAGTGGGGTTTTCTTTTGTTATACCCTGTAAGCATTCTGGGAAGTCGTGGGTTAGGGAGGGATTATAATTTTAGATATGATGTTTTCTCAACTGTATTTGGGGTTGGTGGAAGAATAATTAATTATTGTTACTAAAGGGTTGTTTGGGTGGCCTTTGGTGGAGTGAAGATTGATTTAAGTGGAAGTTGATAAGAAGGGGGAATAATAGGATGGAGATAGAGAAGGATGAAGGTTATTTGTTTGAGATGTTTATTTTCAGTTGAGTTATTATCATTAGATGCATTGGAAAATGTATTTATGCTCTGTTTATGGATGATTGTTTATTTTAATACTATGATTTGATATGATTAGTCTCTTTTTTCTGTTAAAATTTAAAAAAAAACCAATAAAAATATTTAAAAAAAAAAAAAAATAAGACGAAGATGCTAGTTAAAAATTTAGATAACAACTCAAAACAGGACTTAGAAAGAATAACGGGCTGTGAAATAGTTAAGAAAGTTAAATACTTAGGAGTGGAGATAGAAGCTACAAATGGGAAATTATATAAAAATAATTACGAGGTGCTGTGGAACAAGATACAAACAGATCTGGTCAGGTGGAAAACATTACAACTGTCTCTGCTGGGCAGGATAGCGGCAGTAAAAATGAACGTATTGCCAAAATTTCTATTTCTCTTTCAAATGCTACATATACTCAAAAAGGATGTGGACTTGGACGAATGGCAGAAGGGCATTAACAGATTTATTTGGGATGGCAAGAAACCGAGGGTTAAATTAAAAATCATCCAGGATACAAGGAAGAGAGGTGGTTTAAAAATGCCCAATTTGAAGTTATATTACTAAGCTGCGGCGCTGGTGGCGCTAAGTTACTGGATTAATATAACGAATGACAGAGTACTGAATGTTGAAGAGCATGGTTTACTATATGGCTGGCACGCATACCTAGTGTATGACAAGAAGGTGGACAAGAGCTTCAGGGAGAACCCACTGAGAACCCCGCTATTGTGGGTCTGGTAGAAATATCAGCACCTACTACATGAAAAGATTCCCATCTTGACGATCCCCGGACACACAATAGGGGACATAAACATAATACAAGGTCAGGCTGTGGTGCCCTATAGTAAACTAGTAACGGAAGAAGGAAATGTGTTTTCGTTAAAACCATCGAATACGCTAGCAGATGAAGGAATAGTGTGTACCTGGCTTTCATATTTGCAACTGCAGTCTAGATGGCAAAAAGACCTGAAGAAGGGTTTATCCAGAACAGATGAGAATTTAATTGAACAGGTTAGAGAGCAGGGACCCATGCATATCAAACGAGTGTACAGTGTACTGATAGAAATTGACTCTGAAACTGTACTAGTCAAGGACTGTATGGTAAAGTGGGAACAAGATTTTGGTCAACCTATCACGATGGAAACGTGGGAGGAAATCTGGGTGAGAAATGTAAAATTTACGCAAGCGCAACAGTTAAGGGAGAACTTTTATAAGATGTTCTACAGGTGGCACCTAGATCCGAAAAAAATATCGTATATCTACCCAG
This sequence comes from Bothrops alternatus, assembly GCA_034064705.1. Classification (NCBI taxonomy): domain Eukaryota; kingdom Metazoa; phylum Chordata; class Lepidosauria; order Squamata; family Viperidae; genus Bothrops; species Bothrops alternatus. The sequence continues at coordinate 1,181,453 of JARGCV010000054.1, forward strand.
ACATCCAACCTAAATGTTGGAGGTGTGATAGTATGGAGGCCACATATTTTCATGTATGGTGGACATGTAGAAAATTTAAAGCCTTCTGGAGAAAAATATGGTGGACACTCCAAACCATTTTGAAAAAGCATATTGAATTTGTACCTCAGTTGTTTTTGTTAGGGATCATAAAAGACTGCACTACCACAGAGACGAACTTAATTCTGAACTTGATCAGAGCAGCGAGACTGCTGGTGGGACAGTACTGGAAGAAGCCAGAAATACCACCTATAGAAGAATGGACTTTGAAAGTAATAAATTTGGCAGAAATGGCTAAAATATCGGCATATTTGAAGGATCGCTCAAATGAACAATATATGATAGACTGGAAACAGTGGATAGACTACATACAAGAGAAACACCAATCAGAGAAAATGTATCTGGCTTATAGTTAAATCTTGACATAAGGAGTGAAGAATGTTTACAAATTTAAATCGATTGTATTAAGTCGGATAGCAGTTAGCTTGAATTTTCCCCTGGTTTACATATACAAATATATATCTACTGATTATTGGAAGATATATATCAAATAGACTAAGAATGTACTTGTCGAAGGGATAGGTATATCGACATGGAAATTATTAACATTAATAACATGACTTGTTTGTTTGATGTCCAATGGATTGACCTGAAAAGAAGTGAAAGTTAAAATGTGTAAAATGTAGTTGGTTCATAGTTAAACTTGGATATATGGAGTGAAGAAGGTCTACAAATTTAAAATGATTGTATAGAGTTGAATGGCTTTAACTTGAAAGTATTTTTTTTCTTTCTTCCTTGTTTACATGTACAAATGGATATCAAATAATAAAAAATGTTATTTAAAAAAAGGCATACGGATTAGACAACAGGACTACAGACTATGTGCCTTCGCGGATGACCTGCTGGTGACACTGGCTCAACCAGCACAATCAGCCAGGAGACTGATGGAGATAATGAAGGAATATGGTAGGTTATCAGGCTTCAAAGTAAATATATCTAAGACGAAGATGCTAGTTAATAATTTAGATAGCAACTCAAAACAGTACTTAGAAAGAATAACGGTCTGTGAAATAGTGAAGAAAGTTAAATACTTAGGAGTGGAGATTGAAGCTACAAATGGGAAATTATATAAAAATAATTACGAGGTGTTGTGGAACAAGATACAAACAGATCTGGTCAGGTGGAAAACATTACAACTGTCTCTGCTGGGCAGCATAGCGGCAATAAAAATGAATGTATTGCCAAAACTTCTATTTCTCTTTCAAATGCTACCTATACTCAAAAAGGATGTGGACTTGGACGAATGGCAGAAGGGCATTAACAGATTTATTTGGGATGGCAAGAAACCGAGGGTTAAATTAAAAATCATCCAGGATACAAGGAAGAGAGGTGGTTTAAAAATGCCCAATTTGAAGTTATATTACTATGCTGCGGCGCTGGTGGCGCTGAGCGACTGGGTTAATATAACGAATGACAGAATACTGAATGTTGAAGGGCATGGTTTACTATATGGCTGGCACGCATACCTAGTGTATGACAAGAAGGTGGACAAGAGCTTCAGGGAGAACCCACTGAGAACCCCGCTGTTGTGGGTCTGGAAGAAATATCAGTACCTACTACACGAAAAGATTCCCATCTGGACGATCCCCGGACACGCAATAGGGGACATAAACATAATACAAGGTCAGGATGTGGTGCCCTATAGTAAACTTGTAATGGAAGAAGGAAATGTGTTTTCGTTGAAGCCATCAAATACGCTAGCAGATGAAGGAATAGTGTGTACCTGGCTTTCATATTTGCAACTGCAGTCTAGATGGCAAAAAGACCTGAAAAAGGGTATATCCATAACAGATGAGAATTTAATTGAACAGGTTAGAGAGCAGGGGCCCATGCATATCAAACAAGTGTACAGTGTACTGATAGAAATTGACTCTGAAACTGTACTAGTTAAGGACTGTATGGTAAAGTGGGAACAAGATTTTGGGCAACCTATCACGATGGAAACATGGGAGGGAATCTGGGTGAGAAATGTAAAATTTACACAAGCGCAACATTTAAGGGAGAACTTTTATAAAATGTTCTATAGGTGGCACCTAGATCCCAAAAAATTATCGCATATCTATCCAGACATCCAACCTAAATGCTGGAGGTGTGATAGTATGGAGGCTACATATTTTCATGTATGGTGGACATGTAGAAAAATTAAAGCCTTCTGGAGAAAAATATGGTGGACACTCCAAACCATTTTGAAAAAGCATATTGAATTTCTACCTCAGGTGTTTTTGTTAGGGATCATAAAAGACTGCACTACCACAGAGACGAACTTAATTCTGAACTTGATCACAGCAGCGAGACTGTTGGTGGGACAATACTGGAAGAAGCCAGAAATACCACCTATAGAAGAATGGACTTTGAAAGTAATAAATTTGGCAGAAATTGCTAAAATATCATCATATTTGAAGGATCACTCAAATGAACAATATATGATAGACTGGAAACATTGGATAGACTACATACAAGAGAAACACCAATCAAAGAAAATGTATCCGGCTTATAGTTAAATCTTGACACAAGGAGTGAAGAATGTTTACAAATTTAAATTTAAATCGATTGTATTAAGTTGGATAGCAGTTAGCTTGAATCTTCCCCTGGTTTACATATACAAATATTTATCTATTGATTATAGGAAGATATATATCAAATATACTAAGAATGTACTTGCTGAAGGGATGGGTGTATCGACATGAAAATTATTAATTTTAATAAGATGACTTGTTTGTTTGATGTCCAATGGATTAATCTGAAAAGAAGTGAAAGTTAAATTTTTTAAAATGTAATTGGTTTATAGTTAAACTTGGATATACGGAGTGAAGAAGGTCTACAAATTTAAAATGATTGTATTAAGTTGAATGGCATTTAACTTGAATTTTTTCCTTGTTTACATGTATAAATGTTTATCTAATAATAAAAAATAAAAAAAGACGAGAAAAATTTTTTTAAGAGTAGCATCGTTTTGGAAACAGGAGCAACATGATGATCCCACCTGACTGAACCCAATAAATGTTATTTCCCTTTCTTAGACAGCACCAGAATAGAGGCCCTCAGCTTCTACCCAGCTACTTACAAGCATACACTTGATTTCCTTGAGAGAGCCCAAGCATCCAAGAAATCCCAATAACATTGTTAGGATGCCTGCACCCGAGAAAACGTAGGACCATATTTTAAGAGCATAATATGAGGACCCTGTGAAGGAAGGAAGAAACAGGTCAGAACAATCAAGAACTGAAAAGGTACAAATGACAGAAAAGAAGTCAATAATAATAAGCAGTCTCTATTAGAACATAAGAACATAAGAAGAGCCATGCTGAATCAGGCCAAAGCCCATCGAGTCCAGCATTCTGTGTCACACAGTGGCCCACCAATTGTACATGGGGATCTTGAGCAGAAGGAGAAGGCAAAACCCTCCCTTTCCCTTGACCCCCAACAAATGGTACCCAAGGGAATCCTGCCTGCCTCAACCAACATAGAGGCGGCACATGGACATCCGTTTTAATAACCACCGATACACTTTGCATCCATGAATCTATCTAGCCCTGCCTTGAAGCTGTCAAGGCTGACAGCTGTCACGACCCCTTCAGGAAGTGAATTCCATAAATCAACGACCCTCTGGGTGAAGAAATATTTCCCTTTATTTGTCCTCACTTTCTTAGCTATGAGCTTTAGGGAGTGCCCCCTTGTCCTGGTATTGTGTGATAGAGAAAAGAATTTTTCTCTATCCACCTTTTCTATCACATGCATGATTTTATACACTTCGATCAAGTCACCCCTTAAACGCCGTCTTTCAAGGCTGAAGAGACCAAGGCGTTGCAATCTGGTTTCATAAGGGAGGCGCTCCATTTCCTTGATCATTCTTGTTGCCCTTTTTTGCACCTTTTCCAGTTCCATTATATCCTTCTTGAGGTGCGGTGACCAGAACTGTACACAGTACTCCAAGTGTGGTCTCACCATCGATTTGTACAGAGGCAATACAACACTTGCTGACTTATTTTCGATTCCCTTCCTAATCATGCCAAGCATGGAATTTGCTTTTTTTACTGCTGCTGCGCATTGGGTTGACATCTTCATCGAGCTGTCCCCCAAAACCCCAAGATCCCTTTCTTGGGTTGTCTCAGAAAGTTTGGTCCCCCATCAGTTGGTAAGTATAATTGGGGTTCTTTGCCCCGATGTGCATAACTTTGCACTTGTTTAGGTTAAAATGCATTTGCCACTTTGTTGCCCACTCACACAATTTCGAGAGATCCTTCTGGAGCTCCCGACAATCAGTTTCACTTTTCACAACCCGGAACAATTTAGTGTCATCAGCAAACTTGGCTACCTCACTATTAACTTCTACATCCAGATCATTGATGAATAAATTAAAAAGTAAAGGTCCCAAAACTGAACCTTGGGGTACACCACTTCTCACTTCTTTCCATCCGGAGAATTGTCCATTTATTGCCACCCTTTGCTTCCTACAATGTAGCCAGTTACCAATCCAGGACAAGACCTGTCCTCTAATTCCGTGGCTGGAGAGCTTTTTTAGGAGCCTTTGGTGAGGAACTTTGTCAAAAGCCTTTTGAAAGTCAAGATATACAATATCAACTGGGGCCCCTTTATCTATGTATTTATTTACACCCTCAAAGAATTCTAACAAGTTAGTAAGACATGATTTGCCTTTGCAGAAACCATGTTGATTTTCTTTCAGCAATGCCTGTTTTTCTATGTGCCCTGTAATTTTATCTTTAATAATGGTTTCCATCAGTTTGCCTGGAACTGAGGTTAGACTGACTGGTCTATAGTTTCCTGGATCGCCTCTGGATCCTTTCTTGAAGATCGGGGTTATATTTGCTTCCCTCCAATCCTCCGGTACAGTGCCTGATCTTAGAGAAAGATTGTATATTTTAGCTAGAAGTTCAGCAATTTCACACTTGAGTTCCTTGAGAATTCTAGGGTGGATGCCATCTGGACCCGGCAATTTGTTGACGTTTAGTTTAGAAAGGCATGCAAGAACATCTTCCTTGTTTATCTCTATCAGGTTTAATTCTTCTATTTCCCTCCCTGGGAAAACTAATTCAGTGGCAGGCAGATGTTCTCTATCCTCCTCGGTGAAAACGGAGGCAAAGAAGTCATTTAGCCTCTCAGCAATCTCCTTGTCTTCTCTGATTATCCCCTTCTGACCATTGTTATCAAGTGGCCCAACTGATTTTCTGGTTGGGTTCCTGCTTCTGATGTACTTAAAAAAGGTTTTGTTATTATTTTTAATATTCTTGGCTATATGCTCCTCAAAGTCTCTCTTGGCTTTCATGACTATCGCCTTGCATTTGGTCTGCCAGAGTTTGTGATCCCTCCTGTTCTCCTCGGTAGGAAGAGCCTTCCATTTCTTAAATGAGTTTTTCTTCTTTCCAATAACCTCCTTTACCTCATTCGTAAGCCATACTGGTATCCTCTTGGACTTTCCAATCCTCTTTCTTCTTTTAGGAATGCTCCTCAACTCCTTGTTCCTCAACTGACAGAAATGTTTGGAAGAACCAAGCCTGGTTTACTGGGCCTACATCCAAAGAAGCATAAGTCTTTTGAAAAAGAGCTATACTACATAGTCCTTGAGTTACAACCTTTCGCTTAGTGACTATTCAACATCAAAATGGCATTGAAAATGTGATTTATAACTGATCTTTGCACTTACAACTGCTGCAGCATTGTGACGGTCATGTGATTGTGATTCAGGCGCTTGGCAACTGACATATATTTACAACAGTTGCACCATCCTGCCAGCTTATGACAAGCAAAGTCAATGGGGAAGCTGGCAGGGAAGGTTGGAAATGGAGATCACACATCTCACTTAACGAGCAAGATAGTGGGGGGGGGGGAAATGGGGAAAAAATTAGAAACTTTGATGTTATATATGTTGATGGCAGCAAGATTACTTTATGCACAAAAATGGAAGGACACTTTGATTCCCACAATGGATGAATGGCTGCAAAAATTGATGACGTTAACAGAGATGACTAAATTGACTGCCTTTGTTAAAGAAAAAAACACACAATTACTTTTGTTTGTACTTGGAAACCGCTTCTGCTTGAGGTGGAAAAAAAATGAAAATTTGATTTTGGGTTTTACCGATTAGATTTGTTGTTATAGAAATGGCTAGTTTATAGTATTATGTAAAAGTAAAAAGTTGAGGTTTGATGCTATTATGCTGGACTCGATGGGCTCTGGCCTGATTCAGCATGGCTCTTCTTATGTTATTATGTTCTTATGTTCTTACTGCACCAAAGGGAGTTGGAAGTCAACGCCTTTTCTTTCTTTTTCCCCCTTTCCCTACACCTTTCCCTTTCCTTCTCCCTCCCCTATTTTCCTAACATTTTCCTTTGTATTTTTGTATTTTATATTATAAACTAATAAAAAACCCGAGGACGATAGTTCATTTAATGACGATGGCAAAAAAGGTCATAAAATCAGGTGTGGTCACATGACAGCACCACTTGACAATGAATTTTTCCAATCCCAATTATGACCAAACGTTCTGTACAGTATTTAGAAAAGGAAATCCGTCTCTGAGGGAGATGGAAACTTACCAAGTGTGGAAGCAAAATTATTTTGATCAAAAAGTATCCATAAGCCAAAGCCAAAGACCAGACTTCCAAGGATTTGAAGAAGGGGGAAGAGATTTTTGGTTTGATTGTTTTAAAAAGTATACATCTACGTATAGTAGCCATTCTTTCCTCTTTTCCCACCCTGCATAAACACAGCTTCACAAACTGGCTGCAAATCATAATTCTCTAACTGGCTATGCAACTGGCCAGCCGCCATGTACTCACAAAAAAGAAAAGGTTGAAGAGAAAGAGGAAGTATTTTGTAACACTGAGACATCCTTTGTGAGACATTATCTTCCTCCTGTTGGAAGGAGAAAAAAAACATTGAGTTTTATTCTATGTTAACTGAGACCAGGGCTTTTTTTGTCATAGAATGCCCAGAACCGAGTTCCGGCACCTTTTCTGGATGGAACCTTGTAGGGTAGGCAAGGCGGGTTGTATGACGTGTGTGAGTTCCAGCTCCTTTTTTGTTTACAAAAAAAGCACTGGCTGAGACCCATTCCCCTCCCAAGCCCCATCTACATCAGTATAGGCCAAGGGTAGGCAACCTTGGCTCTTTTATGACTCGTGGACTTCAACTCCCAGAATTCCTGGGAGCCAAGGTTGCCTACCCCTCCGGAATAGGGCGGCATAGAAATTAAATTAATAATAATAATAGGCAATATCCAGAACATCTCCTGAGGGACTTTATTAAAAAAAGGAAGGATTCTAAAAATTGGAGTCTAGGCCTTTACAGGTAGTCCTTGACTTATGATCACAATTGAGCCCAAAATTTATGTTGCTAAGTGAAACAGTTGTTGTGAATTTGGCCTTAATTTATGACCTTTTTGTCACAACTGTTAAGTGAATCATTGCAATTTGTTAAGTTAGTAACATGGTTGTTAAGTGAATCTTTCTTTCCCATTGACTTTGCTTGTCAGAAGGTCGCAAAAGGTGATCACTGCAACTATCATAAATATGAGTCAGTTGCCAAGCATCTGAATTTTGATCATGTGACCATGGGGATACTGCAAGAGTCATAACTGTGAAAAACAGTCAGTCATTTTTTTCAGTGCCGTTGTAACTTTGAATGGTCACTAAAGCAGTGGTTCTCAACCTTTCTAATGCCGCGACCTCTTAATACAGTTCCTCATGTTGTAGTGACCCCCAACCATAAAATTATTTTCATTGCTACTTCATAACTGTAATTTTGCTACTGTTTGGAATCGTAATGTAAATATCTGATATGCAGGGTGTATTTTCATTGTTACGAATTGAACATAATTAAACCATAGTGATGAATTACAAAAACAATATAGCAATGCTCACTGGAGAAGCTTACTCTTCCTTGCTCAAAAATGTTGGGAGGGAGGGAAGGGGAAGGAAGGAAGGAAGATTGAAGGGGAAAGGAAGGAGATGGAGAAGGAAGGAGATTGAAGGGGAAAGGAAGGAAGGAAGGAGAAAGAGATTGAAGTGGAAGGGATGGAGATGGAAGGAAGGAAGGAAGACTGAAGGGGAAAGGAAGGAGATGAAGAAGGAAGGAGATTGAAGGGGAAAAGAAGGAAGGAAGGAAGGAAGGAAGGAAGGAAGGAAGGAAGGAAGGAGAGAGATTGAAGGGGAAGGGATGGAGATGGAGATGGAAGGAAGGAAGGAGATGGAAAAGGAAGGAGATTGAAGGGGGAAAGAAAGAAGGAAGGAAGGAAGGAGAGGGAGATTGAAGGGGAAGGGATGGAGTTGGAGATGGAAGGAAGGAAGGAAGATTGAAGGGGAAGGGATGGAGATGGATATGGAAGGAAGGAAGGAAGGAAGATTGAAGGGGAAAGGAAGGAGATGGAGAAGGAAGAAGATTGAAGGGGGAAGGAAGGAAGGAAGGAAGGAAGGAGAGATTGAAGGGGAAGGGAAGGAGATGGATGGAAGGAAGGAAGGATGGATGGATCTTTGGAGAGTCATGTTTTCCCGAATGGTGATGAACTGCAACTCCCAGCATTCCCCACTCTTTCACAGTGCTTTTTAGGGCTGCTGGGGATGGTAGTCTGGAGCCCCCCATCCTCATCCCGGCACCTCTTGCCTTCTCCCAGCCGCCCCCCCAGGACCTGCCCGCCCCTCCAGCCTCCTGAGTGCCATCGCAGTGGCAGGATCGTGGGAGCCCCTTTCCATGCTGCGCAGCCCTTCACCGCCAAACCCTTCCCTGACTCGTCACACACAAGAGGGGCGTGGCAGGAGTGCCAGCTCCCGCTCGGAAGGCACCACTTCTCCCCTCCCGGCCTGTCCGGCTGGCCTCTGACGCACATGCGGGCATCGCCCTCTTCCCCGCCACCTGGCTGCTTCCAAGGCCCGGAACCCGGCAAGGAGGGAAGGAGCCGCTCCTGCCCGCCAGCCCCAGGGCCACACCAGGCGCCAAAGGGCCAAGGCGGCCTCCGACGGTGAGGGAAGTGGGCCGGGTGGTGCTGGGGGAAGCTCCGGCGCAGAGGGTGGCCAGGGTCGGAGTGCAGCTGGGCAACCAGGAGGTGTGGGGACCGGCTCGGCGCCGCAGCTCAGCTCAGCCAGCAGCGGCGGAGCAGCCCAGCTGCAGCACCAGCAGCGGCCGAGAACCAGCTCAGCTCGGACCGGCCACCCCTGCCTGCACCTGCCTCGCCTGCCCCGCCGCTCACTCCGCGCAGCCCCTCCGTGTAGAGCGGGCCCCGCAGCTCCCACAGCACCAGCTGCACACCACACTGATGGCGCAGAGCTTGCGGTTGCCGAGCCAGACGCCAGTGCAGGGCGGTGGGAGGGCGCGGGCTGCGGCCAGGCCGAGGCGGCGGCAAGCGTCATGGGCCAGGCGCTCCAGGGTGGCCATGTAGGCACACAGGGTGAGGCAGCGGCGGCGCAGGTCCAGCACTGGCTAAGCAACCAGCTGGCCCGGCCCAAGGAAGGTCAGCCACCTGCCGCGCACCACGCACGCCACCTTCGCACCCAGCGTCCGCCACTGCCCTGCCAGCACCACCTCCGTCACCACCTTTCCCGTGCAGCCCCGCTTGTCAAGCGGGCCCCACGGCTCCCACAGCAGCCGCCGCAATGCACACCGATGGCGCATGAGGTGAGCACGAGGCAGGCGAACACATGTTTTCCGTGCTTCAGTGCCAGGCTCTCCATGCTGCAGCGTGACCCTGGAGAGCCTGGCTGACACGGGTGAGCACGAGGCAGGAGTGCACATGGACTCCACTTTTTCGGCAGGGCAGAATTAAGTGCTGCTCCCCACCTCCCACCCCTGGTCCTCTTTTACTTACAAGTAGGAGATGGTGTAGTTGCTCAGCAGGGAGAGGTGAAAAGTTCCTGCAAACTTGCCTTTGCTGCAGACAACTTGCATGTGCAACGTTTGTGGGTTGGGTCTTTTGGCGCGGTCAGCAGTGCAGAGACAGCCGTTAACGACCAGATCTGGACAATTCCTATTGGCTTTCGAAAGCCAATAGAATAGACTCTATTGAATAGACTCTTAATCTATTGAATAGATTAAGAGTCTATTCAATAGACTCTATTCTATTGGCTTTCAAAAGCCAATAGAATAGAGGGTGTAGCACAGCTCATGTAAAAGTTGAAAAAAAATCCATCAAAAAAAGGTGCCAGAACGCGGTTTTGAGCGTTCTATGAGAAAAAAAAGCCCTGGTCTTAGGCGACCCCTGTGAAACGGTCGTACGACCCCCAAAGGGGTCGCGACCCACATGTTGAGAACCGCTGGCTTAAGGCCTCCACCGCCGTGTGCAAAAAAAAAGTTCAATCAATCAATTTCAACTTCTCGTGGGGAAAAAAAAGATCTCGCAAATTTGGAGTTGATTGATTGAACTTTTTAGTCCCAACCAGTCTGCTGTTACCACCGCAGCCATGCCCACCCAATGGGCCACGCCCACCCAACTGACCACACCTACCCAATGGGCCACGCCCACCCGGCACCCGACGATACATAAGTGGGTTTTGGGTTGCAGTTTGGGCACTTGGTCTCTAAAAGGTTCACCATCACTGCTATATATTAATAGCAAAATCAAACTCTGATTTTGCACATGGATGTGTATAAGCATAAGGAGAGGAAAACACTAGAACAGCGGTTCTCAACCTTTTTCAGGCTGAGACCCCGACCTGCGCCACCCATGCATGGCGCGGCCCCGACCTGTGGTGCGCATGCGCGGCGCGATGGCCCGCATCGCGCATGCGTGGCGCGATGGCCCGAACCGCGCATGCGCGGTGCGATGGCCTGAATCGCGCATGTGCGGCGCACGCGTGGTGCACACGCGGTGCCCAAATCACGCATGCGCAGTGCGACGGCCCGAATCGCGCATGCGTGGCGTGGCGCAACGGCCCGGATTGCGCATGCGTGTCGCGGCGCGACGGCCTGAATCGCGCATGCGCGGCGCGACGGCCCGAATTGCGCATGCACGGCGCGACAGCCTGAATCGCGCATGCGCGGTGCGATGGCCCGAATCGCGCATGCACAGCACACGAATGATGGCGTGAATCGCGCATGCGCGGTGCAACGGCCCAAATCGTGCATGCGCGGCGCGATGGCCCGAATCACGCATTCGCGGCGTGACGGCCCGAATTGCACATGCGCGGCGCGACGGCCCGAATCGCGCATGCGCGGCACGACGGCCTGAATCGCGCATGCGCGTTGCGACGGCCTGAATTGCGCATGCACGGTGTGGCGTGACGGCCCGAATTGCGCATGCGTGGCGCGATGGCCCGAATCGTGCATGCGCGGCACGATGGCCCGAATCGCGCACGCGCAGCGCGACGGCCCGAATCGCACACGCACGGGGAAATGGGGGGGAAATGTCGTTTGGCGACCCCCGTGAAGCGGTCTTTCGACCCCAAATGGGGTCGCGACCCACAGGTTGAGAACCGCTGTACTAGAAGCTTGTGGAACCCCAAGGTCTATTGAAATACCAAACCAAAACAGAAAGTATGAAAACAGATTTTATTTTTTAAAAGAGTGGGAGAAATAAATACAAACCAAACCAATGAGATCTGAGCTTATTGAGCGTCCATAATAGGAGGGAAGATGGGGTGATAGGGAAAACTGGATGGGAACTGCCAGAGTAACATCAGTAGAATTCTATTACTTTCATACCCAGAATTTAAGTTTTAGAAAACAGGTGGATAAAAACCACATGCAGCCAAGATATGGTACTTCAGAAAACTAGGGGAACTTTCATCATAATTTTTGCCTAGATTATATTTCATCATAATTTTTCATCATAATTTTTGCCTAGATTATATTTCTCTACCACTGAAAAAGTTTCGTAAGACATCTCAGAGCGAAGCAGAAGAGGAAGCGCTATGTTTCAGAGTTAGTGTGTCACAGATGCTCCGAAAAATAAAGTCACTTCCTGAGGTACTGATGTGATTCTATCCACCCACCCCCACTTTCACACAAACTCATGAGGTGCCATTTTAGCTTCCTTGCCGATACACATCTAACTTTCTGTCGGATGAGCTAACAGACTTCATACATTTATTCTCATGCAAGTTGCACATTTCACAGAGTATCCCCATTTTAAAATAGCTAGCTAAACTATTAAATTGTTATTTCCCTTTTTCCCCACATTTCTCCCAAAAGATATGAAATAGATATATAGTATTCAGTTCTGTTGCAGATCCGTTTATTACTTTGCATGTGTTCACCACAATTATTTCTGTACTTATACCCTTCAATTTCTAATATAAAACTGAAGACAACCCATATTTAGATTCATAGACATGTCTCTCTGAAAACATGAGGTGTCTTTTGCCCCACTTTTTCACACCCTAATTCATAAAACATTTCAGACAGTGCTATTCATTATGTAGGTGGTGTCTCTGCAGTCTGTGCCACTTATGTAACTCCACATAATTATATTAAGTAGCACCAGAAATTGTGTGTGCAATCGTGCTCTCCTACATGCATATTTAGAAAAAGCATTTGGGCTTTCACAAACTAGTTTTCAGTTTGTTGAAAGCCATCTTATTCGGCAATATTCAAGGACACTTTTCTCTGGGCTCTCCAAATGCACAAGTATACTAACACAACTAAGATGCCTTTTTACAATTTTGTGTGGTCCCATATTCTCAATCAGTGGAGCACTTTCCTTCCTGTTCCCATCTCTCACACTCTAAAAACAATTCTCACAACCACCTTTAAAGCACTCAACAATGGCATTCACCTGCCCACCACTCACCTCCTGCTTCAGGCAACCATCTACATACAAAAACTTCCCCTCCATGATGTGCAAACATAATAGACTGTAGTCCAACCAAACAAAAGATCTCAGGCTGGGAAAGGCAGATTTGACTTAGCTAGCATTAAACCACCATGAATTTATATCCTGGTCTCAAGGACCTCACTGCGGTCACTTAAGCTCGACACCCCAAGGTCCCTCTTTTAGCCCTGGCCTACTAAACTCCTCAAATACACATAGACATTATATATCCATCCAAATTCAGACTATGGTTGTGCACTCCTCACAACATGATATACTCCTTTGTAATCAATGTAGTCATTTGAAGGGGTGGGGGAGGAATCAGCCCTTCCTGCACCAGATCTCCAACAACTCTCCCCCCATGCCCTCCTCACCTAAGCTAGAGTTGATCACAACAGCTTTCTCCTTCCCTACAACCCTCTCGCCCATTTGAACTTGCCTTATCAGCCAAACAGCCTTTGCCTCTCTCTTCTGCTACTATCACAGTACAAATCGCCTTTTTTTTTCTTTTTTTCTTCTGATGAGCCAGTTCCAAACTCCCTCTCTCCCTCCCCGAAGGGCGCCTCCACCTTCGTTTGCCTCTCTCGTTTCTCATTGGTCGCGAGTAATAGCTGGGAGGCGCGGCTCAAACATGAATAATTAATAGACTACAGATTTTTTTCTGTTTAATTGTTAAGGGTCTTCCATTCATTAGGAAAACAAAAGTTGTTGGGGGGGAAGGGGTGACGGGTCTGGGATGGTTTCATGACGTTTATTTCCTGCGCCTTCCACACCTGGGTTTAAAAAAAACTCCAAAAAGAATATAATACTGTGCAAGCCAGGCTCCTAATGCGTTAGTTAGTAAAGCAATAGAAATAATATACTCGAGAGGGAATACCAGTGAATTCTATGGAATTTTACTTCTAAGCGAGACTTGTGTAAATATATGTATCACTGAGAACATTCGTGTTGACATCACTTCTCCACGGAAACTGCCAGTCAACTTGTTGGGTTCACCCATTAGATCACAGCAAACGTGTGTGTTTTCCACAGTAATTAGAGGACCCCTTAGGTGGTGTAATCTATATTACAACGTGTATCCTGTACATTACCTAGCATTGTCTGTTTTGTCTAAACTACAATCCCCCATTGCAGACCAAATTCAAACTTACTTGCTTCTTCCATATTTACTTCTCCTTATAACATCTTACATGGAAGCATAACTTGGCTAATACACAAATACTGGCAAGAAACACTACAATCAATATTGAATTCACTTTCTTCCATCTTGCTTCTACTTGCTTATGGGGTTCCCCAAGGTGCTAAATTCCAAATAAGTAAACCCCATTTTAGTTTGATCTGTCGTTTGAATGCAGCCATTATTCTACCTTCCTGGGACAAATTTCAGATCATAAAAGTTCTTCAGGCAGGAAGGATGATGTTCTGAAAACAGTAAAACCACATTTCACATGTGAAGGAAATGGTCTGCAAGACACATAGAGGCAAGAATGCTTACTGTCTGGGTTTGTGCAATGCTCTCTGTTATAATTATAATTCTGTGCTATAAAAACTCAGGAAACTGAATTAATTTAGTAAATATATATAGTCTCTTTCATGTTCAGTTCCTGGCTAATTTAATGGAATGCTAGGTAGTTCTCTTGGCCAGGCCAAAGGTCATTTGCCATCTTCTTTCAAGTTGATTTTCTGATTTTTCAACCTAGCCTACAACCCTGGGATTTAATTTAATTTATTTATTTAGAAACAGAAAACTGAGGGCCGAAAAATAACCAGTAGCCCATTGAGTCTGCCCTTTAAGTTTTTTTGTTTTTGTTTTCTTTTTAATGTATTTATTTATTTTTAATTATTAAATTTGCATTTTATTTATTTATTTATTGTTTTTTATTTAATTATGTGTGTTTATTTTTAATTTTTGTCAGATGATAGACATTTGTTTATCCCAAGCATGTTTAATTGCAAGCACTTTTTAGTTATTTATTTGTATTCCTTCACTTTTTTTTTTTTTACAAATAACTCAAACTGGTGAACATATCTAACACATCTTTGTCCTATTTCCCCAGAACAACCATTGTTTTTTCTTCTGGTTTCACATGCAAAAACAAATCTGCATCTGATCTTGAGTAGCATTAGAATAATCAAAGATAATGAAGTACTCGGCTAACTCACAATTACGGTTAAATCATCTTTTATGTTGTACAGTAAACTATTGTAAACTTCATATTGTTAAGACACAGCCAGTAGTTTATGGCTCTACTAAGCAAGCAACAATCCATTTGCTTGTATTCAAACTGATTTAATTTATATCTATAGTATATAATACATTGAAGGGATTTTATTGTTCTTATGATTTTAGTATGTTTATGTTGTAATGCACCACTGTAACAGGTAATAAAAGGGGAGGCAGCCTTTTGTCTGTTGTTGCTTCACCCTGAGAAATGTGCTTGGTAGCATGTCTCTCCTTAATCCGGCTATTGTGAAGAACCCACTGAGATTGGAGAGGCCTGCGGAGGGCTTGCTTCATGTTTAAGTTTGACATTAGCATTTATTATATATATAGTAACCATTTTATATTGATACTTATAGTGTTATCATGTAATCATTGTTTTGTTATTTTGTAATCATTATTTTGTAGTTACTTGCTTGATCAGATGCTTTTTATATATATATTGGAAAAGTAAGGGCTTCATGCTTTAGGTATAGGTGATTGCTTATATGAAAAGAGCACAGTAAGGGGAGGGGGGAAAGGAGTTATGGATGGAGCCTGGGTTGCTGTGTATGAGTCATCATCTAGGAATTATTTTTTTGTGCCATCTTATGCCTAGTACCAAGACCTGATCTTTTTGTTCTGAAAAGGTATAAAAGGTGGAAGACATCTTTTCTGCTTGCTTGCCTTCACTCCTCTACCAGGCACGAAGAGGAATCAGGCAGCCCCTCTCTGTTTTGATCAAAATAAAGTTGTAATCATTGTTGAAACCTCGGCTCAGGACTTTCTTTGGCTCTTTTAAATTCCTGAGTAACGCTGGGGCAATTGTAAGGCTAAGTGGAAAACCTTACATCCTGGCACCCTAACGTGGTGGTAGCCACAATGGCTCTCCCCCCACATCTGGAGACCCCTGTTAAGGTCCCAGCAAGCCTTCAATTCTCAGCAGGACGAAACCAGTGACGACTGAATTGTGAGTCTTAGAGCGCTCTAAGGTGTTTGACCTGGAAGATTCTATGCTTCATCGTCGATGGTGGGGTCCGTGTCTGATGAACCTGAACGCCCGAATTCAACGAGGTTTCATGCTTCTCTACTGACGGGAGAAATTGCAACAGGCACCTTGGTAAGTAAAAGAAATTTTAAAAAAAGCTTTGGAAATCCTGGAATAAAGCAGGAGGTTGATCTCTCTGACTAGTCCTCTATAGATAAGCATAAAAATAAATGAATAAATGTAAGAAAAGAGGAAGCCAAGCAACTGTCTTCTAATACAGGATAGAGTGATTTAAGAAAAATAATTGAATTGGTATGTAATTTTTTTTGCAGAGGTTTTGGTAATTTTTAAGATAGGGGGCTGATCTCCCCGACTAGTCCTCCAAAGGAAAAATTAATTACAAAATTCCAAATTAATTAAGTGAAAAGGGAGGAAGCTGAGAAACTATCTTGAAGTAAAAAAAAAGAAAGAAAAGAAAGAAGAAAAAAGACAAAAAGACAAAAAAAAGAGAAGAAGAAAAATATGGGGAATCGTCAGAGTAATTTAAACAAACAAATTAACTCAAAATGTAATCCTCTGCAATGTGTTTTGAAAAATTGGGATGTTTTGAAACCTCAAATGGCTGTTAAGTTTAACCCTGTCAGACAACGTCTGGTGGTGTTTTGTGTTGATGTGTGGCCAACTTATTTTATGAGCCCTGGGCAACAACCTTGGCCAAGAGAAGGGTCTGTGTACTTGGATATTATTAATAAGCTTAAGATGTTCTTGCTATACAAGGGAGGACAGATGAAGAATTATATGCAGGTTTTTCTTTAATTTGAGCATCCAACAAGACATTTTAAAACAATGTGGCCTGTTAGTCCCTCCAGAGGTTTTGAATTTGGTCTGTCCAGTCCGCCCAGAAATAAATAAGTTTCAAAAGAAAGCAATTCAAACTTGTCCTGAACCTGAAGATTACCCACCACCTTATGTGATCCTGACTGCTCCTGCTGTTGCATCTGAAGCTCCACCCCTGAGCTCAGCTGCTTCTTCCCCCACAGCCCCCTGTCTCTTCTCCGTCCTTGCGTTCAGCTGCTGCTTCCCCCGCAGCCCCCCTTCTCTCCGTCTCTGAAGATGAAGATCCTGATGAGGGATCCTCCTTTGCTGCACGGATTCACAGCCCTTCTCACACGAGACAGGGCAAAGTTTATGCTTAAAAAAATCACTTGGAGGAGAAGACAATATGCCCGCTGCGACAGGTGCCAGCAGCAAATGGAAAAATGGTCCTGGTTCACACCCCATTTACCACCAGTGACCTTTTTAACTGGAAAGCTAACTTACCACCATTTAGAGAATCCCCCCAGCAGTACGTTGATTTATTGCAAAGGATTTTTGCCACCCACAAGCCAACGGTCCCTGATATAGACACTTTGTTATCTGGATTTTTGGGGGCTGAGGACAAATGCCAGGTTTTGAAACAAAGCCTTGGAGGAATATACTAGGGGATGGAAGGAAGCCACCAATGATGGACAAAGAGACATTGAACAGTGGCCAGCACCTGAAGTTGTTTTTGTTCCAAGTTTTGAATGTGATTTTAACACTGATGGGGGATATGGTGTCTTACTGAATTTTCACAAAGCCATTCTCCATGGCATTAGAACTGGGGTCCCCAAGACTGTTAATTACTGTAGAGTGAATCAGATTTTCCAGACAGCACAAGAGAGTCCTACTGATTTTATCAACCGATTAAAAGATGGATTTCGTTGTTATACAGACATTGATCTTAATAGCCCAGCCAGTGAACCAGTTTTGAAAATGGCTTTTGTTGCACAAAGCGCCCCCGATATTCGGTGCAAATTGCAAAAACTTGTTTCACCCAGTGCTCTAACTTTTGAACTCTTAATACAAACTGCTTTCGGAGTTTATGCCCAGAGGGAGGAGGCTGCAGAGGGGAAGGAGGAAGACAACATGAGGAAGCATGCCCAACTTTTGGCAGTCGCTCTCCAGCCTCATCAGGCTACCCTGGGGCAAGACCAGTGTGCCCTTTGCAAAGCATGAGGCCACTGGAAAAGTGTATGTCCAAAGAATTGGGGCCGCGGATGGGGATGAAGCCAAGTGCCCTGGAGGGGAAGGAGAGGATTTTCATCCAATAGCAGGGGACCTCCCCCATCCCTGCTGTCACCACAGGCTGAACCGTTCCATCCTGCAATGCAGATGTATGCTAATGACGGCTATCCCTCCCAATACTGATGTGGCTCCAGAGGTCTTGTTTCCTCCCCCGAACCTCTCTTGGAGTTGCAGGTAGGGGGAAGGAACGAAGTTTTTCTTGTAGATACTGAGGCAACTTATAGTGTCTTGCAGCATGCCCCTAAAGACTGTTTGAGTTCTCAGACTACTCCTATTGTTGGTGTCAGTGGGCAAACTGAAATGGCTCCCTGCACCACCCCTTTGTGTGTGACTCCGAGCCAAGGGCCCAAAGTTCAACACTCATTTCTGGTTTTGCCCCAGTGCCCTATTAATTTGCTGGGCAGAGATTTGCTGGGGAA